>CM020459.1:260663-898783 GCA_009819605.1 Sterna hirundo | reverse complement strand
TCCCCTCAGCTCCAGCGTTTCATCCAGTGCTCCAACAACGTACAGTGCATCATGGCGCTCTAGAGAGGAGAGATGGGAAATGAAGCGTATGCATACTATGGAAACAGAAAATGGCAGACAATAAATGGCATTTAGATTTAAAAAAAAAAAGTGTATCCAGACACGTATGAAAGAAAACTCTTCATCTTCACTTAGAAAATGAAGACTAATTTCTGCCGTACCTCCGCTGGCAGCCGTGAGCTCAGTCCGACGAACAAAACCAAGGTATCCAGTCCGAGCCCAGAGCGTCTGAGCAGCATCGCCAAAGCTCAGGCGAGTGTTGAAATGATCAGCTTGAAGGGTTTCGTTGTCGTAGATAGTATAGTAGCCACTGGCTGTGTGTGGGCTATTTACCCAAATCTGCTCAGGAAGTGGAAAAACAGTCAGATCCACGCACTGCAAAAGCAGAGCATCTGCTGAGCATTAAAATGAAGCAGGTAATAAACTGTAACCAGAAGGTTCTCTCTTTATCTGAGACTTTCCGATTCAAAAAATGTTCTGCATTTAGCTCAAACCTCCAAATATGCTGTAGAATCTTAAAAATGCATCTTGCAGAGCTACTCTCCTAATAACTGTAAGCTGAGGATTAACTGAGTAAATAAACCGTGTTTTTTTTATAACATATGATGTCCAAAAATTGATAATAATCTATCACCACAGATCAAATATACTGGTGTGCAATCAAGATAAGGAAAGCAAAATGTAAATTATATTACTTGGAAGCCAGTTATGCAAGATTTAGAGTGGAGTAAGCCTTCCCTTCTAGTAGGCTTACTTCTTCTTTAAACTTGGCAGTAAAATAACACACCCAAATTCTGAAGACTCCAGCAATAATTCGGCTTAAAAAGGCCTGCAAGTCTTACCGCTCACAAACTGTCACCCAGCAACTTACATAACCCCGCAGAGAGAAATTAGCTCAAGCAGCAGAAGCGACCCAAATAGCGAAATCTGCACTTACCTCCCCAAGATGAGAATCTCCAAGAGGCCCTTTTGTCTCCGGATTCACGATGACTACTTTGACTCCAGGTAAAATCTAAAGATCACAAGGAGGAATATGTAATCCGTATATGAATTATCTTGACGCACAACTAAAATATAAAAGCTGTTCATTTACCTCTGCAAAGGCATGATTTCACCCACAGAAATTACAAACAGGTATAAAACATGCCAGGGCATGTACATTGAAGTACGCTAACGGTATGAATGTATTTTGAGACGTAAGAGCCACACCGGTAAGGGATTATAGGCCTGTAAACCTTGCTAGAGCTTGATTTTGAAAAATTCAGTGTTAAAAACCACTGGGAAACATCTTTTTGTTAATCCGTTTAAAGAAGGGAACGAGAGCTACAGTAAATGTCAAGTGCATGCAGATTTCAAGGATGCAACAGCAGACACTTTTGACAGGGTTCATTTACTGTGAACAGAACCAATTCTCCCAATTCTCAGCAAAGCACGCTCCTAAATCAACACACACTTCATTATAAATCAAGCTAACTTTCCAGAGGAGCAGAGTAACCAACTACCCCCTTTTCTCACGCCGTGCCGCAAGGCTGCCTTTCCTAGCTACACATCTACGTCACAAGGGGCGTGAAAAGCAACACGTGGTCACGAGATGCCTCTAGGTAATAACACGAAATTACCTTCCCGGATTCTGAGAGCAGGAGGCTTTGCGGAGCTCCCCTTTCCACCAGACGTACTCTGAAGGTAAAGAAAACATTGTCAGGGAAAAAAGAGAGCTGAAATCTGCCAAGAGGTGTGATAGCTCAGTGCCATTACAACATTTTATAGAGTTATTAAATAAGTTTAAGTAAACTGACTGTACCTGTCATGCCTCAAGGATTTCAGATCTACATACACCGTGGTGGGATCAGGCCCAGACGTTCCCTGAAGAGTTAACATTTTTAAAAAAAGTTAATGTCTCTACAGAAGTCAGGGTAACTTCTGCCTGAGATCATAAACGTTTCCAGGGGTTTCTTACCCGCAGCAAAATTCATATTCACATTTCCCCTCCTTCGCAGCTGCACTAAGGGAAAGACTTCAGTAACCAGGGTGTTTTCTCTCTATTCCAACCCCAGTGCGGGAGGCATCTATGGGGAGGGGGAGCTGCTATGGAGACAGCCCAAGCACGCTCAGCTATCAGCCCCGGGGCAACTAGTCACTGTTTACATGGAAATAAACAATTCTCTAATGTCATGTTTCAGTTGCTTTGAGCATCTGCGATATAATCTGGCAGTTGAAAACAAGAGAAGCTGCTTAAATCTTGTGCCAGCTGTTCTCCACAAAGCAGATGTTGGGCTACGCAATGCAGAAGCGTGCGCAGGCCAGGAATTTTGCCGATTCAGAATACAACTGAATCTGGAAATCTGATGCCCGTGGCAGCACATGCACTAGAAAGCACTCGGTTACCTGTAAACAGATAGCAACGTTGACTCTTGACCCGAAGGTGGTGCTTACAGCACGAGAGGACAGGCCGATGTCTTTGAAGAGTTTGGAGAAGGAATGAGTGAGAGAAACTCGCGGCCTTTCCTCTGCAACTACCACACAAGTCCGCACACAGGACAGATTAATTCCTCGTGCCTGGAAAAAACACAAATGAGTGCAAAGGGCTGTGTGTGTTAATTACCTCTGCCACACCGTACCAAGATTTGTCCCCTCACAAGTAGCAACATTTGCTTTTTATCCCTGGAAATTACTTGGGAAACGCAGGGCTAACCCTCTTCTTGTGTTCCGAGTTACTTCCTCTTTTCAGCTTCTATTTGTAGTGATAAAACGTGTCTGACCAGAGCCTAGAAACACCGCTAGAACGAAATATGCATTAACAGTGCTTCTTCCTCTGCTACAGAACACAGCGCCATGTGCTTCTGTGGTGCTTTTCAGCTACGATTACATCTGTTATTCACTGTTTATATAGATGGAAACCAAACCAAGTGAGAGTAAAGTCATTTACTGGGATTACACTGAGTCTTTAACAAAACCAGAATCCATTATTATTTCTAGACATGATCATGAATGCACTGAACAGCGCTAGTCAGCTGTTTGAATCTCTGCATTACGCTGTTTAACTGCTGACACCCCCCAAGGCAGACAGCAACAGAACACGGCTGATCCTTAACCTCATAGATGGAGTACACTGTGTCAGTAAACCCCATGCAAAAAGCCACCTCAAGTGTTTTATGTAGCTTTCTTTTTTTTTCCCCTCTTATCTCCAAGGAGAAACCACCTCTATTTAGCAAACCGCCTGCCGCGTGTGCTTTGCATCATGTGCTGGTCTGAGCCGTTGCTGCAGACTCTTACATAAGTGGTTCCTCTGCAGAGCATCCTGCTGCCGGCGTCCTCGCTCCGTCCTCGCTCCGGGCTCTGCCCAGCAGCCTCCACACTCGCCGCCAACCTCCTCCCTGCACTGCAACACCCCCCTCCCCATCCCACGCAATTCCAATCCTCCTCAATTGCTGGGGCTGCCAATAGTTTTTGGTGCTTCTGCTTTTTGAGCAAGGTGTGGACTTGAGACTCGTGCAACAGGAAAACCGTTGTCTTTAACAATCGTATCACTTTGCTTTAGTACCAGTTTCCTTAGTTTATGTAACATCACATTCAAGAAACATTTCTTACCTTTAACATTTCAACTTGGTTTCCAAGTCCCTTTGTGCACAGTTCCATGACTGAATAGGAACAGAAAGTGTCCCTTATTTTATACTGGCTGACAGTGGATAACCAGAGAAAAAGATTGGATTCCAGCTCCATAGGAGGAATTAAAATTGACTGGTGTCCAGAATACACACTGTGAAGAACATTAAGGAAGAAAACAATTTTGTGTAGCACGTTATCTTTTAAATTAATATTTACTGTATTTTCATATTACATTCCTGCTAGACCAAAAGCAGGTTGTGGGACTCTGCATCTGAGGCAAAGTGATAATAGCTCCGATGCCCACCTTCTGTAGCAACATCGTTTTAAAAATACAACTTACTGTACAAGAATAATAATTTATGCACACACACAAACGTGCACACACGCTGTCAGAGTGAAGAGAACTGGCTCAACCACACAGTTTACAGAATGAAAACTCCCTCACTGCAACATATAATCAAGGAAGAAAGGCAAGAGAAACATTCTGGAGCCAGTAATATTTGGCAGCACAAATACACATAATCAAGATAGGATAACATCTTGCTAATCTCCAGGAAAAGGGAACATATTATTTTCAGTTCAAAGACAAATTTTCCCCTTACTGTAAATTAGTCATTTTGGTAATGTCAACATAATCTGCCTGTAATTACACCAGATAAAGACGTGGACTGCCATTTCCCATTTATATCCAGCCAAAGTTAATCTTTTCCTTTTTCCCCTCTAAAGCCATACCTGCATAGGCACCAGAGCACAAAACCTAGTCCACAATAGGGGTCAAGGCAGATTGCGATCTGCCGAGAGGAGTAGAGCTCACACTGAAGCTTGATTGCCCTGCAAAGGCCACTCACTGCTGCGTGGGACATCTGCAACACAGGAGACAGAGACACCATCCTGAAATTCAGGGACATCGAAACAGGACTTCATCAAGACAGGTCGGTAAGAGTAAAGGTAGTTTTGCCTTGGAAACACTTCTCCATAAACTATGTTTCTTCTTCCTTTATCTTCCATAGCAGAGGCAGAGCATTGCAGAACCCTCTGAGCCATGGCAAACCAGAAACAGCGATGCCAATAGCTGTTGCTTAAAAGCTTTAGGCATCCCGGGCTTCAAACATCATTAATGACAGTCTAAGGCTTTCATTTTCTAGTTTCTTATCCTCTGTCAACTGCACCCCTATTCTGCTCTTGGCGGGGGAACGCAGCAGCTCACAGCTGTGCTACTCGCACTCCCCGCGCTCCTGACAGGCGGCTCCAGTGGGAGGCAGCAGCAGAATTCCTGATGCCCACTGTAGAGACCCGTCTTCCTACACTGCAGAACTCATTCTTCAGCACAAAGTCACACGGCACCGTCTGCAGCGAATCCGCAGCTTTCCCAGAAGAAAAGCATGGTCTTTATTTAAGCTACAAGAGCCAGCTTTGGCGGAGGTCGAGGGGAGAGGTGGTTCAGAATATCAGCCAAAGACAAGACACCAAAACCCCCGTCTTCTGAACCCGTTTTACTGTACCTTTACTCCTGTAAGCATGCCTGTTGTGGAAACACTAAAATCTAGATATGCTAACATTTCAGCCGTTGGTGGCTTATAGATCTGAGACAGTCGCTTCCTGGGCAAGTCATCTGTACAAGAAAGGAACAAACATGGTTAATTTTTGATTACTGGACTGGTATTTGAAAGAAGAATGCAACTTTCAAAATGCCCGAGATGGACGATAAAGCTTTCTGTTAATTCTCTTTCCCAAAGAGACAGATTAGTATACAACAAGACTCTTGCTAAAGTTCCCACGCAGAAAATTATTTATTCTCAGGAAAAGGGAGAAGAGACCAACTCGCTCCTGTCTTAAGGAGATTAACAGTTGTCTGCAATGTGGCTTTTCAGTAAAATTATTTTCCATGCATAGGTCAACAAATGCAGAAAAGATGTCAGTAAACAAGGTCAGACCTAGCTTATATCTTGGATTGTCTTTCTAAATATTCAAATTCTAAAGAGCCACCCAATTAGCATCTGAAATGGGGGACAGTCCCTTTGGAAGTCAACGGTAACCCCTACACAGAACTTCAAAAAGTCTCTTAGCCCATGGACCACACCTGTGTCAATGATGGTTGGCCAGGTTTTCACATCTACAGCAGCAGCTGCCTCTCTGGATTTCAGTAGTCTCATTAAGGTCTGGGTTGTGAGAATACAGGCGGCTTTGCTGACCTAAAAAGATAAACACTTACTAAAAAAAAAAGACAGACAAAAGCATGTCCCAGTGGCACTGTCATTGCAAGATCTGATGTTCAGAGAGTGCATTTTATCGTCTGTAGCCAGCTTCCCCTAACAAACTTGCATTAATTTCTTTGGCGTTTGCAACACCACGCTCCACTCTTCCTTCACTAAAACCCCAAATGCAGAATAAAATGCAAATGACCACGCCAGGAACTTTAGAGCAGGTGAGATCATCACCCAGTCTACATCTGGCTTTCTCCCCATGGTTATAAGGGGGATGCTCCTTTCCTGCTTACTGGGCTTGGAAAGTAACTAATAGCAGGATCTGCACTTGCCCAGCGGTAAGGAGTGTCAATGTGAAATTTAAAGCGCTAACATCATGTCAGTATCTCTCAGAAACCACCTGTTTTATAGCAATTTGCCTTGTGCATAAGGAGAGGTGGTTCTTTCTTGCGTTTTATGAATGAAAACACTGTCCTTCAGCTACAAGATGTGCTTCCATCGCTGCTGTCACGTAACAACGTGGGCGTTTGGACTGCCGTGTTAACCACTGGAGTCCGAGAGGCCGAAGTAAGAGCGCTCCAGCCCCGCTCTCAGCTCCAGCCCCGTTACTCACTTCCACGATCATTCGCACAGTGGGCAGAGTAGCAGTGAGGCTCTGAGCATGAGGTGGTCTGACGGTCACGGGGATGCAGCCAGCGTACAAACAGCCATAGAACGCGGAGATTAGCTCAATGCCTGCAAGGACACGATAAGCTGTAGTGTAGGACACTGGTGGATGGACACCCTGGCGACACCAGCCGTTCCCCCGAGTACTTTTTCTCCAAGCATCGGTTACATTTCCATTAGGTACACACACTAGTCACTTCCACAGCACATGTGCAACAGAAACAGTTCAAACACCAAGGGCAGCACAAGGAAGCTAAGAAAGCTTGGGATAGGGGCCTGGGAAAGTAAAGAAGACTGACCACACAGAAAACCATATCCATCTTACAGGAGAAGAATGTTCCAAGCGTCAAATGGCTCAAAAGTCAGTCAGGACAAAACAGAGTTGTCTGGCAGGGCAAGAAGTACACACACCAGAGAGCACCTCTCACCAGCTGTGAGCATCTTGCGCACGCCAAGTGACTAAGCTGTGTGCTACCAGGCGCGGCAGGCAGAGTGCCCGTCCCACGGCTCCCAGCCCGCTGCTGCAGAGAAGGCGCCCACCAGTCTCAGACGAAGTGCCCATTTCCTGCACAGCTGAAGGCCACGGCACCAGTCTCTACCAGAAGCCACCCTGCCCGTTTTCTCATGGCAAACTACAGGCTTTCCCTGGATCAAAAGCTGCCAACTGGCAACGTGACTTCAGACAAACAAGATCTGAAATGACCAGGAGCTGAGGAGTCTCTGGTAGGGTGACTAGCGCAGCTCTCCAGCACATGCAGTTTCTAATAACTTAGCAGTGAACAGATCGTACCAGAGGATCTCTGATAACCACAGAAGCCTCTGAAGTTTTTATTCTAAACATCATGACACAGCGAGATCTAGCCAGGAGTGAGAAGGTACAAATTGGCTTTTCTGAAACTCCAGAGAATTGAAGTTCGAGTCCTGATAGTGCAAGACATTAGGGCAGCCCTCTCTGGAGTCAAAACTAGATCACCGAGTTACGCAGTCCCTAAGGTATCGCTGTTTCAATGATCTCTCCTGTATTTCCAGATCTCAATGAGATTTCAATGAAAGACCACGGTGCACTTCCACAGCGGGATGCAGTCATTATTAAAACTGGCTTACCAGGAGGATAAAGAAGCACCACATTGTCTCCTGCATTGAGATGTCCTTTGTCACACAGAACTGATGCAATTCTCTCAGCTTTTTTGTGCAACTGAAGGCAGGTGGCTGTGCACACAGTGGTTCCCTTGAAAGGAGACAAAAATGCTCTAAACAAGGCCTGGCACAACATATGCGTCAGCAAAATGGCTGCTGAAAAAAAAAATAAAACAACCAAAAAACTGGCTTGCTAGCGTCAGTCTATAGCTACTAGTTATCTATACCTATAGGCTGCTGGCATTCAATGAGCTGTTTATCCACTACAGTATCAAAAAGATAGAGATGGAGTTAGATCTGCTCTAGAAAATTCTACCTTCCAGGGAGTCAGTTCAGGTCTTCTCGCACCAGAACCTTGCCAGAATATACTCAACAGGGATACACCATTAAATGATACAGGAACCAGTGGGACCTACAAACACGCTCAGTTTTAAAATGAAGCACTGAACCACGACAGTCATTTAGATAAAGTGACCTATGGGTTCAAAGGTTCAAATTTTAAGTTACCAATCTATGGGCAAAATCCGATACAGAGACTAAATAGCGGACACTGGAGTGGGCAAAAGATTTTCAACACAGTCTCAAACTTGTGCTGAATAACATGCTGTAGACCTTAAAAAAACCAACAACTCAGCACTGACTGTACCTTGGCATTTAATAAAAGGAAGAGTGGGTGGTCAGGAGTTGCTTGAGCTCTCCACTGCAATACCTCTGTCAGGAACTGGTGCTGAAACAAAGAGGCAGTAATTAAATACTAGTGTTTCTACTTCAGATGCAGTATTTAAGTCCACTTCATGTTGCTGCTTTGCATTCAGCCTTAGGGTAAATTCTTTTCCCATTCTCTAGCTGTAATAAATACTGATTTACCTTTTTAACTAAATCATTGTCTTCTATTTGACCAAGATCTCTTCCAGAGGCTTGAGCGATACGCTTCCCAGCAACCAGGTTCCCCACCATCACAGAGGCAGGGCCAACGCCTGTTGATAGAGAACAGCTGCATGAAATCTGGACTTTTGATGCAAATGGGAAGAAGCCGGCCTAGAACTGCAATCTGCAGGACAGCAAAGGAACAAAGATTCTCTGTAGGATCCCACTGCTCCTGGGCACGGGTGCAGGAAGAGAGGTAATGAAACCTCACTGATAAAGAGTTCAGAAGGCATTGCTAGTCTCCTGTTCATCAGCAGAGAGAATCCCAATGAGTTCAAAGGTAGGAATCAAAATTCCTGACTGACACATGCAGAGAGAGGCCCTAAACACGCCCCAGCCACAGGCCACTAGACAAGCTCTGGTCCCCAGGAAGTAGGACAACTCAGTGTTGGAGGCATCACGCAGCTTCCTAGGTCTGAGATGGTGAACTTCAGTTTATTAACATTTTTATAACATTTTTTAAAAAGGTGCTTGTGTTACCTGGTTGTTTCTGCCTGGGTTTTGGCAAGTTCGTCACACATGTGTGCGGGCACATGAGGATGTTGCACGGATGCAGAGAGCCCTCCAGAAAGTGCTGTTTAGTTTGAGAGATATGGATCCCTCCCAATGGTGTTTTTGGCAAAGTATTGGCTGGCACAAGAGCAAGGCAATATACACCCACTTGGTGAATGCTGTCAATCGCCTAGAGAAAGGAAAGACGGTCACTTGGATTTTGGGTACTACTGGAGGCAGTTTGCTCTTACTGGCCGCTGCAGTTACTGACATACTGCAAGACAAATCCCTGCACGGGAGGTTATCCATGCCAAGGGCAGGGGGGTTGGAACTAGATGATCTTTAAGGTCCCTTCCAACCCAAACCATTCTATGAGTCTATGATTTATAAGGTACTTGAGGAGCAAGTCAGTTGCTACCATTCCATTTCACCTCTGTAACATCAGCGAGCCCTACGGTAAGAGCTAAGTGCTTGTTAGCATCCCTGCTTTATAGTCCACTTCATATACAAGAAATCCTTTTCAAAATCTTTTATGACCAAAATCCCAAAATATACACAGTTGCCTGATGAATCATATGATTTTGATCTTAAGATTTTATCCATCTGTCTCCTCTGAGCCATCACACGCTGTTCCTTTTTGTCTGCCTCAGCACTCAGGCATCTAATACATTATTCAGACCCACCAGGTACTTACCTGATTTTTCTCCCCAGTTCACGTACTTCACAACCTGAAACATCATTCCCAACAATGACCTACATGCAATGCAGGCAGCTCTCAAAGTATCTGCTGCTCATTCTGGCTTCTTAGGACTACACTCATTCAGCTGTTTTAACCCTTCTCTGCTTACTGTCTCCCTGCTGAAAATGTATCTCCAAAGATAAGGGTGGCTTTAAAGTGTAACGTTGAGCACCAGCATGATCCAAGACTAAAAGCAGAGCTCCTCAGCTTGAGCACTGGATCTGCTTTGCAGTGCTGAGAGGCAACTGTGTTTCTCTGCACAGTTCACTTTGCTAGCATAACGCTGACCACTGTGTCACAGCCTACGCTATTCTGCGTAGCAGCCGCTTTCCCAGGACCTTCAGGACATAACAGAACAGCTTGTACACAGCAGATGTACCCAGCTTGTGACCCTGTAAAAATACCTTGTGCCAAGAGGGATCACGAGCCTGTGCTCTTTCCCTCTGGGGTGTGCTGATGGCCTCTAATCTGCCTACACACTGAAAAACTGCACAAACTCACCTCGTCCACCTACGCGAGTGGGCTTACCTGCAGCACCCGACTCATCCACTGAAAACTGTCCTCTTCAGATGCGTCTGGCCTCTGCTCTGCAACCACCACAATCCTCTCATCATAGAAGACAGACACCGAGAACACGGCAATCCTAAGGAAAAGGGGAGAGCCACATCGGCACAAATTCCAGTTTTACTCCTTGGGAACAGGAAGCCAAGGAGACAGACTAAAGACAGAACTCATAAAAAAAAAAAAAAACCACAGGGCAAAGAGAGAGAAAACACTGGGCAATTAAAATTGAGTCAAAAAAGGAAGACTTGGTGAAGTATGTAAGGGATTAATTCCACCTTCTGATGAAACTTCTACACAGCGTAGTCCCCTGTCCTCTCAATCTGCCATTGCATTTCTGTTCCAACCTGTGGCAAGTCACCAAGGCAACAGAAGCTTTAAAAGTATCTATATGACACGGGGGGCTTAAAAATCTCCTGTTAAGTCTTAGATGTTAAGTCGTAGAGACACGAGCTCCAACCCTGCCTGAGGATGTAGAAAATTATATCCACAATTGCTAAATAAAATTAAGTATCTTTGGACATTAATGAAATTCTTCCTTGCTGCAGAGCACCAGCCAGCAGCCAATTACTACAGAAACTTAAAAGTAAATTCTACAGAGACAGAGAATTAAATTCTCCATGTGGCCGACTTATCTTGTTACTTGATTCCTTCCCTAAAGTACACAGACTTGATGAAAAGCCAGGCAGGATAGTGGGGAAAACAGACCTGTGTTGGGCAGGATCAGGCCAATTGCTGTCTAAACCAAACCCATATTTACTTTAACTGAGCTACCCAAACAAAAAACATTGCTGAAGAGAAATCAAATAATATACTAAAGATCCTGTTTTGTTACATCACATGCAGAAGCTTAGGGGGAGTAGCAAGGTTTATTTTGCCAACCTTCCTCTGTAAACTGTTTTTATTGACTCTACTGCCAATCCAGTTGCTACAATGTCATCGGCATTATGTCTACGTCCACTAACGGTCAGCAATCCATCCATTTTTCCAACCACAAACACCAAACTGCCCTGAAAGATAAAAAATTATCTGTGAGTAATTTACACAGAGTGGAAATTCAAATGTCTTTGATGACTTGCATATTTCGTAACTACGACTAGATCAATGGAATTCACATAAAACACCTTTTCTTTCTCTTTAAATCACATCATTTATGACTGAACCAGGAGAAGCATTCTAGCCACCCAGTCAGACAAGACACTCCAGCACGCATAGCAGAACTGCCGTAAGAAAAGCTTCTTAGACTTGGTTGTAGAAGAATTAGCAATCTAAAAATGCAACAAGCAACACGGTAAGGCACTGTAATGACAGAGTGCTGGAAAAGTAAGGGCTCCTACTGGCTCAGGCAAATCCATTAACTGGCAACTGTCTTATCCACAGCAAGCTCTCCTTACACACACTTCTGGACCCAAGCGCTTTTCTTTTAAACATTCAAGGCTATTAGCACGAACGGAAGAATACAGCAAGGCAAGCTCAAAAACTCTGTTACGTACAGGTCCAACAAACCCCAGCAAGCCGGAGCGGACAAAGGGCACATCACCCACGGGCGAGCCAGCCGAGTTCACAGGGATAACCTGCAAGAGAAGGGAGGGCACTGGAGGTAAAGTAGATTTGCCTGAGGATAGAAAACCATTCCCCACATCAAGAACTGCACTGTATGTGAGTGAAGTGATGAGGAGAAGGGGAGGGAATCCTTGGGCCAGTCACTCTTTTAGCATCGTGGGAGATCTCTATATGAAAGGGGAACACTGAATATATTTAACTGTAAGGAGTTTTTCAGTTTTAAAAAACCCAACGTTAACACTTAAGTTACAAACCCAAGAGATTTTACAAGCCGATCAGTTCTACACAGGAAACGGGGAAAGAAGATGCATTCTACTATACGTACCTCAAATGTATTCTTTGTCACCCCTGCCAGTCCGTAATACATCATTCCTCCTGCTCTGGAGCTAACACAGATTTCACCAATTTCATCTGTTTTACAGAGCTGAGGTGGTCCATCAGGTTTCACGATACACATCATTCCTAGGACAAATTGTGCATTGTTAAAACAGTCCCCAGGCTTTGCCTCGTCCAAGAGCTGACACATTTAACTGTGACAGGGATGACAGCCTGCACGGGGACCGCCTGACCCCCCTGCTGAGGCTGAACACGGGAGAGAACATTGACCGGTTCTTTTTCTAAAACATTCCAGACCATTTGCAAAAAGGTCTTACAGGAGACTCCCGCACATTTTTACCTCCTGGCATCACGTGGCCAACATCCTGGACAGTGAGAGCAGAGTTTTTGTCTTCGGTGTTGACACGAATCACACCAAAACTCAGCCCATTCATGGACAGGATGGCTCTTCCAGGCAAAGGTGCCCCGGGGACCCCAGGCCTTTGAAGGACACAAAATCAATACACTAAATCAGGCACACAGGCTATTATTGGACTCGGATGAAGATATTGCAGCAACAGAAATATGCATATTTCAGTGCCTCTTCTTTGCATAACGAATTTAAAACTGTGAGATGGCAGTAGAGACTGCCTCCCAGAAGAGCCACATTGATCGATAAGCAAGAAATCATATTCCTGGGCAAGTGCAGCTCTTCTTCCAGCTCTTTAGCTTATTCCATGTTAAACACCAGCTCCCAGGCCAGCTGATTACAGGACTATTTACTAGAGAAGGCAGCAACTATGAAAATCACTGTCCGAAGTGATATCAAATTTAATCTCAGATTCAAGAATACCACACAGCTGTGTAAATCAAGAGTTGGAAAAAGCAGTGCACAGTTCTTACAGGCACTGTTGAGCTGTCACACATTTCAGAGGGGGGAAAAAAGCACTCATATCTTAGGAGAGCTGTTTAACAACTTAGCTATTGAATACCTGACCACACACAGTAAACGTCAGTGGAGCTCATTACATGATTAAGTCAACTACGACCAACTGATGTGTGAACAAACCTCAGCCCAGATCACTTAATCTAGCAAACAGACTGCAATGCTGTACGCCCATTACCTCCGTATTGCAATAGTCATCGCTTCTGGAGACGTGGCACATGGACAAATTGCCTCCGGCTTAAGCCCATGGCTCTGAAACAAGCTCAGGAAGGCATCACATGAGGAAACAGACCCTGGAAAGAAAGAAAATATGCCACTATCTCTTTAAATAATGTGATTTTTAAAATTGTCTGTAAAATAAGCTAGAAATAAGTGCAGTGCACTTGCAGAGTGTATATACTGTATCCCTTCTAAAAACTCCAGGTAGCACCTTCCAAGATACCAGCCACAAAGGTGCTCAAGTGCCTACTGAATGCGTTCAGTGTTCTCTTGTGGGAACAAGCCTGCTTTTCTCCCCCAGTTTGCTTCGGAATTGTTACGTGCTCACGGTACAACAGGCTTAAAACACCTTCCAAACCTCCAACAATTACTGCAGATACGTAGGGTCCATTTCCATGCAGCACGCGTAAGCAAAACAGGTCTAACGGTATTCAAGGTGTCCCTTCCAGTTGGTGCCATCTAGACAAACATTCTTTAAGCCTTTTCACTAACAGCATTCCTTGCAGAATTTTCTGGGTTTTTTTCCCCTTCAAAGTTCTTCTTAAAAGCCTTTACCTTTTCCCCTGTGAGCAATTTAAAACGAATCTCACTGTGTCTCCCAGAATTCTGTTTTACACACAAGAGCTCCCCCTTCGACTCTACAGTTTTTTGCTTTGCAGTATCTTTCACAACTCGTACTCAAAGAACGAAAGCACAGAAACCCCCTTGCCCGGATGCTCATGCACCACAACCCACAGCTCTGTGGCGCTAGACAGCTGCCCTAACTGAAATCTTCTCGGAGGTGTCTACAAAAGGAGTTAAGCTTGATCCTGGGCGACCACTGAGAAACCTCTCTCCTGAAAACAGCAGGATGCGGATACTCACAAGGATTTGCACCATCGGTTACAATCAGCATGCGCAGAGAACTCAAACTGACGTCTCTTTGGTCTCGATGGGCCATCATGGCCCAGTGCAAGTCTCGACACTTGACTAAAGCAACTTTTGCTGCAAAACAACACAAAAAAAAAAAAATAAGGACAAGTAAAAGCTTTCCATGAGTCATTTTTGTATGACTACACACTCCAACACCCCCAAATGAGAGAACTGTCACTAAAGCAAGCAAGCCTTAATTAAGTGAGCCTGCAGTAACAGCAAACCCCAACATACAATAGCATCTGCTGTGGCACACAGGCCATTTGCCCACCGCCTGAGCCAGGGTCTGTCACTATTGCAGCTCCTCCTCCGAAGTGCATAAATCAGTAACACCATCTGAATGTCCTCGGTGAAGACCGGGAACCAGTGGATCTCGCTGTGCTCAACTATTTTCTCGGTCTCAGAAAAGGCACTGCCTTCAAGTACACAGGTCATGAGGTCCCCGTCAAGTTCGCGGACATTCATGTGGCATTAGGACTTTGTGCATATTTAGAAATAAATTAGAGTTTTGGCCTTTGAGATTTGTCATGGAAGAGCAAGACGACAGGCTCCAAAGCATTTGAGATTTTAATGCCCCTCACTCATTTATCCTGCGAACTTCAAGCTGAAGTTGTGGAACACACGCACAGTTACCTTTGTGGGCATGAACCCTCTGCACCCACGAGAGCGGACAGGTTTTCATCACAGAATAGGGCACACTGATAGTATGCAGCTTGTTCATTACATTCTGAAAAGAGGAAAAAAGATTTTCAGAAAAGTGTTCACAACACCTATAAATGAAGCAAAAATACGAGTCACTCTCACTCCTCATCGACCCCTGCCCCACCATGAATTCACATAAGGATTCTGAGGATGCTTCTACACTTCCTCCAGAGAACTGCAGATCTACCAGGGAGAGAAATGGGTGACTTAATACGTAATTAACCTATCCTCAACCATCTCCTCAAATGTTGCAATTATGAAGAGTTAGGAAATGCTTCAGAAAATCCTTACAGGCTCAACTCACCGTCAGAATGCCATGCCACAACCCTGCATCCTTCTTAAAATCCAAAACATTCACTATCGTTTCACCTGGGAAAAGAAAGTTGTAGTTTTGAAGTGAAATGTGCCAAGACAGCTGTGACCATTATTTATGCTGGAATCTGCATATGCTTGAATCTGTCAGATCTGCTCCAAGAGGTACACACGTAGCAAGCAAGCGCAGAGCCTTGTTTGTCTGATTATACGTTTTACTAGTCAGAGCTCCTTGTTATGCAAAATAACACAACTGAACATCAGTTTAAGAGAAGGAACACATCCCAGAAAGTTGCAAGAAAATTACATCGCAGCCTGTAACGCGTATCAGAAGAACAGGCAGGGTCTTAACCTCATTAAGCATCAGCAGCGAGGGAAGAGAGTGGAGAACATCATTCAAGCACCGACTCCCAGAAGCAATGGAAATTAAAGTGATGGCTTCCAAAAGACAAACTCTGCATTTTAAAGTACTATGACATAGAGCTCTAAAAATAAAGTTTCAGTCATGGGTATATAATTAGCTTGATTTACAAGGTAGACCAGGCTAAAACCATATCCTATAGCAGAACTCTCTGTACTCCCACCAGCAATTTCCAACCTCCATTTCTGGATTAGCCAAAAAGCCTCATGCAGCTAGTACAACACCAGTTTATGCAAGAGGCGCTTTGATAATTACACACGCTATCAAGAACAAAAGTTTGGAAACGCATTTTAACAGTGATCCATCAGTAGAGCAAGAGAAAGACTCAAGTCCATTGGAAAACGCTCCTCTTTTCATTCATCTGAACAGACTTGTTAACTCTCTAGGCATGATGCAAATCCCACTTTTTATTCCTCTTCACTATGGCAGTGAAAATGATGTAGTTTGGGAGAGAAAAGAGTACAGGTAGTCTTTAGTTCTGGGGAGAGTTAATCCACACCATCCTCCCTCCCCCCCTTTTTTTAAAGTAGATGTGGTGTGCTGATTACTCATAGACAGCTGTTAAAAATATGAGAGGTAACCACCAAAAATGGTGTTGCTGAACCTTCATTCCTTTGATGTTTCTGGGACATCACCCACCTTCAGAATAGTTGCAGGCCTGAGACAAGGCTTGACAGTGAGACAGCATGGCAATCCGAGACACCGTAACACCCATAACGCTGCCCTCTTTGCTCGTCTTGTACTGAGAGGAGGAAAAATAAAGTCAAGGCGTGACTCTGGATCCCACATATGAAGGAAATTAAGTCACAGAATCCATATTAAATAGTTTTGTTTTTCTAAAGCTGCTGAGACATACTCTAAAAAGTACCTGTTTGTAGAAAGGTATCAGCAAGGTTCACTACAGAAAATACAGTTATTTGGGAAGCAAAGGTGTTCAGCTAACTCCAGAGAGACAGGAGATAAAGATGGCAATTGGATGTGTTTGTGTTTATGTCGCTATTAATACTTCTCACAGCATCTCTTCCTGCTCCCGTAAGTAAACTGAAAAGCCAATCCGTAATTTTAGAATAGCCAAATTACTGTTACTACTTAAACCCCTGCAATTCCTAGAAGTTGTCTTACTGAGGCGTGCAAATGAAAGTAAGCCCTGCTAGGAAGAACAGAAAATTCAAAATGCGGTGGGCTTAAGGAGTTTCAGAAATCTGTGTTATCAAGTACACTGTCTCGGAGAGCTCAGTTGTCTCAATTACAAGCTTTCTGGAACAAGAACAGTGTTCAACTCATTTCGAGCAGCGCTCAAGGCCACAAAGATATTAAAAACTAAAATAAGCTTCACAGCAGGCTGCACACAGTGAAAGTCTTGTTTCAGTGGCTAGAAACTGAGAAGTTTAAGGTAGCGAGGTGAAAGTATTATCTCCCTGGTGATTAGAACATTAAATTCAGCTCACGGAAACTACTTTCTATTCCCCATTCACTACTTACCTCAATATATGCTGGCTCAGTTCCTGCAGCTGAGATGTTGGGCTGCCAGTCCTTAGGAGATTTGGAGAGATATTTTGAATCTGTCACAACCCATTTGAGTCTGGGCCAACCTAGAGCCAAAATTAAAGTGGAATATTAATATCAGTTTATTTATTGAGGGATTTATATTCTGCAAGAATACACTAAAACCCCATCATTTGTCCAAGTTGAGTTACACAAGCAAAATACCAATCCAAGCCAAGCTACTAGCCAGAAGGCTCATTTCGTTTCTCATCAGGGAGTTCAGTGGGCAACAAGGCACTTCCTCTACTCAGGAAAGATCCCTGCAGTATTTCTAAATATAGCTTCTTGTATCGTTAATAAAACTGCTTTTGAACCTGCCAAATGCCACTGAAGGGACCTGAGGACAACCCTGGCTTGTAAGGTGGATTCACTGTGACTTCCAGAACCACCAAGCAATTCCATCAGACACACGGATCAATCTACACCATACGCAGAAAACCTGCAGCAGTGAAGTGACGCTATCAGAAGAGTTGCTCTCTTTGTCCCCCCTCAAATGCATTCAGGCTTCTGACAACCGCTGTCAGACTGTTCAGCTATAGCAAAAGTACAATCAAAAGCCAAGTATGTAACGCATCTAACCTTTAAACTGCACAATTTCTCCATTTTGGGTTTTCGGAAGCCCTTTCAGACAAACTTCAGTGGTGAGGGCCAAAGCAATACCACAGCTTCCCAGCAGAAAACCGATCTGCTGACCACCAGCGTCCTGAGGGAAGAGGGGGAAAAAGTCATTCTTGTTTAAGGCTGACGTAAGTCAACTTTCCCCTTACCAAAATCCAAGGTTTGGTAATGCTCTGGTAACTGGATGGTAACATTATGGATCACATGGGGAGGCAAAAAGAAGAAAAAACCCATGCCCACAAACACTCTTTCCTTTGGTTTGTCCTTCTCTGCCTACATCCAATGTCTGGCAATGGTTTGAAACTCAAATGACAAGCACTGTCTGGCCAGGGATGAATACAACCGCTTCTAAGCTTAGATAATAATACATTTTGGAAGATGATATATATCCAGCACAAAGGCCAGCTGGGGAAGTGGAGACATGCCTACAAGCCAATAAAAGTCCACAGGAGAATGATAAGCCACCACAAAAATGCAGCAGGGCTACTTAGTCTTCTGCATACCAAGTCTGCTCTTTTCAATTCATTTTGTTCAAAAATGAAACGATTCGGTAACTGGGGACAGACTGCAGAGAAATCTGGTGATCCTCAAAGGGAACTCTTTATGCAGAAAACAAGTATTGCATTGGCAAGATGAAAGTGCCTTGGATGTGAAATCCACAGAAAACAAGTGCTCATGCCCAGCATCCAGGCATCGAGCAGACACCATTTATTTTCATTAATGGAAGCCCAGATGCTTCAAAGAGGAATGAGGAGGCAAAAAAAGCAAAACATGTAATTACAGTGAAATAACAAGGCCTCTTTTTCCCCAGGAATTAATTTCTATTGCACAATGATAAAAACACTGACATGAGGTAGCTCACTAAGAAATCTGATTGGGCAAATACTGGGAGTTTTAATTTTGCATTTAGTTGCTATAGCAGTTGTCACGTTGCAGACAAACGAAAGCAAAGCTCTGTGACTCCCGTAGGATTACCAGACAGGCTCACCATTTCATTACCACCTCTTTTGCCATATGTTTGCCATTATCCTGTTGCTTTTGATTCCTCTTACGAAATCTATAGTTTTAGACAGTTCTTGACATGGCAATAATATGGCAATATTGCAAAAATTCTGGTAAGGGTAAAGAAAATGCTTCGTTGAGCAAATAATTTATAAAAAGCGCCTCGAAGTCTTCAGAAATACTTAGCACCTCCAGTCTCCAGCAAAGTCAAAAGACTGGCAGGTGCTGAGCATGGCTGGAAATGAGACCCAATTCACACCCATCAGAGGGCAGATTCACAATATTATCTGTATAAATGATTTGCAAGAACAGAATGAAGGCTACAGCATTTAGGTGAATCGACCATGCCCAGCTACTCAGCACAGTGCTCTGGTCAATATGTTTTTCCATTTTTAACCAGCTATTCCAGGTTCACAAAGGTCTCGCACACTGCGTTGACAGAGAGCTGCCAAGGCAGCAGCTGGATGCTGGGAAACGCTTTCAGAGGCTGATGGTCTGGCTTGGTTTTCATCCCACATCAGCCTATCGCTCCTCTAAGTTCCATCAACGTTACCTTTCTGGTAAGAGGTACCTCTATAGGCACTGGTATGACTTCTGCTAGGAGACAGCCGTAAAATGCCACCATAAACATGACTGGGTCATTGTTGGGATAAACAAGGGCTACCTACAATTCATAAAAATATCTTGTTAGTTGAAATACAAGGAAAAATTGCAAAGTTCAGCTCTATAGCGACTAGAAGTCAGAAAACTTTGTGTTATTTCACATTCTACCACAGCATTTTTCACAGGGCATCTTCAAGCGCTCCTTCTTCCACAGAATATCTATGGAAGATAGCTCCTCACGCAGCAGCGTCAGCATTCCCTGTGCGCCCATACACCCGAAGATGCACACACAGCTGAAACACAGAGATCTAAAGCTCTGTATTTCTCTCAGAGGTACAGTGCTCTTTCTTAGATGTATTTCAAAGTCCAGAGCCAAGAAGTTGCTTACAGAGGAGCCAGCAGGACTGAAAAATCACAGAAGTGTCTTTCCCAAATAGCCTGTCCCTGGGATAAGAGTTTTGCTATTAAAAGAACAAGATTGTAGTGTCTGTGGTAAGTTACAGCCCCACAAAAACCTCTTTTTACTTCAGAGGGAGAACCAGACAGTCCCAAACTCATTACCCTATCTCCAGGTTTTAACACGGGTTCATTTTTGGTCCCCAGTTTATTAAGCAGTGTGTAGGCCAGCTTGAGACTTCTGCTCCACAATTTGCCTAGAACACAAAGAAGAGAGACTTGCACAACTCTAAATCAACCCAGCACACAAGAGAATATTTCAGTTCTTGACTGCTTTTACCTTCTACAGTCACGTCCTCTGTTTGAGGCACTTTGTGCTTTGTCTACAAAGCCCTCAAAACCCAGGACGGTATTTGCAACCACACCAAGACCAACAACCCCGTGTTCCATCCACTGCTGCTCTCTCGGAAGCCAGGGCTCAACTCACCATACGTGAGGGTATAAACTGGTTTTCCTGTAACATCCAGTGCTGTCAGACAGGGGCATTTTGCTTGCGTGGTTCCCCAGCGCTGCAGCGCCGCTTCTAAGGCAGGAGGCCAGTTACAAACAACTCCCAGGGGTTCTCCCTTCACAGGCGTCATCTGGCGTCCCTCTGGCTTGGGCTGGTTTGGGTCAGGCTGCGGAACTGAAGAAAATTCAATCATGTTTCCAGTTCATCTTTGCCCATTTGTTACCAGACAGTTAAGCTGGAAAGACGCACTGAAAACCAATGCCTTTCCTCAGCATCTTTAGGTTTAACAACCCCTATCACATTTCATTTCCTAGGAAGCCCTGCACAAAACAAAACACCATGAACAGAGTCTTCTCCTAAGGTGCTATTAAAAGGTATTCAATTCAACAGCGAGGAAAGGAACAGAAAATTAGAGAAAAGACAAACAATCTTACAAAATATGGTTGTAATAAAATTACCCGTAAAGACAATCCCTTTTGGGAAATTAATTAAGTACCCTAAGTAAATGAAGGGGTTTAAAAAAAGTTATTTAAATATTTTTGTTAATAAGATTTAGTTATTGGAAGAAGTTTAGTGTTGAGGAGGCTACTCAAAGCTCAGCAGTACAGTGAATTACTTCAAACATTGGTTTTGTATCAGACTATTAATGAGGGCTACTGCCAGCTGCAAATAGCAAATCAGTGTCAACTTCAAAAACGACGGCATAAATAAATTCAGCCCTGCGCATGTGTGTTTACTTATAACACACGATCAAAAAACCCCACATTACTTGGTGCTATTACCTTCCACAATTTCTTCAAAATCATCCACAAAAAATTCTTTCAGGGGTGGCCTTTTAGGTCTTTTCAAGGTGTTAAGCAACTGTTGAATTTTCGTGGAGACTCTACTACTCACAGGAACACCTGGAGGGAAAGATTTTGTCTAATAAAAGCGTTCATCATCTCTATTAACATTAACATCATACCTCCTTCCACTGAAGGGTATTTCCCTTGGTGTGCCCACTCATTCAACTACCACCTTCCATTATTAAGGGCTGTGCCAGTGCGGCATGACATTAGTGAGCATTTTATCAGTTCTGTATTAACTCAGTGTTCAGAAAATGCTAGTAATAGAAATTCGCTTTTAAAGCATTTACTCCCTTCCAAAGCCTGATTTCCCCTTGCTGTAAAACCAGCCTCCAGGTCCGCGCCTGCCTGCGGAGGGAGGACACAAGACCAGAAGCATCACTGCTACCCCTCTGCACAAAGGTTTATGCCAACCAGCTTAGAGTGAGCGTTATCAGCTTCATGGGACCTTAATTACAGTTAAGAATTACATTGTTTCATACATCTTACCTTTCCTTTTGGGGATTCTAGGACAAAAGCTTTTAAAAACAATTAGCCTACCTATGTATTTGTAACTTTTTTCTTAAAAAGTGGTAGAGAAGAGAAAAGCCTATTATCTCTCCCATGATTTTCTCCAGTTCTGCATGGGAATGAGTTAATGCCAATGACATAACTGCGGCATAGGAATGTGTTAATGCTGTTGCCATAACCCTTTCAAATTTGTGAAGTGCTTAAACGGGATACACGGAAGTCACATGACTTGTTCTCCCAACTCAAGTCCTTCCTCAACACCATTCCAATTTCTGGGCACTGTGAGAGGTTCCGTACCATCAGCAGTATCCATGAGACTAGAGCGGTTAGATCCCTTGTGCATGCCTTTCACGATCCCTGAAGGAGGAAGGTCAATCGCTGCTGGGCGTGCTGAGGACGTGGAGGTAGTTGCTGTGACATCTGGGGGAACTGAGAAATTTTCTAAAGAGAGGGAGAAAATTGAGATGGCAATTAACATATACCTTCTATTCTCAGACAGAACAAGCAACGTGTTAGTTACCTGTCACCAACACTCTTAAAAATTTAACGGATTGAATGTGTGGGAGCCCTTATTAAAGCTAAACACACTGCTTCCTAAATATTAAGTAGCTCTAGGAGGCGCACACTGTCTCTTCGGGAAAACAGAAAACACAGGCACAAGATGAGTGGCTTTGTCCATGTCAGCAAAGTGGTTCACCAAACCAGAATTCCTATTCTGCATCTCTAACCTTCAAATCAAGCTAAATCTCTTGACCTTCAGCACTGTAAAAAAGAAAAAAACCAAACCAACTTTGAGATCCACATGAGCTCTGAAATATTCAAAGCCCCAGAACAAAAAACCTACATCACCTATGCAGTAACCTCTCTTGCTAGAATTATACTATTTAACTTTTTTTGTCAGTAAGGGCTTTCTAAAACAAAACACATGGTAGGCTATTGACTACAGCAGATCAGCAAAACATCATGTTGGGTTTAAATTTCTTCCAGTTCGGTGGCTAAACAGCACGAGCCTGCCCAGCAGTTAAATAATAAATTTAAAATCTAATGAACAGAGCAAGTTGGCTCTTACTTTTGCTTTAAGTTGCAAGACACTCTTTTGCTCTTCAGAGGAGTTTGTAAGCTTCAAAACTGCAAATAACTCTGCATACTTCAGAAATTCTCTCATTAATTTTCTCTTAAATAAGCGATTTTTGCTTACGTGGGATTTCTTTATACAACACAGTAGGTTCAATCATCTGATAGGGCAAGAATATTCTATTCCAGCTTAATAGAACCAGCAACTGTTGCTTACAAAGGAAAAAACCCAACAATTCTGAAACTGTTGGCTTGCACAGAGAGAGTCTGGAGGAAGTCAGATACTGAATAATTCCCACAGAAAGGATTTTGCGTTTCATTCTCTGCGCCCCCCTTTCGAAAGAGAAAAAAAATAAATCAGTTCCTCCATACCTTTGGAGATGTAGCGGCACGGAATATTTGTTATGTATTGAACGCCTAAGATCACTAGGAAGGACCTAGAATTTGTACAACTGCAAGTATTTGCAGGACTTTTTATTACTCTCTCCAAAGAGATGTGTATGTGAGAGTTCCTGTTCACTTAAAGCAGGTGTTAACACGGGATGAATGTGGCATCTACACGGCAAATCCAATTTCAATGAAGATTTAAAACTTCTGTTTTGCATAAAATACTTATTAGATTATATTACTTATATTAGATAGTAGTTATTCTGTAGGTAAAAAGCTAGATTACCTGAATTCATTACAAAAGGTAAACGTGGGTTTCTGTAAGCTCCAATTAGAAACAGCCTCTCTGCTTCAAAGACACATTAATTATATTGACTACATTTTATGGGCAATTTCCCCAGTTTTCCATTTCAAAAAACAACTTGCATCCCAGCAAATAAACAAACAAAAATAACAGCAATAAAAAAAGTGAAACAGTTAAAAACACCAGCACTTCTATGCACTGCTTGCCCCAAACCAGTTAAGCAAAAGCAGAGAGCACACAAAATACAGGCATCTCCTGGGATGCAGTAATATCCTTAACAGCAGATAAAAAAGACAAACATACACAGAGCAAAACCAAACTTCGCAATTTCATACAGAAGCATCAGCAGCAAGGAGCACCTCAGAGCCTCAAAAAACTGAGCCTGGGGTATCCAGATCTGTAGATTTTGCTCCGTCTTCTCAATACCTGGATGCTCTGATTATTTCTCAGACTAGTCATGGAAGATCTCTGCTAAACCTTTACTCTGCAATAAGCATTTTTTGGAACAACATCCTCATTTGTTCACATAAATGGCTGGGTTTGGTTCCTTTTTTTTTTTTTTTTTTTTTTTTTTTTTTTTTTTTGTTGTTAAATCTAACACAAACAATAAACCGTTAGGGCAAAATGAGAATGTTAAAATGCAGTATTTCCCCCACTCGGTAGGCAAAGACACCCCTATGGTATTCATCAGGACACAGATGCCAAATGCTACTCGCATACGGTAGCTCTGTACACACAGTAGCTTCAGCTGTAGACATACGCAACACAGTACACAGAAAGAAAGCTGTGCCTAGTGAACCTGGCGATACCATCACTACACCCTGGAGTCCTTCTACTTCGATAAGCTCCTGCCCTCCCACTTCCCCCTTTTCGACCAACTCAATAGTCTGAAATTAAGGAAAAAAAAAATCGTGCAACTCCAACAAATCCTAGCAAGTTCCATCAAAACTAACTGAACTCTCGATTCGAATTTCCCTTACGTGATGGACAACTCCAGCTTTATTAACACAATCTGAACTTGAAGCGATTTTTCTGTTCATACCCATCTCCTACCTATTCGAGTATTGGCAAATACATCAGCTAGTGACCCACTGGTCCCTTTGCCTTCTCCATGGGAAAGTGTAGAAGATGCTGATGAAGATGTGGATGACCCCTGAATAGATCGGTTGATCCAAGACTCAGCATTCTGTAAGCTCTGATGCAATGCAGCAGAAAGAGCAGCTTGGCGCCTTAGCGACCCCTCGTCCTCGGATGCGGAAGACGTGTCTGTGTGGAAGCAGAAAAGAAAATCTAGCTGCTTAGGGAAAAGCACATTGCACTGAACATGCTCTTTTTCCAATTCACATCTCAATGGCACAGGCTTCTCATACGAAGATCTCTTTTCCACAGGCTGTGTCAAACAAGGTTACATTGGCCAAACCAGCAGTTAAAGCAGCAGACATCTCCAGACACATTTCCCCCTGGTGTTTTGCCCCTGTTTAAAGCACACAAAAGATTCACTTTCTCAGTCAAGTACCCTTCCCCTGGGTTCTCCACCTTTATTGACTTCTCTCTCATTACTTTTCCATTCATGTTCTATTATATCAGACGCTGTATTGCCTAACGTTGGTAATTCTGAAACGGAAAGTGAGGGGTCAGTAGCAGGCACCGGGAAACAAACGTGCCAAGGCCACGCGCAGAAAATGCTTTTGTCTGGTATCCTAAATGGTCCCTTTCAATTGCAGAAAACAAACAAAATGCCCACCCCAAAACAAAACAAAAAAAGAGAAAACTACAACAAGGAACCGCATCCTGCATTTCCAAGAGAACAGATACCCCATCTACCCTAAAGCTGCGACCTAATTATCTATCATGAAGAAAGGACTCATTACTTGGTGTCTTAAGTTATACAGTGCCACATACAAAGATTCAGTTTGGCTTTGCCCTAAAATTCAGGTGTTCTTCAAAGTGATTGCCTGCCTACACTCTAGTTGTAAATCAAACTATTAAATCACATTCTACCCGCTTGCCAAAGCAGAATGCAGTCACGAGCTGAAGAAAAAACTGATTCCAGGCACAGTGTAAGTGCTGACCTTTGTGTCATACCCACAGCTCAGAACGTGCTGTAGTCGTGGACAAGTTCGTACAAAGCTGAGAGCCAAGCAGACACCGGGAACATGCACTAGCCCCCGGAAGAAAGGAAAAGAAAAAAGGAAGTATGAAGAAAAAAGGAGGTGAAAGAATAGTTATGAGTGAAGTGGCCCAGCAGAGCTGGTTCAGAGAGATATGAATTCACAATGAGATAGGAATTCATAATCTTCAGATGACTTCACCATCCAAATGGCTGCGATGCTTCTGCACAATGACAGACAACATAAAAATCACTGCCAAAAATGACGCATATTCATCTTTAAGCCAGTGCATATAGCTGCTTGAAAACAGGGAGCTTTATTAATATCTGATGCACATGCACCATAACAGCACCACGTTATCCGACGTATTTTGCCGCAGCCGTTACATGGAAGGGGTTAGGAAGGAAAAGTCCTGCAAGTCATGGAATCTCACAGGAACCCCTCCAAGGTCCTTGCCCAGAAATGTACAGAGCTGCAAATCCTTGTCCTGTATGTTGAGTATTAACAAAATCAAAACGTGAATTATGCAACTGAAACAGGTGTGAGGGAAGCAAAAGAAGAAGCCTCAGTCCAGAACTCCTGCTCAGCTCTTGCCAACAGATTCTTTACAAGCTCCCAGGAGAGGACTCATTTTCCCAGCCCTCACAGCAGCTCCGTGAAAAGCAGCAGCTGCTGAAATGGAGCAGGAGAGCTACAGGAGGAAGAGCCCACCTACAAATGTGCTGAAGAGCTGGAATATTTTGACAATTGCAGCCTCTTGATTTGGAAACTGTTACTAATGCGTACCTTCACATCCACACAGCCACGCACACAGCCAGAACCTAACCTGGGGGAGTGCAGGCATCAGCTGGAGACTGAACAAATGTAGAGCGTCGTTTCGTTGGCATAGGCAGGGCCATCTTCTGTTCTTTGTGCTTTGCCAGCGCTGCCTGAACTGCTTCTGTGTGGATATCTGCAAAATGCAAGTTCACACACTCAGTTTTGCAACAGCAGAGGAGGAAGAAACACACAGAAGGCTTACACATGTGCGACTACTGCTAGCCGGCTAGATTTATGCAATCCCCCATTTTACAGCACCTTCCCAAACAACTACATTTTGCTATCTCATAAGTAACATTTCCTATTTTTTTTTTTTTTTTTTTTTAAATAGGGAAACTAACGGAGGTTTCTAAAGTTAGCAAGCTATATAGCAGGGCCAGGTTTTTTAGTCTGGAATCTTCTGGATTAGTCATTATGTTCTTGTGTCTCCAGCAATTTTTATAGAAACCCCAACCCCACCAGATTGTTCCCTCAGCCAAAGACTACTCTAAAACATGCCTGTGTGTAATTTAAGATATGCACATAAGCTGACAGTGTATGCAGCCCCAGGTGCAACTCTTGCCTCTAAAGTGACAAATTCTGAGCCAGTTGTCTGATTTCGGTAAAAGCTTATGTTCAAAAACCTGAATGGATGCAGATTTCATGTAAATCTTGAAAGTTACTAACTGTGGCTGTAAATACATGCTGATTAGTAACCAAAACAGGCCAGGATGTGAGGCTTCCATCCCTCTGCACACATCCCAAACTCTTTAAAGGAAGACACATCACTGGTGACGAGAAGACAACTTATTAAAAAACTACTACAACAAGGGAGAGCTCATCTATGTGAACTGCTCAGATTAATGTATTTCATTTATGCTTTTCCAAAAAACCAGAAAACCAGGTTTTTTCTAATGCTTTATGAAACAGTGGGATATAGACCTTCCCAGGCCCAGAGGTGAGGCTGACAAGCAGTGTTACTAGAGAAGGAATATCTGATACACTTTATTTGCCCCTGTTGAGAAGAAAACCTAAATCTTATTAATGCAAACTCAAACCAAAACCAGGTGGAAAGAAAAAATAGGTCCCGCCACCTCCTCCCTTCCTTAAGCGGAGAAGGAAATCAGCAGGGTTCTAGTCAGTCGGTTCTGCTGCGCTTGGGAAGTACTTTAAGCACAGATAGGGAAAGTGAGCTCTCATCCTCCAAGCCACCAGAGCAGATATGCACAGCCATCACCAATTCCAGGAACAAATTATTACCTGTCACTTCACTGAATCCGGTTACCTACGGACATGGTTAAAATAGGCTTTCCGTTCTGTGAGCGACATGCATTGAATAGTTGCATTCAAGCCAGAAAATCAAGGTGGCAAGAAGTTATTTGCTTTTTTTTCTACTTGGCATTCCTTTTGATTCAGCAGCTGCACTCCCACCCGTCTGGTGTTTCTTTATACAGAACCACCAAGGTAGGAGCGCCCATCAGTGGATGAATCATAAGCTTGACTCCTTCAGAGGGCACAGCACGTTCTCCCTCATTTACAGGAATCCCAGGTGAACTTTTGCCCCGGCCCTTACCAGATCGATAGCGTTCATCTCTGGCTCCCCCGGAGCGAGCTCGGTGAAATTTGGATGAGGATGATGATGACGAGGATGATGCTGAGGCTGGAGTTGCAGATGGAACGGGCATCTGAGTTCTGGATTCCTTCTGTAACACTGGATCAACCCCTGGAAAACAGTCCACAAGTCTCTGAGAAAAGGAAACGGAAGTAGTCTTTTTTGATCATATTTTTCCCTTTCACCATACAATTACAGGATTTCTCCCCCCCTTTTTTTTTGGTAGTGAAGTGCATCTAATTAGTCTATTAATACATGTGTCCAATTATACCCTAATCAGTTAAGATATACCTGTCCCTTCTTTGACCTCACTCTCAAAGAGTTTTTCCCAGCTTTTTTCTTTTTAAGGGGTTGTTAGGCGCTTGAAGAGGCAATTTACAGCAAATAGACAAAAAATACAATTTCCCATAATTCAAGTAACGTATCAGTGATAAAGGGAGATGACATCACCTTTAAAGAATTCATTACAAAATACAACAGCAGAGATGATAAGATTCAGATAAATCTTGATAGACGAAACTAGGTAAGGCAGGTAAATCCTACACTTCCACACACTTAATAGGGCCATTTGCAATGAACTTCAATGTTTTATGATTCAGTATCTGTATGGCTTGCTCCGTATTTTTCCCTGTTTACAAGGGGAGCAGGACTGCACCATACTCTCATTATCGCATTAAGAATTAGCAGTTTAACTTGTGGTAAATTGCCTTTAGAGTTCGGAGTCATTTACACCTTGTAGACATGGCTGCTATGGGCACACTGAGTAAAAGGGGTTTGACTGATGCAACGAGGCATTATCCCAAATTAAGCCTGAGTTGTGAAGAAGAGGAAACCCACAGAAAAATACATTGAGAGGCTGGGTCTGTTAGTCACTGTTCCCTGACCAGTGGGCAATATTGACAGGAAAACCAATAATATACCAGTGGCAAGGGCCTTTGCTGTTCACATCAATTACAAAACCAGAGAGACCTCTAGTTGTCCGTGTTCTGGTTCCTTCCAGCGCGTCAAGAGGGAAGTGGCTTTATCATCCTGGAAAAGTTTGGTTTTCCCCATGAATACAGGGAGCTAAACAGATAATCTGATAAGAAGTTATCATTTTATATCATTCAGCAAGGGACACTAGGAATTGCTGCTGGAGTTTCAAATCTAAAATTAATTGTGTGTCAGTGGGAACTTTTTAAAAACGAAAGGTCATACAGCTGTAATTACCTTCAGGTTGTCACCTGAAGTCATGCAAAAAGAAGAGCAATTGTGTCATCTAAATACACGCCGCTTATGAATTCTCACAAACTACCAAAGGATTAGAGAAATGAAGAGGAAACCACAAAACCTGGAGTCCAATTCCAGTTATACCGCTTTCTTAGTGTGTGGTTTTAGGTAAACAACTCAAGGCAGGCGCCTCAAGCTCAGGGAACTTACAATACCAGCAAATCACATCCAACTAGTTACAGAAGTCTTCAACCACCTCCTGTACCTTCCAACATCCTAAAGAGCAGAATATTAATTCAATGTTACAGCAAACTACCTATCCATTTAGCTCAGCATTACATGCTTTGGAAAAAAAAAATAGATCAAGAACATAGGGGCAACGTGCTCCTGGAAGAAGTTCTCTCTCGACCCCTAGCTTTACTCTTTGGCCTGGGATCCTTTTCAAAACTTTTCACCTCTTCCTCAAATTTTTACTAGTCCTGTTTGCGATATCAACATTCAACGGAGGCAAGCTACGGAGCTTATATATTAATGATTCTTTAAACTATCATGCCAAAAAAAATAGACCCTTTCTTTCTAGTCAGGAAGAAGATACCCTGCTAGCCAGAGATCCTCAAACCACATTAGCGGGACAAACAGCTATTCCCCATTTTCACTGGTATTTTTTGGATATCACAACATATAACACAGAGTTCTGTATTTGCTTATCAAAACAACCATCACCTTTACAAAGAGGCTGGCAGCACAAGAAATAGAATGGAAAAGGAAAAGCGACCTTTTAGTGGTGTAGGTGCAGGACCTGGTCATTGGAAGACCTGGACTTCAGAGCAAGATTTTCAATTCAAAACCTCAGTTTACCCACATCCAAAAGAATCAGTGTTTGCATCCCCTTCCCGTCATTCTGGAACACCCTTCATTGATAACTTGCTTAACATCTTTGTAGCATATATCTGCCTTCATCAAAACGGAGTTTTATTTTGATCCAAAGACAAGACTGAGAAGAAAAGCTTAATGTTTTCTGATCATTTGAGTATTTACGAATTCAAGTACCCACTAGATGTCAGCAGCAGATTTAACACTATTTTAAATGAATTATTAAATTCATATTCAGTTCTCTCTTGTAAGTCTTGCAAAAGCATCTCATCTGCTCTGCAGGGCATCACAAGGCAAACATGACATTCCAGTTACAAAGGGATCAAATGTGTCTCTAAGTGACATGACACACCAAGAGCAAGCTCTTTGTTTAAATATTTTGCTATGACATAATAACACGTTACAGTAGCCTAACAAAGCATTCAAGCAGATGAGGGGAAAAAGCGTATAGCTCCAGTAAATCACACATGGTTATACAACAAAGCAACATAAGTGAGCCAAGCCTGGCAGGTGACAGGTGACTTATTTAGCATTCCCTTTACAATAATCCTGCTGGAGCTGCAGTTTCTGCTGCAGGATTCGAATCTACAGGGACATGAAAAATAAATTATTTTAGATTTGCTTTCGGAAGCTGTTATGGATTTTTAAATTGTCCTTAGTTTTTAGGCAGAATTGACTGCTTTGCGATCCCTGCGTTTTGTTGAAGGAAGAGGTTCAATGGTTTAAACATTCAGAGATTTTTTTCATAAAAAGTTCTTTAGATTAAAAGAATCATTATAAGCATCATGTATGATCAACAAGGATAAATGTTTACATTAATAACAAGGACAGTAAGTGCTAGATTCATCTGGCAGAAGAAAAGCAGCAGGCAAACCTGTTATTCTGCTGTTTTGCATACAGAATTGAACAGAAGTGCTAGTGTTGCACTGGCTATTCCTTATAGCAAGATTATTTTTTTCAAGCTACATGCCTGTAAAAATCATGGAAATAACAAACTCAAGTATCCAGGGTTTCCAAGTCAGCCCGAAGAGGACTTCCAGGACCCAGGGACAGCCCCGCTCAGCAGCGGCACGGCCGCACAGGCTTCGTGCGATGGCCGCTGCCTGCCAGCCCTCAGAACTCGCCACATTTAGGAGATTCACAGACACTTTCACCAGAGTTACCAGCATCTTAATTCTGCCTCGTGCAAGTCATGAAGGAAGAATTCAGGTGCTTCATTGATTTAGTCCTGGATATTACTTCAAAGATGGAGAAATTTAGTTCCTAGATAAGCTTTATTTGGAATTGTGATACCCCTCAGACTGGATAAGGAAGAAAATAATTCCCCATTTGTGGTAGCTGCAAGTCAGATCTTGTAAATGGGTGAAACTCTCTAAACAACACTAAGCTGGAGCGCGTGTGCATGATTTACAGGTTTAGACAAAGCTGTTTTATCACTGGTTACTGTTCCACATTAGCTCCCATTTGAACTAACACGATGCTGATGGACAGACGGGGCAAAGAAAGAAAAAAAAACAAGGCAAACTTTCCTACAGTAGAGTTCCGCTGGGTTACCGGAGCCCACAGCACACGGGGCGGCAGGAAGGACTCTCCCGAGACAGGAAACACACAACAGCCCACTCGGGAAGCAAAGAAGAAATGTTTCTTTTCCAAAGTGCCATGATTTCAAAGAAATGAAACACTAAAGTAACACAATCTATTGCATTCCCACCTTGTGCTGTCCACGAATAACATGAAGCAGAAAAAACAAAACATACGTTAACAGCTAAAATTCACAGATCAACTAAATTAGCTTCAAATGTTATCAATCTCAATGGGTTTACAAGCATATTTGCTCCTGTCTTCCAACACCTCTCCCTGAGGTACTGGAATACAAAACCCACCGGATCACATTCCTCTTATCTTTTCAATAAAATCAGTAAGTACTCCGACGTTCCCTTTGCTTGTTTATAATTTTTAATTTTTTCCTTTTTTCCCCCATCATCATGAGAACAGAAAAGAGGAGCAAGAGCACTCCAGCAGCTACAGAAAAAGGTTCTGACAGTGAATCAGTGCTTAATGAATATAATTTCCTTTACACATTAGCAGAGGAACCGAGTGCATTATCTTAAATAGCAAGAAAACGTACTCTGCCAACAGTCTGTGTGCAAGGGCTGCTAATTTTGGCAGAAGGCATTCCTGCGTCTGCATTGTTTGAACTAAAAAGTTGTAAATGCCTTTCCAAATTTGCAGCAACTAATAAGGGCAGGAGCCCTTTCCCTAGGCAGAGTTTGCCGGTAGTCTGCAGCAAAAACTAGTTTCAAGAGATAGCGAGTTACTTACTCTGCCTTTTAGTAGCAGAGCAGTTCATCTGTCCATCCAAAAAGCGTTTTGCAAAAAAAATTGCATTGTATCGCATCTTTTGAAATAGGTATAAAAATACCTGGTCCTCACAAATGACTCTGAGGGTGACTTGAAAATGTCAGCGTTACTCCAAGAAAAGCAACATCTCAAAGCAGTGAGAGCCCAGCCCGTTCCAGAGGGCAACTCGGGGTTTAGCTCCAGTTCGACACTTTCCAAAGGCAGGAAGGATGAGGAGAGCAGGGCAGCCGGCTCCTCTGTCGCAGGTGGTTAGTCAGCAGTGTAAGGTGGAATAAGCGTGCCTGGCCTTCCTGGTTTGGTCCCGGTGCCAGTGAAATCGGCAGCGTTACTTAACACGCGCAGCCTGGGAAGCTGCTCAAAACACTTCCTTCAAAGCCTTTTTGTGCAGCAGCCAGCACTTAACAGGGGAGCAACAATTCCGGGATCGCAGCCCCATTGCCTCAGTGAGTCCCATTTACAAAAATGGATGTTGCACCAGGAAAACATGTATCTTTAGGTAATTAACATCGTTGCCCTAACTCTAAAGCAATGAGGCAAGCTCCCAGAGGCAATGTGAATGGAGCACGGATTTAGCAATAAGAATCTCCCAAATTATAATGCTGACATGCCCTGACATGTCGTCGTACCTACCTTCGTCTCATTTCACATCGATGAAATGGAGACAATACGTTAGCTAACATCAGGAAGCTGCTTTGAGAAATGTAATGCACTAAATGCCAGGAGTAAATATTTTTTTTTTTTTTTGGTTGTGGACTAAATTCATTTTCTGCTCATTAACAAGGTGACCTGATTCTGAATCCCTCATGCATGACTTCAGCAGGATTTTTACAACAGGAGATTCCCAGATATAGGGGCAGCTGGATCTAAGATATATAAAGAGCTGGAGGGCTGAGCCAGAAGGGCAGGGAAAATGCTATCTTAATTGGTGACCTCCTATCAGCCTGTGTCTCTTCCTGAACTTCAGCTCATTCTCCAGCCTTGAAAAGCGTGACAATTAAAATAGCAGGGCCACAAACAGCCTTGCCAAACGCTTTTTTTTCCCCTCCTAATTAAACAACATTTTCTGAAACAAACCAAACATGCGTGCAAAGGCATGAGGGGCACAAGATCATGTCGTCAGATGAAAAGCAGCTTGTAGAGCTTCAGTCTCCACTGGACTCCAGGACAAAAGCAAGTCTGCCAAGAAGGATACGAAAGGAGCCCATGTTTCCTCCTAAGGCTCAAGATCTCCACTGGTATACACACATGTTGGACTGAGAAACTGTAAAACCTGATTAACAAATATCTGCTTAGAAAGACCATAAAGAAGGATTAGTCATGTATATTACTTTTTGGTTTCTTTAAATAACAGAAACAGATTTGACGCAAAGGTAGCAACCTAGTTGTCAGAGATTCCTATCACACCCTGTTCAGGGAGGCAGTCCTCTGTACTCAGTTGTTTGTAACAAAATCTCAAATTTGAAGGCTAAAACCCAATTTCTGCTTGTCTTGCTACCTTTAGTATGTCATCTCAGACAGAACACACGATTCTTTTGCGTATAAAGCAACCACTATGGCAGTAAGTCTCAGACAAGAGAACAGGCACCAGCTTTTGTTGAATACAAAGCAAAACAAAGTTGAGAAACAACAGGGATGGAGGAGAGCAGGGCTGCAACCATCCAGTGTTTTGGAGCAGCAGAGTCTAGAAGCTGCCGCATGAGAGTGGCAGAGACCTTTTCTGTTCCTCAACCAATTGCCTGAATTGAACTCCTGTAATTTCAGCAGAAAACCCCCATACGATCTTTCCTCAGCGGATGCAGTGCTGATGGTCAATAAATGCACTTTTAGCCTTCATTCTTTCCTTAATTTTTTTGGCAGTAGTTCAGCCTCAGTAAATGACAGTAAGTCCAGTCATGACTGCTGTCGTACCCGTTCACTCCCCAAACTGCTCAGAGCCAGATATATTACTTTTTAATGGTTAAGCATCTCGGCATATCAGTAGTGCAATTATTTCGGGTAAGCATCTCCATAATAATTATTGGGCATACTTTCAGCCATGTCCTTCAGTTTACAATTATATATAATTATCCTACTACAATCAGCTCTACCGCTAAGGATTTTTGAACCAAAAGAAACAGATGTAAATGAAGTACATGAATTCAGCTGCTCTGGTAAAATAAACCAACAAATTACAAAAATTGTAATGTTTCTCCAACAAGGAATTAAGATGGCGGAGAGGATGCCGTACAGACCAACCCTGCAGTTAGGCCTTTTTTAAGAAAGTTTCCAGAATGATTCTTGAGGACCTTGCACTTCACGATCGATTCAAAGCCCTTGAGTTCTCAGCTGGCAAGGGAGCAGGACGTGATTTATGTACGTGGGAGATAAAGACAGGGCATACCAAGTGTTGAAATACACAGCACTCTACAGAGACCCACCAAACAGCTCTGGAACTACCAGGAATCCCTCGAGTTCAATACGAACAAGCAAACTAGAGGCAAAATACCCCCATGGCATCCATGCAACCTCCACAGTGCAATTATTAGACAGCTAAGGAAACACATAGGAAACAGAATAGTTCAGAGTGGGCAAGTGAAATCTCAGCACTCCACTCCACAGCCACTCCACAGATCCCTTTAGTGTCAAGGCCATGCAAAATTCTTATGGCAGCTAAACAAGCACCTACCTTGGGTTTGTGGAAGATACGGAGCCAGAAGCTTTGCTCTCTTCTTCTCATACCCCTTTTGTGTGATGTCCCCTAAAATCAAGAAAAGAACACTCATTTAACCATGTCCTCATTTTTCAGGTGTCTCTGCTTTTCTTTTCAGTGACATGAAGGTTTCACCCGAACAAAGCAGCGCACATGAAGAAGAAAACCTGAAACCAAACAGGAGTGAGTACATTATAGTTTCAAAGCCTCCATATTACAGAACTTCTGTAGTTTCCCTTGGGATCAGAGATATACACTATACACTATTTAAATGCAATACTCTGAATGAGAACAGCTATCTAAATGGAATATCAAAGCAATGAAAACCTAAAAAGGGAAACTCGGAGTGCATGAAAATATTCTGTAACCGCAAAGCCAACCTAGGCTAACAAAATGGAATAATTCCCAAACAACAGGGCAAAGGGAAAGTACAAACTCAGAGCCTTCTCTTAAACTAATCAAATTTAGAACAGCTTTCAGCAAATGAAGTGACCCCACTGCAGGAGCTGTTTAGGGCACCTCCGAAAACTGAGGCAAGGATGAACAGAGTCAACTTCAAAACTACTGCCCAGGAAGCACACCCTATGAGCCAGAAAAACAGACTTTTAATCATGTCTATTTGATATTGAGTGAAAGCAAACCAGGGGGTTGTGGGTTTTTTTTGGTTTTTTTTTGGTTTTTTTTTTTTTTTAACCTAGTAGTAGCTGTAATTCCACTGTTTGCCTACTGGTAGAAGCATGCAGAAGAGAGACGCTTGAGCTCCACAGAAGCAACAACTCCAGAAGAGAATAAGTATTAGTAAACTTTTCCCTTTTTTAAAAAACTAATCTGTCTGATCCTGAAGATCTACCATCTGGCTGCTGTCTTTTGTTTTAATTTCTCACATTGCATCAGAACCACAAGAAAGACTGGAACCTTGGAGGGATTAAAACAAAAAAGCCCTGCAGCATTTCAAGCCTTTTTGTAGCCTGACCTGCACTTGTAACCTCTTATCTCTTGGGGCCGAAAGATTGGAAGTGATCAAACACATAGCACTAAGAAACCAGAACTATTTGGTATTACTGCTCAAGTTAAATTAAGCCCATATTTATATTACAAGAAACTAGTGATCACAAATGGCATGTTTCCTTTGCCGTGAGCCTGATTATTGTAAGGCAACAGAGTATTAGACGCTGAGCAGCACAGGGTGCTGCATTTGCTGCCGCACAGCATCCTTCTGCCAGACACCTCCAGCCTGATTGGCGGGGCCACATCAGAAAAGGTGATTAAAGGGTTTAGCTCTAAGCCTCCCAACACAACCAGCACCTCTGCGAAAACATTCCGGTGAACTGGCCATTTTGGTGATAAAGGTGGTTTTGCAGCACTGAAATGCCTGGAAAGGGAATGGGCTTCGCTCCTTTGTGCCAGACAGTCAAATGCCAGTGTCGCTTGAATCACCCACACCGAGAGTTTCGGAGCCGAAATGGGACTTACGCTGCTTAGCAGAGGGTGTGCGTTTGCACACAAAATTTTATCTCACTCCTCTAACACTATAGTTGAGTCAGGCCCCAACAAGTCCAAACAAATCCAGCAGCTGAAAATTAGAAAGCCCATGAAGCAGTGAAATGCCAACCAAAGCATTAATTTTAATGCTTGATTGCAATACATAGCTCAGTTAAATTAATCCAGCTCACGAGAAAGGTATGCTGGCAGCGTAAGAAAAGTACACCTTCAAAAAAGAGCTATGCAAAGAGCACACGCCAAAAGGGTAACATTTCGATCCACTGCATGAGCTACAAAATCCAGCAGCTTTTCTGAGATTTGCCTCTCCGTTTTCAGAGGCAGTTTTAATTCCCCACCTTTGTTCATTTGGGTAACAAATAGAGCGGGGCGACTGCCACTTCAGGAAAAACAAACCTGCACGGAAAGGGGGAGGGATTTTCCCTTATAAGCCAACCCACAGATTTGTTTGTAGCTTGTTATTTTGTGATTAATTTCTCCACAACATTTAATTGGACTCTTGACACTGGTGGTTACACGCTATATATAATGAAACATTTGCCACAGAAAATTGTCGGAATTAATAAGGAATACCAGTACATTACAAACAAAACCAGTACACCCAATTTAAGTACCAGCAGCATCACATTCTCTCTAATCACTTGCTCCACACTAAGGTCCTACCAATAAGCCAAGCGTATCCTCACAGGAACGCGAGCACCATGGTTCACAGATCTGCGTTCAGAAATCTGAAGTTGAGGTGAGATGCTACTGAAAAACAAGAAGGTAACTCAGGCCAAAGCCTTATTTGCAACCTTCACTACCACGCGATGCAGACCATTTACAATATTGCCTGAAAAAAAGGATTCTCTGACCATAAGCTAATAAAAAAAAAATTAAAAAGCCTAATGCTCCTTGGCAAGAGCAGGAAAGTTCCAACTAGTAAAATTCAAGCAACAGAGATAAGGGTGATAAATTCCTGGGACTTCCCTGCAGCACTGTGTCTTCCCACTGCTGAATTTCCAAGCAGAGTTTGTTTAAAAATAAAATAAAATTATAATAATAAAAAATTGACCATTATTTTGACAAACAGGTTGACAGTCCGAAACACCTGCCTATAGGATTAGAAAGTGTAACGCTTAGATTTTTAGATTAGCCCTAGTGAAGTGGAACTAGGCAGTAGAGACCAAAAAGTGTAGAAGAAACAGATAAATTAGAGGTCTTTATTTAGCAGGTTAGAAACAGAATACCATTAACTGAAATGAAGCTCCGGCAAGACACGGGGACTAAAGCTCTCAGAAGAAAAGCCTGTGCGTAGGCACGGGTGACAGGCGTAAAATCATCTCAATAAAATTATGATCCGATTACTACAACCACAGCAGTTATGCCCAAATTGATGTCTCAAGCCTAGGAAGCAAATGTCCCTTTAATATGCTGCACGAGTAGAACAATTGTATTATACAAAGCCTCTTCTCTCTGGTCATACACAGTCCAAGTTTGGTATCAGTCCACTGAGACAGAAACCAAAGATTCACTAAGAGAGAAATTTTCTTTCACCCTATTCCTTTTCTGCTGATGTACAGGAAATGGAAATGGCTAGAGCTGAACATAAATGCAGACTTCCTCACCGAATATCATAAATTACAGCAACAGGAAGAGAACCAAGACAATAGGACTGCGATCTCAAGAACCATTCACTCCTACTACATAAACCTGGTAAATCATCAACCCCGCTTCCATAAATTCAACACTTTGTGACATTTGGTGCGCTAAATTCTTCCAGTTAGCTGAAAAAACAGCCCAAGAACCACAACCCCTCTCGACACAGATGCAAGACACAGCGCTACAAAGGAAGCATTAGCAAAGCAAATGAGAGATGACAATTTAGCTTTAAAATGGTGCTAGTGTTTGTTCATTCCTAGGAAAGAAATTACAAACAAAAACACTTAACTGCTGTGACATTCTTTTGGCCCTCACCCAGCTACAACTGTTTCTGTTCAGTTGTAGTCTATATTTATCTATATCCTAAGCCAGTGCTGGTTGTGCCTCCACACGCTGAGGAGGCCCTGTAAGGAAGTGGGATTTCTGTCAAAAGAAAGCAAAGCTTCAGTCTCTTTCCAGCCAAGACCCTTTCGCCATATACAACCTTACAATTCTTGTACGTCCTGATCTTTCCTCGTGTCTCAAAATGCAATGTCAGGATCTTTAGGGATTTGTTTGTGGTTGTGGTTGGTTTTTTTTAAGGACACATGAGAGTGAGCGAAGCTGGTGGTGGCTGATGCAGCGGAGGAACAGGCTCTCCTTCCCTGACACCTCTGCTGCAGTGACAGCAACCATCAGCTGAGGTGCAGTCATGTCTTCACCTTCCACAGATAACCAGGACATTAGAACAGCCTGAAGTGGAAAAACAGCCCACCACAGTCCAGTTCATCAGCTCCAGGCACTACCATTTTCCTCACACTGCTACCCAAACTCAGTTTTTCCATCCCAACCAATGCACAGCTCTGCTACCACCGGCACTACTCACAAAGGGTAACTCATCCCAAGACATGACAAGTTTTCTCCTGTGGAGCCACCAGCTCCGTTTCCCTGCTCATTTGCAAAGCGTTTGGTGGACCAGCCCCAGCCGCACAGCAGAGGTTCTCCGGCAGGAGGCCGGCACCATCTTGCATCGCTGCACTAACTCCTCATCTCGCTACAGACCACCACACTGTTCCCCTCTCCTCCCCCCATTTAATCTTTTCTCTCTTCTGACGGTTTTCCTACTTTTCAAGACAGGCCTTGCAAATACACAAGAGGTGCCCTTCTGTGGCTTCAGAGTAGGAAATAACGCTGGATTTATGGTTTGCAGCCAAGTTCAATCAAGGAGCAACAATTTTTCCTCACTTGGAATGCCTGGACAATAATCCTGACTGCAGACACCTCCGTGATGAAATCCTGCTTGTTGGTGATTCAACAAGTGTACGTTTGAGAAACAGAATTCCCTGGAAAAATGCAAAAAATGGATTCTGAGATTCCCTTTCCATATGATTCTCCTGATTTCTTGAGAGGAAATTAGAATGGACCTTCATCACGCAAATCCAATCTGCATGTTCCGACCACTGAGAGCGCAAGAGAACAGACGACCTGGGCAATGACAGAGGGGAGGGGGCTTACTGTGAGCGAGGGAAGTCCAGGGAACTACACCTGATCCGCCTGGATGCTACACCTATATTCAAATCATGCAACAGAGAAGCCTGAAACTTCAGGAGCCTCACCGCCCTGTGACGCCAGGCTGCTTTTCAGCAATTAGAGTTGATGATCTGTTCTAAACAGTGGTGCTCAATCAGTGCAAGGTGGTAACACCAGCTAATCCTGCTACGCTCAGACAATACTCCTCTTTCAACATCCTTGCTCCCCTTCCCCCCATGGAATGAGAACACTGAATCATTTACTGTCTAACAAAACCATAATTACTACAGTGGAGAAATTAAGGAAAATGATCACGTAGCGCGCAGCATCTCCCCAACAAAGCCTCCAAACACTTGACTGTATCCAGCAAAAGATTCAAATTTGAAAGCAGTTTGTATGCATTTTTAAAAAATGATTGTATGCTTTTAGAAGGAAATATGTCTATGTTTCTAGCAGTTTATGCTAACATAGAATCCTGGAAACTAGCCTCAAAACACAGATAGCTATTGTCTGCATTTAACAGCAAATACTGTAACAAGATTATAACAAAAATAAGGAAATAAATTCTCTTATCACCATTGCATTTGCTTTTCAGGTCTCGCCCCTATTAACCACCTTGATGACTTTGCCTTTCTTGCCTACTCCCCTGCTTCATCTCCAGGCACATATGACGGACAATGCCTCCCGGTAGCTTTATCACCTGGAACTCACTCTGACAGAATACAGTGTAAAGCCTGGTTTTGCAGAGCTTGATTTTGGATTTCCTGTCCTTGACCAGAAGTAGACACAAAACTGGAGATACCGAAACCCGTAAGTGTAGTTGAAAGTCCAAAATGTTCTTTTGTTGCGTGCCACTTCCAGATAAGGTCTTTCAAGTGCGTTTGGAAGCATTAGTGGCATGTTTGGGAAACCCAAAACGAGGAAGGTATGCACTTCAGTACTTAAGACTGTCTCAGCTATGGCCTAGGCAGAAAACCGACATCAAATCAATCATTTCAGCACTTCTGTAACGAATGTTGTTGCCACTTATTTACTTATTTGTTTTGTAGTTAGACACTGTATTTCTTCCATTTCCTAGAGGACTGGCAGCTTCTAGACACCCCTACCCCGCAATGGTTTTACCGAGGCTTAAAGCTAGGATGTCCTCAATCCCAGGCTCCAGCAACTCAAAAGACAATGTTTTGTCGTGGTTTTGGCCCTCAGACCAGGACACATTTACACCTTTTCTCTAAGGCTGAGTGTTCAAACAGACTATACCTGTTAAATGGTCTTGCACTAACACTCTTTGGCTACAACTTCAGCACAAGAACTATGTTTGAAACAAGTTTAGACAATTGCCTCTTTCTGTTTGAGGCCAAATGATGATGCAGCTTCAAAGATTCCCTCCTCCTTCCTTCTGGTGAAGCTGTCTATCAGGTTTCCTCCTTGACAATACCAAGGTCTACAAACTATACAGTCTTCCAGAAAAGAGCCACCGATTTCTTGAAAGACTTACTCATTCCATATGTCAACCCCCTCCCCAAACCAAACAGTAAGAAAAACAAACAGAACAGGTTTGTGCTCTGCAGTTTCCCTTTAACAGCACCGTTCTGTTCCCATTAGGAACATGAATAGGCTACTGAAAAAAACAGCAAGTGTTACAAAGCTCTGTTTGTTAAGCACAAGCATTATACTGCTACAGTTCCAGCACTGAAAGTTTCACAGACAGATCAGCTCCAGATTAATTTATATACACAGTACAAGTCCACTTGGCTCCAGCACTGTGGGGACTCTGTTCCACAGTTTCAAAAATCTTTTCTCAAGGCTTACGAATGTTGCTTTACCAAATTAAAACTATTTTAATCTCAACATTTATTATTTCCAAGGAATGCCATTCACGGTTGGGTTTCAGTGGCAGGGTCTACCCTGCGTACATGCTGGTGTCCAGACTGCCACACAGCAGCGGTCTGGCTCGGTGTCATTTAAGGTCACAAGGTGCACTTTACCACCAGTCACTTACTCTGTGCCTTAGGCCTTTATAATTTTTTTGTTGTTTTACCTTTAAACAACAAATCCAACTACTGAAACTACACTGAAGAATCTCTTTATCTTACAGTAGCGTTTCATAGTTGCAGATGATCCACTGTCCTCGATTCACCCGTCTGGGCCCGTGTATTACGGGCAGTAATCTTAGATGCCATATGTGATGCATCACCAAACTGGGTGAGCTAAGGACAGAGTTCAGTTTTCTTTGTGTGCGTGGGCAGGGGGTGACCAATGAAAAGGAGATGTCGCCAGATCAACGTCAGCCTAAGACCCCCGTTACCCACAAGAAAAAAAAAAACAACACACATACGGTAACTTATCATTGCCATTTCTGCTGAAAATGGCACTATCCAGGGTCAGCAAAATGAGTTCTCAAAGGCTTCTCAAGACTGGGACACTGAAAAATGCTTGGAAGCTTACCACAGTAAACAAAAGAGCCTCTTGTAGATGTACTACACTTTTGTTGATTCTTCTCTTTGCAGCAGACATGGGAACACTCTACACGTGACTGCGTGCACGGTTTACACAGCACCAACGTGACCCTGGTATTCTCAGCAGTTAGTTTCTGTAAAGGACTTCCCCAGGTAAGTCGCTCAAATGACCGTGAAGCCAAACTTCAAGCCATACCTCGAGTTCATTTGTGTGTAAGAACTAAAAGGCCAGAGATACTTTGCCTTTCAGATCCTCACCTGTGCCAAGAGGATGCGTGACGTACTTGTGCCTCAGCAACTCAAATCACGCTGTCAATGCACGGGTAACATCTACCTTTACAAAAGGTAAAATGTTTTATAAAAGGCTCCAAAAACTTTTGAAGATAACCTCTTACAACCTTTAAATACATCACCAAATTCTGTTAACCCTGATAACCCTACTGAGTACAGGCTCTGCTCGCTGCCTCTAACAAACATCTGCAAAATACAATCACTGAAGTCAACTTTACCAGATATCAAGCTGCAAAGTGCAGCCATATAAATTTTACATGTTACCCATAAAACCAGCACATGCACATAAATAGCTTAATCCCTTACACAAATAATAAATCTTGCATGTAACCCCATCCTGAGGAGAGAAAAAAAAAAAACCCACCAAACTTTTAAATAGCTACAACTTGTCACAGGGAAAAAAAATGCATTTTCCCTTCTGAATGCTATAAAGGGCACAAACCCAGGGCTTCGTCACAAATAGGATTTTACAAAAATCTATTCAAGAGAAACGTTTTAATCTATTTTTAATAAGCAGTCAATGAGAAGGATGTGAGTTTAGACGTAGGAGTGCCTAAGAGTGTTTATAATACTGGTCTTGCATTAGAACAACGCATTTAAATGAGGAGAAACAGCAAGTGTCCTACACACGTACCCCAGAAGCAGCTGTACTCGCAGTCCGAGCTGAGTAAAGCGAGACAGCTCACAACGCATTTAAAAAACCCAGATGAAGTGATTCCGCCCTGAATAATACTCTTTTCTGACTAACCACCTGGTCACCGACACTAGCAGAAATTCGTATGTATTTAATCCTCAGCACAAACGCACAGACCTACCCCTCCACCACCAGACTGAAAACAAAAGTTTCCCAGGAAATGACTAAACTCTATGCAAGAGTAACAACCCCGTGACTCAGCTTTTATTCAGTAGGCAGGTACATCACTGTCTTCCCTAAGGTAGCAACTGAATTATTGTAACAGTGAGTGCTGATAACCTTCTCCTAGGAGAAGCCCAACTGCAAAGGATTACACACACGTAAACTCTTTGCCAGTTCGAAGCAGCATGCACTTTCTCCACGATAGACCAGCGTGGACAGATGATTTTCCAAATCAAGCCTGTTTTTAGCCCAGGAATAAAAATAAAAACAAAACCATGCAGGCACCCAAAGAGAACTCTGTATCTTGCTGCAGAACACTTCAGGCTCACGCAGATAGCCACCCACAATTAGAAAGCCAAATGAGATCTTCCCTCGGGTTTACCACAACCTGCAGTAAACAGCATTTGGGGACGGTCTGGGGCTCTGACAGACGCGGTGATTGATTAAAGTCAGATGTACGGAGCTTTTACCCCTCCCACAGACATCAGCGACACCACAGCTTCCAGTCCAAAGAATTCAACGGAACCAGACGGTCCCTGGCATTTATTCTGCACCTCGGTTCCAGGGGTGGATGGCCCTCACCGAGGCTCTTCGCCTCTCAGCTCTCACACAGAAACCTGAGCGTATTTTTGCAGCCTTTTGTTCAGCAGCTAACGTGGCCACACAAACCAGCAGAATATTACTACAGTGGATCCGCCTGGGATAAGATTAAAATAGAAGTTAGTATGGGTTTTAATCCTGTGCACAATTCCTATTGCCTACCCCCTTCATGGCTCTCGGATGCCAATATTTAATAATTCTCTTGAAACAGGCTTCAGTTTTTTTTAACATAAGCCAACTGCCGCAGGTACTCCTTGCTGGTAACTCTCCTCCAGATCTGATGCCATAGCAACACCTGCCAAACCATCCCAAAAAGCAGTCTGGAGCTGCAGCCCATTTCAGTCCAACTGTACCTGAAGTTACTTTCATAATTAAATTCTAGATTCTTGAATGAGATGCAAGAATGGGAGAAGAAAGAAGTTAGGAGCAATTATTCCCCTATCTATTGATCAAACCCTGCGCTGCTCACACAAAGTATTCAGGTATGGAAATGCAACTCTGACCTTCCTTTAAGCTGCATTACAGCGCACTAACCTAGTTGGCATGTCATGCTGCACGGCAGCACAATAATTAGGTATTTCCAGATGGGAAAATGCTATACCAAATCATAGTGCGATGAGCTCAATGATTATGCATGATGAAACAAAGATGTCTTGATGAAAGCATTAGCACTTAAAAGATCACTCCCCAAAGAGGTAGTACCAAGTGTGTGCTCATAAGGATGTCACTCCCATTTCACAGAAAAAAGCAGCCGAGAAAGTAAGAGCAAAATACATGGTTTTTGCCAAAGCACTGAAATCTGAAACACAAACCACAGTCATTTTACAGCATTAACAAGTGCTTACTCTAGGATAGTTACTATTAAAGAGTATTAGTCACCATAGTAGGATTCCACTACTTAAAGTTAAAGCAATACAATTATTAATCTTTTACCCAGCTTCAAATTAGTGTGCAACACTAGTAATTTGACTTGGGGAAACTCCCACCGAATTCCAGAAGCGTACCTGACAGAGACAGACTCAGTGCGCAGCCAGGAAACTGTTCTTAGGTTTGCTATTCTTTTCTTTTAAGCCTGACTAGTGGGAGCTAAAGCACTTTGTTAATTAACCTTAAACCTCTTCTGGACGTGGTAATTTAAAATAACTCCACCTCCCTCCCAAACACAGTTCTACAAAAGCACAGCTGTATTCCAGTTAATGGGAGGCTGCCCCATGGAGCCACCCTTGCTGCGTACGAGCTCAGGAGTCGGTACAGGCTCCTCGGTGCAGAGACCAGGCCATCTTGTCTGGATTGAAGAGTACGACCCATTCAAGTTGGTTACAAATTTGGGAAACCAGATTTAAATAGAAAGAGCAGAAGAAAAATGCACTGTACAGCACAGCATAAGAAGCAGATTTCAGGCCCTGAGCTCAGTACGGGCTGTGTTCAGCTTTCAGTTATGTTTACATCAGCAACCACGGCTTCTTGAGGAATTTCACTGCTAAGGAAACCATGTTGGCATGTCACCAGCAAGCCTAAGAAAACCCATTATTCTGTCAGCTGCAATGCTCTTTACAAGAAGGATCATGCAAGGAACGACTTCTGTTCAGGGCTCTTTGGGCATGCTAAAGAAGAGTCAATGGCTGCTTCAGAAGCACTTTGTTCAGAGGCTGGAGAACAGGATGTGGCAAGATCCTTCTTATGTGAAAGCCTTTAAGCTGCGTGGAAGATCAAAACAATGGGCAAACCGTACTGTAGCAGCAAACATGAGAACCCTCCGAGCACAGCTCAATCCAGCCGCACACTGCAAAGCCACCACAGAGTTACTGAACTTGGCTACTGCAAGGGAAAATATGCACCTCTCCCAGAACATTGATTCCTCCTAATTCTGCACACTGACAGCTCTTTAATGAGAATGACATTCAATTTTTGGTACAAAGTGGCCCTCGCTCTGTCTGCCTTTAAGTAGAAAGAACATGCTATTATCATAAAGAGAAGGAACGGTCAATCTCAATTTGCTGGCCTTGTTATGCAGGATATTGCAATACCAGAGAGATATTTCTGTCGTTCCAAAATGGCAAGATCCTAACACATGGACTTTTCTTGCCTTGTACCAGTACGTCACCACTGTCATAATATATCTTCATAAAACTGGGAGGACAAATATCCTTTCTACATTGCCACCGGTGGACCTTGAACCCAAACAAACAGGCTTAAAAGTAAGAAAGATCTTTGGTTGAAAGCTTCAACGAGCTATCTCCAAAACCACAATTACTACTTACAGTGAATTTTCCTACTGTGGCCTCTCTAAGGGTGCAATAGCTCCTTTTCCAATTTAAATAAACTAAATTCTCAAATGTCTTACTTGTAGAGGGAAGGAAGTGTGGAGAAATCAGTAGGATTATTTAAGAGCACACAGTCAGCAACTTGACAAAAAGAAAAAGAATGTGAGCAAAATGAACAAAAGAGCTTACAAAAAAAAAAGATATTGCAGTTACAGATGTGATGTAGTTTGAAAACTTAAGTCTTTGATGGCAAATTAATACAGGAATTGTCTACAATACAACATGCTTCCAAAATACTGTGCGTTTGTTACAAAATTTGTCACTGCAACCTTGTTAAACAGCTGCTTCTGAGATCACATTTTCTTGTCAAACATTCACATAATCAAACTCTACATGAGAAAATTTCTCTCTCGTTAATTTTTCATTAGTGAAAAATAAAGCGGAAGATAACAGTGGAGTAATCACAACAAATGACTCCAAAACACCTTGCTCAAAATTGTCTGCGAGCGGGGAATTGAGGCTCTCGATGAACCAACAAACGGAGGATGACACAAAGCCTCGGACAACTGCTGCTCTGTTTGCACAATAGCCCCAACCTCCGCAGCAGACGAGATGGAAAGGCTGAGAAAATATCCCCAGATTCGGTCTACCTAGGCCAGTATTTCTGTAAAGCTGCTTTAATATTCCAAATAGCTCCCAGAACCCCACCGCACTCGCTCTCTCTGCAAGGTAAGCTCTTCTCACCACAGCAGGCCTCCTCGCCACAGGCCCGTGGCCAGCTCTGGCGTGGCCTGATCTCCACACAAAGTGACTCCCTTCTGGAAACGCAAAGCTATCACCATGAGACAGATTAAAGCCTAATAATCGCGCTGACAGAAGCCTCGTGAAGAACAAATTGGACAGCTTCCAACAGCACTGTCTCCACTGTAGAGGACTGCAAAATAGGGACTGGCCCTAACACAATACCCATGACACTGGTAATATTAATGAGTCAGCCCGCTAGCTACACACAAGAGCTGAATATCAATGAAAAAGGAAGCGTGTTTTACATCTGGCACCTGGCATATCGGAACAGCAAGCAAATACTGCTTTGCTGGATAAGCAAACACCTAAATACAATTACTCTCCAAATTGTTCTATTTGATTTTGACACTTCCGCACTCTGTTCCCAGGAAGGCCAGAGACATTTGATGCAGTGGAAATAAACTCATTGTGGTTTATTTGTAATAAAAAGAGAAGAAAAACAAACATATTCCTCTAGAAATGACACAGCTTTCAGCAGGTAAATGAAAAACTGATGTTTGTAAATTCAGCATTGAAGTATCAAAAGACAAAGTTAGCCGTAAACAAATTCTTTAGAACAAGAGACCCACTGACCCAGCAAACAGTAGCCAACTGGAAAGAAACACTAACTGGTAAACAAAAATGGCCTCTGCCAGCACGATGGCTGCATTTCCCCTTTGTTGTTTCCAGCTTGAATCACGACCACCAGATTTTAACAGGCTCAAAGTGGGACTCGGTCACAGCCAGCAGCTGAAAAGCACAAACTGCTGCACAAGCCTAATCAAGAACTTGGTGAGCACAACACAAACCAGCTCTGAGCTTCTGCACTGAAGGCAGAGCGAAAAACCCCAATCAATCTCCAAACTGGTTCCAAATGCTTTTCAGGCCAAATAATCTCATGCACTGACAGGTAACCTACCTGCACCAGATCCGCCCGCATGTCGCGTGCTCTTCACTTGAACAAAGAGTCTTGAATTTGGAGGAGAAGAAACTTATTTCTAGTAACAGGTTAAAATTTCATGTTGTATTTGCGCTAACAAGCTGCAATCTCTCCAAGCTCAAATTTATCATAAAAATGGGTCAAAAATTACGAAATATCACTTATTTAGACTCCTAACAGCAGTGTAAATCACCACGTTTCAGCCCTAACCAAGTGGAAGTTGAACACTTCGTTGTCACCAAAACACCGGTGCTGGCACTGCTTGCTTGCACAAAGCAACGCAGCTCGAGCTGAGCACAGAATGATTTCTGTCATGGCAAAATCCCTTTGAGATTCAGAAGTCCAGCGTCGGTGTCCCGCTCTGAACGGCGCGGAGAGAGAACAAGCAGTGGGACAGTACACACTGCTGAAACCTGCTGCTCCCCACACAGCGCAGCGGACTGCATCCAGGGGTTCCACTGGAGACTGACAATACAGACTGGTCTTTACGGGCAAGAAAAAGCATTACTTGGACATGACACGGTATTCGCTTGGCTGGACTCTAGCTGGAGAAAAGGAAAACTGCTGAATTTATTTTATGGTTAAGTTTATGGCAAAATCACTTACAGAACAGTATGAGCTTCTTAAAAAAGTATTTCAGTCACAAATCAAAACAAATAAAACCACTTTCCATATTGTAAGTTAATCAGAATGCTCTCTCAAGTTGTCCTCACATACACTACCACAGGGAAGAAAGCCTGACAAATCTGCTAAAAGCTTTAAAAAGCCTAAATTAAATATTAATATTCTGAAAATGATGAAGCCAGCACAAAAAAACAAGTCTCCTTTGCCACTCCAGTTCTGTATAGCCCAGAGCAAGAGATGAAAGATTTCTTGCAAACAGTGATGCCTAGATGGAATTATGAATAAAACAGAAAAAAAAACCCCCAACCTATAGCTGCACAGGTTGGGAACTGCAAGCTTTCTGAAAAAGCAACAGCCAGCAAAATGCATTCACAGTAAACTAGTAACAACAGTTAATTGTTATAATGCCAGCTAATGAAAAGCAGAGAGAAAAGGTTAATACTGCATTGGCCTTACAGTTATGTTTAGCATGATGAGAAAAACTTGTGCTGAAGATAAAGTGAGAATCGCTCCCTTCAAAGTCCCACTTTCGACACACGTGCATATTCAGAACACCCCTCTTCAAGCTACATACCTGTCCTGGAGAGACAAGCGCATCAAGAGGAATATATTTAACTTTACTTCAGAATTGTGCTTTGACTCTAACAAACCTCCTGCCAGAAACCTCTTGGAGGAGAGTAACGGGCAGCACTGCCTGACAGTTGGTGAGGGCTGGTCAGGTTTGGTAATTTTGATAATTCGGTATTTTGTTGAGATGCTCCCTCATCTTTCAGTTACTTAACAGAGGACTGTCCCCCATTCCCTCACAATTTAAGGACACTTGGTTGGTCAGGTCTTAATAGCAACCTGGAAGGACTTGCCAAAAGCTCCCCAAATTTTTTTTAATTGAATGATGACATCAATTACTTAATTTTAATGAGAGTGAGATCATATTTTAATTTTTCATTCTGCAATAAATTTAAAGCAAAGGTGACTGTGCAGTTTCTCCTAGCAATAGCCAATCTCCCTCAAAGGTGTAAGTAGAATGACTTTAAATAACTAATCTTGATTGCTTTATTTCCCATTAGCATTTAATTCTAACAGTATTAGTTTGTTTTTATTACTATGCAAAAAAACATGTAAACCCTTCAACTTACTCATCTAAAACAGAAGCCCAAGACTTTGAACTCTCTGGTTCTCGCAGGGAAAAATCCTGAAGTGCTTGCTAATTTCTCTTTGGGCATGGACAGAGCAAAGTTTAAGAATGTTCAACTCTAAAATGTCCAGAAAAAGCCTAAACCAACAAACCAAAAAAACCAAGACAAAACTTAACAAAAGTATCACCTGGAAAAGCAAGCAAAGAATTGCAGAGGGTGTTAAATTAGACTTATCTTGGAGCCATTTGTGGGGACACAGAGGTCGGCGATTCCACATCATGCCTGTTGAAAAACACACGATGGAAGCCACAAACGAATGCAGGTTCACAGGGCAACTGTTTGGCAAAGCTGCTGCTTCAGCTCCACAGTATGACCTTGGCAAAGTTATCCGACGTCCATGGCCTAATTCCATTTCTATTTGGCTGGTAAAGGCAGGGACTTCCCAGGCCTCGCCCTCTAACTCAGTAACTGCAGGAGTCCTACCTCTTCCAGACGCTGGAAATCCTACAGAGTACTGCGGTCTCCCCATCTGAAGAGCATCCTAATGGTAGTCTTGCTCCACTGGCTTACAAGCCGTTCCAGCAGCTGCGCTCTCTACTGTCTTACTCCAGCATGATTCACTATCCCTCCCGCGTCTATTCTGCATCGTTCTAGATATTAGTTTACTTCCTCCTTGGTCACACAATCTTACGTTAATAAGAGATCCTCCACCACGTCACCCACTAGCTTCGCCAGCCTTATCTCTGGAAAGATGAGAATTTAACATTCCCTTTCATTTCTGCATTTCCGCTATAGATGACAATATAAGAAGTACTTGTATATGAACCATCTGTTACTATGCCTATTGGAGCCATAATCACTAGATATCAGCCATTTCAAAGAACACTAAAATGTTTATAAAACCAATGTGTCAACATAATAATATTAACAGGGAGATGCTTGTATCTTTTTGATAAAATATTATATTCACAGCAGGCTTCGCTTTCAACGACGGACGTAACGGCCTTTTTACAGCAATCTGAAGCACCACAGACCGTACTACACAATTTAGGGAGATGAGGGGGAGCAGGAAGGGCTAAGGACGTGTTGACAGCAGTAATTTAAGACAAGACAGTCTGCCAAGAAAGAGAAACTAAAGAATTAAGTCCAAATAGAAAGCTTGCAATTAAGCAAAAACTCTGAAAAAGGAAAACTGTAGACAACAGGCTCTGGTTTGGATTGCTGCCCTCCAATTTGTTCAGTAAGACTTGTCTGCTGACTCCATATGTTTCATATAAGTAAAATTTGTGCCATGCTACATAATAGTCTCTTAAGAGAAATGATGATATTTGGGAAATAAAGCAACCGCTTCTCTTCAATATCCCTTGTACAACAGGATCTTAAGCACTGGGCATTCTAGAAGCACAACAGACTACTGTACAAAAATACAGAAACAAAATAAATCCCTTGGGGCATCCCATCTTAGATCTTCCTACCAAATACAATGCTGACCTGCCTTTGCAGTGACAGCCGGTCTGGAGCATCCATAAAACACACCTTGTAGGCTCTAGTACCTCAGACTCCATTCAAGAAACTGCGGAGAGATGTTCCCTCTCGCCCTAGCTAATTCTGCTTTCTAATTTCTCCCCAAACCCCAAGACACCTTGGGCAGCTACCATATGCATGAAAATATGCAAACATACAGAAGCCACAAACGCAGGATGTGCTCACAACTTGACACCTTCATCACAGGTCTCTGAAGCATGACAGCTGTATCAATTGTGCTGTGCACAGATATGATTGAATATTTCATGTTAGAAGCTCTAAAAGGAGAAAAAAAAAAAAAAACAAACCAAAAACCAAAACCACCCTAGCCCAGAAATGCAGTCTGCAGAAGTCAACCACTCAACACCAGCAGTACTGTACCTAGCAGTCCTGACGAGACGAGCGAAACAGCGATAAATCACTCCAATACCTTCTTTTCATGCAGAGGAAAGGGAAATGGCAGAGCAAAGCAGATATGAGAGTGAAAGCGTGCCTATTTCTAATTTGCTTGATTGCACTGGTATAAAATGGAGGTTTATTTTGATACTTGTGTTTGTCTCTCCTCTTTACTTCAGCACACAGCAAGCTGAGAATGAGGAATTTCTCATATGGAGAAACCAGTCATCACAGAGGCAGACACCCTTCCCAGAGGTAAGGCAGCAGAGCCTGGCCACTGGAGACATCTCCTTCCTTGTGATCAGGATGAAGTCACATACGGGCTCTGCGCAGTTCAATAAGAGACCGGTTTTGCAAGCGTTCTTGCGCAGAAGATACTTTCCCCATGGTTTAGTTTCAACAGATGGCTTAAGTGCTATACTGACAGACCCACAGGATGGAAATCCTGAGAATTTAGCACAAGATCTTCGCATTGAAACACAACAACCAGGACCTAAAGTGCTAATGTAGACTGACATGCAAAAGTGTGCAATCATTTCCATGCGGCTGCCTTCATCTTCTTTACATATGAGGCCAAGAAAGCCCCTGGGGCTGTACTAGTGCCTAAAAGGGCGCAGGTTCCTTTAGTCTCTAACAAAGGCTTTAAGCAACTGGCAAGCTGCCCTAGCCTCGCTGCCTTCTTCCTTTTCATATGTGTCTCCATCCACAGATAACGCAGGGCAGCTTTGAATTTGCACCCTGCACAATCAGAGGTAAAGGATATCACAGGAAATCCAAGTCAGCTTTTCCCCTCCATGAGGTAACTCCCTGGAACAACCAGCACAGGCTTTTTCATTTACCTATCTAACAGTATGTAACACTTAAATAGCAGACAATATGTTCAAAGCTCAAACATTAACTGGTTTAGTGAGTTAAGAAGAGAGATGCTGTCTGCAATTGCTTGGGGCAGAATGTGCTGAAGGAGCAGAAATCTACCTTTCAACTAGGAATCTATGAATCAGCTTCAAACAATCCCTTAAAAACGTGGAAACAATCCAACAACTGCTTACTACAATGTGACAGTAACTCTTGGAGACTTTTTGTCACATTTCACCCACAGAAAATCCAAGCTATTCTTAAACAGCTATTCTTGATAGCAGAATTACAGAAAAAAAAAAACCCCAGGTCTCACATCTCCCAGATCTCTCCACTTCACTAGTTCCTTTCATTCTTCCTCTCTTGGACTATTCTGCAGGCTATCCTCTCATGATGTCAAGTATTCAACAGCAATACTGTTAATTTTTCTAAGCCTGTCGGGTCCTCAATCCGGATCCCAAGACAGATCCACGAGCAGCTGTACCCACACAACCGAGAGGTTGTCACTTTGCACGGCGAGAGCAACAGAAAGTAGCAAACACGCTCTAAGCTGTACTGTTGCCAGATCTTTCATAACCTGAAGCCAAGCTCAATTCTAATAGAAGACTATTTACTCCTTCCCCAGTTCTCCATGCCAAGTCTTCCCTTTTATCCTTCTGCCCAAATAGTTCTGTCTCTGCTGGAAGAGGAGTGTGCCTGCAGTGCCATACAACATGTCTGTGTCTTTCACACCATTTTATTGTTCACAGGAAGGTATTCGGTAATTTTAAACAAGAGAACGTAAGAAGTAATTATTTTCCTAAGACCAGAGGCCAAGTTATGGCATCCTGCATGGCACGGAGAACTTTGTCACCACCATCTACCTTAGTCTGTACACCACCCCACCCACCCACCCCCCCACCGCCTTGTTGCTTTGCTGAGTCTATTTAAATCTCTAGAATGTGGAAAAAAAGACGGCGTCACCTTTGCAACAGACTCAATGTAGATGAAAGGGAGCCTCCGTAAATAAGCCCCCGAAGAGCTGCTAGCACATGAACGTGTACTTCTATTTGGCTTTTCCCATCAGGTTCAACACAAGAAATTACCTTCTCATCCCAGGGAAGCAAACGGGTTGAATATCAGGAGCTGTCACACTGCAACACTGATAAACCACGAAGGATCACTGCAGGTAAGGGCGCGTAAGACAAATCTCTACAGCTCTTCTGAGCCAGAGGATCACATTTCATAGGCCACAAACAAAGCCCAAAGGAGAGTGGTCAGTACAAAAGAACAATGCAAAGAAAACGGTACATGTTTGGACAAGAACCAAAAAACAAACCCTAACCTCCGTTAAAAATCCCTGGAATTAGCAACAGCCACACTTAACAGACGGGACTTCAGGCCTCCCTTTAAGGAGCTACAACAGAAGAATTAAAATCAGAAGAGGAAGGGAGGAGAAGAGTCCAGACTTTTTTTTTTCTTGAAGTCTCATCTGAAAAATAGCTTTGTTCGGATTTATTAAAAATCAGCTTATCCACCACGAAAGAGGGAAGAGAGAGACACATGCTATTAGGTGAGTAATTATCTAGTAAGATACATGACAGTAATCATAATGCACCAAGTATGATTTTGCTAGACCCAAATGCTTTTCTTTACGGGTTCCACGCTATAACCAGATACTACTAAAAGTGCTTTACCAAAGCTTTGTACAATGAACAACAGCTTGATACACAAAAGCCAAGGGGTAATTACATCTTCCTGTTTGCTGTTCTAGCCAGACATTTTTTTAAAAGGCCTACTGCGAAAAAGAATTGCCTTGAAAGCCTTCCAAGGCAACGCCAACTCCAAGGTTTTGTATTTTTCTGATTTTGGGAAATACGAGAGCCATGGAACTGGAACTATGTTCCAGTACAGGCGTCTGTGCCTCTGATCCAAATTACTAAAACAATGTTGGTAAGTCTTTAACACTAATGGCGACTAGCCCTACACAATTTTTACATGCTGCAATTTTAAAACAGGACTTAACAAGTAAAGTGTATCAAACACAGGAATAACTAAACAGAACAGCAATGTTTGTTCAGGTTTCTAGGTGTGGCTGCAGCCAAGACATAATAGGATTATTTATATCTGACTCATTTGCTTTGTCTTCATCCATGATTCTCCCTGTTTGGGACTCAATAATTGACTTTTTTCTGCACCACAGGACTTTTAAAATTCAGGACATTTTCAAGAAGGACTCCAGAATTTAAAGCAGAGAGGAGAAATTCCACAAATACAATTGGCTTATATCATGTTCAACCAAAACTTACTATGACCATCACGGCTAAATTTCAGATTACCTGAGCATGCAGAACATGCAGAAGAAGATGCAAACTCTGGGCACACTGTACAGACACCCATTTACTAGTTACCAGACTGAGTATTTCAAGGTCTCTCCCTTTGTAAGTGCCAATGCACCCTCCCCTGCGGAGCAGAGGGATGAGTGCCAGGAGATGCCCGATCTGTGCTGGCTCTGCTGCTGGTCTGTGTGCCTGAGCCGCTCGCCTCACCTCTCTGCGTCTCCGCTTCCTGTCCGCGCACTGAAAATAACAATACTTCCCCCTTTTCACTGTAGCAACTTCCAATCCAAAACTGCGTAAGTAAGGAGGTTTTTATTCCAATTACAATGAGAATTGTTCTTTTTTTTAATCCACAAGGGATCACTTAAAGTTTCTGCCCTAAGAATAAACACAGGTCTCAGTCTCACAAAACATTTACACGAGCACTTCACTATTATGAGATCTGTTTTTTGCTAACACAAGACAGGCTTCAGTCTTGTGTTGTTCAGTATTTTTTCCTCAGGATTGCCAAAAAAGCTTAAAAAAAAAAGTATAAAAATAATTTGTAAATTTGGTTACCTACAGATGCTTTCACTGCTCAGGAAATGAAGTAAATGGTTCATTATTTTTTAAGGAACAAAGCTCACATTCCTAAAAGTTCAATCCATTGCCCTCTCCAGTTTGCCAGAGTTCACAGCTTTACAAAACGCAGAGCTGAGGTGCCTGCGCTCTCCACGATGGAAGCGAGGGAAGTGCTAAGAGGTGAGAGAATCTTGAGCCAACGCTGCTGCCAAAGGCTTTGTTATGAGACTGGGGCTGTAGCTCTTGAGGACACACCATAGGAATAAACGTGCCTTTCTCCAGCTCAGAGACACAGTAAGGACTCATCTGAAGCAAACTTTTCAGCAACACCCTTCTCCCTTCACATACACAACCAGCCCCACATTTAGCCAACCACATGCCACCAGTACCTTGCTAGAACCACCCCTACGGGACACGTAACGATCTTTTGTGTTTAATGCCAGAAATTAAACACCTTTAATAGGCATTTTCCGCTTATATTCAATTAAGGGGGGGGGAAAAGGCAGCATAGTTTAACAAGCTGCAGATCTGTTTATTCCTCTATCAGAACTGCTGAGGATCAAGCACCTTTCATCTCCCGCTCAGATCGCCTGACTCGGCTCTCCACCGCATGGTGAATAATCACGGGCTGGAATTTGCCGTGTCACTTCCCAGCTCTTCGGAGTAACTCTCCTTCTCCTTACCGCAGTGACAATGCACATTGTGAGCACCAATGTCAGCTGCTGCTAGGCAGCACACCACCACGCTGGCTGCACATCTCGCCTTCTTCACAGAAAGGCAAAGAGTGACCTTTTACAACTGTTTGTTAACTTTGCTCATACCTCTTTCTAGAAAGTAAGCAGAAAACTTCAAAGACTCTTTCCCCTCCTCAGGGCTGCTTTTGGCTGGTCAGCTTATCTATGTGATCACTGTTGCCAGAGAAGCACACAAAGCTTCCACAGTGGGTAATTACAGTGAAAGGTGATGATGAAGACACAACCACTAGGGAAGGAAAACAGTCTTATCAGGATATCCGTACTGCATACGTGCATTCGCTGCTCTTCTCAGCGAGCAAATGACAGTATTTCCAGAAAAGGTGTTTCATATTGAAATGGCTCTTCATGTCAAAGATTAATTGACACTCTACATCAAGAATTGATGCATTAAAGATACAGGCGGGACAGCAGGCAACACAAAGCCTTTAACACATCCTCACTGGCTATCCTTTCTGGCATGGTGGTTGCGGAGCTATGGAATGAAGTTACACATAGGGACAGGACCCGAACCCAAATCTTTCAGCTCTCAATCTGGTGCTTTAATTGCTGTATCGTTCCTACTGCAGATCACAGCCTTCCAATATATGGCCACAAAATGCCCCATCACAACTTATCTTATTTGTACACTCCAAACTTAGCACTTCTGAAATCTCCCATGACTGGCCGCACACAAGCAGCTTGTGTTCCTGGTCACCCCTTCCCACTCCAGCAGCACAGCTCGATACCCCACTCAGTCACCCACAGCCTGTCCTGCTGGCAACTACAGCAATGGCTCATATGGAAAATTAGTAGGGGGAAAATACTTATTCTTAGCTTCCTGTAATGAAATTCAGCAGCTTGGAAGCAGGAGCTGGAAGTACCACATGAGGATCCGCTCCCAGCAGAACAGTGGGCTGCATCTGCACTACAGAGATGTGCGTGGCTGCAATGACAGTGGTGCCTTCCCTCTGTGCGGGGGAGCCCTACCAGGAGAGGCAGGGATACAGCAGAACTTCCTCCAGCAAGTTACCCATGCTGCTCTCAAGAGAAATTTATTATAAACTTCTGTTAGAGGAGCACGAATGTGCATATTCCTAAATAAGTTTTTTTTAATGGAAAGTGAGCTACAATCTACATGCGCTAACTCCTCATCTTTGCAATTTATGCTTTATTTCCAATAATAGGACGGTTTAGTTCTCAAACTCCTTTAGGACTATGGCACAGCAACAACATCCCCGTTAAGGGCAAAAGACAGGAAAAACATCCCAAACAATGCTTTTCCACCGCTGCACTCTAGACCTGATGTTTGACATTAGTCCTGATCCCAGAGGCAAAATAGGAGTGCTTTCTCCACTAAGTCAACTAGCTCCCACGGCTATAGCCATCCTAAATGGAATGCATTATTCCTGCATTAAAACATATGTTTTTCAAGGCAGCTAGCCATCCGGCTGTTCCGAGAGAGATTACAGAAGACCTAATTTTATCAGGCAGGGATACAATTCTCCTGGTTGTTTTTGCTCCCTAGGGACACGGAGCTGGTGAAAGCAGGTTGCCTGACTGCTGGGGAACAATTCCGAGAGGCTCAGTTGCTGATCACTGAGGCAGTAACTCACAGCCCGGCCTCCCAAAATACACTAATGCATGCCCTGTAGGCTCTGTGGGCTCCTGTCCCCATGGAATTCAAAGTCCAGAAAGACCCAGTTTGTACCAGCAACTCTCAAGTCAACAAGAATTAGAAAAAGTTTATGTTGGCAGAGAAGTGCTAAAACTTTAAGCAAGCTTTTTTTTTTTTTTTCCTTTTAATCAGCTTAAATTACACTAAATAAAAGAGGGTGTTTGCTCACAAGAGCAGCACGGAAAGTTAAGGTACTCTTACAGCGACTGCCTTTGGTATAAACAGAACCTCTGCTGCTTGTGTGTATTCCAAGTAGTGTTTCAGAAACTCTCAGCTTTGAAGTTGGGAAAAAATGCAAGCTGATAGAAATAGGCATTTTACTCAAAAAAATATCCAGACTAGAGTAACAACCCAGCGCTGGCAAGCATTATTCAGAATGAGAAATACAGGTGTGAGGCTTTTCCCAAGACTTTTCATCAAAATGTAATGGGAAAATTCGTGTAGCAGATGGAATGCTGCTGCCTGCAGAGCATCCGTTAGCTATAAATCACTGTTTCCTCACACATGGTGCAAATTTAGGTCTCTTCCATTCTAATTAATAGAATGAGACATCCTGGTCTGATGACTCTTCCCTGATTTCATAAGCTCTAAGAAAAATTTTGGATTGAGTCAACCTCAACAGAGGAATGCTTCAATTCCTCTCTATTAATCCAGGTCCAAAAAGCAACTGAGCAACTCACTGAGAGATTCAGGAAATGCTTTTTATAACTTTGAGACATACAGTGTAAAGAAAAGCATTTTAAGAAATTATCTGAACATTGTATTTGAAACAAATGAAAACAGGATACTATCCAGCTTCTGCTTGTACCTCTGGGACTTCTCACCATTAGTTCACTCTTTGGCTTCTGAAACTTGCCACTGAATAAACATGATAAATCCAATGAATAGAAAGCTTCATGACAAAACCTAATCAGATAGAGGGAATCAGGAAGGAACCCATCACCCTTTCCACAGCATTACCAATGAACTAGAAACACGAGGGGTCCTCCGCACACATACTTTCCTACGGAGCTCCAAGTACTGTCTAGTTAGATGCCTGTTGGAAAGATCAGCAATCCGGTTCCGTGCAGTTATGCTACCGTCCATCACATCTGCTACTTAATATTTCATGCTACAGAATTTAAAATAGAAAACTGAAGATCAGTTATCTAGGACACCACAAAAAGAACACCAAATGCGGCTTTAGCGCAGATGTGTCAGGCTAACAGGTCTGATTAACATTTCCAGCCTAAGTACCCAGCTGAAACTGCAGCTACAACCCTTACTAGAAGTAGCAAGAATCATAAAAGACAAACGAGGAATCATTGCTACCAGATGTCCCCTCCACCCGAGTGAGGAAAACTGGTTCTAACTCTAGCAAAGCTTCAGAGAAGAAACCAGGGAGGAGGTGGAGGACTCTCTTTAAAGCCTCTAATTTCCTCCTCTCCCCAGGGCAAAGGGTCAGAGCTGCAGCTTTTAAAAATAGCCCCAAACTCGCTCCTCATTTCCTAAGTATAAAAGGGACAACACAAAAACATGCACGTTCCTTAACTCTCCTGATTATTCTTTGTTATACCAGACTGGATGCTCCAAAACTCTTCCTTTCCTTCACCATGTTTACATGCTTCAATCCTGTACCAACAGTAAAATCTACTCCCACTCACAGTAGCCAAAATATTTCTTTCAGTATTTGCGTTTAACTCATTCTCTCCAAACCATTAATGATTTACATCATTCTGCTTTGACCATCTGCATAGTAGACATTTGTGATCATCTTATGGACCTTCTGTCTGAGGCACTGGTGACAGATTTGTTACTTTGCTCCTCTCGATCATGACTTGAGCTGTATTTCCTTTTCCTGTGAGAGGCAGACATTGCAAGGAACCCATGCGCTACCATGCTTGCATCACTTTTTCCTGGGTTGTAAGGCTTAAGAAAATACAGTATCATCTGAAGTGAAGGCTCTTATTGGAATCTTTATAAAGCCAAACAAGGCAAGAATGATCAGCTCGGAATTTGCGTAAACAGCTCCCTACGACATGCTCCAAAAGGTTTTTTATGCATTTCAAAGCACTGCCTCAGAACCGTACCTTTGTTGGCTGCATACAGAAAGGCCGTGTCAAAGCCATACACAGATTTCTCAGCAGATTTGGTACCCATCAGCTGTCAGTCCTGCAGGTAAATTAAGGAAGCAACATAAAAGCTTTCCCATTACCAGTTTTGCCTAATGCAAGACTTGTGGGTGAGATGCTGCATGAATGCACAAAACCCACCTGTAAGTCCTGCTAGCTACAAGACGATCAGATCCAACTTGCTCATGTTCATAAGCTCTTCTTCAGCCTTTTCTGTCCTATAGCCACAGTTCCGCTCTCAATGGCAGGGAAGAAACTGAAGTGAAACCTTGCTGCTCACTCAGCAAAATCCACACAGCCAGTCCTTACTTGGACAATTACTTCCTTTGACTCTTCTCTAATCTGTTTAAATTCTGTGCTTCAGCTACTTAATCTATAAAAAAGGTCCTCACCTACTTTGACAGGCGCCTGGCAATCAAAAGAATGAACACTGAAACACACAATTTTTGAAAGAACAGAAAAATACCACAATTCCTTAGGAAATTTTCAAGCCAAACAAAATAAAGACTCTACCCACTTGCTTGAGTCAACATGTTTTCTTCCAGTAAGGTTCTATCCTATTTGGCTGGCCTTCAGTCCTGGGTTTCAACTGTTTTGCTGATACTACTTTTTCCACACATGCCATCATCCTCGCTGTTTCTTCAGCTTCTGAAAATCCTAATACAAAGCTTTCCTCTGCAGACAGAGCCTCAATTCTTCACTAAGAGACAATCAGCTTTAAAAGGAACAAACACAGGTGCATGAAGCCATTCACAGAAACACCCACGCGAAATCACAAAACAGACAGTCAAATGGATGTTTAACTAGAAAAGTAAACAGAAACCAGCTCCTTCTGTACATGAGGCAAGAGCAACGATATGATAACCCTGTCACATAACCCAGAAGCGACCGAAATTACATTCAAGGCCTGAACTGCTAACAGGGGAATTCCTCGTTACTGCTAGGTGTGTCTCCCCCCTCCCCTTACCTCATACTTCCATAGATATCACAAGCTGAAGTTCACTCCACTAACATCCCTTTACTAGTTAAACACATCAGACAAGACAAACCGTAGTCAAATAAAAACCAGCAGCCAAATAAGCTCTTTATGAGTGCGCTTAACCCTCTCGGAGACGAGCTGGCCCATCCAGCGTGGCCTGGGAGTCAGCTGTCCTACGTTCAAAGCAAAAGCTCTCCTGGCACCACCATCTACGTTGTACCAAGAGAACAAACTTTACTGTGCAAGCAGTACAACAGTCTCCTAACGTGCACTGTATAAAACAAATCCCCTGAACGTGCTTAATTAGAACCTTCAAATCTGGCTATTCCAGAGTTTCTGAGCTCTATTAACATAGCTGTGATGAGGTCAACATGAGAGGAGCTGCTTGAAAATTTCACCCAAAGTGTGAGAGCACTCGGACATCCCCAAGCTGAGCGCTGAAGTGCTTTAAGACGAACACGTTCAGCTGAATGTGGGACGAACGCAAACATTTACCTTGTTCTGTGATCTCACCAGCACACACTGCAAACTTTTCAAGAAATAGCATCATACAGTGGATACAAAGTCACTGTCGCACACAGGTGTGGTTCAACCCCAAAGGCGGAACACTGAGCTCCTGTCCTTAAAGAAATGTGAAAACAGGGGTAAAAGTCTTCTTTAAAGTTAATATCCCTGGCACTTCTACTCATGAAAAAGAAGCAGATGCAAATACAAAGACAGCCCTTCCCATCATTAGCGATGCATAATGTGGGTGTTACCAACAGATGAAGAAAAGAGCTAGAAAGAAAAAAACACCAAAAGAGAGAAAAGAAGGAAAACATAAGTAATGAGCAGGTTCCAGGTTTCACACAGTTGCATGACCCAATTCACTGCTTATATTTAACATTTTCATTTAGAGGCAATGGCAGTGATCCCTCTGTAAGGGCACGAGATGCCTCCATAAAGTGGGCTGTATAAGATTTGGGTATAATGTACTTCAGGTTGATAGAAGATAACTGAATTCTTACCTACACTTGAGAATAAATGAGTCAGACTCAAATCAATCACTGAGGCCAAATGAAGACACACAATAAAATACTAAAAAAAAAATTCAATTTCTGTTGACTAGCAAACTGTTTCCTGAAACACACTCCACTACTTTGCTTAGACATTTTAAGTGTACTCAGGAATGGGACTACTGCTGCTTCCATGCTGACCACAAGGCTCAGGAAGGAATAATCCAGGGATGGCAGAGGTATAATTAGCCCTGTTGCTCTGTCCGCACAGATCGTTCCTGAAGAAAGTCTCATGGCTCATCACTGCAAACTATGATTTCTATTTTAAGCATACATTAAACTAATCCTGCTCCACTTTGCATCCTGCTTGCTGACACAGCACCTTTCACAAGCGTAGCGCCAGATAAGATTTTAATACTATATTTCCCCCATACTGTTATAAATTCTCTACACTGTGGTGGTTACTGGTAACGCAGCCCTGCATAGAACTCCCTGTGAGGTTCAGCACACAAGCTGTTTATGCTCCTCGCCTGCAGTCTCCTGCACCTGAAGCCATCTTCCAAACGGCGCTCGGGTACTCCCCACCGTAAGATCACACATCAAGGGCACAGCCATCTCCCAGTTCCTGCTGGCAGGGACCCCGGGCTACCCGTACCAACCCATTGCAGGTGCAGTTCCTCTCCTGTTCCGAAAGCGAGGTGTTCTCACCCAGCAAACCCGACAGAAGCATTTACATAGTAAACAATCAAGCCCAGAGACAAATGAAGCTGCAACAAGGGGGTGGAAAAAAAAGGATCAAGTGTTCTTATCTGAGCAACAACTAATCAGTTAAACACAAAGCATTACTGCCATTTTTAATAAAATGCTTCTATTCAATATTGTTTACTATAAACAGGACATAGTTCTATTCAGTTGAACAATACACACATACGCCTTAAAAATTTTTATGCTTAAGCCTCAAACTAGGGCGTATTTTTCAAGAACTGTACAATGACATTACCTCACTGACTCACTCGGCTCCTGTACAGGTCAGACCTCAGTTATCTCAGCAACAAGATACCGTGAAATATGTTTCCAGGAGCTTGGGGACACAGTCACACAAAATTCTTCGTACTCATGGTTTTTTGATAGAAAAAGTGATTTGCACAAACAAATCCATAACATGCATATTAAGAAATCTGAGTATTAAATCCACAAAGGGGCAGCAGATTTAATATTCAGAAAATTACTTACATAACACGGAAAACTTCACTCTATAACACTGAGGTTCAAGCTATTGGAGAAGCTTGTTAAAGATTAGCATGATGTCACAGCCAGCCATTCTAGCAAAGGGATTTAATTATTTTTTTTAAGTTTGCAGTACTACATATTAGAGAGTCAAACTATAATGGGCTTTCAATATCAGAAGAAACAAGTTTCACAGAAAATAGAAGCAAATGCTTAAAACATTCAGCAAATTCTTAAAAAAATATATAATTATTTCATGTTACATTTTGAGCAACGTGAGAGAATGTTGTTCAATTCTTTGTTATCATGGAGTACCCAAAACCAAACACCAGATAGCATTATCACTTTAGTTAAATGTTTACAGAAAGTATATCTGAAAAACACTTGACAAAAAAACCCAAACAGCTAACATTAAAAGTTTAACTACAAACAAGCTGTGTTAAGAAAGCACCACCACGGCCTTTCCATCTGGCACTGGGTGCCCATGTGGGCAGCGGGGGCTGACAGCCCCCAGCCCAGTGAATGAATTCCCAATCTTCACAACAGCAAACAGTCTCCTTTATACACTCCATGTTCTGGGACAAAATGACAGACTAAAGATGCTACTGAAACTTGATTTTCCACACGTTTTAATACTAGGAGATTACTGCAACCATGCAGGGAGCCCTCCCGAGAAGCCACTGATCGCGGCATCAAGTTTTGTACCCTGATGGAGGGAGGAAATTTAAAGACATGCAAAACAGAGCTACCTGCTTTGCAACCTTCACCCTCCGCCTCAGATTCAACCCTCGCCCTCCGGCTTCACAAGGGAACTTTACAACAAAGCTATATTGAGAACAGCATTTTAGGCACTAGGAAACAAAGACATACCCATGCAAAAAAGGAAACAAAAAAAAAAAAAAAAAAAAGCGCATGCTCTGTCCCGATTATGGCTACGCAAAAGAACTTATTCAGAAAGTGGAAAGAACACCAGGCATGTCTTCATTATGTACCCAAAGTTCCTTCGTCTCCTCCCCCGGGACCACCGGCGGTACCCGGAGCCTCTCCCTCCCCCCCCCGCACCCCGAGCTCGGAGGCTACAGAGTAGAGGCCGCAAGAAGGAAACCCCTCCCGAGGGGGATGCGCTCCCAGAGGGTCCCCCCGGGGCAGGCGGGGGATCCCCCGCACACCCAAGCGCCCGGCTCCCCCCGCCCCCCACCAGCACGGGCAGGACCCTGCCTGTCCCCAACGGGCCCCCTCAGTCCCCGCATTCCCGCCCCCTCACACGGAGCCTCTCGGAGTCCCTCACACGGAGTCTCCCTTCCCTCACGGCCCCCTCACACGGAGCCTTCCTCCCTCAGAGTCCCCAAAGGCACCCCAGCCCCCAACACGGAGGCTCTCGAAGCCCCTCACACACTCAAGCCCCTCACACACTCCAGCCCCTCACACACTCCAGCCCCTCTCACAGAGCCCCCCTCCCTCACGGCACCCTCACACATCCCGACCCCCTCACACGGAGCCTCCCTCCCTCACAGCCCCTTCAGGCGCCCCAGGCCTCCTCTCCCACAGACCCCCCCCGCGCCTCCCGGCCCCCTCACACAGAGGCTCCCCCCACCCGGGCCGCAGGAGGCCGCGGAGACCGGGCCGGCGCCCCGAGGGCAGGGCAGGGCAGGGCAGGCGGGATCCCGGCGCGGTCCGGCGCTCCTCACCTTCGGAGAGCTCCAGCTCCAGCTCGGCCAGCTGCTCGCGGACCTCGCGGGGCAGCGAGGAGACGCCCGCGGCCGCCGGCTCCGCCATGGCGGGCGGAGGGGACGACAGGGTGGGGAAGGGGGGGTTAGGGGGGAGGCAGGTCCGGCCGCCGGCTCGGCGCGGCTCCGGCTCCGGCTCAGCGCCGGCGGCTCCGGATCGCGGGCGCAGCGGGAGCGGCCGCCACCTCCGCCATGCTGAGCCCCAGCGCCGCCGTCACGTGACGGGGCGGGGCGGGGCACCTCTCAGCGCCGCCGCGCGCCCCCCCGCGGCCCGGCCCCGCGCCGCAGCCCTGCCGCGCGCTTCGCGCCCCCCGCCGGCTCCGGCCTGAGGGAGCGGGCGGCACCGAGACCCCTCGGCGGGACCGAGAATCCCCCGCATCCCCTCAGGGGCGGCCGCCGCTCCCCGCATCCCCTCAGGGCAGGCCGCCCCTCTCTTCAGGGGTGAAGCCCCCCACCTCCACCAGGGCCCTTGAAGACGCAGCTGAAAACAGCCTACAAAACCCCACGAAAGTGTTTTCCGTCTGTCCCGTGTAAGGAGAGTTCACCTCAAGGGCCAGGTAAGTGCCTGCGACAGCTCCCAGCATCACTGAGGGTCTCTCTGCCCTCACGGCCACCCTCAGCTCTACCCCACTCCATGCATTACCAGGGCAAAAGCCCAAAGATCAGGGTCACTGTAGTAAATGAACACGCACTAAAGTGCCCCTGGATGAGGACAAGGCGAGGTATCTAAAGGAAAAGAAGAGAGCCGGTTCAACATGACAACAGCAACACATGCAATTAAGAGCTTGGGGGTTTTTTTTGTCCTTTTTTTTTTTTTTCTTTTAAATCAGCTTTATTTTTCTAACTGTTATTTCAATTTCCCATAGCACCTTGGCAATGTCAAAAACAAATACAAATACATGTATTATCATTTTAACATTTAAAGCATGAACCTACTTTACACAAATTTTGTTTTGGACAGTTTTGACAACAGGAATATACCAGAACAGACAAAGTATAGAAGCCAGATAGGTTGCTTTTTTCTCCTTTCACTGAAGCCCTACCACTTTGAAGAGAGATCATAAATGCCAAGGGGAAGCTGGATTCATCCGGGAGGAACAAGATGTCTGTAGTAACTTGAGCTCAATATATTATCTGAATATTTTGTATTCTATAAAAATTAGAACAAAACCCATTTATGCACAGTCTGTTTACATTGGAAGTTGCATTTTTGGAAACTGTATCCATAACTGAAGCTCCATAAAAATAAACCTCTGGTTCTTAAATATAAAATTTTAAAGTTGTTACAGGTTAGTTTGCAGATGGATTTTTTCAGAAATAAGTTGCTTTAACTCCATTTCAAGTCCTCCCAACTGTACATTAAAAACAGACTCAATTAACCTCTTGAAGTGCCTACACTAAAGGCACTTAAGAGAAGAGCCAACTAAAATACTACAACAAACCAAAATTATGTACCATCCTAAAGGAAGCTCAGACTATATGTAATATATACACACAAAGAAGAGCATGATAAATCATTCAGATTAATGGCAACAATCTTATGTTTCAGAAGGAAATATCAAAATTAGAAACAAAAATTCTATTGCATATCTGTAGTAATCAAGGATTTACAAAAAAACTTATCAGAAGCAATTTCCCCCCGAAGTGCATTTCTGTTGCATCGTCTGTAATACAATGGCGCATTTTACAAATTTAAAATATCATCTGTACATACCAGATATTTTACCCCAGGTGAACATTCACTTGGGTAACAGTAAAAATAGCGGACATTTTCAAGACAATTAAGCTGATATTGACAAAGTAGTAAGGCCATAGCTATTTAACTACAGTAAAGCATCGATTAAGTCACTTATTTGCTACTGATCTGCCACAGTATCATCTTTCTCTCCTGGTTAATACAGTGGGTTACTTTTTTTTTTTTTTAAACTTTTTTTTTTAAACCTACTGCTAAAACTGCACCATCATACTGTGCCAGGCTAACTTCTTTTAAAAAAAACAAAGATAGCAGGAATGTACGATACTATAAAACTAACTTAATTTTAGAAAGCAAAAGAAAAAACTTTTTGCACTTTTAATTCTACTATCACATGCAAAGAATTACTTCTCTCTTCACTCCCCAGCAGAAGTACAAGAGAGTGGCCCAATCTTCTCCACGCACAATAATTTGGAAAAGAACTTAAACTGGGGAAGTGTACTTCTGTAGCTAACAAAACTCAACAATTCTGAAAACAAGTCACAGTTCATAAAACTGAAAGTTACGTGTGATTTGCACCGTCTGGTATTTAATATCAGCAGAGCGGGGAAATTGGTGTTTACACCACGTGGTAAGCTACCAAGTAGGAACCACAGAGAACTGGTGTTTGTCACTTCAAGTGCACACCGACCATTGCTGTAGAACAGGGGACAGTTTCACCTCTGCTGATAAAACGGCAGAGCTCAAGCAGAATCAATGAGCTGTACCAGCATCAGTCTGGCTCCCGAACGATCGCTGCGTCCCCGATTGCCCCGCTCTGCCCCAGCAGGCAAACTTGGCCGGCAGAGACACGATGCTCGCCCGAGTCCGTTCCGGGGATGAGAATGTAGCAGCTAGCCCGTCTAAGTTATATGTTTGCCATGCAATACAAGTGCTGCAGGAGAACTTGCACACAAAACTATGGTTTTTCACAGCCTTTATATTTACTTGGTTATTTCCCCCCTCCAAAAGATTAGAAAGGAAAAAAAGAAAAACAACCAAAGCCCACAGTTATAAACGGCGGTGGGGGAGGGGGGAGAAGGGAAATGCTAATGTTAAATCCTTGCACACAGGTACTAAATAAATAATTATGAGCGCCCTAATCTGGTAGAAGTTTGAATATGCTGGAAAAAGCCAACAGGTTTACAGACTTATTTGCATACACTGTACAAGAGCCATAATCTGCTGCTGGAAAACGCACACCCAGGACATACAAAGCATCCTTTCCACAGTCAAGTTTTTCCAATCACCTTACAAGGAAGATTGAACTGCAGTTATTTTTCTTTCCACATCTAATAAATGAAGAAGTTACATTTCACAACTGTTAAAGATTCAGGTACTTTCATCACTACACGGTTATTCTACGCACTGCACTGAAAGCAGATGCCTGCATGGATCAGAATTAGCGCACCGCATTCACCACAGAGGCCAGAGACCAACATCCTCACGAGCCTCTCCCCAAATCACTCTTCCTCCGAGCAGCAGACGCCTGACGGCAGCTACTGTCACCCCACCACTTACTCCATTCGCAATGACAGCGCACATCTATCCTAAATATCTGCGACTATCATACGGGTTCGTTTTTTTCCAGTTTGACTGCAGTAATTGTTTATAGCTTTTAAAATGATTAAAAATTAATTTTGAATTCATTGCATTTCAGAACTTTAACACTTTTAAATACTTCTCTATCATTCCAACAAACGTAGCATCATCAAAATAAACGGATAAGGGTTCCGTAAGCATCCCTAAACTGTAGACATGATCAACGATTTTTTTTATTAAATTAAAAAAAACCTCCCAAACCCAGTACAGGTAGTTTAAAAGTGAATAATGATTTTGGTTTTTTTTTTTTAGAGAGAGATATATATGTATATATATAACATGCGTAGAAATGAACAGTTAACTGCATAAATACATTATATTGTGTTATGAATCAAATCAAAGCAATTGCCAAGCTGAATAATAAGTTAGAGAAATGACAACTCTGGCTTTATATATATATTTATAAAAATAGATATGAGTGTTCTCAGAGCAGTTGATAGAGAATGCCTACCGAGTAAGAAGTCGCCAAGGGTTATCTGGCTAAGAAATCAGAAGATGAAAATTTTCACAGTTATTTTAACTGCCACTTACATTCATTCTAATGGCAACACTAGCATATATTACTAAGATGTTTACGGTATATATCACAATTGAGTTTTCCAGTGTTCACAACTTACGACTTTAAATTTGTACACTTGCTATTCACTAAAAAAAAAAAAAAAAAAAAAAAAAAAGGTGTGATTCTTACTGTTGGAAGCTACTTTTCCCTAACACTTTACACAGAACCTTGAACCCTGGCATGCTGATTTTGGCATTACCGTAATGACGGTAATCACCTCTAAACTTAACCACTTACTACACAATAGTGTTGCAAATTTAGTCAGCATACAGCTAGGCAAGATGCTACCTTTCAAGTAGCTTCTCTGAACATGAGGGGTTTTAACTCTTTACCTTTAGTTCCACTTTAAACAGTTAAAAAAAGTCAGTTGCTACTACATCAGCTGTAAACAGTGAGTTCCCAGAAGATATAAACCCTGATTTCTAGTATACAGCATCCAATACCCTACTCCAGAACACAAAAATAGGTCAGTATACAGAAAACCCAGCCACGTCTCCAATTTGCTAGCCATTCAGAGAGACATCTGTTGAACCCTGGTGGGGCACGCAGAACTCCGTGCCCAGCGTTCCACCTGCAAGGCAGAATTCCACATCTGCAACTGGAATTCCAGGCTCTTTACTCGCGAAGCTAACATCCCGTACTGTGTAGCCATCCATCAATCCTATACTGAGCCTGTCTCAGGAAAACATACCAAGATAAACGCACAAAAGTCTGTAATAAAGAGATTAGAGAAAGTAACAAGCAAGAAAAAAACCAAACCAAACCTAAGAAGTTGCCCTCAAAAGGAGGCGAAGAAAAAGGGCAAATTAGAAATTCTGACATGCTCCCTTCTGCCTCCTTCCAATTGCGTCTAGCAGACAATTTTTGCTGTCCATGTGCTCTGATCTACAATCCAGTATCCTGTAAAAATTATAGCTTAAAAAGCTTGCTGAATGAGTTATTAGTAAGGTCAAGAGACTATACTTCAAGCTGGAAACACAAAGTTTACTACAGTAGTACATTCAGTTTTTCTCATCAGTGACTAAGTCATGACAACAGTATCTGGCTGCACTCACTCCACTCACACGCCGACCAAGCACCTCAGCTGCAGACATGCTCTGCAATGCAAGGCCATCAACGGCAGACACATCATCCGACAAGCCAAATGTTAAATAGGTTAAAAAAAGTTCTAATTTTACAGAAATGCTCATTTTTCAAAAATAATATTCTCTTATCCTTTTCCTCCTACACTGAGGGACAGGTTAATTTGTCAATTCATATTCTTTCACTTTGTCAAAATGCTAGTTTCACAACCCCAAAACTGATTTCAAGCAGGAAACCCTCTGCAAATTAAAAACAAAAATACAAAAATTATAATCTCTATATTTATATTGATTGGAATCCTCCAGCATTTGTGAAATCACTTTTAGAGATGAATTTTGGGACCCTCCACAACTTCTCCACACAAGCCACGCTCCAGTTCAGTATTCCCCTTCATGAATACTTGTTTCTCAGTCTCCTTTGCTGCTTATTAGTCCACAGCTCAAATTAAATAGAGAATTGGCTGGACAAGCGTTACTTTGGTGACCGGGGTGGCACGTACTGCTCCTTGCCGATACGTCGAGGTGCTCCCTGAGGCGATGATCTGCGTCCAAACTGGCGCCTCTGTTCCCTGATTTTCCCAGCAGCTCCCCTGGGAGGCCCGTTGCCTCGGAACCCAGAATAATCCTTCATTCGACCTTCAACCTTGTCATGAGCCTTCTCCGGAGCCTTCTCAGGTGTGCCGTTTTCTTCATTTTTGGCAGGGGGAACATTGGTGCGATGTTCCCTAAGAGGCTGAACAGGAACTGGAGGAGGCTCCTTTGGGGGCTTCTGGCAAACTTCAGCGTAACTTAGCTTGCGTGGTTCCTTGGGGACCAAGGGAGAAGAGCAAGGTTTACGTACCAGAACAACCACGCTGTGCTCTTCCAGACTATCCCCAGCACAACAGCGAGAACACACGCAGTGAGCGATGACACCACTGCTGTGGCAAACTGCACAAGAGAAGGTCCCGGTGCTACAGCAGCACGTCCAAGAGAAAGCCCCCCGTGCTCCCCACCTGCTCCCCGCGGGGCCTTACCTGCAGCGCCGAAGCAGGAGCCGCGCTCGCACTAGTGGAAGGGGAAGTGGTATTTGTCCTTGGCGGCTTTGCAGCACTGACAGGAGAGACAGACACCGGTGGGGAAACGTGGCTTGTAACGTCTTTCTGAGCAGACACTTCTTCTGGTTTGCTGTCTGGCTGAACTGTGCTGTTAAATCAAAAACGTAACATTAAAACCTACTCACACAGAAATTAGTGTCTGAGAAAGTATTTTCTTTATTTGAAGTCACGACTGCATTTTTTGCAGAACAGGATGCTGCAGCGATTACCACCGCGTTTTGCAATTTCCATCTAGTGGCCTCAAGAGAAGCTGCCCACCACAGCCCACCACGGAGAAGAAACACTATTATTGCCACCTTGCCAGACACCTTGCCAGCTAGAGTCTTTGCTAGAACATGCAAATTTTAGTATTCTTGATTCAAGTAATGTGCGTACCTTAACACCACAGCTTCAGTCTGACTTGGTGAACTCACACTCGTCACAGGTTGTTGGACAGTGCTGTGCGTCTGTTCTTCCTGAGCAGGAGCCGGAGAGCTGGGCAGCAAATCTTTGCTCTCCTGTACAGAAAGCATTAATTGCAAAATATGGAAAGGTCGCAGATGTGCTTAAATTACTCCTCAATATGCCAGTTCCAGACAACTGAAAAGTGGGTTATTTCCAAAGGCTGCTCAAGTCCTGATTATAGGAATTCTACTTCTTTTGGAGCAATGTCTCTAAAGCAATCGCTGTTTATATGGGCAAAACAAATAGTAGATAAAACGAGAAGTACAGCTCTATCACCCAGATTATCTATGCGTAGTCTCACCAGCTCAATTAACAGACTTATCTGGAACCAGCCCTTGCCTACACTACACACAGACTACTTCAACAGCCAACACTCCTCATTTGCCTGCTTTATTCCAAAGCAGTACCGAGCTTACAATAGTGTAATTACAGAAACTTCAGCTAAATACCTGCAAAAAGCCAAGGAAATCCAAGAACAGAAAGACAGAAAATACACTATTGTATTCACAGAGTACGATGTTTGGGCTTAAAGCATTCTCATGTGCAGCTCTAACAGAAACTGGTTCTTTGGGCAGGGCTGAAGGGAGACACAGCACATGCGTGCTGCTGTGCGCGTGCCAGAGACGAGAGCGGGTACCTTTTCTTTGCAGACTCCTTTAACGATATCGGCCATCCTGCTCTCCAGCACAGGCTCTCCCGGTATTTTTGCTGTGCTGCCAGGCAAAGGTGGGAAATTTGATGCTAGCAAGTCAAACTTTGGTGTCTGAGTCTTTGTTTCTGCTGAAGGCTGAGGTCTCTAGAGAAGGAAAATACCCGTTAATAGAGCCATAACACCTACCATTAAAAGCACTGAGCAAGTGTCAGGGCATTTCCTAGAAACACTGAATCCCCACACTGTAATCTGAGAATTTAAGGACATTATTGCTTTTCCTTCAGTAAGTGCAAAGCCAACACGTTGCACTTTGTGCAACTCCCCGCAATAAGGGAAGTGGAACTTACTGAAACCCGGTCATCTTCTCGTCTCCTCCGACCTCTAAAAACGTTCCTCCTTTAAAGGCAAAAAAAAAAAAAAAAAAGTCAGTCAGTGCATTCATGTAGCTGAAGTGCGCACTCATCTGCACAAAGGGGAGCCTGTGGCAGGGGATTTACAGCAGCCCACTGATGTTTCTCAAGATACAGCTCTGGGATGTTCTCCATCTTCAGGACGGGTCAAAGCTCTTACACCCTTGGAACATAGCCAATACGGGAAACAATTTCTCTTTTCTCTCCCCATGGAGGAGGTACCTTAGAGCATTGTATCTGAATAAGCACAGTGACAATTAGACTATAATATTATAGAATAGTATCCTATAATTTTATAGTAATAAACTTATTACTCTGATTTCTCACATATCTGTCTTGGTCACTTATTTTTAAGTGTCTAAATGCTGAATTAACAGACAAAAGATAAAAACAGTTGATCTTACAATGTTTATGAGCATCAAATTCCCAACCAAATATTTGCTTATTATTTACAACAATACAAATACTAACTTTACTTCAGCAACTGATTTAATTATGTGGACAAATCAGGCAGTTATTTTGAAATAAAGACACCTCACTGTCTTACTGCAATGCATTCGAGAGAATAACTAACAGCCGTACAGTTGAGCAGGAAGCATTCATGCTCCCAGTTAAGTATTTATCACACCTGGTTTATTTTAATGTCAGTTTTCTCCTGATCAGTCCTTGCAGAAATACGTATTGTGCCAATGGCTGATGATCCTTGGCTTGTACGAGCCATTTGAGCCTCCAACACCACAACCTGACTGCGTTGTTGTGTTATAGCCAAAAGCAGCACACACAGTCCTTTACCTGCCCCTGCCAATGCCATAATCGCCATTCTGCTCCATCTGTGCGGTGGGAGAATCCTTCTGGGAATAACCTTGCTCTTGGTGCCCAGGTAACGTACTGTTATGTCGCTCCATAACAAAATTCCTTGAGTTGGTTCTGTTCGCTGGTGCATCCCCCATCGGCATAGGACTGACGGCAGCTGGACCCTCCCCAGCGTGTTCCGCGCTGGCAGACGATCGGAAGTGTGGCTTCACGCTGCAGGAGACAGAGCAGCCGCTGTGTAACTGGAGTTTAAAGAACAAGACACAAAACTACCACCAACTACAGTTAGTTTGTAGCTGACAAGAAAGGAGGAGGTCAGTAAGTACTGGAACTCCATCAGAGAAGTTGTTTCCTGCATACACTTGTCACGAACAAAGAAATTGTTCTTCCTTTTGTTACAGTTTTCTTGCAACCTCCTCTCCTGTCAAGGGTGGCCATTTGAAGAAAACATCGAGATCACTGCCCAACAGATACCAAAGGGGAAAAAAAAACCCAACCCAAACCCCAACCCAACCAACAAAAAAACCAAACGAACCCAAACCTAGGGGCGGTAGAAGAGCCAGGAGACCCCAAAGAGGGGTTCTTCATTCGTCTGGGCCTGCGGCACCGGCTCGGGGTACTGGAAAGTGATCTGGAGAACTAAGCTGAGCCTGAGGAACAAACTGATCTGGCCACAAGCAAAAAAACTGAACTGAAAGAAGAAGCCAGGAGTAAATGGCGACTGAACAGGCTGAAGAGAAAGGGGCAGATGAGGCCAGGGCAGCAGAGAGCCCACCTTCCCTTAGTGGCCTGAAATGCCAGGATCTGCCTCTTCCTGTTATCAAGCACCCCCAGCCCTGACTCCGCAGTTTACAATACCCCAGAAAACTCACCCAGTTACTGATTATTCAGCATTAAAGCTGTATTTCCTTTGAACACAGATGCAGCCGTGCACGCTCAGTGTTTCTGCAAGTTAAGGCTCAGGGTCTTAAACACAGAATTACCCAGAAAAACTCTGACCTACCATAACGTGAAGTTTTCTGGAGCAGCATCCAGGTGCCTTAGACTATTTTTCACTTCTGCACCTCGCTGCCTTTTCCACGCAGCACCAACCAGTTTCAGCAAGCGAGACAAGGACTTTAAACTATTATCTTTCTCCTCTGGTCAGCCCTGCACATCTCACAATTTAAGGACAGAAGGAGGATTTTGCATGCTTATTGTTTTTAAACAATCTCATGTTAACATTCCATGCAATCAGGAGAAGTTCTCCCACTGCCAAAGTATGATTCTTGTCCAGGAGAAGAAGATAACTTCAACTACATCATCTCTTACAGAATAATCAAGGAGCAGCCTGAAAAAGGGTCCTTTCTTTCAACAGACCATAAATCACACAGCTTTTGGTTTCTCTAAGCTAAACGAATATGGAAAGGCATGCTGTGGATGCCACAGACCCTAGAATGCCTAACAGAGATGTAGTTTCCTTCCAGCTTCCCCCAATAAACTTGCTCCCTCCCACTTGGCCAGAGAATTTAATTTGGGAGGAGAAGAAAGCAAAATTGAAGTCAATGAATGACAAATTATCATTTGTTAGCACTAAATCAGAGCAGCAGTAAGCGAAGTGGCTGTAGCAGCAGCGAATTCCTCCTCCCTCTACTCAGCCATTGTCCTGTGGTATTTTAAAATCAGCTCCACCACTACCTCACGGACTTCTCCATAGCCCTGCAATTAACAGCTGGAAGTTTAGCAGCATTTCACATGCAACCAGAACAAAAATCAACTTTTAACAGCCCAGTTTCATGTGATCAAATTAATCTGCTCTATCAAAGATATTTTAAGTTACCTTTTAGATGGCTGGATAGAAAAATATCCATTTAACCAGTATTAGCACTGAGGATTCTCTGTTACAAAGACTCAATCATCCTTTCCCACAGGGATGTTGCAACAAATCAGGGCAAAATAAATATGACGGCTTAAACAAATGTTTGGCTCCAGAGAAAAATCCAATACTTAACTATTAACTGCCAGTATGACAAAACAAATCAGGTTTAATCAGCCAGGACAGAAGCCCAAAAGCAGCAGCTGGATGAACCTCTCAGAACGAACTCTTCGGCAGTTCAAGGGACGATACGCTGAACAAAGATTAATTCATACTTCACAGCTTCAAGAAGCGTTAAGAACCAGTTTTAAGGACCCAATAAGGTTAAGTTTTCCATCAGCAAAGACCACAGGGAGGAGGAGGTAAGCTAAATAAATTCTTCCATTTTGTTCAATTCGTTCTTAAAATGGAAGATTCTCAAGTCATTATTCAGCCCTCAGATCTCATAATCTTACCCGTCATTGAGAAGGCCACAATCTTGTCTGGGCAGAAGAGCAAAGCAGAAAAGACAAGGAAAGATAAGGAAGAAAAAAAAGCAGAGAGAGAAGGAGAGACGATGTGAGAGAGCAAAGAGAAGGAAAAGCATGAAGTGCAGGCTGCCCAGACGACGACTGTTGGACCTGTTCTCTCTTAGCGCGATACTTGATCATCACTGGGCCAAACCTCTGAGGCTGCGCCTCGCTGTTACCTTAGCAGCCTCCTGTTTGCCAAGGAATCCTGCTGAAGCATAACTAACTTCTGTCGCCAGAATACAAAGATTTATTACCGCAAAAGCGGAGCTTTGCACTGGCACAAAGGCTGAGCACGATTGGCAGGAAAGATAAGACAACCAAGACAGACCAGCAGAACCTGTGCACACTTGACCCTAAAGCTGTAACTTCACGATGACTGAAGTTTTATTTCACATAACCAGAACAGTTTCAAAAGTTTCAGGATTATACAGACGTGATCTATGAGGCAGCAGTGAACACGTGGGCATTTCAAGATGTTAATATTTGGGTACCTACAATTCTCTTGTACATATACTTGAGAGTTTTACAGACTTCAGGTCTGGGCACAATTTAAGGAAAAAAACCCCAGCCTTTATAAAAAGGTCTTAGCCGGGAGCTGAGCAGCTGTAACTGAGTCAGCTGCGCCGACTCCTAAGCAGAGTCCTACCCCCAGCCCCACAGCCTGCCTAAGACTCTGCTGAGTCACCGCAGAGCAAATCCTGAAGCTCACCTTCTGCCAACAGCCACAAACCTTAACTGCGTCGCAAAACCACTCCCGGTGCTGGCAGTTGTCAGCCGATTTCTCAAAGAGTATAAAAAGCAATTCCCAGGCTACCAGCCCGCACGCTGAACGCAGTGAAAGACCTTGCAAGTAAAACAATTTCCACCTCCATAAACAGATTACTACGCCATTGTGTTTACAGAGCGCTCTTCCAGCAAACACAAAGCTGTTTCCTCCTCCCCAGTGTTTATAGCCGAGTCCTTACACTTATGAGGAAAGATGGGGATAAAGCAAATAAATTACAGTAACAGACTCAGCATCAAGCAGTCTCAGCATACAGCAGCCAGGGCATGCAACTCTCAGCTGCAGAAACTGAACGGCTCTCTGCAAGACTAATCACATAACAGGAAAAGCTCACATTTGTGCTGCAGGAGTTTATAATCTGCATATAACAAACATAATTAGAAGTATTACCTTAAGAGGAAGTTATTTATTTGTCTGCAGAAATTCCTCTGAGGCTTTTAAAGGAGTTACCTTTGCTCTCTCCAGCACATATGTCCATTATTTTAGGATCTTAAAACCGCCACCTTGATTTTCATTTTATTTTATAAGTCAAGTTGAAAAACATCATACATATTTGATATACAAAATAAGTAACCTAGTCCCATAAGAAGGAATCGCATTTCACAAGTGCAAGGAACATGTCAGGATCTCAGGACTGTAAATTCCCAGAGAGCAAACAACTGACAGAGGCACTTACCGGTTTCTATGGAATGGGCGACCTATACTCAAAGAAGCAGCATTTGTTTTGTATGATCCTGGTGTATTAAAGCCATTCACAAATCCACCGTTAGGAAAGGGGGCCTGCAACAGACAGAACAGTCTCAATGGCTGAACCACGAAGACAAACGTTTGCAGTTTTATGAAATCGGCTTCGGCAGTTATTAATCTCATCTCTTTGTACTTTTACGCTGGGCTACCGGATCTACTGTGTTGTAAACGTGCTACTACAGAGAAAACCCCACCAGGTTAATAGTCTGCACGTCTGTTCAGCATCAGAGCCCTCCTGTTCCTGCAAGAGCTGCAAAGCTCTTCCAGTAACACTAGCTGCTGGATAACGGCATTTCACACCAAAATTTCTTGAAATAAATGGCAGCCAGTGGCGAGACACCCAGCCTCTCTCATCTTGCTTTATCAGGTCCGCAACATAACATCAAGTATCATCAAACCGAGGGATCTGACTAGAAAAAACTGTGCATTCTGCAGCTGAAAAGCCCACTAAGCCTTTGATTTGCTAACCAATCATTATTGGTTAACAGTAATAATTATTACTGATGTTTTGGGCTAACTCCCCTCCCTTTCATCAGCTGTCACTTACCAGCGGTGTTTCAAAGTAAGGTGCAGGATTTGGAGACCATGTCTGAGGCACGATGCTGTAAATAGAGTACTGCTGAGGACTATATACAGGCTGCATAAAGAGTGGTGAGGCAAACTGTGCTTGTGTTTGAACCGGCTGAGTATAGACACTGGAATCCACTACCCGGTAACCATTCTTAGCAAAAAATGTGTTGATGGCTTTTATCCTTGCCTGCAGGATACGAAATCACATCACACACATTAGTTGAGAGATAAGGAGAAGCAGAACACGAAGTCTTTCTTGCCTACCGAAATGATAACAGAAGGGATGTGAAGAGGAAGTAGGTTGATTACTGCTTACAAATAAAAACTCTGATAAAAATCAATACAGATTACATTCTTAAGCACGTTAAAGGGAAGGGGACACGTGCTGCTTCAGGTAGAGAATCTGCCAAGTTTAAGACAAACACTGCTTTCTACAGCAGTAACCGTCCAGACTCCAATTCCGACAGCTCCTCTCACACCACGAACAGCTCGCTTCAGCCTCATCTGCAGAGCAGCTCACCCAAGCTAGAGACTCGTGGTGGCCAGAGTCCCTCTCCTGAGCTCTGCAGACCCAGATTCTGGAGAGAGTCGAGAAGGAAAGACGAAATAGGAATGTGTTTCACACCTCCTGGGAAGCAGCGCCGGGAACGACCAGCAGCCACTGAACTGTTATGCTTCAAAGCTACCTCTGACCTCGTTCAAGCGAGCAGCCTCCAGAGCAAGTGTTATGAACCATTCCCCTGCTAATTCCTTAGTTCCCCCCCATAAATGCATGCTATCATTCAAATACAAACAATATGTAATTCAATTCAAACAGAAGCCTCATATAAAGCAGCCTTACCATTACTGGCTTGCCCTGAAAGGTTTTCACTTCTTCCCTTAAGTATTTAAATGCCTGCAGATACAAAACAGATTAACATTAAAGTATCTTGATAAAATTGTACTTCTCAAAGGATATTACATGATTTAACATGAAGTTGCAGCAATGTGCTTCCCTCTTAGCCCAGCTAAATTCATTAACACTTCAAATTCAGGATACGAGACATCAGTCATGGCCAGAGAGTACTGAGGCAAGAGGCAGACAAGGGGATTATAACCCTACAATCTCCCAACTTTTTTCTCTATTAACTAGAATTTGTCAATGACCTCTTAAAATAACAAAAGGGGGATCACTAAATAAACATTTCTTTTAGCTGCAGGAACCATGCGTGCAATTCTTGTGAGCAGGGGAAGTATTGATAACAAAACCGAGGTGTCATGAGCAGTTAGGGCAGCCTTACCTGCTGCGCATCTGTATCCGACTGGAATGTAACGTACCAGTTGTTGTTGTGAGCGAACTCACAGCTTATCACTTTGGGACAGTTTTCATTTTTAAAGAGGGCCTTAACCTCCTAGGGGAAAGGAGAAGTCAGGCAGTTAAGGGCACCTAGCTCCAAGTGGTAAATTAAACACTAAACCAACAAAAGTTTACACTCGGCTCCTCAGCTGCAATCTTCCCTTGATCAGGGATGTTCTTTAATTCCCTTGGCAGCTCTGCCAGACAGAAATCATCCTCTCCCTGCTCTGAGCCAAAGAACACCAGCCCAGCCTCCCGAGCTCCCCAAATACGGGGCTTTACATCAGACGAGTCATCTAGACAAGAACGACTCCAAGAAATATTTCTAAATCGAGGCAACCTGACAGCTTTGCAATAATCAGATTTTAAAGAGAAGGCAAAGCAGCTGCTCAGCGTTTGCATTAAAAGAACTAATTAAAAATGCTAGTAGACAAACAGCCTGTGTTACAACTTTAAAAAACAAAGAACTAAATCATTCTGTTAGCCAAATATCAGTAGGAATTTTATTATCCTCCCTTCTCTGAACATAATGAGCTCAGCTCACGCTGGGTCACAATGAATGAGAAATGTTTAGTAACATTTCTTGCTGCCAAAACAACCGTCTGACTTCAAGTAAAGTTACTGCTGTGACAAAAATTCAGCCTGAATTCCAAGCTATGCCCTGGACTGATTTTATTTTTGGATCTGAAAAGAGACCAGTTCAAACTTCCTTCCAGAAAAGCCTAGCTAGCTCAACTTTTGCTGGAAAAAATAAGCTTAAGAGCATTTTAACATATTAGTAAATAACGGGAAGGGACACCAACGACAGCAAGTTTTTGCTTTGGCTTTTTTACGATACATAAAAGCAGAAAAAATTACTTCGGTGGTTTACAAGAAAAATACCTGTGTTTAATCAAATTAAATACCAGTTGACCTTTTAAGCAACTCTTCCTGTTGCTGTCTGAATCACTGTTGAAGACACCTTCCAAAAACATCAACAGGCTTTGCTTGCTTTCTTTCTTTTCTATTTATTTACCTCTATAGGTGTGGTTTCAGGGATCTCACGGAGAATGATAATACACCGCTTGTGGTTTGGTCTTACTTTCTCCCCTCTCTCATCCACTTGTACCATAGGAGAAGCTAAAATTTAAATGTAAAAGTTGGCTTAGTATCGGACACTGCGCACTGCAGAACACCTCAGCAGCACCCGACTGCAATATCCAACTTGTCACAAAGAACCGCGATGAACTGCCGAAGAAATCAGATTTCTTGAAGCGGGGGCGAAGGACTGTTCTATCAGATATTCCGTTAGATCTTCACCACATTTTAGCCGTTTGTCTGACGTTGCCTCCATCTACAGCTCAGGTATCTGAAACCACTCAGGCCCAAATTCAATTCACTGCCAGCTCAAATTCAAGCGACAGCATATAAAAACATTCCTAGGCAGAGCTCTAGTATGAGAACTTCAAGCAAGAGCAGGGAAATCTAGTCAGAATAAAGACTTTAAAAGTTCACTTACAACTGTGTCCACACGAAGCCACGTGCAGAACCAGCACAGGACAGTACGTCAGAAGAATTTTAGCTCACTTTTTCTAATACGCTTTTTCTAGTTTTATCATTCTAGAAAACTTTTGCACTGATTCAGAAGACCAGGTTAACTCCCAGAATAAGACTTTCACTGCTAATGGTATCTTAGAGTGGACTCTTACTGGGGCAGATTTAAGGCAGTTTATCATAAAGCATAACTGGAATTCAGGAGCCTGGAACAGCCACTCAAACATCTCTGGAGAATGAGGGTCCTGTCACCATTTACCAGAACAATACGCCATAACCGTCTACGAGACTAATACGTTCCTCTAGAGCAAGAAAGGATTCTTTGTTCTACTAACACAGACACCGAACGCCCAGACTTACATCTCAAAACTTCAAGGATAAGGTCCATATCAGTCGTCAGCTTCTTAATACCTTCCATGTTGGCAATTGTCCATATCGGAACAAACTGATCGCTATCCATTTGAGACATCAAGTAAAGATCCTTCGAAAGATTCTCACTAAAACGACATAAATTCACTATTTTATAAGAAAATCTTGACCTTTATTTACAGAAGCCTCAAACCAGCAGGATAACTGCAGGCTTAAGTTTTCACCCATCCCATTCACAGCTAACTCTAGCCAAAATGTACCCAGATTTTCTCTCCTGGAAAAACTCCTAGCAGATCAGAACAAAGCAGAGTAAGATAATTAAAATAAAAATCTTAATGAAAGTTACAGCGCTCTGCATGTTAGCCTGCAAAAAGGATCTTGCCAAAGATACCTCTTCTGGTAATACACAGCATAATATATGTAGTAATTTATATCTCAACTGCTTACACCTGTGAAGGGCGTAAGCGATGCTCAGCTCTCCTCAAAGGACAGGGATGCACAGACAGGACAAACAGCTGACGGGTACCACGGGGTTTCTACGGCATTTTGGCAAATCTTGTTTCCTATCGCAACCAACTCTCTCACTCCCAGTTAACATTTTTATGGAGATGACACGACATATCAAGCCAAAAAAGGGGAAAAACTGTCAACAGTTTTAATAAAGGTTTTATACAAAGTTGAATGAACTGTACTGTACCGCGAGAAGCAGAATTCAAGTTGTTTTTTCAGACATTCTCTGATGTCTTCTGTGGACACAGTGGAGCCGCCTTCACCTAAAAGTTACCACATTCACCATCAGATCTCAGTTTCCCGGTAACAATACAATGCAAGAAGACGTTTCGCTGTACAATAAAAGAATGAATCCTTCTGGGTAAGACCAAGAGGAAGAGGTTAAGGACGTGCTTCCAGACCACCCTACTACACGTTCTCAAAATGAGATCCCACACCTTTCACCCACTTGGCCAAGCGCTACGGCTGGCTTGGATCTCCTTCAATACCCATCGCATGGAACACTCCAAAGTTCCGAGTCAGGATTTACAAGTCACACCGTAACTGCAGCAGACTTCAGTGGATTACAGATACCGACAGTGTTATTCTAACTTGGGAATACTCACCAGACACTTCATAGATTTGGTATCCAAGATCTTCAGTCGCTAGGACAATTCCATTTGCAGATGCTTCATCAACTCCTGTGCCATTGCTTGTGGCTTCACAGGACGGGGAATACATCACTTCATACTGCTTGCAGCTCTCCTCTGAAATCTCTAGGTTACCTGGCAGAGGAACACATCATCAACAGAAAACCTACCATAAGCTTCAGAATATTTCTGTTTCCAAAATTTTGTCTAGCAACATGAAAACAAAGACTGAAGAATGCTGTAACTGAAAGAGTCTAGGCTTAGTCTGCGTTTCTTAGACTTTCAGCGTCTACTTTGCATGTGACAGCACCTTCTACCTCCCCAATTTCAAAAAGATCTGGTTTGCACTAGGGTCTCAGGAATAAGTAAATAATAGGACTGTGAAATTGTAAGACCCCCAAAAGCGGCAGAGGATGTAAAAAACAGGCTTTCCACCTTGAAATTTAAAATATTTAAACAAAGTTCCTAAAACCAAAGCACTAAAATAGCTTACATCACTTCTTCAATGCATTGTGGGATTCTTATTTATATAAATGACTCAGGAGCATCTAGTGATTGTTACAAAACGCAGCGGAATGACACCGAAATTGGCCAATTTCGTTCAGTCAGGAACACCTCCCCCCAGCCTTCACCAGCTGCTTCAGACAGACACAAGCGCAATTTTAGTTTAATCCGAGAGTCAGGCACAGGAGATTGTTCCAAAAAAACTCAAATGCTCCGCTAGATCTTTTTCAGACTAATGATGAATCCACTAAAAAACATACTTTGAGAAAAGATACTATTCAACTACTTACATTAGAAACCGCCTAAAAGCAAGAACAACGCCTATGGAAAAATTGCCTCTAATTTTCCAGCAGCGTTAACGCTGCCACGGTCGCTTCATGTTGTAATAAAGAGACAAACGAGTTTCTCTCAGCCAATGCACAAACTCAGTACTGTCTCTCCACTTCTGCTGACTTACCAGAAACTTTTCACAGGACCTCAAACCAGGGCACAGGGCCGCACAAACTGAATCCTCCCGTCTTTCTCCCTAAACTTTTTTTCAGGGATTCTCCTGCTTCCTGCTTAAGAGGCCTCTGCCGTATTTTGAGTAACCTCAGTCATACAATTGGCTTCATATCAACTTTGAAGCCAAATCAGAAGAGTTAAACTGTTTGAATATTTAGTTCTAGACGACAGGACTGCCCACGCGGGAAGGATGGAAAACGGAGACCGAAAGGGAACACAGACTAAGCTGAAAGGAGGTAACCACAGGTGCTTTGCAGTTTCTAGTCCACTACAAATGCAACTGTCTAACAGTTCTCAGTCAGCGTCTCAGCGATAGACCAGGACTGTAGGTGGCCCTCAGATCTTATCTTCCTGTTCACAGGGTCAAGTGTATGCTAAAGTGCAGCAACAGTGAACAAGACGAGTCATGAACCCATTTCTGCACATTTAGCATCTTGTTTCCCTCTTAGCGCGTTACAGTCATCACCGGGCCCCTTGGATCCTGTCACCTGCTGAAGCATTCTGTCCTAGCGCAGAATCCCCAAACCAAAGCTCGGACCTGTCGTCTCTATAAACTCTACTGCTTTCTCACAGTCATTCCATACTTGTTGCGACATCGGCACTAACAGCCTCAAGGACAAGCGCAAGAGGTTGCTCCTCAACCGCTGAGCTCTGTTCCAGAGAACGACCAGCGCTACCCAGCCAGGGATGCATCCTGGCTAGCATTTAAACACCCCGGCTAGCGTTTAAACGCGGGCCTGCGACATCTCACCCTCCGCATGAGTCCCTTGTGCAGCCGCTGTTTCTTGCCACGAGTGCTCTGCGCCATTTGTTGGTGGCACAGCCTCACCACTCCCCTGGGGTACTTCTTGCCACACTTTTGCATTAGGGTTCAAGCCAGCACCTTTCGATGTTACCTGCTGAAGAGACCAGAACATTTACGTTAGGAAAAATAATCCAAAGATGCTTTAGCAATCAAGCCAGATAATACAGGTGAATTTAGTGATTTTTCTCTAGGGTTCCACATCGCAAGTGTCTAACCAGCTATTAAGCACCTATGTGATTTTTCATTAATCAAAATAGGAAAATCCTTGGTATTTTCCAAGTATTTCATTTCTACCTCCATTAGAAGTGTTGCCTTCAACCTCTCTTTATTGACATCCGACAACATCAGCAGAGGAAGCGGCTAGCCGTCAAGGACTCTGGTAACTCATAAGCTTTTAAAGACTTGACTGTCATAATGCTCCAGTCCCCTTTCATCAGAAAGGGAAATTTTCCCTCCTCCAGACCCCTTCCTAGAAAGGAAGGTAAAAAAACAGATTTTAAGGAGAAGAAACTAATGATTTACTGAATTAGTGACATCTACGCTAACCAAGCATCACCTATGCTATGCCAGGATTCCTCAAGAACTTACCTGAGTACTACCCGATCTCCCCGCGCGTTTACCTACATCTTATACACATCAATGTACGCTACTGATTTCCTTAAACCTGTAACCAAGGAGATTAAATGTTTTGAAGTGCCGAGATAAACACAAACACACACCATCACAGCCTGCTGGGAGGGGGGAACTGGATCATCTCACTCTGAGACTGGGCAACGAGGACCATAATTAGGGTAAGAGGGTAAATAATGAGACAGACAAGAGAAACTGCTGGATTTCCGACAGAGATAAACACTTATTCCTACGGCAAGAGGTGGTGCCCTCTGGGGTCCCTTTCCAAGAGCTGCTCAGAAGCTCAAAGGCATTTGGGAAAGGCGTCCAATAACCCAGCAGCAGCACAGCGGATAAGCATCATAATGGGTTTTGCTCTACCAGGATAAAAACAACTCCTTCCACATAGACAAGAAAACTACGCTTTTGCAAAAATTCTCTTCCCAAGAACTCCTGACACCCTAACAAGCAACTAACTCAGATTCCTCCAAACAGGTTCCCTCAGATGCTGAACGACAGCCCACTTCACCCACGCCATTTGCTTGAATTTAAAAGGCAAAAGCCATTAATCCTAGCTCATATCTCACAAATAAGGAAGTTTGATATTTCAGAGGCCAGTCCACTGGATTCTGAAATTAAGGAGTGGCTTACTACCAGGCCTCAAACATAAAGCAAAAGGATAAGGAAGCAGTTGCAATAGCTTTAGAGATAATTCCTCTGCCAAGGTCACACCTAGTTCCAAAGCTATTTGCTGCAAGGACAAGCCCAAATTCAGTAACAAAAAGGCTCCAAACACCGGGGAGGTTCAAGACAATCATGAGAAAATGCAAAACAAAGATCACAATTTTTGCAAGGCCTTCTTTGGGATTCAAAATCCCCCACGCACAACTGATTTAATCCACACAGCAGTGGATTTTCCCCCCTTTCGTTAACCTTAGCAGAAGAATACCGCTGGAAACAGAAAGAAGAACTAGAAATAGTTCAGTGTGAAAGGACACACGTACGTTTCCCTTCTCAGTTTTCAGAGCAGTTGTTCAACAAAACAACCTTAGAAGAAAAACCCGGTGACCTGTAGCACCCACATGCTCTCGCTGTCGATGCGGTTCAGCAAGTTCAAAACTCAACTCTGCCCAGCTGCTGGTCACTCCTGCGACGCGGCGTCCGGCACGGCGTTACCTGCCCGCGCGGGCGCCTGCTCAAGAGCTCAACACCAGCTGATCCCATTTCCTGGAGTTTACTTTTCATGAAAGCAAAAAAGACAAGACGCGTCCAGGAGATGATTCATTATTTCATAAAAATAAACACTGCCTCACTACCTTATGTCTTTGAGGTCAGCATTCAGCTCAAGCTGAAAGTAATCTGAAGGAGTTAAGTACGATAAAGTGAAACTGAAACACTTTAGGGAGGTTACTGCACTTCTGGAGATGATCAGAAGCAAAAAGCAACTCAGAAAGACAGATGATGTTACTCATTTTAGCAAACACCCAAAGACACACGTGGTGACGCGGAAGTTCAGAAATCACAGGTCCCAGTGAAAAGTGCTAAGAAAATAATAGATTCAGGCTGATGAAGTATGAACAGACCTATTAATACATGGGCTGAAATACACACCTGAAACCGAGCGTGGGCCGCTTCCCCTTTGTTCTAGAAACACTTAATGCCGTGTAATGCAATTCTGCGAGACCCAGCCCTGATGTCACTCACGCATCTTAACAGCAAGACACCATGGACTCGAGAGGAGAAAAAGTCCCTAATTTACATAAGGTTTTAGAACATACAGTCTGCCGAGCTCCAGGAGCTGTGCCACTCCGTTCTGGCGAGCGGCTCTTCTGAAGAGAAAGCCAAAATATCAGTCCTTGCTTATTTAACTGAGGCTAACAAATACGCAGCCCATTTGATTGGCTGCAGGACAACCCTCCCAGCTGCTCTCGGGAACTTTCATGACGAGGTTAAAGCTTTACAGAGTTACAAAGGTTAGGAACACTCGCTGGTATCCACGCGCTGACAAAGCTGTCCTCCTCGGCACAGCTTCCCTCCAGGTTACATTGCTTTCGGTGAATGCGGATCAAAGATTCTCCTCAAGCAATTCCTCAGAATTGACTACTGAAGCATCTGTCTCATTTTAGAAGGATGGCAAAGAATGTTTTCCTCATTGTAAACATCTAAAATTCAGTTAACAGATTCAATTAAGCCAACAAAAACTAAAGTACTCAGAGAGTTTTTTTAAGCGTTCTATTTTAACATTAATTCAAATTATCCTGCAACTAAAATCTTAACACTGAGCTTGTGACAGATTTCCCAGAGCAGACTGACTGAAAGGGAAGCTAAGTGAAAAATCTAGAAGGGAATTTAATGAAACTTGTGAGGCGAGAATCTAAAACGTTTTCCAGAAGTGGAAATGTAGGCAGAGGGGAAAAACCCGAAGGTCAGCAAACCTATGGGAGGTCGGCAGGGAGAAGCCTTGTGCTGGCTGGGGACGTGACAGGCAGGGAAACGCACAGCTGGGTGGACTCGGGCACGTGCCACTGTAGTTACCTGTCACCTTCTCAAAGCTCCTCCAGGCTGGGAAGCAAACCAAGAAGAGAGAAAAAGCCGGTGTCAAACCAAAAGCAAGATGCAGAACTCCTCTGGAACGGACTGCAGGATATCACGTAACAACAGTTCAGAGCTCTCAACCTCCCAGGTGATTCTCACAACACACATTAAGATTAACGGTCACAAGAGAGTTGCTTCCCCTGAACGCAGCGTGTTTTTTTTGTCAGCCAGCACGAGCACCCCAGAACCAGGGCTGCCTCCTGTCTCCCTCGGGGAAGCAAACGCACAGCCCTGTGTATGAAGGTGGTACCACCCCCCTCCCCGCGTCAATGGTGTCCATCATTCCTGTGCGAACAGGGACAATCGGGGGCTTTGCCACCTAGAGGGAAGCAGGAAGCCTCACCTGCTAGAAAAGAGAGCCAGCAACACTCAGCGCTTCACACAGTCCTGGTTTTCCAGCTAGGAATATCGCTGGCAACAATTAGGGCAGGGTTTCACCCACCTGAAATGCACGGATCTCAATTTTGCCAATAAATTTCTAATATATTGAATTAGGAACAGCTACTCGACCGACCAAAACCCAAAGCAGGCACAGCAAGCCATCACCAATTACATTTTTCACAATGCATTTAATAATATTCCCAATGCACCTTAATTATCAATTGTTAACAACATGCTGCTCCTGGCTGCAAGTGAGAGACAAGAGCTACGCCAAACGTTAATGCATGAAAAACAGCATGAGCCTCACACTGCTCCCTCACTGCAGCAAGATTTTTTGAGCTAAAAGATATTAAAGGCAAACAGAATTCCGCCATGCACCCTGCGAAGGAATCAATTCAGCATCACCATGTGCACGCTTCAGCTGAGTCTAAAATGTGATGCTGCCAGCTAAAGGAAATCCTCCCGAAAGCTTCAGGGCTTCTAACAACCCAGCTCTGTACCTTGTTTTTCAGGCAACCCCAAAGATGTGAGATAAAGCTGCTGTCTGCTTTCAAGCATCCAGCCACAGCATTTCAGAACGCCTGGTCAAGAGCTCAAGTTCTCTGTCCCGGCACTGAAAAGGCACCTTCAGAAAATCCGGATCGTCCTCAGGAGTTCAAAATTAAACATTATTGATGCTTCCTGAACGAAGATCACAGAAACTAACTCGCAACACTATCGGCGGAAGAGAAAGGAAGAGATCAAACAAAGCTACCAAAGTCAGTCAGGTCTGTGCTCTGAGGGGATTCACCGAATGCCCAGCTGCTGCCGCCTGGCCCCGCAGGCTCCCGGCGCGCTCCAGCTCCCGCAGAGCAGCCCCAGCCCCATCCACAACCTCCGCTCTGGGCCACTGCTGCGGTTCCAGAACCTGCCTCGCACCCGCTCTGGGAGCCCCTCCGCCTGCCAGGCTCAGCTCCTCTCCGCCACTCGCTGGGGTGAGTTTGGCTGCTCGCAGCTCCCATTAGCTCAGACAGTTCCTCTGCAGGCTAAATACTGTAAAATCAAGTTCTTAAGACCTGACATTCTGTGTTCACGACATGGTTTTTCTCCTCCCCGTGCAAGCCAAGTAACATTCAGTTAAGATCTAAGGCAATTAGTCTAAGAAAGCGAAAGCGTTTCCTAAAGCTTTTCCTTAGAGGTTCTTAACTGCACAATTTATATAGGTGTTCACCTGTAAGAAACCCACCCCCACCCCCCCGATTCCCCACCGGCTGCGGGGACCGGCTGCCCTCGCTCATTTCTTAATTAACGCAGCAGCTCTTGGCTTTATATGCTCTCTGGACAAAACTTACTCTCCTGCCGGCGGAAGCTCCGGCCGGGAGGGACTCACCGGCCCGCCCGCCCCCCCCCCCGCGCCCTCCCCGGTGACCTCCACGCCGGGGACGGGCCGGGCCGGGCCGTCCGCGCTCCTCACCCCCCCCGCTCCGGCCCTGGCCCGCCGCGCTCCGGAACGGCAGAGTCGCCCCGCCGGCCGAGCTCCCCCCCGACCCCAATCAACCCGAATGTTTAATTAACGTGCTTAACGATAACGCCGCGCTGGGTCCAGCCGAAACCGCCGGCGGACAGCCCCGCAGCTGCAGGCGGGCGCTCCGCGAGGCTCCGGGCCGGGCCCGCCGCCACCGGCCCCGTTGGGCTCCCCGCCGCCCGCCCGGGCCGCCGCAGGCCCCGCGGGTCCCGCCCGCCGCTGAGCGGGGCCGGCGCGGCGGCCCGGGCCGCCCGTCACCTTCAGGGCAGGCCGCGGCGCGGCGGCTCCCCCGGAAGGTCACCGCGGGGCCTCCCCCCGCCCCACGCCGCGGCCCCGGCCCCGGCGGAACCTTCCAGAGCGCCGAGCCCCCCCCCCCGCCCGGCGGGCCCGGATTTGCTGTGTCAGCCCCCTCCCCTCCCCCCGGCGCGGAGCGGCGTGCGCGGCCTCCCGCCACATGGCCCGGCCCCGCGCCGCCGCGCCGCCCCTCACCTCCACGAACAGCAGCATCCTGCCGCCCGCGCCCAGGCCGGCGGGCCCGCGATCCGCCCCGCGATCCCCGCTGCCCGGCGGCGGCCGCGCCAGCGCCAGCGGTCAGGACACCCCGGCTCCGCCTCCGGCTGCCGCCGCCAGCGCCCGGCCCCCTCCCTCCGCCGCCCACCGCCTCTTCCGGGGCACGCCGAGCGCTTCCGGGGCACGGGCGGCGCCGGGACGGCCCATTCCCTTAGCGGGGCGGGGGGGGCGTGGCGGCCGCAGCACTGCGCGGGGGAGAGCGGGCGCCCCCTGGCGGCGAGAGAGGGCTGCCCCGCACGGCCGGAACGCGGCGGGGGTATAAATTTCTACGGGTTTGGGTTCATTTTGCTTTTTTTAAAATGAAAGAACCCCAAATGCTTTTTTCTCCCACCAGTAAGCCCAGACCCCGCTGGTTTTTCCCCATTTTTCCGGCGGGTTTTTCCCGATTTTCCCTCTTTTGGGCGCTGCCCCGGCCCGCCCGCAGGGGGCACTGCCGGCCCGCCCGCAGCTCCGCGACGGCGGCCATGGCCGGGGCAGGGGTCGGGGCTTCCTGAGGAGCCCTAAAAAACGTGGAAAAACATGAAAAGCGTCGCGGGGCGCAGGATTTCCGCCAGACAGCGCCGGGAGAGAGGGGGCAGCCACCCGGCGCAGGGGCTATGCACGGTCAGGGCACCCCATCAGCTCAGCGCCGCGGGCGCGACACGGCTGAGCCCACGGGAATCACAGAACGGAGACTCACAGAATGGTTTGGGTGGGAAGGGACCTTAAAGCCCATCCAGTGTCCCCCCCTGCCCTAGGCAGGGACACCTCCCACCAGCCCAGGTTGCTCCAAGCCCCGTCCAACCTGGCCTTGAACCCCTCCAGGGATGGGGCAGCCACAGCTTCTCTGGGCAACCTGGGCCAGGGGCTCACCGCCCTCACAGCAAACAATTTCCTCCCCATCTCTCACCTAAATCTCCCCGCTTTCAGGTTAAAACCATTCCCCCTCATCCCACGGCTCCCCTCCCTGCTCTAGAGTCCCTCCCCAGCTTTCCTGGAGCACCTTTAGGGACTGGAAGGTCTCCCCGGAGCCTTCTCCAGGCTGAAACCCCCAGCTCCCTCAGCCTGTCCTCACAGCAGAGGGGCTCCAGCCCTCCCAGCATCTCCGCGGCTTCCTCTGGCCCCGCTCCCACAGCTCCGTGTCTCTCCTGTGCTGAGGTCTCCCCCGAGCGGAGCAGAGGGGCAGAATCCCCTCCTAGAGGGGTAGATCGGCCGATTCTGCGCATCGCATGTTCCATGTCTGCGACGCAGCAGCGACACAGCAGAGTTTGGGGTACCCTATGGCAAGAGAAAGGGCCGGACCCCACTGCCCGCAGGGCCCCACCACCAGAATCACATGCGCCTCAGCTGCTGGCATCACACAGACCCACGGCAGGGATTCCTGCAAGGAAAAAACCCCCGTGGAAACCATTTCGCTTTAGGGCAATGGAGAAATACCCACAAAAGTTATAACAGCACAGAACCAGGGTTGTTTGGGGGACTTCAATCAAGGCTTATTCTATTACAGAATTAATACATTCCGCAGCGGGTTTGGTGGGTGTAGAGGACAGAGTTTTCAGCCCACGGATTTTCCCGTGGGTCCCTGTCGCTCACCCAGCTGGGCACCCTGGGGTCAGAGAAATAATTGGTGTCCACTAACGAGATTAGCAATGGGAGCACAAGCCGTACTGCAAAGTGACGGTCCAGCTGGCAGGTGCTGCGGGCGCTTCACTGCCCAGCATCTCTGGGACACACATGAATGAAAGAAAAGCAAATGAAAGTCATAGAAACCAAATAAGTAACTTTGAGCAGAATAAATGAGACGTGACTATTTACAGACTATGGGATCTGTTCTGGAAACCGATCTTCTGCCAGGGGCTGCCCGACTACAAACCGCCAGGGACAGCACGAGAGCAAAGCGTCCTCAGATCGTTATTTATCATGACATTTAGCAAGGCCTCGTTCCCGGTAGTTACAGTATGGAATGGGGAACCTCCTCTTCACCCACCAGATGCAATCAGACTTAGCACTTTTCATCTTCAAAGCACTTTGTGAACATTAACTCATTAATCCTTATGCCCCCCATGAAGCAGTTAAGTGTTATCCCTGTTTTACAGACCTCTTTATCTCCAAATCTGCTCATTAATTTTTAGCGTGCCCATCTCTTTAAAGAGAGATATCAAAGCAATAGAGAAACCGCAGCACAAAACAGTTCTGAGCCTCATGTTCCAACCTGCTGAGTACCCGGGTCCCCTACAGGAGCTCAGGATTCTGAAGCCAGGCCTTGACGGGATGTAAATTATCGCTAATGCTCAGATTACATTATTTTCCTGAAGCTGGTTCTGCCCGACTCCCACAAGATCCCCCCATTTAACTGAAATGCCCGGCTGGGAGAGCGGCCAGTGCCACGGACGTCGGTCAAGACGCTTCCCGCGTTGGCGGAGTCCTGACACACTTACAGCCTCCTCGGCTTTAAGTGCAGAGGGGGTGGAAAACCAGGCACAGTCTATAGAGCTAGACAATAATTCATGCTTTGTAACTATAATTCTCTGTCTAAGCGAGCGATGCAGAAGTGACACAATTGAAGAAACAGAACACGCTACAATCAGATAACGTTCATACCCATCGGGAAGGCAAATACAAACATTTTGGTGTTTACACTATGGTGAAGTTTCTTTCCCATTAGTCACCATCGACTGTTAACTCACAGGAGGGTGGTGAGGGAAACAGCTTCCCTTGAGCTCCGTCCAGCGCTGCCAGGGAGCCTGCTTCTGGCTCCCGCTCTGCTCCCAAAGGCCTTCTCTCGACAGTTGGTTTTGGAATGACAGCAGAAACAATTGTGCCCTCTGTCCGGGATGTTACCGAGCACACACTGAAATGAGATGTCACACAGTGAGAACAAATGAAGGGCATGGCAGAAAGCTCCCTTTTTTACGGCAGTCCTTTGCCCAGCTCTGTGGAATTGGACTACAGAGGGATTTATTTTTTCCTTATAGGTCAAATTACCCAATATGAGCGGGTGCCAGTAAAAACTGGGATTTCCTGCCACCTCACTTCCCTCTGCTCTATTTACTTTTGCTTGCTTCGTGTGCACCTTCCGAGTTTATCATTTATTCTGCAGCAGAAGATAGTGACACAGCGGCAAACTGGATCTCAAGGGCACCTCACCTGCTGCTCTAGAGCGGTAGAATCCAAGGAGTTGGGATGGGACAGGAGGAAGATGAGCACCGTGACACACACATCTAAACCAGTGAGCAAAGCCTGTCCCAGTCATCCGAGCCAACAGGACATTTTCAGCACCCGCTGATTTCGCAAGAGGAAACTCCACCTTGAGGTAGCACTGAGGGCACAGCATCAGGAATTTGTCCTTAAGAGGCCAGCAGTTGAATGTTATAACCAGCAGGCAGACTGGTGAATGCAAAAGAGCAATACCTATTGTAGTCAGAAGCCTGGAGCAGCTGTGCTGGCAAAAAGATTAATTACTGCTGGGTGTGAGCTGGAACCACACACCCAGCGGTCCTGAGGTTTTGGTTACTCCCTAGCAAAGAGGACAACGCTGCTCTCTCCCCGGTTGTGCCGAGGCAAGGATTCAGTTTCCCTTTTCCTACCATTTTACCTCTGTTCTGCCCTCACTGGAACGGTCATTAGCTTCAGTCACAGCTGAATACAAACACCACGTGTGCGATGAAAGAATAAAATGCATTCTCCCTGGTTCTGATGAAGTTCCTCCATGGGAGAAGCTTTCCCGGTCTGTTAGACTGAACGTCAGCCTATCCGAGGGGTCTGAGGTCAGTCCCTGGGACGGGGATGATGTTCTGGACTCCGTTAAACACGATACGCTGCCCTGTGCTTGCAAGCCCCCAGCTGAAGTTAGAGCTGATGCCAGCACAGCTAGACCACCTTTTGGCCCCAGTATTTTGTGCTAAGGTACTAAATTTGGTCTAAATACCTTTGCTACCATCACCATTATCAGCGAGGAATAAATATTTTTAAACACTGAATAAATATTGAGCTGGCAGCACTATCTCTGCCTCGGCTCTTGCGTATGGTCCTTCCAGACAGCCAGGGTGCCTCCAGCAACCGCAGTGGAGCCTTTGGGATCACAGGGTGTTCCCAGCACTGAGCTCTGCAGACACTGGCTGGGCCTCCTCGGTGGCTTGGTAACTGTCAGACAAGGCTGGTCTCAGCAGGCCTGTTGGAAACATCTGGCTTTAATTCTTCTATAAAGCCATGACATTCATTTGGCCACCAAACCACTTTCCTTTCATCTATCCGGAGGACTAACCCTGTGGCAGAGCAGCTGACTCCCTGCCTGCCATTACCCTGCATTATCCTGCAGGAAGAAAGGGGTCACAGAAGAGCCAGGGCCGTGCTCTTCGCGGGAGGAGAGATCTCGGGAGACGGTGGCAGCTCACAACTAACACTTTCCTGCTCTTCTCCCATCCCAGAGCTCTTTTCAAGTTGTTTCAAGGCATCCATTTCTCTGTCAACATGTCTCAAAGGGGCTCAGACTCCAGCTTTGACCTGATTCCCCCCTTAGTTCACTGGACCGAGAACCCAAGCACTTGAGGAATAGATAGGTGTGGCACGCTGTCCTGAGTAGGAAAGACAGTGCCTTTGTGCTGGAGGGAGAAGCTGTGTCTATTTAGAAATCCCTTAGCAGAGGATGCCAAAGGCTCTGTGGAGGGGCTGGCACGCTGGGAAAAAGCCTGGGAGAGTCAGGAACATAAGCAAAGGCAGAGAAGTTGCCTCAACAACTCTTGACCGATAATTCTCGTATCAATAAATGACAACCCTAGCAAGGAGACAACGTTTTGAACTCCAAATGTGTTATTGTGCAGCAGAAGAGGCCTAAAGCAAGAATGCTGGATGTTGGAAAGATCAACTGCACCATCACATGATCCCACGACGCCTGTAACCACAGCAAAGTTTTATCCAAAGCCAGAGAGACTCTTGGCTGTGTTTCTAGGTCTGAGCTCAGCAGAGATCGTGCAGTTGCATTTTCACAAACTTCCATCCATGCTGAAGTAAACGATTTGCTTTCCAGGCAAAACTAAGTCCCACCAGCGTGGGATAGGTGCCTCGGGCAGCCCCGGAGCTGATGAGCAGCAATCGCTGGGTCTTATTCCAACACTCCTCAACACAAGGCAAACAGCACAGAGCTCCAGCTCCGAGAGGCAGCCAGGCAACAGCACTGAACAATCAGTTTCCCATGTCAGACTCCGGCTACGCCCAAAGACTTGGCAGTGTTGGAGTGTATACACTGTGGCAATAATATTAAATAAAACAGCTCTTCTCATCTGCCTACCCTCCTTCCCTGCCACTGGGCCACTCTCTTGAAACTGCCACAGCTAAAAGGATTTACCTTTTTATTTAAAGTGCCCATATAAAAGCAATCCACACAGGGAACAGCCAGGCAAGAATAAGCTGCCCTATGAATTCACAGCCCATTGCCCAGCGCTGCCTGGAAGGAGCACGGCCCTGCTGCGTGGCACGAGTGTGGCGTTGCTAACAGCTGAAGGGAATTCTGCAGCTCAGAGGGGTCTTTTGGTAGCCACAAGTTTCCCTTCTTGCTGCACCAAGATTAGTTGTGGGCCAGCCAGGAAACCCACCAGGGTATGCAGTGATCGGGAGCTGATCTCCAAGGACATGGTGTGAGATAGCTGAAATATCCCTCTGCCTCCTCCTTATTGTTCCATCCTGGACTCAGACTTCCTGGCAGAGGCGGAGCGAGTGAATCACACAGAAGGAGGAGAGAGCTGGAGCAGGAAATACAGCTGCCAGGCTGACTCAGCACGGCTTCCCTCCTGAACCTTGAACAGTCAGGAGCTGTGAAGGATGTTAATGTTTAACTCCACCAAAAGTCCCCTATTTAGCAAAAGGCATCTGAGATTCATCGGCTTCTGGCAGGAAACATTTTGCTTTGCCAGGAGCTGTGCTGGTGACAGTACCTCAGTGGTCAGGTCAGTAACTGTGCCTTTCAAAAGGCAATTAAGTCCAAAGGACCTCACGACATCTGATAAGCTCCAGGAAAGAGATGGAAAAAAATAATGGCATTCACTAGTTCATCTCCCCAGCCCCACACTTCGCTGAGAACACCAACTCAGGAAGATAGATTGACACCAGAAATAAGGAAAAACTCATTAGTTGTTTGGGAAATATTGTTATCAATCATCTCCAAAGGAGCACTGCAGAGCTGCCTGCCACTCTGCCTTTTTGCTTCCTCTCTTTCTCCATCTCTCATTCTCCTTCCCAGGAACATTTACATCTGTACCTGACTGTCTCGGTAAGAAAGAGCACAGAATACCTAAAAGGCAGGGCTCAGACCCTAGACTTCAATCCCAGCTCTGGTACTGGTTAGACAACAGCCATTTCAGATTCCTGTTCCTCACTTCACGCATTGCAAAGTGAGGATGGTGCTTCCTGAACTTCTATTAATGCAGGAGTCACCTAATGAGTGCTAATTAGGAAAATCCAAAAACAAATGACTAGATTAGCAGCTATGAAATACTCACTTGTTAGAGGACCGCTTTGTGGAGCCTCTCGGATGGGAACCCAGGTTTACGTGCTCCAAAGGCTAGAGCTCCAAGTGCTGATGCCAAGGACAGCCAGGAGCTGCCAGGAAAGGGCTCTACAAGAACTATTGAGCAGTTCTGGCTTTGTCCCACAGAGAACATACATCCTGCAGGGAATCTATTAATCCCTTCTATTTGCTGCCTTTGCAATAACCTGAAATGTGTACAAAAGGGAAGAAATCCATAACTGTGTTCATCAGGTAGATCCAATATCTTTCTCAGTCCCCGAGAGGGCAGAGTGAGAATGAATTCTGTAATTCAAGAAAAAGAAGCAACTCTGACTGTCTGAGAATGAAAGAGCTCACAGTAAGCAACTGCGTGGTTAAAGTTACCTGCAGACAAAAAGGGGCTTGCAACACGCAGGGGGAGAGATCAGACTATAATTGCACAAAGTTAGCTATTCCCACCCAGGGAAGAGCTCAGGGAATCATTATGGGATATGCAACTCTGCACTCACCGATGGTTAGAAAACAAGAACTGTTTTTTAAACAGAACACAACATGGAAAAAACCTGCACTGACCTTGTAGGATACCACCACACATTTTTTTTATTGTACTTCACTCCCAGAATTAAGGTTTGTTTTTCTTGGTCAAGGTGAGACACATGCTGTTGGAAGAAACAATCCTGGAGTCCTGAACTGTCTGCCTGAACAAGAGCTCAGAAAGGGCTACAGGAGCTGGCGGGGCACTTGTACAGTAACAGGTTTAAGAGATACTAGGCTGTACCTTCTCGCTTTCTGGAACAGCAGCTTTCCATAGGGCTTAAAGCTTCTGCTCTTAAGCCCCAAAGTCACCACATCTACTACAGATGTGTGATGCCTCCTTAGTAAAGTTATGCAACAGCACTTTAATGATTGTTGCATTTTTCTATTGCCTTGGCTTTATTAAAAAACAAAAAGGGAATGTAAAGACTGACAGAGTATGTTTGGAAGTGGAAGTAAAATTCCAGTTTAATCACTGATTAAACAAACCAGTGGTGCTGTTGGGAAGGGTCACATGAAGTTCACTGGTTGGGCGGAGATCTCAAAAAAAAAAAAAACCAAAAAAGCCATGTGGGTGCCTGACCACTGTCCATAGCATGGAGCGTTTCTCCAGCAGCTGCCTTACCCTGTCTGCTGGCACTGGCCTCTTCTGTAGGGAGCTGGGCAGCCCCAACACTCAGAGAATCTGGCAGAGAATGCAGACTCCCTCAGGACGCGCTGCTACGCCAAAAGCGAGACGCTTGGATGAAATATCAAGGGAGGACTGAGAAGACAGAAGATACTTCTTTGGGTTCTCCTCTCTGGTATAAATCTACTAGCAGAGCTGCTTTCTACTGCTCTAAGCGTAACAGTAGGAAAGATGCCGTGCCTTGAAAGAAGCAAGCACCATAAATGTGTTAACAATTACACCTGAGATTGTTTTCCTGGAACAGGCTGTTCGTATCTCATTGACTTGTCACCTTTTATACCTGCAACTCACAACCTCTTACCAAACCACCAGAAAACATATTTAAAATCAATGCTGGGCTCAGAGCTGTCAGCTGCAACTCAGGAAAGCAGCATTGTCATTGATAGCTCTCTGCAGCCACTGGCCCAGGGTGCAATGGCAGCCAAAAAAGCCGGCTGAACGTTGGCTGCTCTCAGGCAGGAAACCTGCGTGAGGACAAAGCCTTCATCTGCTGTTCTAGAAATCCTTGGTGTACTCGCATCTGGAGTGCAGTTCTGGTCTCAACTGCTCAGGAAGAAGGTGATGGAATTACAGAGGGTCCAGAGGAGGGGAGGGATGAGCTGCCTTCATAAAGAGCAATCAAAAAGGCTGGGACTCTTCAATTAAGAGAGAAGATGGCTGAGAAGGATCTTACTGAGGTTTACAAAGTCACAAAGGTGGTTTGAACACAGACTTAATATTCACAGAATCCTGCTATAGAAGAACAAGGAGGCACGCTTTGAAAGTACAAGATTAGTTTAAAACAGAAGAAAAGTATTTTCTGACAAAAGTCTGGAACCTCACAGAAGACAGTATCAACAAGTTTAAAAGGGTTACATAAATTCACAAGCAACAAGTGAATAAATAGCTGCTAAAAGGGCAAAGATGCACCCTTTAACATCTCTACTGCTTTCGGGATGCTAGAGAGGGAAACAGACAGCAGCAAGAACCCTGGCTCACATGCTTGCCCAAACAGCATCTCCTGTAGCCACCACTGGAGATAGGCTGCTGGGCTAGCAGTGTCATTGGTCTGAGACAGGAGGATGTTATTAACGTTCTAAATTCAATCCCCAAAACCTTACACACAATTAATTAAGGCAACGTGGTATCTTCTAACTGCTACTCTCATCTGCCTCTCTGCCCATCCTTACAGTTGTGTGCAGTGCCTCACGTTACAGCGTGGCCTCATTTAGACACTAATCCCACAGGCAGATCCCTTGGCCACATGGAGCAATCCTGAGGCCAGCACAGCCAGAGCCTGCTGGGGAGAGGAAGCGGCACATGTGGCATCAGCACAGAGGCGTTACACTATCTAGTTTGATTATTTTTTTCTTCCTATGTTATTATTGCTCACTGATTTTCATTAGCAATCTGTAAGCTGCTGTAACGTAAGTAGTGAGATGCATCACTATTTTTGATACTTGGATAATTAATCTTACAGGCACTACTGCAGTGTATTTCATACTCCTAAATTTCCAGATAATTACTCCATTATATATATGTAACTCTCAAAATGACCACTTTTTCTAAGTATATATTCATAGAGAAGGATGACAATTTCTCACTTTGAAAAAATCTTTAAGTCTATTGAAATAAAATTATTTTCTGTTAGTCAAAACAAAACACTACAGCATTTCTATGGATGAGGCTGCAGATGGGTAAAGCGGGAATGGCTTGCTAAAGCTGCCCAAACACTGGCGTCTGGTGTCATTTGTGATGCCCTGTAGTGTTCCCATCACCAGAAAAAGAGGGGAAGCCAGTCCAGAGGGGTGCAAGCCTGTAGTGGTCTGTGCTGGTGTCTCAGACAGCCGAGGGTGCCCGAAGTGGCAGCAGATACCTCTGCTTCGGCAGCTGAATCAAGCTTGAAGTGTCCTGCTCACATAACCTAGATAAACATGCAATTTCCTGTACAAGTCATGCATTTAATAACAGCACATATAAGTTTATCTGACATGCTCTAATAACAATGTCACATCTGCTCCACCTGGACATACAGCCCTCCAGTGCACAGATTGCTGGGCTGTTTGTTAAAGCTATGAAGCCTGTAATTTACAAATTGTATGTATTTTCTGGGCCATAATTCAGGCTTTTTACTGGAATGAGTAAATTGCCAAGATTGCCATAAAAGTAATACCAGCATATTAATTTTAACTAGTCACTTCCTGTCTTAATGGTCCGGGGATCTGGTGGAGGCTCATGAGCCGCTCTGCAAGCGCAGAACAAGAAGGCTGGGAATTTGGGAGAGCTCAAAGTAGATGCGAGCTGTGGGTATGACAAAGGCCACGTTAAACTCTTGGCCTGATTAACAGCAGCAGTGGGGAGGCTGAGCTATATATATCACTGACTACATCCAATCATTTTTTTTAACTCAGGAATTCAGTACTTTACACATTATGAAGAATAATGTGGAAAGAAAAAGAAACAAACAGCTAAAGCTATTCCTGAAAGTACATTGTTCAGATAAACATCTTGAGGAGCCGCTGTACTATCTGGAGAGCGAACTCGTGTCATGCTAATGAAGATACACAAACTTTCCAGTATCTCAGGAATGCAGGTTATCTAGTTTGGCTGCTGAAAACCCTCTTTCTTGTTTTCAAACAAACCAAGTCTGCGGGGGACCCCCAACACCAAGCCCAGGCGCTCATTCCTTTCATCACACAGCCCTTCCTACAACCTCGCACCTTCCAGATACCAGTGAATCATGGAGCACAGGGTCACTTCTAGAAGTGACAAGCTGTGGCTTCGAGGCCCTTTGTTCCAACCTCACCAGACTTGGGAGGAGCCTGTGGGCCCCCAGAGCCCAAATCTGCCCTTGTGGCGCTCAGGGCTGTACAGACCGATTGCCAGGACACCCCTGTGCAGGGAGTAACCCAGAAGGGCAGAAAGCCCCCGTTTCATAGAATCACAGAATGGTTTGGGTTGGAAGGGACCTTAAAGCCCACCCAGTGCCACCCCCTGCCCTGGGCAGGGACACCTCCCACCAGCCCAGGTCGCTCCAAGCCCCGTCCAACCTGGCCTTGAACCCCTCCAGGGATGGGGCAGCCACAGCTTCTCTGGGCAACCTGGGCCAGGGGCTCACAGCCCTCACGGCAAACAATTTCTTCCCGATACCTAATCTAAATTTCCCTTCTTTTAGTTTGAAGCCATTCCCCCTCGTCCCATGGCTCCCCTCCCTGCTCCAGAGTCCCTCCCCAGCTTTCCTGGAGCCCCTTTAGGGACTGGAAGGGGCTGGAAGGTCTCCCCGGAGCCTTCTCTTCTCCAGGCTGAACCCCCCCAGCTCTCTCAGCCTGTCCCCACAGCAGAGGGGCTCCAACCCTCGCAGCACCTATGTGGCCTCCTCTGGTCCCACTCCAACAGCTCCGTGGCCTTCTGCTGTGGTGGCCTTCTGGTGGCCCCAGCACTGGAGGCAGCACTGCCAGGGGGTCTCCCCAGAGCAGAGCAGAGAGGCACAATTCCTCCCCCCCTCACCGTGCTGCCCACGCTGCTGGGGACGCAGCCCAGGATGCAGGTGGCTTCTGGGCTGCCCATGCACATTGCCAGGGCATGTTGAGCCCAGAGACAAATACACCCTTGTGGTGCTTGGGGCCATACATACCGACTGCCAGGACACCCCTGCGAGGGGAACTGCCCAGAAGGGGGGCCGGGAAGGGCCGAAAGCCCCCGTTTACCTCACAGCAAAGGCGCCCATCGAGTAGCGCCCACCGCCCTCAGCGCCGCCAGGCAAAGGGCGGGAAGAGCGCGCGCAGGGAAGCCCCCGCGGCGCCGGGGAGGTGAGCAGTGCGCATGCGCCGGGGAAGCCCCCCGTGAGGGGGCGTGTCCAGGGGCGGGGGGCGGGGCGAGGGGCGGGGCCGCCGCGGCTGCCCGGCGCCGCCGCCGCGCGGAGGTGCATTCACCGCCTCAGCTGCGACAGGTGCGCGCGCGGGACCCGCCTCCGGGCCGCCGCAGGTGCGTGGGGCGGGGGAGGGGGGAGCGCGGGGCGCGCGCCCTGTCAGCGCGGCCGGGGCGGGGGGGCCGGGACCCGGCGGCGCTGGGCCGCGGTGGCGGGGATGTGGCGGTGCCCGCTGCCCGTTACCCGCCCCCGAGGCGGGCCGGAGCTCTGCTCCCCCTCTCGTGCCCCGTGTCCCGCGGGGATTTGCCGGCTTGCAGGGCCCGGGGCTGGCGGCGTCGTGCACCGGGACCCCGGGGGGCTGGGGGGGAGCGGTGCTCCGGTCACGCGTGGGGCCGTGACAGCCGGGATCGGCCCCGTCCGGCACAGCGCGGGGCGGTGTGGGGAGAAAAAAGGGGGTTTTCGGGGCTGCGGGGGGGTTCGGAGAGCCTGAGGGCCCCGCCGCCGCCCGGCCCCGGTGTCCGAGCTGCTCCTGGCTACCGGGTTGATGTCCCCTCCTGCGGGCGCTCCGACCGCCGGCACCAAATCAACCAGTTCTGCTCTGGGGCAGGTGGGAAGCAAAAGTTTCTCTTTCGGGACCTTCCCAGAAATGGGTTTTCATCCTCCCAGTTCTAATTATTTGTGGCAGATTTGGTGCATGAGTGGCCGAACGGCAGCTCCCCCCTCCCCTCTCACCCCACTCCGCCTTCCCTGTCCCCTCTGCGCCCCAACCTGCCTCTGTCGCGAGATGCACAATGCTCGCGATCTCCTTTAAATCTTTATACGTACAATAAAGGACTATTTCCTGAAGTGACTTGGAATAAATGATTCAGAAGGAGCAGCCAAAAAAAAAGTCCGGAGATACTTGAACACAATGAAACTATGAGCGTGTGGGGAAGTGCCGAGAATGTGGAATGGCGTTAAAAATGTGGGAGCACAAGTCTCAGGGCATCTTAGGGTTCTGGTTTCTGTCTTTTCTGTCGACTGACATTCCAGATGTGCTTCCTGACTTTTCCATTTGAAGGTCCGAGCGGTAGCTACTGCCTTTATAAAGACATTTTTGCCAAACCGGGCCTGATTGTCCTAATGTACCTGAGGCTTTAATGGAGAAAATGGAAAGGGAACAAAAACTCAACAGGGGAGGAAACATATCCACAAACAGTGAGCGCTGCAAGCAGCAGTGGAATGCTTGGGCATCAAAACCCGGCTTATTTTCTGCACAATTGAACTAGATTTTGTTTTCTCAGTATTTTAGTGAAGCTGTCCTTCCGTGGAAGGTGCGTGGCAATGGCAGCCTGTCAGCTCTGCCAGGGGAGGCCCTGACGAACACCCCACCGCGCTTTCGCTGCTCTGTGAGAGGCCATTTAAACTGCAAAGCCGGGCTTCAGGTGATCTCCTTTTGGCACAAGATTAATCAGGAAACAGAAGTTTAGACTGTAGCATTACATGGCTGATTCAGAATTCTTTTTTAGCATGGACTTACATCCTTCAGGAGTAAGTTCTGTCTATAATCTCTGCATATATATTCTTTGGCTTTATTAAATCTATATGCTAAATGTTTGCTACTGGGCAGCAGCACTAGGGACTACATTCTGTGATCACAGAAATGCGTATTTTTTTGCACGTGCAATATGCTTTTTAAAAAGGGAGAAAACTGAGCGCTCCTCTCATATTCTAATTAGATCCTTTGTCTTTGGGGATGATCATTTGTGCAGTTGGCAAAGGTCAGTAACTGTTTTAAGCCAGCCGAATGGGGAGCATCCTTCTCTTGGTCCAGTCCAAAGTTCGCAGGTGAAGAGGGTAATTTGGTGATGCAGAATGTTTTCAAGAAAGCATGAATTTCAGACGGTAACTCTGCAGTCTGGGTTTCTCTTGCCAGTTGGAAGAGGCAACGGATGCGTTTCAGAGGTGTCTTAAGTGGGAGACGTGAGTCTGAAGCTGCAGAAAGCTGCAACTGGAAACGTAATGTTGATAAGTAGTTTCAGGGTGTTTCAACATCACAGCAAAAATAGCGTAACTTTTCTTGTTTGCCACGATAGTTCAACCTGTACGTCTCAAAGCAGCATCTAAATCACTATCTTGAAGAAACATGTGCTGACATGGTGTGTCATTCTCATTCTCTCCATGACATCAGGTGAATTAGGGAATGGTAGAGAAAGTCCCGTTCTGCCTGACTCTATCCGCCGAGGCAGCACCTGTTGTCTCCCTGCGCAGCAGCAGGGTGCAGCGCTGCAGAGGCTCCTGTGGTCCCAGCGCCGCAGAGGCTCCTGTGGTCCCAGCACCGCAGAGGTTCCTCTGGTCCCAGCACCGCAGAGGCTCCTGTGGTCCCAGCACCGCAGAGGTTCCTCTGGTCCCAGCACCGCAGAGGCTCCTGTGGTCCCAGCACCGCAGAGGTTCCTCTGGTCCCAGCACCGCAGAGGTTCCTCTGGTCCCAGTACCGCAGAGGCTCCTGTGGTATCAGCACCCGCTGGGCACCTTGCAGACCCAGTGCTCCCCTTCCCGCACTGGAAACTGCCGGGACTCACAACATCACGGAGCCTCCGCTTGCTGCAGCCGAATTCTTCTGGACTGAGGCGTTACAGAATCCTGAGTCTTTGCTGGTTTTGAGCATTTTATGCCTATGAGGATTCCAGAACGTGGTCTTTCCTACAGTGGATTGACTGTTTCTATCAAGTTGTCTTAAGGTGCTTCCTTTCCAGTGTGACTAGTGGTCAGGCAGACCTGTACTCACGCTTCTAGAGTTCTGTGTCCTACTGGTGCAAATCAGTTAGAGAAACTGGTGGAAAATGTGAGCAAGAGATCAGCCTGCCTGATGTTAGCACTGCAGGATCGGTTAGTGCACTTGCTGCGGGCATTGTGTGACATGAGACCAGGGATAAAAGAAAAGAGGAAAAAAGGAAAGGCGTTGCCCTACAAGCTTTATTTTTGTCTTATCAGAGAACTCTTTAAATTAATCTCCCCTCCTTTCCTCCTCCACAAAAGAAAACTATGTATGTAAAAAAAAATATCTGATATAGTCTCGTTGGCTTCTGTGGTGAAAAGCTGTGCAAAATCTCTTCCCGTTTACAGCAGGACAGGGTAGTTAAAACTATTCCTTTAGATAAGTGATAGCTATTGCAACATGAGGTTTACAGCTGCCGCCGCGAACAGACGACTTGTTTCAGCTCACAGAGGAAACGGCTGCTGCGTTAAGAATGAACACTGCGAGAGTGAATGAAAAATGTTTGCATAGGAATTACATCCTCTTAGGTTTCATAACTCAAGCCTTCTTACATAAATGCCAGCACATTTGGTTTAGAAACCAGAACAAGAGAGGGCACATTAGGGGTTCCCAGAGCCCGCCTGTGTATAGGAAATGCAGAGCTTCGTGCTCGCATCCTCCTCAATCACAGCTTGCGTCTCACTGCTGTTCTGGCGCAGGGCTTATCTCGCACCCCTTGCATTGCGGCTAGTGTTTTATCAAGGGCACCATCTCAATAGCATCTGCAGAGGAAATTATAATTTTAATCTGATGCCTTTTTTTTTTTAAGTCAGTTGATGGACAAGGTCCTGAATGATCAGCACTTAGCGGCACTCGTACGCTGGGAGCACCTGAATGGTGACTTAGTGCCGGATCACTTTGTGAAACAGCTTTTCTGCTCACGTAATTCATATTGCCTGACGCTGTGCTTTCTTCCTGAGCAGGTATTTGTGGTGATAAGATGGAGCCTTCCCCGTTTAATAGAAGACAATGGACTTCACAGTCTCTGAAAATCACTGCAAAAGAGCTTTCTCTAGTCAACAAGAATAAGTCGTCAGCTCTTGTGGAGAGGTTCTCCAAGTAAGTGCCGTGAGGCTGCTGAGCACAAGCTGTGCGTGAGGGCTGGCAGCTGGTACCTTGCACAACGACTGCTTCGCTGGCAGTTGCTTTGCTTCTTAAAAGTAATACAGCTCTGTAGGCATTGAAGTTTCTGGTTTAATATGTGCTGGGCAAAAGTTTTGCTAGTTGCTGCCATTATATTGTCTCAGCAGTCAGAATTATAATATCTTCTTTCTGGTGTCAGAAAATAAAAGTGGAACGTTTTCTGTCAAACTACAAATTGCAATTTGTTTCTGAGGGCAGAGTGTTGGAGTGTAGGCGGCTATTGCCATTAGGGTTTTACTTCATCAGAAGCAGTCTTTAACCGCTTAAGCACGAACTACATAGGTGTCTCTGTTAACGTGGCATTTCCTGCATGGTGCTGTAAAAACTAGCAGTAATGCTTTATCAGTTAATTGGAGACCAGTTAGAAATGGTAGTTCTGTCACCTGCGGGTGATAGATGTAACCCTCTAGGAAGAGTTCCGTCAGAGAATTTCACAGTAGCTGTGTCCTTCATCCATCTCCCCTTCCAGATGTCTCACCAAACTTGGGTAGAAAAGGAGTATTACCCTTCCCTCTTCTCAGAGAGATGGATGATGGGTTACAGTCAAATCATAAAGGAATATTTTATACACTGAGAAAGCTGAGTGGTGGTAGCCTGTACATGTTTTCTGGAAAAGCTTTTATTTCCGTAAAGAAATACGTAGACTACAGCTTGGATTTTCAATGGGATTTGGGCACCCAAGTCTCCCAGGTTATTGCATTAATAGTGCAGCAAGGTTCTGAAGTATTTCAGTCTTGAGCGTGGGAGAAACTTTATAGAGTCTGTTGGGGAAGGATAATTGCAATCTGCGCTCGACACAAACACAGCTCTTGAAGTTACTCTTCAGGTACTCTGTCCTAGGGAGGAGCTGCTCGCTTTGGCTGCTCCTATTAAGGTAATTTATTACTCGTTGAAGCTTGATTACAGAACCTGGTCATCTTGCTAAATGTTGATAATCCTTTGAAAAGGGCTTACTGGAAGTAATCCGAACTGCTGTTCCTTAATGAAGTAGGGTCCCTTGACATAAGCAGTGTCAGTTCCTTGGAAAAACACAGTCCTGCTTAGTGGCTTTGCCAACACCGACACACACAGTGTTTCTAAATTGCCGTTACCTAAATATTTGTATGTGAAAATGTTTTTTTCATTCCATATAGTGTTAGATTGTCAGTTTTGTCAGGTCAGAGACATGCAAGTTGCAAGAGCAGAGACTTGAAGAGCGCGCTGTGGTGGGCTGATGTACGGAGCGAGCGCTGCCTGGGTCTCTTCAGTCCTTGCGTGTTTCCCAGCGTGGTACTTGCCTTTCATCCCCGTGTCTCTCTTTGGTGCTGCTTCCAGCGTTGATCTCCCTTCCTCCATAAACTTACTTTTCTCATTCAAATTTTGGAACCTTTATAGTACAGAGACATAGGTTAATACGTTTGCATTGATTAAAAATACGCTCCTTTAGCAGCTTTCAATCAGTACAGTAAATGCAGCTTGTTGAGCAGAAATAACTAAGGGTGCGATTTGTCTACTCTCTAGTTTAGCAAGCAGAGCAACCTATATAGGAGCGCACCCCTCACAGCAGGAAAAAATCAATTGTTATAAAGAAAAAATGAGTAGTAGAGCAGGTATCTGCATGTAAGATTTTTTTCTTAGAAGGAACTGAGCCCATGATATACGCCGGTGATTAGTTTGATACCAGCAATTATTTAAAGTCTGAAGCTGATGAGTATTGCATTGGTGTCTGATGTAGTGCCTGAAGCACCTTCACAGTTGTACCAAAAGTAGAATTCCACAGATAAGAATGGCAGAAACGTCATTTGCACAAGCAGCCGTTGTGTGACGTTTCTTCTCTTTGAAAAGCAGAACTCGACTTACAAATGGCCACATTTGTCACTTCTGACCAATTTGTGCATTTGAGAAGCGAAGTGCGATCACCTGGTGCAGCGTGCGATCAGCGCGGGCTGCGGGCTGCGGCTGTTCTCGTGCCCAGCGGTGTGCAGATTGCTGGGAGTTTCCTCGAGCTTCTTAAAGGACTTTGATTCATGATCCAGGGTGGCTTATCTTCAGAGGGCTGTGATTACTGTTTCCACTGCTGGGATGGTTCAGCTGCTCATGAAGCAACTGCTGAATTGGTGCAGTTTACAGCCCAGCATAGTAAAATAAACTGGCACTCGTGTAGATTTTCTGCGTATGCCAAGCTGTAATTTGTTACGGTTCAGCAGCTGCTGTATAAATAGCCGAGTTATTCCTGCAAGGGGGCACAGCAGACAGCTGGGTGGCGGAAACAATACAGCTATTCCAAGGTAAACTGTCTATATTTGAGAATCAGAGTGCTTAGGTAATGAAAAATATTAATGTATGCTGTTATTGTACACTGAATGGCTTAAAATGTTTCTGTCACTTTGCATTGTTCTGGGACTGTTTTCTACTGTTTTTCTAGCTTTTGGTTTTATTTGATGGGTCTGGAAAGTGCATGGAATCCTTGGTGGGGAAAAAATCTCAGCTGTCTTCAAGAGCGTTCAGTATTCTGTATAAAAACTATTTGGGTTTTTTTTCTCTCTCTTTCCTTTTTCTTTAAGGTACCAGAAAGCAGCTGAAGAAGCCACTGCTGAGAAAAAAAGAAGTGTAAGTATTTGTTTCCTAGGCAATAAGCAACAGCCGGCAATCAGAACAGATCACCTACATGCAGTGTTTCTGTAATAGTTGATTTTTGGAATCTCAGAGTTGCTGCCATGCGTCCTACAGAAAACCTGGCTCAGACACAGTGTTTGCTTTTGACTCATTGCCCCTACCCTTTCCCAGTGAGAATGAAAGGAAAGAAAATTAAGTCTCTTGCCCAGAGCTATATGTTGAATCACCAATTCGCTCCTAAGCAAAAGGCAAAATGAGTTAACCACAACACGTGAATATCCTCCTCTTTGTTCTTAGCTGTAGGCAGTTGTGTGGTACCTCTTCCTTTCTTAATGAAATTTAAAAGTCTGCTTAAAAGAAGCTGCCAGCCTCTCTGACATCTAACGGGTATGTCTTTGATAGCTGTAGAATCCATTAAGGGAGATTTTCTCTGAAGTGGCTTCCAGTCCAGGGTTCAAAATGCCCCTGGAGGAGGCAGAGCCTTCCTTTTTGGCTCTGTTACAGCCTCGCATTCCCTCCTGTGAACTACGTCGCGCAATTCTGGGGTCAGGGGACCTTGGCTGAAATACCGGGCACTGAGGTTGCATGTCTTTCTGTAAGCAGATCCTCAGTTTAATTCTTACTTTAAAAGACCAGCAATATTTTCAGGACATATAGGTAGGTCTTTGTTAGTACATGCTGCCTTGATCTCCTGGGGAGTCATTCTTTTTCTGTTGGCGATATAGGTGTGATAAAATAAGCATTCTAGAAATTACTCTCCAGTCTCAAATTTTCTTCATTGCTTGTGCGATCAGGGAACAAGCACGTCCCCAGCAAGAATGACCTGTGTTATGAAGTACGCAGGGACTCATGTCCAGGGGTGATCCTGCGGAAACCTGCTGCGCAGTTTTCAGTACATTACAACATTTGCCTTATAACTTTAGTACTTTCTTTTCAACGCAGTCAGCAAGCGAGCTGATCTTTTTTTGAAGTCTGGTTGGATTCAAGTTAATTTGCAAAGCAGTGTTCAAAATGTGACCAGAAGAGTAATAGGGTGAGAGACTTAAATCCTAATATAGCTGCTAATCCTGTTTAATTCCTGTAAGCCTCGCAGACCTGTTCCACTTGCAATGAGTTTGATACGTAGTGGTCTCCACAAGGGAGAGGCAGCAAAAATGCAATGATTAGATTTGAATGAATCAAACATGGGCTGGTCTTTTACTCTGGGGAGAGACAACTACTAGTAAAAACTAGTCTGAAAAGCACCCGAATACGAGGAGTACCACTGCTCCACGTATTGCCATCTAACTCGCAGTGGTAAGGCAGCGCCTGTGACCCCTGCGCGTGCATCCTGCCCAGAGCCTTCCGCGTGTTGAGTGAAATAGCAGGAAAATTCCAGCAAATGATCTGGTATTTATAAACGGGAGCAAAAAGACATTTGTTGTCAGTGCTTAGCTTGAGCCTTACGCTGCGTGGTATAAAATCCTGAGGACAGATCTCTTGTAACTAAACCGCTACTGTGAACTGATAGTAGGAATACACAACTCCAAAAAAGTAGTGGTTTCTGAAAGATAATCTGTAGCTTTTTGGAAGGCCTGCTAATTGTTGTCTTCTGAACCAGCTGGAAGACATTGCAGCGTCTGGCACCCCACCCGCCTCTCCTGTGGCTGCTTTTGCTGTAGTTTGCTGCTTCTAGGACTAGAGGCACCGGTAGTGTGATTTTTGGTCCCCTTTCCTTCACGTGTGGATTCAAGCCTTTTGTGTGTCATTTAACTCATTAAGAGCTTGACTCCCTTTTTCCTTATAAGGCCATCCTGTTTGCTCACTTCCTGCTTCAGCTCCTGACTTTTCTCTTCTCCCCCCTCCTTCCTTTCCTATCCTGGATGCTTTCTCCATGTGGCACAGTTGTAACTATTCACAGCTGTCTGAAAAAGAGCGGAGATCAGTACTGAGCCTTTAACTTCCTTTCGCGTAGAAAGGAAGTGCTTTAATGCTTCATCAGGCGTATAACTGGAATTAACTTCTCGTTCTTTGTAGAACGCAGAAAATCTTCCCCCTCATTTTAAAAGGGGGAATCTGAGCGTGCTAAAGAAGAAGTGGGAGAATCCGGCGCTGGGAAGGGAGCCTGGGAAGGACGCGTTGCGGAGCGGTGGTGCTGAGGCTGGGCAGAGGGTGGCCAGCCCTGGGCTGGGAGCCGGCACCAGCCCCGCTCCTGCTGCGGACGAGGAGGCGCGGGCCCCTTCGGCCACCGCTGGCCAGCTGCAGCGTCCCACTGGTGACAGCAGGAAGGGTAGAAGCCACTCGCCCGAGACTGGGAACATGGAAAACTGTCTGAGGGAGTCCAGAGAAGCGGAAAAGCCCGAAGCCAGCGAAAACACAGAGTCTTCGGGGAAAATTGAGAAATACAACGTTCCGCTGAACAAGCTCAAGATGATGTTTGAGAAGGGTGAAGCGGCTCAGCCCAAGGTAAGGATCCGTCCCCTCCCAGCCGAAGGGAAACTAAAACTCTGCTGCCTTTTGGGCATCAGGAGAAGTCCCTGGAGGGAGTGGCTCGAACTATTGACTCTGCAAATAATTGTAGTCGTTGTTTTAGTTGAAACATAACGTACCTGGTGTTAATAACTTATTTGATCTATACAAATGTGTGCAGAGTGCTTGGAGTTGTGGCTGCTTGTGATTGCTCACTGGAGATGAAAAGTGAATTTGCTTGTGAAAGGCGTACAGTTTAAGAGAGAAAAATAAGCATGGAACTTTTTTTCTAAGCCAGTTGGGATTGCTTGTATCTGAAGATTAAGATGAGTTATGTAAACACAAATTGTGTAAAAAAAACCCTAAAAATATATATATACTTTTATATAGATATTAAAAAAAAAAAAGTAACTGTTTGAAGTGAGCTCAACAATCTGGGGCGGTTGCAGTTGAGATGGAAGTACTGCCCAGAGTTAAGTGGCTTTTTTATATACGTATCACTATGTGAGTCACACAAATGCACACATACATATATATATAGAGAGAAAAATATATGTACTGTGAAATACTCCCATCTTTTCCTTGCTGTTCTCTCATCTTTGTATCTTAACAAATGTTTCTTATCGAAAAAAAAAAAAAATAAGCAGAGATAGCCAGACAAGCTCCTGCCTTCGCTAGTTTTGACTTGCAAATGCACAGGGCTTGCATTTTTCCTACAACTGCTCATGAAATCTGATCCTGCATGTGGACTGCAGACTCTGTGTCCCGGGGGAGAATTGCTTAACTAGAAAATGAGTTGCATATGCTGGTGACTTGCAACATAGTCCTGAGGCCTTGATGCTGGTGGATTTTCCAGTTTTCTCATAGTTTCCTATATTTCTGGCTTTGTTTTACTGCGGGTGGTTTTCTTGCAGTATTAAGTAAAACAAACAAATTCTGTGCAAAAGTTGTTCTAAATGTGCAACCATTAAGGGTTTCAGAGGAGCACCTCTGTGTTAAAGTGAGTTTGGGGTCTGTGTGCAGGAAGTTCGCAGCTGAGATTTTTGCAGTCTTTGTCATTGTGAGAGAGCTGCCCTTGGGAGGGCGGCTGTGGCGGGGGATCTCCTCTGCTGCAGGACTCATCAGCCGGGATTCCACAGGAAAGTACCGTTTTGCAGATGGGCTTCGAGTAACTTTATCTTAGCCTGGGGAATAAACTGTTTTGGAGCTGACTGAATCTGGAACTGATATTTCTGTCAAGCTTAGTAATTAAAATATTGTTGAAAACCAACGGAACGCAGTAAATACCATCCAATAGGCATGAAATTATTTAGGTTAGGTTCAAATTATGTTCCTATTCCAACGTCATCTGGTTACTCTTTAATTTAGAAGGGAAAAGGCACAAAGTGCTCTAAAGGTTAAGTGTAGGGGGGAGGGGGTGTCTTTGTAATTGGAAAGCACTCTTGTAGGTTTTCTGGTTCTGGGAATTTATCTGAGGACTGGAGGACGATGTGCAGTCACATACAGTGACGATAGCTGGGGCTGTGGGGACACAGATCTCTTTCACTAAGGTAGAAGTAACTGCAGCAACAGTGTAAGTTTGTCTAACGGCGAGCTCTGCAATGGCCTCTTCCATTTATGCTTTTCTTGAACTATGTCCTTTGATAAACCCCTGGTTTAAGTGCCAGCAAGGCTTCATAGAATCGTTTAGGTTGGAAAGGACCTTTAAGGTCATCGAGTCCAACCATAAAATCAGCTGAGGGACGGCAATTTTCCTTGGTATTTACTTGATTATTAAGGTATAAGTGCTGTTAGAGCTTTGCTGATGAAACATCTGAATAAATGCAGTAGCAACATGGCTGTAGCTTCATGGCAGTAAAGATGAAACGACTTGCCTGGCTGCTGGGCAAGTCTGTGGCAAGAATCCAGATTAGAGCCTGGACTTCCTGACTCAGTCACCCACTCTAAACAAACCTATTCTCATTTTCAGGGTTATAAGCAAAACCTCCTACTTCATTCATTTGCTCATTCAGATCTTGCTCTGTCTTCCACAACGTAGATACAAGGCACATCTTTTTTTATGGCATCTTCATGGAGAAAAAATGCCGTAACCACGTTTGAGGCAGGCGTGTCGGTCAGGATTGGTTCAGCACTAAGCAAAGGCTGAACATCAGGTCTTTTATCAGTTTCAAAGAATTCTTCCTGGAAGTGATAGCGAAGGCACACACAAGGATGATCAGAAGAAAAGAAGGAGCAAGCAGATCTGTAATACTTCTTAAAAAGTTGTCTCCAAGTTAGTTTGTTTTTTTCCTTTAAGGCAAAAACTTAGTCTTGTGCAGCTAACCTTATGTGCCGGGTCACATTTGACACAGTTAGTTTAGAATGGAATAGGTGTAACTTTTACTTGGTCTTTTGCCCGAAAACTCTTTGTGCCCCAGGCGAAAGGCTGTTAACTCTGTGGTACCTCTGCGCTCGCCTCTTTTGTCTTAGAACCTTGGGGCTTTCCAGACACGAGGAATATTTTCTCTCTTTGGCAAGTGGCAGAAGCTGTGGCATGGGAGTGGTGGCCCAGCCGGGACTGTGAAGGGAACTGAGTGGCACAAGCATAAGGTTGGGAGCTGGGATTCCTTCATGGCAAAGGTGTTACTTTCCATGAGCCGTAATCACCCTAATTGCTCGTGGTTGGTCAGTCTATTGATTGTAATGAGGGAAGTCCCTCATTTTCCCTTTGTTAAACCTTTTTTGTCCTATTACTCTGCTGCTTTTTCCCTGCAATATAAAACTGTTGCTATAAAATCTACACAACATTGACTTTATATTTGTAGGTTTTAATAGTAAGACGTGTACAGTAATATCTCTGAACTCTCTGACTAAAGCCTTTGTATTTAGGTGTTTTGGATTTTTTGAATTGTGTTATACAAATTATCTACAGAAGGGTCCTTCGGGTGAAACTGTAATGCCTGTAGATGTCTGAGGTGGCAAAGAGGAGAGGAGCTGGCAGAACTGGGGAGGCGACTCAGTTGACAGTTGGAGCACTCATTAACTGCGTCTGGTTTAACTGGCCGTGAGATGGCTGCTGCTGATAACTGAACTTTTCCTGCTGCAGTGGATTCCTCAGGGAGGTGGTATGAGGCGGGGGGAAGCTCTTTGCTCTTATTTCAGAGCTCACCAGCCTTCACGAAGGTCCGAGTGAGTCAAGCAGAAGAGCCTGTTTCTGATTAATGTTGAATCCTTCGCTGCTGGTAAAAATATGGAGGGTTTTGGTTACTTGGAAGAAAACCCTGATTTTGTGCGTGCATCTAGGTGAGGTGTTGGACCCTGACACAGAACTCCTGGGGGTGGGCGCTGACTTGTCATAGTTTGACAACACGCTGGCCCTTTGCCAACTCTTATTTAGAGGTTTAATTTGTTTAATAATTAATTTCAGTGATAGCTGAGAATTCGTTGTCTTCTCAACATGAGGGCAATTGAGCATGATGTTACTGGAGAAAGGCTACAGTGAAAATAAATTGAAATGAGATTCTGAAATAAAGGAGAATCAGAAGAGGCAACCCGAACAAGTTTCCAATCTTGATTTCTGTCTTTTTCTCCTGAAAAGTGCTGATGGTCTCTTTCAGTGAGGTTGGAATCCCAGATGCTGGATCTAAATTACTTGAATTAAGACCTTTGTTTCCTAGTGGTGGAAACTTCTTTATGCACTCTGCTGCCCGTTACACTTCCCAGCTGTCTGTACTGCAAACTTGTGTTTTTTTTTTTTTTTTTCATTTGTAGCTTTGTCACTCCTGCTGCATGCAACAAGATGTGTGTGGTGCCATGTTATTACCCACCCACCACCCCACCACGCCCCAAAAAAACCCCACCCCAAACCAACCAACCCCACAAAAAACCCAGACCCAAGGCAGTGATACAATAGTCAGGGGGTTCAAGTAGGCTAATGAACATGTTTTCTTTTCTGCATCTTCAAAGGATCTTGTCTTCAAGCGTATTCTGCCTGTAATGATCTTTGTATACTAGAAAGCGAAAAAGGGTCAAAAGCTCAACCCTCTGAATGACAAATTTCTGAGTTGTAAGAACTTCAAGGTGACATTAAAGTGGACAGAGGCTGAATAAGAATCAGGTACGGATAGTGTGCACGGAACGAGGAATCTGCAAGTCCTTACAAGTGTGCAGACACTCCCAAACGGAACCTATCAACACTCAATGAAGGAAAAGACTTGTCATAGCTAAGCTCTTTTCCAGTAAAAAAAGTTACCAAAGTCTCAAACCACAGAAATAGAAAATATTTCCCATGCTAATGGAAAAAGAGGTTTTCCAGATGCATTTTCCTGTTCTGGTAAAGTTACTGTTTTGTATGCCAAAGCAGCCTGATTTTTCACAGTGATTATCTTACAGTGCAGTTCTGTTAAAATAAAACTTAGGAATTTCCTTCAGTTTGGTGACCAGCAAATAAGAAACTTGTTGGAAGGTGGGGGGGAATGTGTGGTTGGAGCATCTTGCCAAACCTGCCTTTTTCCCTGCATTAGCCGGGATCTGAATTTCCAACTGTCTCTCTGATTTAACCCTTCCTGAGGAGGGAACAAAGATCCGTCACCTTCTAGTATTTTATAGGTTGACTTTCAGCTGTGAGAACTTGCTATCTTGATGAAGTCAAATTAAACTCTGCACTTCATGAGTATTTATCACAGCTGATGAAATTTCTTTTCACAATTTTATTTTGTTGAGCATTAGATTTTGGGTATCAAATCTGATGGAGCTGGCCAGAGCGTGCTGCAAACCCCCCTTCCAGCACTGTGGCCTTGCAGATAGTGATTATCGTGGATATCTGAGAATATTTATCTCTAGCGCTCCTCTGCTTAAGCTTCAGCCTTATCAGACCTAATTAGGGAATTATTTGGTACCAAATGCATGAGCTATCCAAATCAAAACAAGTAACTTTAGATACCTTTTATTACGGTGGTATTTAGTCTTCTTTCTGCTGCTGAAAATCAATGCAAATTTTTGATAGCTCGCTCCTTTCATCCTTTTTCTGATTTTAAATTTCATAAAATGACCTTGGAACATTAGCTTCCAAAGAAATTGTATGGAATGCAAAAATCTAGACCGAAGCTTTGTATTTGCAGTGGTAAATGCCTAAAAATCTGATCTTTGTGGTTCTCTGACTTTTCAGCAAAGATAACTTGTCAAAGGGCATCTACTGACCTCTTCAAGAAAGTGTTTTCCAGGTGACAGAGGGTCAGGTATTCTGTGATCAAACTTTATATTGGTTAAATAAGATGTCACCTGGTAGACTTGTTTATTCCAGTAAAGCAGATTTGCTAGTGACACCTGTGCATCTTAAAGGATTATAAGCACCAATCTTTGTCCGGGCAGCTGATAGGTGGGTCTTGTCTCTAACAGGTCCTTAGAGAGCAGAGGAAGACGGCAGTCGGGAGGAGGATTTCTGAAAACAGCCTTTCCTCGGAGGACTTTGATGTGGGCCAAGGAGAGAAGAGCCATAGTACATCAGGTCAGTAAACCTCATGGTTTGGGTTCTGGGGTTTTTTGTTGGCTTTTTTTTTTGTAGTTTATAAAACAAAACTGCTCTATACAATAGAATGGAAATAACTTGCCTTTCAGGAATGGAAGGCAACGCAGCCATCTTCCATCTGCAAGCACTATGTGAGCATCGCATTTAATGACTTAAGTCTTGCTCTGAATTTTAAACCATTATACCCTTAAGCACGGGAAACCAAGGCGCAGGAGATAACTAGCAAGTTCAGGAACAGAACCAATTTTTTTCCCCTGTGTCTTAATCCTAGGACAATCCTAGAATTACTTTTAATAGTCAAACTCATTTAGAAAGTAGTGAACAAACAGACAACGCAATATATTTTCTTCCTTCTTGCTTTCATTCTCATCCCTCCTACCTTGTACCGACACAGGTAACCACAGCTAGCCTTATGACTTGAGCAAAATTATTTATCTTTCATGTGTTTGGAGACTATTTTCTAACAAAGTATTTAAATCTTTCGTGTTTTCAGCCTATGGCTAATACTACATCTCACCACTTATTGATGCACGCCGTGTCCTTATTTGAGCAATACTGGAGAGAATGGCAAGAACTGCTTGCATTTGTTTATTGTCCCCAAGAGGGACCTTAATGATTCCTACAACTTTTCAGTCATTCGAGGACGCTAGCTAGGGAAAGGTCATTTTTTTTAAATCACTCTTTATTGAACAATTAAGCTATTACTGAAGACTTGAGCATTATACAAGGAAGTTAGATAGCAGCACAGTCATGGGACCTGGCTTTTTAAACATATCTGGCTAACATCTGGTGGCAAAAGTGAAAGATGGATGGCAAGTAAACGGGGTATAGTCCTGAGAGTCAGGAGATTCTGCATCTATGCAGAGACTTGAGCTCCGAAATGTTTCTTTCCTCTTGAGATAAAAACAGATGCTGCAAATGATCTGGCGAGACTAAACTGAATTATCTCGTAACATATTTGTTCTCGAGATTCTCATCCGTAACATGTCACACGACAAATTAGTTTCATGGAGGAGGTGGAAGTGGCAGGTGAGACTTCCTTCCTCGCTTCCCATGTTTTCCCCAAAAGACTTGGACAACTGTTCCACTACAGGAACGATGTGTATTTCCATTTAGCCACTGTAGCAGCTGCTTTCGTTTGACGATAACAGCAAAACAATCCTCAGTGTTAAAACTGGTGGCTCTCATTACTTCTGAGACCACTGGCTGAACACTGCATCTGGTGAATGTGCTACTTCTGAAAGTAGCTGGATTAATTACAAGACTTGGAGCATAAACCTTTGACCGAAGCATTTCTGTGCTCTCCAGATCTGGAATTTCTGTGGTCTTGGGAGCAGTGAAGGGACGGGATAAATCTTTCTCTAGACAGCTCTACTTGTCTTCCTGAAAGTTACCCTGCATTCGTTCTTTTTCCAGGGCATCTTGTAGATACTAGTCCAGCACTCAGCCCAGATAAGGCAGAGACCAAGAAAAGCCTGGAGATGCCTCGCTTAACAGAAACTTCCATAAAGGATAGGCTGGCAAAGTACCAGGCAGCTGTGTCCAAGCAGGGCAGTTCCACAGGCCTTGCTACTACGGTAAGTCTGTTCTTTGGCTTGTGTAAAAGTGAATTTTTGTCCCAGCCTGAGACTGGAAAGAAGATCTAATGGAAACCAGGCTTTTTGAAGATAATGCCACTTTTTTTTTTTTTAATAACTTGTGCCAGTAGGAGTCATTTCTAATTAAGAGTTGCCTCTGTGTACTGCAGGAAGAAATAAGTATTTGCATCTTCCTGGAATAATCCTGAAAGTTCTCCAAGGAACTAATTGCTAGCACCCTGACTGAGGCCCTTCTGAAACATAGCTGACATTTTTTCTTTCTGTATGTCTGTAGCTCTCTGCATGTTTGTTTGTTTTTTTTTTTAAAAACCAAACTCAATCCTGTATTGTACATTAGCTATAAACTAGGGGATACTGGGGCACAGTAAGCAGGAGCGACTTTCAGTGTCACACAGTACATAGAACCTGCATCTCCTGGCCTGCGGCTTTGGGATCTCCAGTCAGTTTTCCTCCCTTTTGTTTTTCACATCCCTTCAAGTTTTCTCACTCGTTATCTAAATCCAGTTAGACTCTTGCAGTGAATGAACCTGTGCCAATTTTGCAGATATTTGATCAGGAAATGAGCAATTAATGAATCATGGTAAAGTTTTGCAGCTGAAGAGACTGGGAGAATCTAAGCTTTTGTTAAAAAGTGTTTAAGTACATTTGCTGGAACTGTCTGATACTTTTGCTTAGTGATGGGAACTTGTATTGCTTAAGTATGCCTTTTATTAGACAGAGTAATAAATTTGAAGAGGATAGGCCTTTTTAAGTTAGGAAACTCGCACTGGAAATGGAAGCCAAAAGTGATGGCTGTGAGCTTTGGAAGAGTGCGTGCTTGCAGGGTATCTTTGTAGAGAGGCAAAAGTCTCTACCCAGCTGAAATGATTTCTGAATTTCACGCACAGTGTGGGTCTCATTCTCCAGCCCTTGGGAGGAAAGTGGAGTAAACTTCACTGTATGAATGGAAAGTAATTGCAGCCAGTGCAACAAATCTGATTAACTGCTAATTGCTGCTTTCTGCATCCTGTTTCTTGACTGGATTCGGTTTTCTAGATTGCCTTTTCCAGTTTGTGGCTCAGATCTGCTCAATTATATCCTAATGGCAAGAGGTTCACCATAAATGTCTCTCGAGACTCTCGTTTGCACGTCCCCAAGGCTCTCGGTTTGAGCATCAGTCCAGCCTGATGCTCTTAGGTTGTCCCATTTGGCAGAATCTCTTTCGCTGTTTGGCCTGGCACAGGGACAAGGGCAGCACATAAGATGGAGCAAACAGTGTTTTCCGAGGCCAGTGTTTGCAGCGCTTCTGTCTTCCAGGAGCAGCCATAACTCTTGGATCTTCTCCTTCCCTGCTGACAAAGCAGCTCAGGCTCTTTTGATATGGTAGTGTGGTATTTGTACTTCCCTTCTCTTAAAGTGTGTCACATCTGGGCTACAAAGGAAAGCCATAATCTTTCTTGGGAACAACTATTTTGAGGGCTTTGTGGTGTAATTAGGGCTGGATTAAAACTGATAGACACTTCTACAGTGGGTTAGAGTAAGGGTGAGAAGCAATCGTTTCTCTAGCATTGCAAGTGATACGGGAAGCGGGGGGAGAGATGGTAGACAGTGTTATTTAGAGATCTACCCAGTAAAATTCTGACATTCAATTACATTACTATTAGACATGGTTGGTTTTGTGCAGACTTGCTTACAAAATCCGATGAGATGCTGGTGCTGGCATTTGGCTGTCTGTCTCTATCATGATACAGAGAAGATGCCTTGTGAAAGGCACGAGTCTTCTCCAATTATCTTGTATCCTGTGGCAATGAAAGAAACACGAGGTTTCACTGGGTTTTATTTTTTTAAGTCTGAAAGATTCTTTTGTGAAAATCTTAAACAAGTCAGTTTGTCAAGAACAAAAAACTCAGTAAATAACAATCAGGTTTTTGACTAAGCAAGGGTAGGATTTGCTTTTATGTCAGATTGTGTTTTTCAGTTACTTTAGATACTGGTTGTCTCGCAATACTTGTAATTTCAAATGAAAAGTTAACATTTCTGTAAAAGGAAGATGTGATTGAGCAGAGGAAATGAGAGTTTATTTTAAACAGGAATCTGGAAGTAGAGAAACGGGGTTGTTTTGAAAAATGCTGGCGCAGAGTATAGTAAAATTCTACAGTGTCATCTTTCTTCTTCATTAGAATGGATCACTGACCAAGTTTGTATAGATTTTTATGCCCCTTCCTTTAGTTATCACTGTATATACTACGAAAACAGTTTTAAAAGGGTTTTAAGGAAAATAGAAAGCAAGTACTTTCCTAGGGGAAAAGAACGTGTCAACTTTCAAGTGCTTTATTCTATAGAATGAGATTCAAGCCAGTGAAAGTGAACTCAAGAATTACAAATCTGAGCAGAAGGAGAATATGCCACCAAGTCTTGAGGACTCCATTTCCTGTCAGGATGGGGAGAAGGTAAGATGCTCCTGCTGGTGAAGGTCAAGGGCTTCACTTGAAGTGGAACTAGTTGTAGCAGCACAGCTGATGTACGTGTTCCACTTGCCATCTAGAAATTGAATGTGAGCAGCTGACAGAGATTACTTACATGCTGCAGAATTCCTGTGTATTTTTTGTGTTTATTTTTTAGATTCTATCTGGATTATAAGCTAGCAAGTCTCTGTGAGAGAGTTTTAAGCAGTTGTAGAGAATATCTAGGGACAAATTTTAAGTTTTCTTGGAGACTTCCCCTGTCTTCTCAGTACTGATGTGCCTGTAGCATGGCAGAACCCGTCAATATCATACATGCGTATTTTCTCACTGGCTTCAGTAGCTGACTAGGTCTGAAACCTCTGGTGGTTTTGGAAGGGTTTTGAAGTGAGCTAAGCTTTTTTTGTGTCATGTTTCCTAACTGTAAAAAGATGATTCACAGCTAGGTATTTGTTTTGTTGGGTTTTTTATTTGTTTGTTTTAATAAAACAAAAAAGAAACCACACCAAACAAAAAAACCAAAAAACCATGAGAAGCTTTGTGTGACGCAAGTAGAAGGAGTTTGTCACTGTTGCTTCTGCATTTAGAGGCTAAATTTTGATTAAGGTAACTGAGAATGCCAGTTTGGGTTTGTTCCTGGTTTTGAGCTTCAGCTGTAAACTGAGACTAAATTGCTCTGTGAATTAGGGATAATAATGCACGCTCAGGCATTTGTATACTAAACTGGGGACGGCAGACGGGGATAAAAGTAGCTGAATAATAATTGGGGTACTGTGTATTCCAGCCATTGGGAACACGTGGCAGCCTAATGCCGGGAGGCTTTTAGAGCTTTCCAGCCTTCCTTGGGCAAGGGGCCAAATGGCTGCTTTCAGCTGTTCCTCACTGACAGCTGAGCAGCTTCATGTTCAACTGGTCCAGGCTGCTTTTTTGCTAAAAGGTGAGTTAATTAAAAGAACACCTGTTAAATCGGAATACATCCCTGTTGTTGAATGGAAGATTTGAATGAAATTTCTTGTATTCAGCTGTAATTGGGAAGTTACTTGTTGAGGTGTCCAGGTGCAATAAAGAACCTGAATAGAACATTGTTTGAGAGCCAGGATTGTCCTTTGGAAATGACACAATAAACTTGGGAAGTAAGCCTAATTAAAACTACTAGTAGAAAACTGCAGAAAAGGGAATCCTCTGGCAAAAGGGAAACAAAAGAAACTTGCTAACCTTCTCTGTCATTTTTCACACTGAATCTGTGAGAGTTTTAGTAGCCAGACGTGTGACACACTAACAGCCACAGAACATGCTGATGCGCTTCCTAGTATGCTAGTGTTACAGTTATTTTTTTTGGTAGACCAGAGTATGTAACTTGCTTCCTCGTTACCTCATTCATTTGCAAACTTCAGTTGCTTGCAATGGACCTTTCAATTATTCAAGTGAATTAGTGATGATTTGCTGTTTATCTTGTTATAGCAGTTTAGTTTCTCAGTGTAGCTACTTCAAACTCTTTGATTTAACAGTAACAGTGCCAAGTTTAATACAGAAATATACATCAAGAGCTTTATCTGTAACACGTTTAGTATCTGGAACTGGCTTATAGCCAAGTCAAGAAGTTTTGGGTTGTTTCGGGTTTTTTTGTTTGTTTTTTTTCAATATGAATCTGTTTGTGAAGGTGGATGAACAGGATAGGTCCAGGCACGTTTGTTCCAACCTGGGAACAGCAGACTTCTAGTTCTACAAAAGCTTTTTCTTAGAATTCAGCTGTTCTTTATTTCTTTTTTTTTCTTTTTTTTTTCTTTAAAGCGCTGCCTTTGCTGAATGTTTAAATTCTGGTAAATGTGTACTGCCTGGTGTCAAGGGATTTCTAAGTAAGAAAACCTGGGAGGTACATCAATGAAATCCACAAAGATTTCTGAAGACTAATAGATAAAGGTGTACATGCTGCAGATGTTTGGAAAAACAAAAATATGATGTTTGTGTGTCTGAACACTGTGGCAGATGATCTGAATATTGCAAGAGCTGTAAAATTATGAGGATGTCTGTCTTGTAGCAAGGACTAACACTCTGGCAGTCAGCTGGACTCTACCTTGTGCCTTACAAAACAAGAAGTAGCTTCATGTGCAGCTCAGTGTGGCCAGTCTCTTCCTGTTGAAGTGCTCACAGTGTCAATCTGCCCGATGTGTTCCTCAGGCCATGACTGTTCAGACTTCAGAAGGCCAAAGGTGCTCACTGTCTAATACTTTCTTGCAGGTTTCTGTAGGTGAGAACAGCTTGTCTTTCCACTCTGGTCTTCTAGAGGATGGCAATGGTAAGCACTTGTTCTCCTGCCTCAACAAGAGGAGAGTGCCTGGCTGAGGAAGAGCACTAACTCTGCCCCGTTGTGTGCAGGATGCTTAAGATCAGTCCTGTCAAATGATTCATTTGACCCCATAAAAACTTGTCTTGTACTAAAAATCTGTCCTGTGCCTAACTCAAACTTTATATAATTTCTTTCAGGTTTAGAAGTTCATTTGCAATTGTAATACCAAGATATCTGTAGCTTTTGCTTGCTCTGATGGAACATGTTTAAGTGTGGCTTCCTCCCCATTTGGACTTAAACTAATAGCTCTGACAACTACTACATCAGTCAATAGGCTGAAGTGCTTATTAACGCAGGACAATTACCAAGTGTCTTTGGTGCTGTCCCGAGGTAGCCAAGTTCCTATTCAGTAAAGTATGTAAGCACATTCTCATGTTGCCTTAGCTTTACACCGAAATTCAAGTCTATACTTTGCAGAAATGAAGAACAGTTCCTGGAAGTTAGATGTTGGATCCCCGTATATTAGTTTCCTTTGCATATCAACTTAAATTTCCTGGTAAATCAGAAAAATAGAATGATCACACTTAAATATCTAGATCTAAAGGCTTAATAGCAGATGTTCAAGAAAAAATGTCTTAGCGCTTAGCTAGTAGGATTGCTGTTCAGTCTTATGAGCATAAGTTTTCTGTTATTTTAAAGTCTTTGTAATTGCCTTTTCTTCCGCCTCTGCTCACTTAGTTGGACAAAGCCTGGAGAGCGAGCCAGAAGTTCAGAAGCCTGTCAGCACAAAGCAGCAAAACTTTGGTTCTAAACCAGCTGGCCAGACAGATGCATCTCCGCCAAAAGCAGTGAAGGTAAAGCAGCTATTTCTTCTCAAACATGGGCGATGGTTAAAGCCAATTGACTTCTCTCTTTAATACTGAAAAGCCTTAATGCAACCAGTGGGGTCACAAAGGGTCTGGCAGTAATTATCAGTACTCGGTATGTCCTCATTGGACTGTGTTCATGAGAGAACTTTAATTCAGAATGGAAAAGCATCTCAAAACTCAGTTTTTCTTCAAAGACTAAGTTTGAGTTGCTGGGAGTTGCCCTGTTGCTGTTACAACAGCGTGCCTCTACAAAAGATGCAGCTTCTCTTTAGTGTGGGAAAGGGGGTTTGAGCAGAGGATCGTATCACGGCTTGTCTATGCCTCCTGTAAAGTCAGCGCTCCTAGAGACCAGCACTGAGGTCCTGATACTGCTCTTCAGAACCTTTAGTAGGCCAGGACTTGGCTCCCCCCGTCCTCTTCCAGCTGTTCCCAAGGGAAGTGCAATTGATAGCAACTCTGTAGGAAGGGCACTGCGGTGACTGACTCCACAAAGACTGGCTCTGGCATGCTGACTAGCAAGTCCTTAATATGTTACATTTTCTTTAGCGGGAGCTATAAAGCATAAAGCAGATGGAGAACTTCTTTGGTAGGAATGTATTTGCTAATCTTATTAGACACGCAAACGGCAGTGCTGAACATTTTGATCACGCTGTACTTTCTTGTCACGTGTGCTGTCTGGAGTTAGGATGCCTATTCCCTGGGCTGCCACAGACTTCCTGGCTCACTTCTGAGGAAACAACTGTGCTTTTGTTGTTTTCCCCATCTTTGAGAGGAACAGCACTGACCTTATGAAGACCAGTGTGATGTGGCTTCCTAGTGTTCTGGAGCATAAATGCCAGTATGCGAAATTAGAGCTGCCTATAACATTTTTGTAATTGGTCTGTTAGAACATACAAGATACACACAAGCTGTGTGTCTTGGTCCCCTGTGCTATCGCTTTACATTATTAGAACCGTTTTAGTCCTCTACCATGTTACTGCTTTAGATGTTGCACTGCCGAGATAGAAACCCAGATGCTGTTTATTCATGTGAGGTTCCTATTTGTCTCTTCCAGCTTCTGTTTCCTGTTCTTGGTTCCTAACCTCTACTCCTGCCTTCTGCTTCCCTCCTAATGTGAGCTCAACTCTCCGCTTTCTCTCAAGTTTTTTTTGTACTTATTGGGCCTCACCTTCCTCCTGTAGCTCCTATTTGTAGTGTGCCTGGAAAGGAATTTCTTTCTCTTCACACCCCAAAACGCCTCTCCATCAGACATAGGGCTCACTGTTGTACAAGTAAGTTCCTCTTCTTAGATGGGGATGTGCATTGCAGAAGCACATGCCAGCACCGTAATGTCATCTTGCAAAACTAAGCTTTCAGGGAGAGCTACTTTTTGATGTTGCTGCCTTGCTCCCCATGGCAAGCAGGGATGATCACATTTTTGTTTGCATTGGTAAACTCTCATTTTTTTGAGACTTCATTTAGTGACTCAAAATTCAGAATTCCTATGTAGTTTTGGCAGCACCTAGAAATTGTGGAATTTTTTTCAAAGGGAACTCTGAACTTCTGTTGGTCAAATTCTCATCATAATTAGAACTTTAATCTACTATAACTTCAAGCAATGCCTTTAAATTCGAAATACCTATTAAACTGGAATTAAATTGGCAGCAAACTTTATGGTTGTGACAAACTGACTTCAGCTGGCTCTGTCTTCAGCAATCTGTCCCTCACGTATTGTAACTTTCTTTGCCTAACCATTGTTTCTAGTCTGTTATAAATAAATTGCTGTAATTATGTCTTCCTGTGACCTTCCTGTTTTTTCTTTAGCCATCGTATTTTTCCGTAAAGCTTTTTAGTAAGTTTGTAGCAGGTAATTCTTTGTCAAAGAAAAGCTATAGTATCAATGTGTCTGCGCAGACCCGTGGTATGGAGCCTAGGCACTCTTTTACCCTGCTGCTAAAGCAGTTGTAATCAACATGCAGCCTCAGACTGCCAATTTTTCAACTGTGAGTTATTTAATTTTTCCTTTAAAGTGTTTTCCCTGTTGGCCAACCTTTAATAGACTCCAAGAAGTGAATGGCATCAAGTAACCTTTTTTCATGGACAATGTACTTGCTTCCTTGATGCTGTCAGAAAACAAAATCTGAAATTGTTGCCATAGAGTGCAGCAGTAACGCTTGACTCCTTAGCATTTAAATTTGCCACTGCACTAAACTCTCAGGAAATTCTTTTAGTAAGCACATAAATAACTTTAGCTGTTTAACCTCAAAGCCTTGCTCGCTTTAAGTCTTGGGCGAGTTTGAGAGCTGCGTGTCCTGAAACCTGAGTATAGTTTCTTTGCGATAGAACTGGAATTGCTTACAAATGAAGTCAGAAGTGTTTCCTGCTGCCTGCATCTGTGCTGAGGCTGTTTCCTCCTCTGTAAGGGAGGAGAGCATTTACCAAAAGTGGATCATCTCAAAATGTTGAGCAGCCTGTTCCACTTCTTTCCCCTCCTGCCCTCTACCTTTTATTTTGAGGTTATTTCAGCTCTTTTTCTATGCTTTTTTTAACTTTGGTAAGTCTCATACTGTAATCTACCTGAATGTTTCTTCATCATTTTCCTATCAAGAAAAATGGAGGTTGCAGAAATAGATTAGACAGCTTTTTGGGAACTGGCTCGAAGTTATAACCGAGTTCCAGTATTTCCATTGTTCCTTCTCAACCATTGCTCAACTTGTCATGCTTCAGCTGTGGAATTCACTGGGGCAAAACCTTGGCTCCCTGTCAAGCCACAGCAATCCTGTGGGCCTGCCATAGCCTCTTCCTCACTCGTTGCCCACCAGAACCCACTCTGCCATAATTAGCATTGAGTTGCAGAAAGTGAATTGCTGCAGTTTTTCTGAGAACTCTGGAAGCTGTGCATGAACTCAAGCCAAGTCCAACAGCAGTTGATTCATTTTCCAGTTAACAAGCTTTCTCTTCTTCCCATAGAAATTTCAGTTGCCAATGAAGGAAACCTGTGTTGGATGTCAGAAGACTGTGTACCCGATGGAAAGGCTCTTTGCCAACCAGCAGGTGTTTCACATCAGCTGTTTCCGTTGTTCCTATTGCAACAGCAAACTCAGGTAAACACGCTGCTCCCTTTGGCTGCCGTCTGGGAAGCGTAGCTTTCCTCTTCAGCAGCTGAGTAAGATGCAGTTCAGGCTTAGCTGAGGTGAAGGCAACCGTAATCCAGCAAACTGGAGAGGAGCGTAGGAGTGGTAATACAGTCCTAGTTCTGCCAGCGGCTTTTGCACTTGATGCGGTCTATTTTTAAACCCTTAATGTAATTTTATGTGGGGAAAAATACAACATCCAACTTTGTAAAGAACTCCTGACATTTGAAAAGAAGGCCATACAAACTCAGGAAAGCTGTAAGCTTGTCTTTTCTAAACATGTTGGAAGACTGAAATTGAATCTCTTCAGTAATATAACTAAAATATACACCCATCTCGATGGCCGAGACACAGAATGCTAACATTTGACTTTGTATTTTCCTGAACAGCCTTGGGACATATGCATCTCTGCGTGGGAATATTTACTGCAAGCCTCACTTCAATCAGCTTTTCAAATCTAAAGGCAATTATGATGAAGGCTTTGGACACAAGCAGCATAAGGAATTATGGGCAGGCAAAACTGAATGTGAAGAATCCCTGGAGAAAACTGTCCATGGTGTAAATGCAACAGAAAGTCCGCAAAGCCCAGGAGTAGAGGATGCCCCAATTGCAAAAGTAGGAGTCCTGGCAGCAACTATGGAAGCAAAAGCTTCAGCTTTGCCTGAAAGAGAAGAGAAACCAGCAGAAACTAAAAAGCTCAGGATTGCCTGGCCGCCTCCATCTGACCAAAGTACTCAAGGAAGTGCCTTAGATGAGGGCATCAAAGTGTTCAAACCCAAATGGCCCCCAGAAGAAGAGACTTCCAAGCCAGATGTGCTGGAGGATGTGGATCTGGATCTTAAAAAGTTAAGAAGATCTTCCTCGCTGAAAGAAAGAAGTCGTCCCTTTACAGTCGCAGCCTCGTTCAGAACAATATCTGTTAAAGGCCATAAAACAGAGAATTCATCTTCTCCTTCTAAGGCAGAGAGAGACATGTTGAAAAGAAATGAGGAACTGGAGAGAGAGGTTGCGGTAGACAAAAAGCAAAAGGAAAAGAAGGTTGAGAATAGGAACATCCAGAGTGCTGAAGAGAAAAAAGTAGAGGAAGAATGGGAATTGTCTGGTATCAAAACAGTAGAGCATAACTTTGTAGAAAACGGCCAGGTGAATGCAGAGACAGATGAGGAAGAACATGCTATGGACGAGCAGGAAAGTCCAAATGAAGAATTCCTTGAACCAAATTCTCTTAAACGTTCCAGCTTAGCCAATGTTGTGACTGCTAAGGAATCATCTCCTACCCAGAATCGCAAATCCCAAGATGTTGGTTTCTGGGAGGGTGAAGATATGGAAGATCTATCTGTGGAAGAACAGATCAAAAGGAATCGTTACTATGAAGAAGATGATGATGAATAAATTGGCCTTTTACTAGAAAACTTACTGCAAGGTGCTGGGCCTTTTTAAAACGGTGTTTTTAGCTTTAACAAACAGCTGTCTTCCATGAAAGTGATGCTATACTGCACATCGACATTAAGGGAATCCTATGTACAAATTATCTCAACTAGAAAAATACTCTGGAAGCCTGCAAAGAGTATGTTTAGGTGCATGGAAACAAGTATCTGGCTGTGGGATAGCTTCAACAGGTAATATCTGTCCCCAGCACAAGAACAGAGCTGTTCTGTACTCCTACTGTCTTAGCCTTTTCGAGCTTCAATACATATTTCACTAACAATTTACGGAATTTCACTGTACTCATATTGGTGGTGTGAAACAGGCTTTCTGTAGTACACTACTTCTACCACTACAAATGCTACTGCAGTGCTTAGGGACCAATTTCAAAGGGACTTTCTGGCCTGCTTTAAAAATGGTAACTTAATGCACTTTAATACGTGTAAAGGGCACAACTGGGACTTTTTTTTTAATCATAAAAACATTATGTGCTTAGTATCCAACAACTAAAGCATCTTAAATGGAGTGCAATGTGATTTTTCTTTCTCAAAACTGCCTGTGATCAATTGAAGACTCCCTACTCTATTTTTCTCTGTGCAACTGGAATGGTGTGCCCATTGCTGGAACGTACGTATTAGTGCTCATCCAGAAGCTGTGCTGATTAACAAATCTCTTTGAGGACAAGTCAACACTTTTGCAGTAGCCTGCAGGGCATTACTTTTGCATTTCATATGCATTTGAAGTGGGTTGGTTTTTTTGTTGGTTTGTATCTTGTTTTTTGTTTGTTTTTTTTTTTGTTTTTTTTAACTTGGAGTTCATCATCATTCATTTTAAGCTGCAGATAATATTTTTAAGGCCTTTTGACAACTTTGAAATCCTACTTGTATCAAGCTGCCGTCAATCTTTTCATTATGGCTGTGAAATTATGCTGCATTACAAAATCTCTGGAAGAAAACCATCTGAACAGTGAAACTTTCTGATTGCTAGCATTGAAGCTTAGTACATTTTTAAACTTGACTTCATTTGTTTTACAAATAATGGAATCTTGAATGGTGGAAGGAGGATGCTCTTTTATATTAGCTGTTATTTGTACTGTACTCTCATGAGAATTAGCTCTTAACTATACTTGAGGTGTAAAATATTCTGCTTTCTTAACAGTCCTGCTAACTATGAAACCTTCAATAAAGTTCAGTCATTTACATTAAGATTTAAGTCTGAAGACTGGATTTATACTCATTTCACAAAGAGGTGGCATTTTGAAAAGACCATGGGAAAAGATGGGTGAAACACCGGGGTTTTTACTGGAAGCTGGAGACCAGACAGTGATTTTTTTGGTGCCACTAGGTGACACTGTGTGTCCACTTTTTTCTGGTTGACAGTCAAACGGGCGGACTGTGCTCTCTTCTGCAAGAGCTTGTGGAAAAGAGGGATTTGAACAGGATGGGTGAAAGAAATAAGGATGCATGGGTATTCTACACTTCCATTTCTGGCCTCAGGTGGTTTTCAGGCATGGAAGCTGAGGACAACTGAGGGTTTCCCCCCACCACCGCTTCCTATAAGCTGCTTCGTATTGCAGTTGTTTTCACTTAAGCCTGAGGTGGGTTCGGTTGGGATAGATGGGGGTTAAGACCTAGAAGAAAAGCAGTAAATGACCTGCAGCAGCATGAGAAAATGCACGTGTATGACTTGTATATAGGGGAAGGAGGGAGCGAGAGGGGAATAGAAGCCTGCTATGTACCTGGAAGGTATTAGCAGTTGCACATCAAGAGGTATACAACCTGCTGCTAATTTTTCTTTCTAAGGGAGAAGGTAAGACTTGATTTGTACAGATAAGAGATACTGCAAAACTAAGAAAACTGGATGTGCAAGCACATGCAGCTTTCTGTAACCTTTATCTCTTACTAACAAAATCCATTTGGTATCAATTTCCTCCAAGTACTAAGCAATTGGAGATCTTTCTGACTGGAAATTGTCCTAAGTGTATTTGAAAAGGAAGAGAAGAATATTTGTTGTGGTCTTGTATTTATTGAATATGCCTACTGTTTGTTTCTTAGGAAACGCAACTGAATTTTAGAATGCATCCCTAGTTACATGATACTAAAGCAATACTGTCTGCAGTGACCAGTTACATATACATCATTAGTTCCACTTGAATCTGAGGCGTCTGTAAGTCTCTTGAGATACAGGACCCTTAGTCTTCAGACTGGCTGAATATCTTCAAGGAGAAACTAGCACAAGTGCTACTTTTAAATAAAGTCATTGATTTTAAAAAAAAGTGAACAGATCAAGAACTAGCCTGTCCTCAAATCTATTAGTTATCATAGTATTTGAGTGCTTAATGGCCCATTTAATTTGCTCTCAACTGGACAGATGCCAAAAGAGCTATTATATGAAAGATGGATCATTTGCTACAATATACAAGGAAACTGATGCTGACCACCTTTACAGAGTTTGAAATCTAGTTGATGAGCTTACATGAAAGCCAGGCTTTGTCCCAAGCCTGTCAAGCTAAACAACATTTAGCTTGTAAATGTGAAATGTAAATGTAAAAGCTGTAAAGAATATTTTAAACTCTGCCAACCAGCGTACCTCTTGCTCTCTGTTCTCTGCTTAAATATTAAACCACAGAGCTATTAATATTAGTAAAACTAGTCCTTGCTATCTTACCATAAGCTTAAAGTTGCACTGTCCTGCTTCAGCTCTGGGGCCCTTCCCTTTAGAGAGGAGGGAAAGGGGCCGTAAGCCCCTCTGAGGAGTCCTGCCCCTCAGGGCTGAGCGGGAGGCGGTTTATCTACCTACCGGAGTTGAGCAGGAACCGCCTCCACGGCGTTCGGGCCGGGCCCGGCCCGGCGCCTGCCTCCACCGGGGCCTTCGCGGGAGGGAGAGGCCGGACTCCCCTCAGGAAGCGCGTGCTTTCGGCCCCGTTAAAGACTGCCTTGAGGGCTTTTTTTTCAGTCAAAACAACCCGTCTCGGATCGCGGGAAAACCCCCCGAGGCCCCGGCAGCGCCTGACGGGCCGCCCCCAGCCACCGCTGAGGCGGCACCGCGCGCGCGCCGCTCCCTCAAGAGCCCCCGCGGCGCCTGCTCCCAGCTAACGGTCCGCCGGGGATAGGGCGTGGCCAGGAGAAACCACGCCCCCCACGCCCGGCCTGCGCGTGCGCCCTGCCCGCCGAGAGAGGAGGGGCGGGGCCGGCGCCGCCCCGCTGTTCGGCTGCGGTGGCCGCCTCAGCTGCGGCCGCCGGGAGGGAGGCGGCGGCGGAAGATGGCGGCGGCCGCGGCGGCGGCGCTGCGGGCCTGGTTCTGGAATGAGCGGTTCTGGCTGCCGCACAACGTGACGTGGGCGGACCTGGCCGGGGAGCCGGGCCCGCCGGGCAGCGGTCTGCAGTACCCGCGGGCGGGACACGTCCTCTCCGCCTTCCCGCTGGCGCTCGGCATCTTCGCCGTGCGGCTGCTCTTCGAGAGGTGAGCGCGGGGCCGCCTCTGCCGCCGGCCGCCCCCGGAACGGCGGGGCCCTCCGCCGGCTGAGGCGGCCCGGACACCGCCCGCTCCCGCCGCGGGGCCGAGCGTGCGGCGAGGCCGCCGGTGTCTCTTAGCAACGGGCCGGCCCGGGGGGAGCGGCGGGCGGTCGGCGCTGGGGCGGGCCGGGCCCCGCTCGCCCCTCGGGCAGCGCCGAGGCCTTCCGCAGGGTCGGCTCCCCGCCCGCGGCCTCTCCCGCGGCCCTTCTTGCGTGGAAAGGGAATATTGGATGGTGTGAGCGGGGCTGGGGCAGTGACCGTCCCCTGTGCTCGGCACTGGGGAGGCCGCACCTCCAATACTGGGTTCAGTTTTGGGCCCCTCACCACAAGAAAGACATCGAGGGGCTGGAGTGGGCCCAGAGAAGGGCAACGGAGCTGGCGAGGGGTCTGGAGCACAGGTCTTGTGAGGAGCGGCTGAGGGAGCTGGGGGTGTTCAGCCTGGAGAAAAGGAGGCTGAGGGGAGACCTTCTCGCTCCCTACAGCTCCCTGAAAGGAGGTTGGAGCCAGGGGGGGTCGGTCTCTTCTCCCAAGGAACAGGTGATGGGACAAGAGGAAACGGCCTCAAGTTGCACCAGGGGAGGATTAGGATGGGTGTTATGAAAAATTTCTTCACCGAAAGGGTTATCAACTATTGGAGCAGGCTGCCCAGGGAAAGTGGTGGAGTCACCATCCCTGGAGATATTTAGAAGATCGTTAAGCACGGTGCTGAGGGATGTGGTTAAGTGGTGGTTTGGGCAGTGTTGGGTTGATGGTTGGACTCGATGATCTTAAAGGTCTCTTCCAACATAGATGATTCTGTGATTATTTTGCATAAGGCGGGAGCCACGCTATGTCTGTTGCGCTGTACAACTACCTGTTTCCTGTCTCCCCTGGTGTTGGATCCCCAGAGGCTGGTGGTACCTTACAGTGAGGTAGTGCAAGAAAAAAGTCTGGGGAATTCACTTTTATTTCTCCTCCCGTCTGGGAGAACCTCAGCTGGGCAAGTGAGAGAACGGGCTGCTGCCGCTGTTGGTTCGTGCGTGGTGCTGGTCTCTGCCTGTGTTGTACTTCCCTTGCGAGTTCCTGGATGAGGAAATAGGGCTTGTTCACACAGTCTAGTGTATTATTAAATGGTTTGTGGATCCCCTGCTTCTCGGGCACGGCAGAGTGCCTGCGGATCGTCAGATCAGCCCATAAACAGGTGTAATACAGTGTTTCTCATTTACTTGAGTATCCATAAACATATGATATTAACTCTTCCCTGGGGCAGAGGTTTATCCCTTCCGCGATGTATATCTCTTACAGCCACACAGGAGGCAGGCTGTGTGGGTGACACAGATACTAATTAGTAAAGTGGCTTATTTAGGAAAACCGTTAGGTGAAGCAGACCAAGGCGCCTTGTATTCCTGTTGAAGTAGTGTATTAAGGATTGATTTAATCGTAAATTTCTACATTGAAGGGGCAGAAGCATTTCTAAGCATGAAAAGGGCTATAGACTGAAGTGAGTAGGAATCGAGTTGGTTTTGTTTTGTAGATTTTCTGTAAGAAGTGTGCATTTTCTTGAGCTTTGAGAAACTAAGAGGGGACTGAGGTGAAATAAAAAGATGGGTGACCTGTGGAGAAAAATGAACGGGTCAGCAAAGTAGGAGAGAAATTTGAGAGGCTCTTTTTTTTTCTCCCTTATCTTTCTGCCTTCCAAAAAAAAAAAGAATAAAAAAAAAAAGCTACAGAAAAGTACTGGCAGTTCAAACCAGTGCAGAGGACCCAGGAACACACGTGGCAGTGCCAAAATCTCATGTCAGCTTGGCGTGCTGCTGCTGGTCTTGGCCAAACAGTCATGCTTGCCAGCAGACAAGGAGAGGATGTTGTCAGACAGAATGAGATCCCTGAAAGGGATATTGTAGGAAGGTCTCCTCGCTTTCCAGGCCTTCTTTAGTCCAGGTGGCTTAGTCTGGGGAAGAAGTGCAGAAGATTCTCTTTTCTCTGGAGTATGAGATGTTAGGAGGGATCCGGTGCATCCTATTGCACCTGGTAACACAGGCCTCCTGGTAGAAATTACTTTATCCTGATAATGTCTACCTGGTTTGTGAAATTTCTTTTGCAGTGTTAATTTAGGGAGGAGTCAGATTAAGTCTTCTGCCTAAACGGTAAAACCTAGAGACGGTGGCTCAGTTCCTGAGAGGGTTCTTCCTTTTTTCAGCGCTGTCTTTGTTGTTCCTCAATGGTGGTATCCTAAAGTGAAAGCAGATTGCGAGAGCAACATCCAGGGCAGTTTCTAGTATGTTTATTTTAAAAGACCATATTTTTTAAGCAAGTCTTTTCTCTTTCTTCCTGCCACTTTGAAGATGTCACAAAAGTTCAGATTTGTCTTAATAAAATCCCATTGTGCGTTTACCCTGATTCAGGCTTTGGGGATGATTGTGTCAAATATCTTCCTTGACACACATTTGGCAGTCGGAGTTGATGACTCAGAACTTGAATTATATACTTGTGCAGCTCTTTTGTTTTAGCTTCTCTTCATTTCTTTCTTTTCTCTCTCCTTTAGCTGTAGATCTTCAGTGTGAGGAAGTGCTTTCATGACACTGGTAATGCTGACATGTATTTCTGTTAGTGAGTGCACCTAGGAATTAACCTTTGCATCACAGTGTTGGTAAAATATCCATTAGTGTGTCTGTGGGAAGAGTGTGACTATAGGGATGGGGCAAGGCTCGTAGAGGAAGGTAAAGTCCTGACTCGGTGGTAAGGGGGTGGATTTTTTGTGCAGGCAGGATGAAGGAGTTCTGCCCACGAGTTTATTTTTCTTTTTTATTTTCTTGGTTATACTTTCTGTTATTTCTCCTTCTGCATCTTATCCCACTGCAGGCACAAAAAAAATTCCCAGGTGTCGGTGAAAACCTAGAGCCTGTTATTCATATAGTGTGTTTATAATCGCACTGGAATGCCCGTCAGTAACAGGCAGGCTTGTTACTCTACAGGTCTGAGGAGGGATCTGCAGCTTGTGCTCAAGCTGGGGGGGAGAAAAAAGTGATTTTAGTTGTTACTTCATCAGGTCTGTCTGTAAAATTAGGGGCAGTTGTGGAATGAGGTGGTTTAATCTTAACACAGTGAAACTGAGAGTTTATGGAAAGACAAACTCTTACTTTGAGTACATACTTTATAAATTTTACTGTTTTGCAGATTGTTCTTCCTTTTCAAAGCTGTAATAGGGAGTCACCAGACAAACTTGAGTGTTCCATACCATAAAGAAGGATTCAGCCTTTGGGTTTGTGAAGTACAACGTGGCTGAGAAGTATTTGTTATGAGTCTGTGTGCTTGAAAATTGGTGTTGGTTTCAAAATCAGCCTACCTTGATTACTAGTGTGGAAAAGGTGGCTTGGTAGGTATGACTTAAGCCATTGAGCAGATACCGGTTTAGAAAAGTGTAATGTAAGTATTTAAGTGACGATAATTCCTTGCTGGGAAGGTGTGGCGGTAAGTTGACCTTGGGAATAGTTGCTGCAGTTAAGATGTCTGTGGAATCATAAAATAATTTAGATTAAAAGGGATCTCTGGAGGTCACCTTGTCCAGTCCTTTCCTCAAAGCAAGGCCAAAGTGTTAGCCAAGTCGGGTTGCTTGTGGTCTCGTGCTGTTCAGTTTTGAATATCCCCAAGAATGGAAATCCTACTATATAGGCCACCTTCTTCTTTCTTTTTTTTTTTTTGGTGCTTAACTGCTATGGCTATGCAGATTTTTTTCTCTGCGTGATTCAGTGCAAAACTTGCACATCTGAAAACCTGTTCCAGGGCCAAAAATATAAAATGCCACAGAGGTTTTTAAGTGTGAGGTTTCCTTAATGGACACCCAGAGGAAACAGCACGTCATCTTGATATTTGTCTGACTGACAGCAAGATGGATCGTTCACTTTGTATTCCACCTGCAAGGTAGTAACTGGTCAAAGCAATTGGCCTGTGGCCGCTCAGTGGACTCGTGAGCCTGAGCCAGCTGTGCCCAGGCTTGGCTAGGAGCCCCTCGCATGGCTGGCCAGGCTGCCCTGCGGCAGGACAGTTGTCATCTGCAGTTCCACTGCACGAAGCCATTACTTGTGGAGTTAGAGAAGCTACGTCACAGCATTGGCTTAGACTTCCTTAAAAGCAGTGAAATCCATTGCTGCCATCCTTTTTCCTTCCTGTTTCTGTGGCTGGGACTTACCTCCGCTGCCTCCATTGCTGGGATTTGGCTGTTTGCTGGTATTGGTGTCTGGCTGCCCCTGTGCTCCTAGAAATGTTTGCAGGTTTTTTTTTTTGGTTTGCTCTTTGGTCACCTGCATGCTTGACTGGGTAACTGGAGTCCTGTGCTGTATCTGTAGCCTGTGCCTTACTCTTGATTTTTATTTTTTTTTCCCCCTGATTTCTGGAAACATTCTGGAAAATTTTTTCCCTACGTCTGCTAGTGAAGGATGCCTACTACTCAGGAATAGTTTCATGCAAAGTTTTGAGTTTTGTTTTTCAATCTGTATGTCCCAAAGTGAATGATTTCTGCAATATTTTTCGGAGGAGATGATGTTTCTTCTTTCCTTGATGCTTCAGGTTGTGAATTCTAGAATAATGCCAAATCTGTATATGGATCACTGTGAGCTTACTTAACCATTCCATCTCTTCATTTGTTCTTAAAACAAAAGAAGACTCTCCCGAATAATAAATTAACTGAATGTGCAGATTTTTGGATTTTTCAGGTTTCTTCTCTTATGTGAGGAAACTGACCCAACCTGAGTATCTTCAGGCCAGGATTTTTTTTTTTTTTTTTTGAGAGAGAGCTGTAAGCACTGTGTCCCAGAAAATGAAATAAAAATATTTGGCATCCTGTAGTTGCACATGTGTACTTCTTTGTTGTTGTGGTATATCCTGTAGGAAAGAAGAGTATGAAGATGTACGCTTTTATGGGGGTCTGGCCAAATGTTTCGTAACGTCAGAGCATGATTTCTGGCTGGTGGTCTAAATCATAGAGGAAGCAGCGAGGCTTTTGAGCCAAGCTGAAAGGAAATCACCCTTTCCTTTTTTTTTTTTTTTTTTTTTTTAAAGCTATGACTGTTGAACAGGACGTATGAAGAAATGGGGCAGGACAGTGAAACCCAGGGCCACGGCGTCTATTAGTTGTTTAGTATTTTCTGAGAGCGGGGGAGTTCCTTTAGGGTTAGTCATGAGCTGATCTGTAATTTCTCAAGGGGAAAACCCCACAACCTGTGTCTCTTCTTAATCGCAGTCATAGCTGTTTGTTACTGAAGTACTAACAATGGGCTCCCAAGAATGATTGCTGTTGGAACGCTTATAGTCGTGACTCTCCTGAATTTTGATCTCTCCTTTTAAACACAAGGAGAAATGGTAACAAATGGAGTGGTCGGAAAAAGCAGCGTTTTCTGCTTGATGGCACTCTGAGTCTGCTAAATGGAATACATATGTGTAATTTGTTGTCTTCAATTCCGTTGTTTCTGAAACAATCTCTGTTTCGAAGCAAAATGGACTTAATGACGCAAATGTTGGGTCCTTTTCGAAATCAGTTTTGAGAAACAGGTTCTTTGCTCTGTCTCTCTCAAAATAATTGATTAATAAAAATTGCTCCTTGAAACCCACCTCTTACCCACCAACAGGAGAGAAATCAGTTCACATGTTTGGGTAACACATGCATTTCCCTCAGATTCCTGTGCCCGTTTTGACACAAAGGTACAGCAAAACCTAATAATTTTTGAATATCTGTATATTCATTTTAGTTGCAAAACCAGGCTTGTTTTCAGAGTGTTTGTGCTGTAAAATTCACAGTGTTAGATCAGCTTCTGGAATGAGCGAGATACTGAGATCTTGGGTCTTTCCGACTGAGTGACTCCTTGCGTCTTCCTCGCTCTCCCACTTTATTTTTCCCAAAGAAAAAAAAAAAAAAACAACAAAAAACCATCCCAAAACCCCACACCTCAAAAAAAATGTGTGTGTTTTAGGAACTGTGTCACTTGAACTTCCCTTTTTTTATGAGCTTTGTGACACCAAGGCACATTCTGGAAATAAGGCATTTTGTTTATAGGGCTACAAGGGCTCTCGCCATTTCTGTTTGCAGAGGACTCCTATCCGTGATCTATTATTTTATTTCTGAGTAATGAGAATCACACATTCTGATCCTCACAAGCCAAGGACGTTAAGATTTAATCTTTCATTTTAGATGTGTGTACTGTGTGTGCTATCTGCAGTTATCATTTGGACTAATAAAAGATACTACTTCACCTGTGAAGTTTCGTTAAGCAAAATGAGCCGAGATCTTCAGAAGCTTTTTGGATAGGTTTTGCAGTGGGTGATGAGTCAGGGTCCTTGTGATTTAGGCAGAGGAGGGAAATAGGTATCTTGTTTTAATCTAGCTCTTTCTTTGGAACTCTTTCAGGTTTATTGCCAAGCCATGTGCCATAAACCTTGGCATTCAAGACAGTGGACCTCACAGAGCTCAGCCCAATGCAATTTTAGAGAAAGTGTTTACATCCATCACAAAGGTGAGTCACGCTTCAAATTCTGCTAGAAATGGAGGGCTATGAGTAAGGGCAGGGGCGGGAGGGCTTTTTGCTTCCACTGTTGTAGTTTGAGAAATGCATTTCACACTGTGCATGCTCAGTGAGCGTGCTCTTTCTTATTTTACTTTGTCTCTGGCATGTCCTTCTTGTAGCAAGGTAAATTCTCTTTATGGCTGACCTGTGCTTTTGTGCACAGAAGAGTCTGTCTTTGAATAAAAATGTTCTCTTTAGAAAGGTATAAAGCTTCTTCCTTTAGTTCCCTGCCTTTCTCCAAATTGTAACTGCTGTAACAGGTGGTAATTCTTGGTTTAACTAGAATTTTCCCATTACCTTTCACTTTCTATTGAAAAAGTGCTACTCTTTTCCTTGAGATCTGTTCCTTTGTGGGTTTTATTGGCCAGTTGCTTGAATGCCTTCCTCTTATTTTTGCCATCTACTGTGGAACTGGACAACAGCTGTCACATTGAAGTCAGTTATTTGAGGAAAGCATTCAATCAATGGAAGTGTGCCCTGATAAAGGGTAAGGCATTCAATGTTAACAGTAGGTGTTTCTTTTGATTGTTTCATGGCCTTTCTTTCACTTAAGCTGAGAGTGCCCCTTCACTTCAGTATTACAAAATTCACGCTCTCTGTCCTCTATTGAATGTTGACAGTGAAATCCACGCGGACAGAATGATAGCTTTTCATTAAAGATAATGAAATGGAAGGGTTTATGTTCTGATTTGGCGATGCTGAACTTCATTCTGAGTGGAGCAGATAAAACGCTCAGTGAATGAAGGGAAATTCTATAAAAACCTTACTAAAACTCGTCTCATGGGAACATTGAAGTTTTGAGGCATTTGGAATGACGTGTGAACTGAAAAGTCCCCATGATTTGATGCCATTTGTGGGGAGGACTTTTATGTAGGGAATGTCCTTGAAATTAATGCTTGGGAAAGCCATGAGGACGCATGCTGTGCAAAATTTATCTAGATTATGAAAACAGAGCTGCCTGTAACTGTACCGGCATGCTTGTGTCTGCTGTTGGGTTTGGAGAATTGGAACGTAGGGTGGCACTGATGCTGGGGAAAGATTTCATTGCTGTTCTGAAATGGGAGCTCTGTAAATTCTCCTTTGAGGCAGGTTCACTTCCAACGCAGAAGTGTCAGGTAGCCTGAACCATTAAAGCCTAGTAAAGCGCAGAGAGATCTGGTGGTGATGGAATTACAGGAAGGTCAGGGTCTCAATACTGAAAATCAAATGACAGATGACTTTGCTTTTCAGTTGAACAGTCTGGTGACTCTATTAAATCAGCTTTCTCCATAGGTTTTTGGGTATGTATGTAACTCAAGTAGTAAAATGTGTTTGTCATCTTTCAGTTGTAAGAGCTCCCTGGCAGAGCTTGTTAAAAGGACACTGGTCTGAAACTAACGTGGCTTATCTCACCCCTGGGCCATTTTAGAGGTAGTTATCAGGTTTTGTTCGCTTTGTCTCTTATAAATCCATTTATGTCATTATTCAAACAAATAAACTGCCAGTAGAGTTTCCAGACAGCGATAGATTCTTTATCATACAATTATTTCTGGTTTTAAATTTAATTTTATTTATAAACTTTGATAATGGAAATAACGCCATCTCTACAAAGCCCTTTTGGAATATACAAGTATCTAGCATTAAATCAACTCTTACTTTAAAGTTTCCCCAACTTGCAGTGAGTAGCAACCCGTAAGTGTGTTCGGCTTTGATCTTCCTGAGTTCTGGACTGTTTGAATTGATGTGCAAGTTTTAACAGGTAGGACAGGTCGTTTTAAAAGTTCCTCCCCTCAAATTAAGAAACAGAACAATTGCATTCTTTGTCATAACGTGCTGTCAAATGATGAAATAGATGAGGAAATGTTAAACCAAAAGCATTCTGAATAATTAAGTAATTAGTGGCTTATGAAGGTTAAACTTGAATGAACGTTTGTGGCAATGGATTCCTGCTTCTCGTCTATACGTGGTGCCTTCCTAGTGGATGAGTTTTGTTATCTGTACATCGTTTCTGTCATAGCACAGAGGGGATCTCAGACTGAAAGTGGGTTGAGAAGTAGGAGAAATGACACTTGTTTCATTTTCCTTCAGTCTCCAGATGGAAAAAGGTTAGAAGGCTTGTCAAAGCAGCTAGACTGGGATGTGCGAAAGATCCAGCGCTGGTTTCGTCATCGGAGGAACCAGGACAAACCCACCACCCTCACTAAATTTTGTGAGAGCATGTATGTTTGTGCAGAGGCCAAGATGTGGCTTCATCTTAAAGCTCCAGCTGTATGTTCTCTTTTCTAACTGAAACTGTGTTCAGCTGCTAATTTAAACTAGTGTCTTGGGGTTGGCTGGTGGAAGATAAATTCTTATATAAGCAAATGAAAGAAGTTAGGAGGACTTTTTAGAATTCAGTATTCTAAAATCATTTGTATACGTGCATGAGAGACCAGAACACATGTACAGGAGTTATTCCTGAGACCGTGAGCAGCTTTAGATAGTGGACCAGGTCCTTAATGCAGATGTGGCACTTCAGTGTGCATGTGTGTGCATGTGTGCATATGCATGTGCACAGCCTGAGGAATTCTACTGAAGCCAAGGCTGCTGTCTGCACAGCTGTGTTGTAGACCAGCGTTTGTTCCCAGACAGAATGACCTTATGGCTCTCACAATGATGTATATACCCTTCCACAGACACTTCTTGGATTCCTGTTCTTTTCATTTCAGTTCATTCTTTTGTTCTTTGTTTCTTTCTGAATGCTTGCAGTTACCTCTGTTAGTGTAGTAGCATCTGAATATTTTTTTCCTGACTTGTTATTTCTTCTGTGCTGGTTTCTTTCCTTTCCAGTAACTTTCTTCATATTAATTCTTCCCCCCAGTATGGTTTTGTCTACTTAAAGCCACAAGGTAAGAGGGACAAATATATGTATTAGGATACCTTCTGGATAACAATGACTTATCTTGTTGTTATCTTGTTATTGTATATTAAAGCATATGAATGATGCATGTTCACTCTGAACTTTATTTCAAACTCATGTGTGGTGTGAAAACTCTGAAATAGGTTTATCCTTATGTGAAATGTTTACAAATGAAGGATTACCATTTGGTGGGTGAAAGCTTTTCAGGTGTCAGAATTGGGTTTTTTCACAATTGTTCCAATTTTTATTACAAATGTTAACCAGAAGCTATTTCTATTTCATAAATACAATTTTTGCTTCTTTTTCCAGGTGGAGATTTACATTTTATTTAAGTATATTTTTTTATGGAATCAGGTTTCTCTGGACGGTGAGTTGGTCTGTCATCCCCTCCTTGTTGTTCTGTGTGGCGTGCAGCAGAGTTGTGGCTGTCCTGCTGAAATGTAGGGGTTTGGCTACCTGTGTCATTTCTTCAGTGCTTGCACCTAGCTTAAAACAAGGGGAGGGAGTGATGATGGTTGTCTTTATGTTCCCTTATTTGAGATCCCGGGGGTTCCGTTTAAGGACCTTCTTTACACTGGAAATATTAGAAACTTATTTGTCCTGTTACCCCAGAATGGGACAGAACTGTGATTTTTTTGCTATAGAGAGCTGCTTATTTTTTTCTCTTCTCCGTCTTGAAGGGCTACCGTGTCATCTCTTTGGGTCTTTATTATTATTAGAGCTGTATGATTATTCTTTGCATTTCCACTGCAGTATTACTTGCCTTTGACTGCAGAAAGAATATTTTAAATCACAAGAATGTTCTACAATGAATTTAGCTTGAATGATAGAATCAGGATAAAATTTCAGTGAAACAATACTGTAGTGGTCAACTGCCTTAGGTGCTAGGGAGTTAAAAACCCAGTAGAATAATAACTCATCTTTTTGCCTTTAGGCACCCTGGTTTTGGGACACACGACAGTGCTGGTACAACTACCCTTTTCAGGTAGGAGGTGAACACTTAACTAGATTCCAACTTTTTGCACAATTTCAGTTTTGATTTTTTGTTAGTGATAGCAGATTGAAGCTCAATAGACTTGAGTGCTTCTCATTATTCTGTGGGGCTGGTAAGCTTTCTAGTGAGTGAGCGGCCAGCCCTTTGGGAAGGCACTTCCCCAAATGCCAAAGATGGCATTTACTCTTTATGTCTCCAGATCCTGGTTAGGTTTGTCAACAGCAGTGTTTCCTGAGATAGAACTGACTCTGTTCATGTTCATTTTATGTGCACTTGCTGCTGAGATTATTAAAAGTCAAAAATAAAATTATGCATAAAATTATGCTGGTGACTTATTTACATCGTTGTTTTCATTATGCAGCGAGTACGATTTATACAGAGACCAACCGGTCTGTTTCAGTGCCCGGTTTTCCTAACCCAAGAAGCTGTAGTATGAGTTGTAAATATTAACAAGGGGCTATTACTCCTTTTGAATAAAGCTCAAACACACAAGTATGTTTGTGTGACTAAGCCTAGAGTCAGATGTCCGTTGCTTAAGCTTGTTTTTACTAAACCTTAAATCTGGACCTTTTAACTTATGCCTCAGCATTCTGGAAGAACAGGGTGGGATGGGAAGGAAGGAAGGAAAAAGTTATTTTTAATGAAAATTTTAAAGTACTTTGTCTTCTAACTGTGCTATCTTTGTTTGTTTTCCAGCCTCTAACATCCAGGCTTTATTATTACTATATCTTGGAGCTGGCCTTCTATTGGTCTCTCATGTTTTCTCAGTTTACAGACATTAAACGGAAGGTGAGATTAACCAGAATTGCATTAACCACTTTGCTAAATAGATAGGACTAATAAAAAATGTCAGTGTGCCTGGTCGGTAAAGCTAAAGCGTAGTAATAACTGTATTTTCTTCCTCATTCACTCTCTGTAGCCTTCCTCCTCCTGTAATCACTGCCCAGTCCTGGGGAAAAGCAAGCCTGATACACAAGCTGGTATATCCTTGAGAGTCCCTTTCACCTTCCAGGGGAAGGAACAGAATCACTCAGTACCTCCCAATAAAAATTTATCAAATCGTTGCCTAAAAATAGATTTAATTAGAAGGCTTGCAAGAAAACACAAAAATGAGATGCTCAATGCAGTACCTTGCTGAGCTGGGTGAGAAAATGGCAAACACTAAAGCAATAATAAATGGGTTTTTTTGAAGCTAATTTTTCATCTGTGTGTGTAGCAGAATGATGACTGGTCGCGATTGCTGGAATCCAGTTCCATTGTGCTACGTTCTAGGATTTGGCTTATTGTTGCTGTTGGAAAACAGTCCATAGTAAATCATGGTTTATTGCGTCTGTTATACGAACTGCAAAGTAGGAAATTATCCCAATTCTTGCACTGGCTCTTCAAAAAGAAAAGTTTGCCTGGGATTTTTTTCGGTACTGAAATATTGGCAGATGAGGCACCACGGAATATCTTGGAGCTGCAGAAAGAGGGAGATGAACAGCATCTAGGATACTGTTTGTAATGTTTAATTTTGTACTCTGACTTTAGCAAAGTGGATTACATTCCCCACTGCAAGCACGGTAGGGTGCATTGACATGGAAGGGTTGGACCCAGGGGGCCAAACTGGAAACCAGCCCCGAATGTATGTGCGTTGTAAACATTTTTTTTTTAATGAAATGGCCTAGTTGTTGCAGTTAGGTTATCTTGTGTTCGATGCCTGCTATGCTGTGGCAGGCTTTTGCACACTGACAACAGTAACAGCAGCGTACTTAAAATCTGTGCCAAGAGCTGAAAGGACTAGCAATATGACTGTAAAACCAAAAGGAGCCAAAAATAAGGGCCATATATTGTCCTGTTAGTCTTTTCCTTGGGGTCTGCAGGCACACTTATCTTCCCCTTGCATGTTGTCTGCCAAAGAGACTGTGCCGTGCCTGTGTATGCGGAGTTCGGACTTCACAGGAGCACAAATGCTGGGAGAGACCTTTCTGGAACCTTTAGTGATGGTGGTTGATGTTGTGTGATGAGCTGTGCTTACGTAAAGTGGAGTCAGAGCCTGAACTGAAGTAATCCTGTGACCCCAGTTCGTCAGTTTTGTGTCTCTGTTCCAAACCTTTGTATTTGTTTGACAGCCAAAGAGTCTTCATTCATTTTTTTTTTTCCTTTCTGTTTCCAGGACTTCCTGATTATGTTCGTCCATCATTTGGCTACAATTGGACTCATTACATTCTCTTACATGAATAATATGGTGCGGGTTGGAACTCTGGTGCTGTGCCTCCATGATGCATCAGATTTCCTTTTAGAGGTGAGTTTCCTTTCAAATTTTTGCATACCTAATGCTCATGTGGTCTCAGGAGAGCAAACTGACTTTCCCGTTCTCGATAAACTGCATTAAATATGCCATAAAACTTGTGCTGCTGGTCCTGCCTTGTCAGCTTTTCCTCATAACTGCCTTAGTGCTGAGAATAATCCCTGAATGTTCCAAACTCCTTACAGATGTGATGGCTTGAGGGTTTTTGAAGCTCTACAGCCCGGTAATTACATGAGCGCACAAAGGAAATAATATTCTCATGTTTCTTGTCTCTTTTAGGCTGCAAAGCTAGCCAACTATGCCAAGTACCAACGTCTGTGTGATGCTTTCTTCATGCTCTTTGGTGTCGTATTCATTGTTACACGGTTGGGCATTTATCCTTTCTGGTAAGCACCTTGAGCTGTAAGGTCTTGTTTGTTCTTCCGATCCCTTAAGCAAAGCCTTTGTATTTGGACTTCTTGCAAGCATTCCAGCCTGTTCCTCAAGGCAGCCTGAAGTTGCAGACAACCCAAGTACGGTTTGGAGCAGTAAGTTCAACGAGGCACACAAATAAACCTCTCAACAGTCAGCTGAGGGAGTGTGAAAAGTGACTAGAATCCTAATGCACAGCTGGCCCCTCTCTTCCTACCACGAAGTGATGACAGTGCTTATTAGCTGGAGCCAAGTCAGCCGGTATCTGCTCTGAAAGGCTTGAAGGGTTGTTTGCTTCTCTTAAGAAGTTTTGGAAATGGTTGCAAATGAGGCATGGTCTCCTTAGGTAAATTTGATTTTTAAGTATCTGGCGTAGTCATCATTGCAGTTTATGATTCTTATGACACTCGTGTCCTGTCCTTGGGTCGTGACTGTTCAGATCCTGAACTAGGTCTTGGGTTTCTTGGGAGGTAAAGCCCTGGCTAAATGGCTTATAGCTAATCATCCTCTAATGAGATTCCCTCTCACCTCCATAGGTCAGACTTGGTGAGGTTCTTCTGTTGATGAGCTGTTACCCGCTTCTTTCTGTTGAGCGTGGTGAAAATTTGGTTAGACCTGATTATTACTCAGTTTATTTCAGTTTTACTGCACATATTTATTCCCTAGGCAATGGACAGCTTGTGTTCCCATTCTTTTTGGGTGCCTTGGCAGTAGGTAGAAACAATACTTTGGTATCAGGGTTGCAATTAAAGCTCTTGCTTCTTTTCCAGTAAATGCATCGAATGAGTCTGCATCAGGAAAGAGCTTTAATTCTTATGTCTTCATAGGCTCCTTCCAGTGACAGATGAGATGGTTGTCATTGTTTTTATTGCTGTTGTCTGTCATGAGGTGATGCTCTTGCATCATGCTATTGCTCAGCAGTCCTGTAAATCTTTAATGTATTTTCCACTGGCTGTAATGTAATTCCTCAACTTTGTAGAGAAATCTGGCGAGCCTGCAGTGGTATTGCAGACCCTATGCTGTTTCACTTCATGTGTATTCCCTTCCCTAGTTAGTAGGATAAAACATCAGCAGATCTCTGGAATTGCATTGAATTCATCCCTAAACTGGCTGAGAGTTGGATGTTTCTGTAGCTGCATTTTGGCGGACTCGGGTTCTTCTCTGAAAGGCTTGTTTTTCTTTTCTTGTGAAATGTTAAAAGCTATGTGAAATTAATGACGTCTTTAAAGGTCTCTCCATACCTCTCTACTTCGTAAAATCTAAAGTGTTTATTAAATTACTTAAGTACTGGCAATAACTCCCAGCGACAAGAACAGCAAAACAGTAATGAAAGCAAGCACAAAGCTTTGTGCATAAAGCAGTTTCGAGTCCTCCAGCTTGGCAGGAGGAATCTATAAAAATCTGCGGGAAGAGAATAGCGCGCAGGGAGGGAGGCCTACTGGGAACAAAATTCCTTCCTGATATTTAAATATGGGTGAAGACTGCCCAAGTATGAATGTGTTAACTGTTGTTTTGATGACCACTGCAGCTTGACATCACTTCCTGTAAAGTTATTAGAAATGGTTGTGCTTTTGAGAAGGAAATTGGCAGCAGATCTGTATGTGTAACCGAATTGCAGAACATTCACGTCTTCTCCTGTTTGTTGCTGAGTTCAAATGTTTCTAATTAGCTTTAGTCTGTCTCCTAACTCTGGCAAGAGACTGGCTGCATCGCCGCTCTGACAGGAGCAAAGCAACAGATGCTTAAATGAGATACAAACTGTCGTGCATCTGGCCAGTCATCTTAATTTAGAGCTGGAAGCCGTGTTACCAGCACAGCCGATCTGTAATGTGTTTCTGGATCTCTTCTAGGATTTTGAATACAACCCTGTTTGAAAGCTGGGAGTTGATTGGTCCTTATCCTTCATGGTGGCTATTCAACGGGCTTTTGGTAACCTTGCAGATCTTGCATATCATCTGGTCTTATCTCATCGTTCGCACTGCCTACAAGGCCCTCGTGCGGGGAAAGGTAAGATGGTTGGTGACTGTTTTGGGTCCTCTTTTTGGTCCTCTTTCCTACAAGCCCTGTGAAGCAATCATGAGAAGCTGCGGCCTTCAGTGAGGGTTGGTGCTAGTTCTCAGGGGACTGAAGATCAGAGGAATGGAGCCCCTCTGCTGTGAGGACAGGCTGAGAGGGCTGGGGGGGTTCAGCCTGGAGAAGAGAAGGCTCCGGGGAGACCTTAGAGCCCATTCCAGTGTCTGAAGGGGGCCCCCAAGAAAGCTGGAGAGGGACTTTTTACAAATGTAGTGATAGGACAAGGGGTAATGGCTTCAAACTAAAAGAAGGGAAATTTAGAAGAGATATTGTGAAGAAATTGTTTGCTGTGAGGGTGGTGAGCCCCTGGCCCAGGTTGCCCAGAGAAGCTGTGGCTGCCCCATCCCTGGAGGGGTTCAAGGCCAGGTTGGACGGGGCTTGGAGCGACCTGGGCTGGTGGGAGGTGTCCCTGCCCAGGGCAGGGGGTGGCACCGGGTGGGCTTTAAGGTCCCTTCCAACCCAAACCATTCCATGACTTGCATCAGGAGTGTTTTGTAGAACAGTAGTGTTTTGTTTTGTTTTTTTTTTTACCTTGGTTGCTCTGCAGACTCGAGTTGCCAGGTGTATATGAAGACAGAGATGCTTTCTCTCTGTTCTGGCCATGCGGGGAAATAACAACACCATTTTCCAGTACGTTCAGATGTTGTAATACTAGTGATGATGACGGACTTGTTATGTATTTTGTTTGGAGTTTAGGGTGGTAGTAGGCTCTCTTTTGAACAATCATCTAGGGTGTTTTCCAGCTTTCCACCTTCAGCTGGTTCTTGGGGTGTGATGAGGATTGTGCATCCTCCACTCAATAGCACTAACACAGGCTTCTGGCTGTCAGTGGAGGCCAGGCATCGGGCTGTGGCATGCAGAGGAGAAACGGTTATCAGAAATGCAATGTTTACTGGTTGTCACGGGGCTAATGGGGTACAGTCTAGCTTCAGTCCTGAGCATTCTAATTTTAATTTGTGTTGGGAGTCTTAGGGAGAGGGAGGGTGAAGCTGCAGCAGCTGGTTAGCAGCAAATGTTGCCCTGGGAGTGAACAATGCTGACTTTTGGCTGTGACCTCAGTTGCCAAGCAAAAAGGTGTAGTTCAACTGAAGGAGCATGAGACAGGGCAAGCCAGTCTGGGAGCTAATTTGACACCCAGCCAGCCCATCAAGAGAAGCCACTTCCTTCGCAACTACCAGAGACCAACAGCTGACTTCATAGCACAAATGCTTTTTTAATCAGATATTTGGTATTCTGACCTGAGTTTCTCTTATGGCTCTGCTTTATTTTGCGTTTGACTTCTTAGCTGCCCCTACACATGGAATGTAACCTTGAAAAATATTTATATCGTAGTTGTCTATGGCAGCAATTGTCAGGGGAAGGCATGTTTCAGAGTACGCATGTGATCTTTTCATCTGTTCCCCACAGCTGCTACTGCAAATGTCTTATTTTCTGTCTGTGCAGCTGTTCCTGTATCCTGAGGTCTACCTACCCATCTTTTTCCTTTCCTTGGTTCTTTCCTGTCCAGGTGACCTAGCCAGAGAAAGGACTCTAAGCTCTGTTTTCTTCATTCTTTTCTCCCTCCTTTTCTCTGTGCCAGATTGGAGCTGGACAGTTTCATCCTTTGCATGTAAGTGTGATCTGTGCTTCTCTTTGTTCCCTGAAACACATCCGTGTCTGTTTAAAGGCAAAGAGGAAAGCCAAGCTATGGTCTTGGAGCTTTAGATGGCTGGTGCCTTCTCTTAAAACATTTCTCTCCCTGGTTGACACAGTGCTGGTTCTGGCAGTATGCTAAAATGCAGGTTTTTCCAAAGGTCAAAGTAGTGTCCTGGGGTTTGTTCTTATCTGCTGTCGGCTGCCTGCATGACCTTCACTTTTCTGCTTTTATACGGCCACAGAGACTCTGCTATCCGTCCTTAGCGCTCATTAATACTCTGCTGAGTGGAAGAGGACGGGAGAAATGCAATGCTTTTTGTGTAAAGGAGTAGAACAGACACTTGTCCCACAAATAATGGGAAAAATTTCAAGGGATTTCTGCTTCCTTCCAGTGACCCTTTGAACTTCCAACAGAGCAGGAGAGTGGGAAAAGATACCAAAAGGTTCTGGCAATAGACGGAAGCCAGTACATCCAAGAGGCCTGTCAAAACCAATCCTGGAGATCATTAACTTTACCTGGCTTTTGGCCAGATTTTCCCTTGAGTTCAAAAACTTCCTGCTGGGTGCTGTTGGAAAGCCCGAACCCTGACTCAAAGCAAGCAGAGTGGAATGAAATCCTGAAATCCTTGGAAAAGTGCTAGCCGCAAAGTGCTTGCACATTAAGTAAATGAGGGCTATTAGTTGCAGAGCAGAAGTGTGGAGAGCCTGCCTTGGGGTGCGCCAAGCATGGGCCGTGCCCACAGTCACTGCTCGGCACTGGTGAGGTTACGGCTCTGGCACCCGGCCACCAGCCAAGGTGCTTGTTTGCTGTGAGGGCTGGGCTCGGGAGCTCTTCCCTTCTCCTGGAGCGGTTGGCTCTGCGGTGCTGGAGCACTGCCCTCCCGCGGCGCTCCAAGCAGCCGGCAGCAATGTGTGCCTGGATCCGCTCCCAAGGGTTCAAAATCCTGCGTACAAATGAAATTCAGCTGGATTTGCAGTCAGTCTTTTAACTATAGCCATAACTGTGTAAGGCAGATCTACATCTCCGGGCTGAGATGCTCCTTCTGTTCCAGAACGGGTGTTTGCTGGATTAGATAGCTGTCTTTGTTCCGCAGCCCACTGGCCAAACAGGCTTTTGTTCGTAAATGAGTTCTCGGGTATGAACCACGACCTGTGAAAATGGGAGGCGCTTTGTGCAGACAGTGTGCAGATAAATACAGCTGGTTAATTTTTAAAATATCAAAGCTGCTCCCTGTACGACAAAGTGTTCTCTCTAAAACTGATATATGCATGTGTTTTGGTCATCATACCCACTGCTAATTATGGTGTGAAGAGTTTTTTTTTCATTCAAAACAAGTTTGTTGTTTGCAAAAGCGGCCTTTAACCAATCTAGAATGTAGCTCTTGGAAGACAAGAACAACCAAAGATTTGTGGTGTCCTCTGATCTGGTGAGAGCAAAAAAAATATAGTGCTTTCACAGATGTACAGAGTATTTGGGAAATGGAACTCATATTTCCAAATTGTCATTTTCAACGTCTGTGTCTTGCATTCTGTATGTGGTGACAGGTTCCTCCTTGTGAGTTTGAAGTGACTCAGGATCAAATGTAGAAAGAAACTGTAACTGACTGAAGCTGGTTAATCACATGGATGCAACCTTCTAACTACTGTTTTCTGTGAATTTTTCAACTTACCTGCTTCCCTTTCCACTACCATATCTCATTTGAAATGTTTAGGTATCAAAAGATGACCGCAGTGACGTAGAGAGCAGCTCTGAAGAGGAAGATGTGACTTCCAACAGCACAAAAGGAGTTTTCAGCACTTCAAGTAACGGTTCCAACCGCATTAATGGCCACGTGGCTAGTGGCCAGTGGACAGAAGAAGAGTAAGGCTGTGGGTTGGCCTTGAGCAAACACGAACTTATCTTTAAATATCTAGATGTGTTGAGCTCCACATTCCCAAGTGATCTTTAATCAAGATACCCCTTTCCCGGAAACCTCCAGCAAATCTGAAATGGGCACGATCCAGACCAGTCAGAGGCTTTGCACAACGGAAGGGATAAAGCCAATGACTAGGGCAAAAACAAAGCTGCAGATTTCACTTTAAGCCATTTTGTACTTAAATCTTAGTCCCGTCGATATTTGCGGAGGTATCTTTGTTTGTGACAAACTGGTTTTTACTCAACTCAAGGTGGAACAAGTTTGGAGTAGGCTGGCTGCCGACCGCAGGAGGGTTACGGTGCCATTTCAGTGACGGTTTGCTCCAGCGCCGGTTCAGCAGATCTCCTCGATGCACTCCAGAAGCCGCTTAAGAGCATGGAGAACGCAGGGGCCTGCAGTTCCCCGTCCGAGCTACCCTGGCTGTAGCAGAGACTCTCTTGCTCAGCCCTGCTGTGAGTGCTCTGGACTACAGCTTTGAACTGGACTGTGCTACAACAGAAACGTCGCTCTACCTTGCCATCGGGGTGCTAAGGAGGTTATCGCTTCTATCTCTGCTGTCACGAGGGACCAGGCCAGCGTTCGCTGCCTATTTTGGTGCTGAAGCCCCTCTGAAGTCTCGACTACAGCCTTCTGAAATGGGGGAGGGGGGGGTGGCTTATTGCCCCTGAGACAACTCTCACAATACAGGCCTTTTAATTTTTTTTTTTTCTGTACCGAGTTGTGGTTTTGAAGACTTTTCTAGACCTACTGGATACAGTTGGCTAAGCTAGGACTTGAGGGCAGACCAGTACTGGTGGGCTGCGTTTAACTTGCCACAAAAATAGGATGTTTCAGCCCTGCTCGCCCGTCCTCCCAGGGAGAAGGGGATGGTGCTGCTCTGATTTTGCAGCTGTGTGGAGGAAGGGCAGGGCTGGAAAGGCAGCCACACCATAGGCTTTGCTTCTTTATTTTTACTCAATGGTACTTGGGGGCAATGGAAGGCCTGTGTGTCAATCATGAGCAGAATTTTGGAAACTTCTTGAGTTGTTACCATTTTATACCGTTGTTTACTCTTATCTCCGATTAAAAAATGCTTCAGAAACTTGGTTGATGTGTTTCATCTGGAGAAAATGAAATCAAGGAGCGTGTAGGCCCCTTTTCTGTTATTCTGGGCCTCTGAAAAGCGTGTTTTTAAGGTTGAGGGACCCGTTCTGCGCTGTTCTGGGCAGACACCACGCAGCACCACGCTTGGCCGTTTTCACACGTTTTTATTGAGCTCCGTCTCCGCCCCCCGCCCGGGGAGCCCCGTGGGGCCGTTTCCCGTCCCCGCTCCAGCCGGGAAAGGCGGAGCCGGGCCCCAGGCCGCCCTCAGCTCTCGGGGCCGGCGGCGGCCTGCCGCTCCCGGCGGCGCTGGAGGAGGCGGTAGGCCCGGGTCCCGCACAGGTACCCGCCGTACACCGTCAGCAGCGCCATGGAGCCGGAGAAGGCCTTGTACCCGAAGTCGGCCAGCTGCTTGCCGGACACCATGGCTGCGCCTGCAACAGAGGGCGTCGGTCAGCGCGCCCGGGAGCGCCCCCTCCCCGGCCCGGTCGCGCCGGGAGCCCCCGCTCCCCGCTCCGTACCTGCGCCGTCGGGCTCCGGTACCCCCGGCCTGCGGCTCCGCTGGCTTCCGGCAGCGCCCCGCCTCCGCCCGTCACGCGGCTGCCGCGCTGCCCGCTGGGACGTGTGGTCTGCCGAGGGGCGGGCTGCGGCGCCCCCTGGCGGTGGGCGGCGCCGCCGCTCCGTCCCCTCAGGCGGCCATGGCGGGTCACGGCCGCGGCCGGGTCGCGCTGCCCGGTCCCGCTCCCTCAGCGCAGCCCGGCGGCCTGGCCCTTCGCCGTGGGGAACGCGGCGGGCTGCCCTGCGCGGGGCTGAGGCGTCAGCAGCCCCGAGGGGACCGGCCTTGGCTGCACAGGGGATGGAGCGAAGGCCGCGCCAGTCCTGCGCCAGCCCTGAGGCACCCACGGGCCTCGCCGCCCTCCCCGAGGGCCCAGCCCGCGCTCACCGCCACAGAGGCTGCTTCCAGGGGACTGCAGGAGGCCGCGCTCCTCCGAAACCTGCTCTTGGCACCCCCCCAGAGCTCCTTGCTGGCATGTGGGGAGTGCTGCCCCAGCACTGCCCTGCCCCGCCGCCTCTGTCAAGGGCTGAGGCTGCAGGACACGGGCCACCTCCCCTCTCCCTTATCCTTTCCCCAGGCCGCTGCACAGCAGCAGCTCCAGCAGCTGCAGCGTCCTGCAGAGCTGGGATGTGCTGAGGCTGCAGAACATAACTCCAAATGGCAAAGGGAAGACTTTTTATAGCTCACGCGCTCCTTTGGAGTGTCTACGAGCAAGAGGCTTGTGCACCAGCCACCCCCAGGTGAGACCTGGGACCTTCAGCAAATGCTGTGAGGGCTTGCAGGGACTCAGGCGCTGCCCGCAGCGTGCAGCACTAAAGAAACCCGCATAAAGCACTTCCACAGCAGAGGAGCTAACAGCTAAATGCAAGTCCAACACACAATTCCAGATCCTGCTGCAGCTCCAGGCAGGTGCTGGCAAGAGTTTAGCAAGCTAAGGTGAGAGACTGCACTGTGCCGAGGGAGACCCTCGCTCCTGTGTGAGCCTCACGTCCAAACACTTGAGCTGGGATTCCTGAAGCACTTCAAGACAACGGGAAGCAGAAGTTGTGCCAGCCCTGCAGGAACACGCCGGACACCCTTTATCCTCCCTCCAACCTCAGTAAAGTTCCTCTTTAGAGGAAGTCGATGCTGGCTACTTTCTGTACAATAGCTCAGTTGAATTTAAAGGTCGTAGGGTGCCTAGCAAGAAAGCGTGTCTAATAAAAGGTACAGAAACAACTGCAGTGCCAGCGGATTAAATTCCCCTAGCAAGAGGCTGAGCAGAGGGCTAGCCGTCCCAGAAAGGTCACTCAGTACGAGATGCATTTCAAAGAAAGACAGGGACAAGGCAAGTCCAGGAAAAGCAGCTGGGAAGAGATGAATAAAACACCACAGCATATCCCAAGAAACCAAGACATCAGAGAAGGGGAGGCCTGGGGTACATGGGGCACGGCGGGGTCCTGGCCCGGCTCCTGCTAGCCCCAGGTGGAAGCGTTAGGATTCCGTACCCGGTTCAGCACTGCACTCTCAACCCTCTTCTGTCCTACAGCCAAACTTTAACACTGGAACCGCTGCTGAGAAAAAGCAAGTGGGACACTGTGTTGTGTTGTGTTGTGACTGAACAGTGACCTGCGGGGGCATTCTTGCTGTTTCTGGGACAGCACACAAGGTGCAGAGCCAGGCGGGAACTGACAGTGCCCTGTTCTGCACGCTTAGCAAGCCTAGCAGGCACCAACCCAAAGACAATGATGCACAGGAGCCACAGAGCAAAGAGCACATCTCCCCTCTCCTCTCCAAGTTTATTATTAATTTAAAGGTTTGTAAAGTACACTGCTAGTCAGAGACCCGGTGGCACTAGGGCCCGGAATGGGGGTGGACAGCAAGACCTGCAGCAGCTCCAGCCTGCCAGCCCAGACAGGGATCAGTGAACCGCTGGACACGCTGGCCTGAGCAAACACCAGCGGAGTGAGCCAGCTTCAGAGGACCAGAGGGGCACGTGGCACCCGGCTGGACAAGGGGCAAGTTTCAAAGGCACAACACAAGGCATGAGACCTCTGTCCTCTCCTGTGATGTTGGAGGTCTCCTCGTACCTCTTGCAGATCACATGTCCATTGCTGCCCCTTGTGCCAGCGGGCAGTTTCCAGCACCCTTGCAGGAGGGGCAACAGGGAAAAAGCGCGGAACCTGCTTTCTTAGCACCTGGAAAGCCATGTAGAAGCACAGACGGGAGCAAGTCAGAGAGAAGGCAGCAAGCTGCTGTGGATCATTCATATAAAAGCAACGTGACCTACTGCTTTGTCAGGTACAGTGCCAAGGGCTACACAGCCTGCCAGCTGCTCAGAAAGACTTCGGGGCAGTTGGCCCCTGCACTGCCAAAGCCAGCCAGAGGACAAACCGATAGGAGGGAGAAAGGCTGCCCGGGGAGAATCAGTGGGCATGGAATTAGCACAGGCAGATCTGACAACAGGGGAGTTCCCCGGGTGCAGGGGCCAGGTTTGACTGTGAGAGCAAAAAGTCTAAACAAACAAGCTCTAAAGTCTCACCCTGGGGCTCCCCTCACAAGCAAAGCATTGGTTGTACCAGTCATCAGGAGCAGCTGGCAGCGGCTAGGGAAATAGCACATGGCAGGGTGGAAAAGAATGCTATTTTCTGTGCTGGTGCTTCTTAAAAGTGATTTTCAGCCCCTTTGAAAGTCCATAGGAGCTTCACTCGTCCTGGTGGAGCCTGGCGGGGAACTGTGCCTTCTCCACGAGACAGTTAAGCCAAAAGCAACAGCAGTGAGCAGAGTGGCCCCATGCGGCTAATAGCAAAGCTTGTCCTCCCAGGCAGTGCCTCCTGCACAGCCCGTATCGATCAAGATGACCTGGCAGAGTCTCTCTGAGAACTGAATCCATCACAGCAAGAGAAAGTGAAAGGAGGAAGACGCTCGGCCCTGCTCAGGGCAGACCCTAGAGATCAGCAGAAGCTAAATGAGCCCTTCAAGGAGAGAGGGAGGTCAGCAGGTACCTCTGTGCAGATGCCAGGCTCAGGCTGGCAGAGTCCAGGGCTGAGAGAGGGAACCTGTGCCCTTCCAGCACTCTGCAAAGGCTCCCAGGAAATCCGGACTCCTCACAAAGCTGTAGCATCAGAGCAAGTTGGTGCAGGCAGGAGCTCCCCGCACTTCTTGTCAGGATCGGTGGTTTCACAGGCAGAATCCACTTACTTATGCTCAGGGTGATTCTGGAGACACTTGATGACATCGGTAACAGGTTTGCCCTCGTAGCAGATCTGATACACAGCTGTGAAGAGGGGGAACCTGTGGGCAGATGAACAAAGTCACCCCCTGCGCTGTCACCAGAGCTGGCAGTCAGAGCACCTCAACTTCTGTTGTGACATGCAGGACCACTGGGCAGGAGCAGGTGGGACAGTGGCACGGGGCCTCATCCAGCAGGCCATTCCTGCCCAGCTGGTTTGATGTGGGCAGTGCAGAGGTTCACCTGAACAGCAGAGACACCACAGGGGGGGGTTTCCCCTCCCACAGCTGCAGGAAAGATCCCAGCCCCACCCCAAAAGAACAGACAAGGGAGATGAGAGCACTCACTTCTCCACTACATTCTTGCTTTTCAGGATGCGATGCAGCTCAGCGGATGTCTGGGGACCCTGCAGCTTCTGCCCATTCAACATCTCCTTCTCCAGCTGCTCAATAGACTGAAAGAACCCAACAGTGAGGGACCTGGACCCTGCAACCCCATCCGCCGCCCCACCTTCCTTCCCTGGAGCCAGGCTGTGGCACTTGGCAAGCGAAGGCAGGATGCCATGGCTCTAACTGGGTCCATCCTGCTGCCAGCTCAGCAGGTTGATACAGGTATCAACGTCGCCTGCTCCCCGCTCTGCTTACCTTCCCAGTCTTGGCAAAAGCCTCGGCCACCTTGCGGTTGCGGCCACCATAGCAGGTAGTGATGAGGTCAGCGACCCCGCAGCTCTCCAGGAAGGTGGAGGGGGAGACGGGGCCCTTACAGAAGAGTTTGGCAAAGCCAATCATCTCCATCAGCCCCAGACGGATCACGGCAGCCTTTGTGTTGTCTCCATAACCGAGTCCGTCACAGAAACCAGCTCCTACAGCCACAATGTTCTGGAAAACAACAACAACATGGAGGGATCTGTTCCCAACAGAGCTCAGGGCTTTGATGTGTCCGTGACCCGCCTGTATGATGCCCAGCACAGGCTCCTGCCTGCCCCTGCCTGTGCCAGCGATCATCATCCCTCCAAGCTGAACAGGACACATCCACGGTTCCCTCCAGTCTGGCTTTTGACCCAACGGTCTCAGCAAGCCACAGCGCAATACCCAGTGGAGTTCATTCAGCTGGCAGCCTCCTCCCCACAGCTCCCTGCAGGGCCCTAGAGAACCGCAGACTTTGCTAACCAAGACCCGCAAACCCCGGCGAGCGGCTCCCCCACCTTGAGAGCCCCGCAGATCTCTACGGTGTCAGCTTCCTGCACCACCGTCACCCGGAAATTCGGGGTCTGCATCAGCTCCTTCAGCGTCTGCCCGTGCTGCGTGTTCTTGCAGCCTGATGAGACAAAGGGAGGAGGAGGAAGATGATGGGGGCAACTCTGAGGTAGGACTGTGCTGCTCTCCTGCCCAGTGGTGTGCTCCTGCAGCATTGTCCTTGCAGCTGGTGCAGCGAGAGGAACCTATTGCCCAACTGATGGATGTTGCTAAACGTTTGCAGGTCCACAAAGTGCCACGCACACATTGCATGGCAGATAAGCGAGGTTCAACCTTGGAATTCCCAGAAGACGGGGACGATCCCTACTGCTGTGTCGAGCAAGACAGAAATGACATGCCCAGTAGATTAGAGGCATCTTCAGAGGTTGCAAATTTGGGTTTGGAGGCTGCTGTTCTCCCTGTTCCTGCGATGTCCTGCACGGGAGCGTTTCTGTGTGCTTGCAGCGATAGCATGCGCTGTTATACCTCCCCAGTCTCTGCAGCCTCCTGCACAGCGTGTTTGCTTTTGTTTAAAATATAGACACTTTGAATCCCGTAACTTCTAACCCAGCAAACTCTTCTGTTGGTTTTGGCTGCTGTACGTGATTCACAGTGTGGAGGATGTCAGAACAGTCACCAGATGAACTTTCAAGCAGCCCTGGCTGGCAGTAACACGAGATCCAGGTGAACGTCCCTTGAAGCCCAAGGAAACGAAGGTAGGAACTCTATTTCCTAAAGGGACTCTTAGCATACACCCCCTTCCTTTGTGGCAGGCAGAATGCCTGATGCTCAGGCTGGCAAGGAGCTTTTAGACACACAACTCTGTTTTTCATTTCATGAAGTGAGCAATTACGTCATAAACCCTGTGAATGAGCTCCTACGGAGTCCCACTGCCTCCGCGGGGAAAAAGGGCCGGCTCACCCTGGGCAGCAGTAGTTTGAGCTGCGCCATGCTCCCCCCTTTGCCTCTTCCTGCTCGTCAGAAATGAAGGCTGCTAATGAGGAGGGCTTTTGGCTCCTTACCGATGGTTGTTTCACAGAACTTCTCTGCTGCCACTTCATTAGCAATGTTGGCCCCCATGAGGACGCTCATCTCGATTCCCAGTTTCTCATGGATAATGTCTGAGATCAGCCTCAGCCCATCTGGTCCTTCGTCCACCCCCTGAGAGGCAACCAGGGACAGAGATGAGCACCTGCCCCCCTGGAGACGTACCACCCCCCTGCCCCGATCCCGTCATTCCCTGTGCTTCAATGCTCTGACTCCCATCCCCCCAGTGCTCAGCTGCACCCCACTCCTCCCAGTGCCTGAGATCCCCCATGTGCCCTCACCCTTCTCCTCCACCAGTACACCTCCAAATCCCCATCAAGACTCTGCCCCTTCTTCCCACTCTCCCCACGTCCCCCCTGTAACCCTGGAGCCCAGTTTCTGCTCCAGAATCCCAGGATTCCCCTCGCAGCCTCTCCGAACCAGGCTGCTTCCAGCTAAGCCCCCTTGACGCAGCGCCCCAGCGAGCCGCCCGGGCAGCGCTCCTCCTGCTCACACCTTAATGAGCGACATCCCAATAGCATCTTTCTTCACGTGGCCCTTGAGCTGGTCACAGACTTTGCGGATAAACTGGTGGGGCACCACGAACAGGAGGATGTCAGCCCCAGCACAGGCTTTCAGCAGGTCTGGCTCTGCTACCTGAAGAGATTAGGACTGTCGTCGAGGGCTTGTGCCTGTAGTAAGTGTGTCCTGAACCCAGGACAAGGGGAGCAGGGGCTTGAGAGCAACTGCTGGGGGCTTCCCTGTGAGGGAAGGAAGGGCACGGAGTCACTGCCCTGAGGTTCCCTTCCAGGGCAGAGGGGCTGGAGCAGAGCAGGGCGAAAGCAGCCTGAGCTGGTCCCACAAGAGCCGGGGTCATTCTGGGGACCCCAGCAGGCCAGTGCCAGCCGAGGGGCTGAGCGTACAGCCGTGGGGCAGCAGCCCCCGGGCTCTCCATGCGCTGCCGATGCCAGTTCGCAGGCAGCCACATGGCCTCAAGCCCAGCCTGTGGGATGCCAGAGCCGGGGCAAAGGTGGGCAGGGAGAGGAGCCAGGGCTGCAGCTCGTCCAAGCATGGATCAAGGTCACCGGGAGGGTGTAGCCGAGTCCCATGCAGCCCGGTGCATCCCCTGCTTTCACACACCGGTGCCCAGGACACCAGCAGAGCTATTTATTACCTCTCCCAGAGAGCCCGGCTGTCGGCACCGGACCTTGCGCTCAGCGGAGGGGCTGCCGTCGGGCCACACTCACCACATTGGGGGGCAGCTTGTGCCCTGGCAGGTACTTGACATTTTCGTGCTCCGTGTTGATGATGTCGGTGAGGCGCCGGCCGCCCACCTCCTCCTCCAGCACCCACATGTTCACCTGGTTCTCAAAGGTGCTCAGCTGTGCCGCATTGCTGCCGGCGATCTTGGCGATGGCCGAGCCCCTGCGTGGGCAGAGCAGAGCCGTAGGCAGCGGGCACCGAGGCCACTGGCACCAGGGAGCCCAGTGCGCCGCAGGTCACTGGGGGTCCTGGTGAAAGGGGGACAGCTTGCAGCGGGTACCGTGGGGTGCTAGGGAGGACGGGGACGAAGAAGGGACCTGGGTGCCCGGGCAGCGGGCAACTCACCAGTTGCCAGAGCCCACGATGCAGACTTTCTTGCCACCCATGGTGCAGGGAGCCGGGGCGCTGCGCAGTGCTGAGCCCGCCGCTGGTATTTCAAGGCCGCCCGGAGCAGGGACGGCCCCGTCCCGCCCCCGTCCCCGCCTGCCCCTGGGGAAACCGGGCACCGAGCCCCGGGGCGGCAGCACCGGCCGCTCTCCCAGGCACGACCGGTGCTCGCAGCTCGGTGGGCGGCAATGCAAGACCGTGCTGCAGGTGCAAACTGCTGCCCTGAAGCAAAGGTGAAGTAGCTCACATCCCAAATCTCAGCAGAAGCGGGAGTCGTGACTGCAGAGCTTCTCTCTTCCCTTTTCCGCACAAAAGCATTTTATTCCCCACCCCGCCCCCACGAAGTAAGAAACATGAACCATGCGGTTGCGGACCCGGGACACAACTCCTGCCCTAATCTCACAGCCTTGAGCAGCAGCACTAACGGCCTGACCTCAGGCAAACTGCTCCTTTTTCTAGCCACAGCGGAGCTTTCCCTTCCAACAGGGCCTTACAGGTGCATTGCATTTCTACTTTTATAAACAAGGCAGGGCAGACACTGGTGCCCCTTTTGCATAGTTTTAAGCCCTTGTATGTAAACTTTACTACAGTTACCTCAAAATTATGCCCAACTCCCATAGGGGGAAACAGGCTGTCACAATTCTGCAAGGCAGCTGAGTGTGGAAACTGGCCCGTCTAGATTTTATCAGCAGCTTGGCCACTAGATTTCCAGTTTTGCTCAAGTTACTTTGCTTGTTTACCACAAAAGCACTTTTGCAAAGGCTTAGCAGACTCTGCGAGCCAGGAGATCCTTACATGAAAGGCTCTCTATAAAAGGCCAAACTATGAAGAACATTTTCTCTGCAGTCTCTTAACCCAGTTGGCTTTGTTAAAAATTAAAAAAAAAAGAAAAAAAAAAAAGTGGAGATAATCCAATCCTGTCCCTTCCCAGGCAAGTAAATGAAGTGTCATTCACCAAGGCAGCTGCGGAGAGAAAGCGTGCTGTCAGCACAGAAGGAGGGAGGACAGCTTCCTTCACAGGAGGCTTTTATTAAAACTGGGTGACATCTACAAGGATACAGTAAAAAAAAAAAAAAAAAAATTTTGGTCCATGGAAAAAACCATAATATTCAGTTAAGAAAAGCAGTTATTCTGCAACAGCTATGTTTGCCTACGCAGTACTCAGCATCCTTCATGTGTGATTCCCCTGAGGAGTCAGTGGGCTGCTTCATCAGCACCAAGACCTTCACCCCAGAACCACAGAGGAGCCATTTCATAAGGGGGCAAAGGAGAAGGGAGGTCGAGAGTCTATTACTCACGGACATGTAGTAACACACACACGAGGAGGAGGGCCACCCAGGCTCCCAAATTCATAGCAACCTTCCCGACCACAGCAAAGCTGGGTGTGGGGATGAGGGGGGGTTTGTCAGTAACAGGTTTTTGCAGCTATTCCAAGAGAATACAACCAACTTTCAAGTCCATTTGCATTACAGTCTCGAGAAGAAATGCTGAGATCCGGGTTAAGAGAAGCCATTCCCTTACACCTGACCACGAGTTCACCAGTAATTCATTCCATAAAGAGGCATCTGGGCTGCTACTCCCCACGGTTGAGAAAATCTACTTGTACATTCCTGAACCATGCTGGGCCTTATGGCAGCCCCAGAACCTAAAATGTGACTAAAAACCACAGGAGCTTCGGCACAGAAACACCTGCTAACTCGCGTATGCTTGGAGCTACGTCCATTCCCAAGGACTGTCCCGTTACACCCTCAGGTCCACACGAAGGAGCCTCTGGTCCCCACAGCAAGTGACACAGGATAACTGTCCCAAAGGAATGAGCCTACAGCACTGCAGCCCTACACAATTCCACCAGGCAGCTGCTGCGTCCCCTCTCCCTGCTACAGGGAGCACAAGCAGCCAGACGGCTTGCTGGAACCGCAGGTCTAGGTCTTTTGAAGCGCAGAGAAACCTCACCACTCCAATGCTTCCATGTCCCTGCAGTAAACCAGTGCCTCAGCTCCCCTGTGATCCCCGCCTAGGACAGTCTGTCAAAGAACACAAAGGGAACAGGGCAGGGAAAAAGGGACAAGGGAAGAAGCAATTCTCTACGCAGTCCAGTAACTTCCTCCAGGAGGAGAGTGACTTATGAGGCAGCCCAGTGCAGCAGCACCCTCCGAGCGAGGGAGTGAGGGCAGGGAGGTATGTCAGCTCACGGCATCCTGGCACCTTGCTATAAAACCAGGCAGGGAAGGGACGAGCCACAGAACTCCACCCTTACAGCAGATCCAGGCTTCCCAGACCCAGGTCTCGTGTGCCACAACTAGATGCTAGTTGGGGAGGGATGGGCTGTGGTTTCTGAACTTGAGAAAGGCTCCAAGTCAGCAGTCGTACTGGCTACTGGGGACACTACGGGCAGCGCGAAGTCAAGGGGAGGCTCTCGGAAGCCTTGGGACTGACAAGGCAACAGTCAGGAAGAAAACCAGGTAGAAATGTGTGCTCATTGGAGCCTGTCTGCTTGCCACACCCCAGAAGACCCCAGGTGTCCTGGAGTTGCCCCAACAGGGACAATGCCAGGATGAATAGTGATGCGGGCCTCGCTGCCGGAGTGGGATTATGTGAGCCTCAACAGTGTACTCTGCAGCTCTCTGTCTCCACAAATAGCTGTGATGCCTTCTGGTTGGGGAGGAGCGGAGCAGCCTATGTGTTACGGATTCCCAGAGCCTGCTCCAATTCCTGCCGTCTTTGCTGCACCTGCAAGAGAAGCCAGAATAGCAGCGTTAACGTACTTGGATGGTGCAGCACCGTAGCATACGAGTTAACACAGGACCCATCTGGAAAATGGTAAACTCAAACTGGGACCAAGATGCACCAGCAGTATGTACAAGTGAAGCTTAGCACTGCCACTTTCCAGCGGTAGCAAGGAGTGACAGGTAGGTACTCGGAGCCACTGGGTACGGAAGGGGACCCCTACTCAGGGACGCTCACCTTGGAGTAGAAGTATCTGCACACAGCTTCCTGAGCCCACGGCTGGAAGTAGAACTCAGCTCTACGCTCCTCTTCAGGATTCCCAACAACATCAGTCATTGTCTGGAGAGCACAAAGGACAAAACAGTTCAGGGAGTGCAAAAGCTCTGGCTGTCCTAAGCAAACCCACACCCCCTCCCCTTTCCTCAAAGGCATTTCAGTACAGTCAGGTCAGGTTCTTACACTCGACTCCAATTCTAGTCTCGCCTTCTGAGCAGGAAATTGCCTCTCTCTCTCTCTCTCTCTCTGTGGGAGCCGGTTATAATGAGGGAAGCGTGTGACTGGATCCACCTTCCACACAAGACAAAGCTTTTACCTTTAAATCCCGGCACTGGGACTGCAGCCAGTCGTTGATGAAGCCCTGAGGATCTCGGGCAAAGCTCAGCATGAACTCCCGCTGGGTCTTCAGCTGGTTAATTGTCTCTATTGTTTCATGAATCTGAAGGAGATAAGCACAGCAACTAAACTGCTGAATAGGGGGAAAAGTCAGACAGAGACATGGAGAGACCCGGCGAACTCTTATACTCCCTGGTTGACTTATACCCATCAAACAGGATTTTCAATTCCCAGTTTCCTGCTCTGAATATTACCAATTTTCCCACTGACCATTTGCTTTAGAACTACGTTTCCAGGTAAAGCCACCCGTTTGTAAGCATGGCTGACCCCACTCCAGCTTCCAAACGCACAACAGAGCAAAGCTGAACTCCTGTCCTGTTCAGGGCTCGCCTGCTCCAGAGACACATTCCCAACCCAGCCCCGAGGAGGGCAGAGCTGAAGGAGCTCTTCCTACCTTGTTATCCAGAGCAGCAATTTCCTGTTGACTGGCTGTGGACAGCAGGAAGGAATTCATCTGAGTTTTCAAGGTATCGTCCACCTCCACATCAATGTCATAGCAAGCCGTTTTCTTCTGGTCGTTTGGGTCAACACTAGGGGCGGCCACAAGAAAGAAGCCAAAATAAGCGAGTAGCTCAAGAAAGCACCAAGTTGTAGCTCCCCTAAAATGATGCAGGATATGGACCGCAGGCAGGGACAAGCCAAGCTAGTATTAGCTTCAGCTCTAATGCCAAGCAGCAAAGCGCCACTGATGGCTTTGCAGCACAAGGACCAAGCGATTGCTCCAAGCACATTTCCATCTGCCTAAGTGTAATGCAAAGGACAGCATGAACGTGGGAGTGCCTTGTGGAGAAGAGGGACGTGGTAAATGAAAGAGGCGGCTGTTCTTGTACAAAGAAACAAAGACAGGCAACGTGGGAACCACTGCTAAAATCAGAATATATTACATTGTCTTCCTGTGCCAGCCTCATCCATCCCTTCCACTCTTCTTCCAAGAAATAGGAAATCAAGTGTCCCAGTCTCACCTGATCACATGATTAATGATGATCGGTTCTGGGGGCATAAGCAACGCGTGAAGTCTTTGTGGGATTTCAGAGAACTTCATCCGCTGAGATTCAAATATCTGTGACAGAAAAAACACGGGGCTAAGGAAAGCAATGGGAGCTCAGTGACAGCAACCACTGGCTGCTGACAAAGAAAAGCTGAAAACAGTCGCTTGTTCCAGCCACACTGTTACCTGCTGGAGGTATTTGTCACAGATGACATACTCCCGCTCATGGGGGTCCTGGAGCTTGTGGGTCTTGATATATTGCCACAAAGCCTGGATGATCACTGGACGGGTCTGAGTGTGAATCCCCAAGAGACGAGCCAAGCGGGGATCCAATTTGAATTGGGGAGGCTGAAACAAACAGCGCAGAAAGGTGAGATGGCCGCAGACACAGCTATGACACAGTACATGCCCCGCGCTGTTACTCCCGACACCTTACCTGGTAATCCAGCATCAGAAGGACAGTACAGCGCACATTTACATCTCCTGGCCTCTTCACCTGGAAGCCATCCGTCTCCTGAGTTGTAGCAGTCCTGTGCCACTGAACAGGAGAGGGCATTTAGAATCACCCCCACACTTGGTTCCCTTCGCTCCTCTGCTGCTTGGCACCCAACAAGCTTGCCAGTAAATCCCACCCACCTAGAGAAAGTTCACCTCATTTCCACTTACAGCTTGAAACAAGTGTCCAGACCCCCAGCAAGTCAGAGGAAAAGCTAAGATAAGAACTCAAGAGCTCCTGGCCCCCAGCCACTTGTTCAAGCCTTAAGTATCCCCACCTCTCAAGTTACAAGTGATACACAAACCCTGTCTGCTGAAACACCAACCCATTTTTACAGGTAACGCAGCAAAAAGAAGCTCACCTCTACTAGGTGATTGTCAGGGCCATAGAGGTCTTTATCAAGTTCAATGACCAGAGATTTAAAGAAGGATGAGAACTTTCTTTTCTGCTTGGTGGCATCATATTTGGACAGAGCAGACTGCAAGCAACACAGGAAGGAAAAGCGTTAGGACAGCAAGTCTCAGCACTCAAGCACAGCCACCGTGCACAACAGTGTTCCTTTAAGTTCTGAACACCTAAATTCACCAATATGTGCTTGAAAATCAAGTTCCAAGCCAGAAAGTGAAAGACTGGAGTTAAAGATGAGCTTGTAGGAATTAAATCACTCAGCAATTTCATACAACGCAAGTGCCCTGGTTCTCAGAGCCAGGGTACACAAGTGCCACTGATCGGCTCTCACCATTAATTCTTATAGTTCTAAGAACTTTGTATAACTCATGTCCTGCCATGGGGATACCCATCGGTCTCCAAGTTTGGCTCTCGGTCTCTTCACCGTCAGACTCCTTGGAAAACAGAGACGAAGGAGGATATCAAGCCCCTAGCTACACTCTCAGGCACTAAGAAACTGGTTTCATCGCCAATTCCAGATCCATAAAGTCACCTCTGTGGTTGGGTATTTCACACTTACATCTTCCAGCAGCCGTCCTTCTACCCGAAGCTCCCAGGAGGCGACTGTTCCTTCACCATCCTCTGCATCCGACTTGGCTGGATTGAAGGTATTGGAGATAAAAATACGTAGCTTTCGTTTTTGCTAAGAGAAAAAGCATCAGTTCAACGTTAATTCTGAAATCTTGCTGACTATCTTGCTTCTGTTTTGCTAAAACTAAGCTTACTGTTTTTAGCTGCCTCATATTCCCCCTCTCCCAGAGCAGACAGCAAGGAAAGAGGCATTTCTGGATCCAGTCCTTGGTTGTGCCTGGCGCATCAAGATTCCTGATACGCCATGCTTACAGGGACATTACCCAAGGTTCATTGCCCTCCTGCTGTCTTAACTAAAGTAAGAGCCTCCAAACCTTGCTTATGATCATAGAATCACAGAATCATAGGCTTGGAAGGGACCTCTGGAGATCATCTCCTCCAACCCCCCCGGCCAGAGCAGGGTCACCCACAGCAGGTGGCACAGGAACGCGTCCAGGCAGGTTTGGGATGTCTCCAGAGACGGAGACTCCCCCACCTCTCTGGGCAGCCTGTGCCAGGGCTCTGCCACCCTCAACGTCAAGAAGTTCCTCCTCATGTTTAGGTGGAACTTCCCATGCTCAAGTTTGTGCCCGTTACCCCTTGTCCTGTCACGGGGCACCACTGAAAAGAGCCTGGCCCCATCCTCCTGACACCCACCTTTTTAAGTATTTATAAGCATTGATAAGGTCCCCCCTCCATCGTCTTTTTTACAGACTGAAGAGACCCAAATCCCTCAGCCTTTCTTCATAAGAGAGGTGTTCCAGTCCCCTCAGCATCTTTGTAGCCCTTTGCTGCACCCTCTCCAGCCATTCCCTGTCCTTCTTGAACTGGGGAGCCCAGATCCATGATAACCATGAACGCAGCCCTCCCCTACCTTAATGGGTCGCTTCAAAGCCTCCTGGATATCCAAGCGTTTCCTCATAATCGTCTGGTCCAATTTCCTTTCAAAGGCCAGCAAGTCCATATAGGCCTGAGACTCGGGTACGAGTTCACGAATCTAGAGCCAATCAAGAATGCAAATCACTGTCAGCTCCCCCGCACTTCTCCAGTCTACTTTGCATCAACGCAGGCTGCAGCTGCGTGTGCCACTCACCCTCTGAGGTAGAATTTTGTCAGCCATCTTCTTCTTTTTAGCGCTGTTAAGGAAGAAGATGCACACACAGTCATTAAAATGGCAACCACTTTGTGCAAATGAACTGCAGGCACTCACGAAGGGAGCAAGATGACAGCTTGTTCCCTGGTTTAGTACTGCCGCATCAGCGGTGCGCTCAGCCTGATGCCGGTCTCGGGCCCGGGCTCTCCTTTTCAGAGGCTCTTATTGCTACCATCCGTGCAGTCAGGCTCTGTATTCCCCACGGCCCCTGCCGGGCCTCCAGCACCGCAGAGCTGACGAAGCCTGCGGCAGTGCGACGAACTAATGTACCTGAACACTTCACATCCCCTAGGAGAGCTCAGAAAGCGGGGTTACATCAAGTTGGAAAGGGCGTACCACACATAATGCCTAACCAAAGCGACTCTCTAGTCTCCACTAGCTTTAGATTGACTTTTCTAGGAAATGCATTTTAAATCAAGACATGAATTACCAGTGTTAGAATCACAGAATTGTCTGGATTGGAAGGGACCTTTCACATCATAGAGTCCAACGATCCACCAACACTGCCCAAACCACCACTGACCCACGTCCCTTGGTGCCACGTCTGCCCGGCTTTTAAATACCTCCAGGGATGGCGACTCCACCGCTTCCCTGGACAGTCTGTTCCAATGCTTGACAACCCTTTCAGTGAAGAAATTTTTCCTAATATCCATCCTAAACCTCCCCTGGTGCAACTTGAGGCCATTTCCTCCAAGCACGGCAGGAGGCAGAGTGCCCCGCACACAGCCCGACACAAAAGCTTTGTGTCGCTAAGCGCAGCCAGGCCATCGCACCACGTCACTGACTGACGCTCCCTGCTGCCCCACACAGTCCCCGCTTCAGCGAGGACTCACCCCTCGCTCTCTGATTCTGGGGGTGCCTGCCTGCACCCCCAAACCCAGCCTCGCTCCTGGGGGCCTTTGGTGAAAGAGGCAAAACATCTGTGCCCCCGTCTGAGCATGCCCTGAGATGCCCCGATGCCAGGGGACAATGCAGGATGTCCCTGAAACACCCCAGGATGTCCCAAGACACTACAATGGCTGGGGATGTCCCTGATGCCCAGGGATGCCCCAGGATGTCCTGAGACACCCCAATGCCTGGGGACGTCCCAATGCCTGGGGATGTCCTGGAATGCCCTAAGGCACTCTGATGCCCGAGGACACCCTGGGATGTCCCACTGCCCCTGGATGTCCCCAATGCCCAAGGATACCCTGAGACATCCCAATGCTTTGGGATTCCCCAGAATGTTCCCAATGGCCTGGGATGTCCCCACTGTCCAGGATATCCCCGCTGTCCTGGGATGTCCCCAGTGCCCGAGGATGCCCTGAGACACCCCAATGTCCAGGGATGCCCTGGGATGCCCCCAGTGCCCAAGAATGCCCTGAGACACCAATGCTCAAGGATGTCCCTGCTGCCCTGGGATACCCTGGGATGTCCCCACTGTCGTGGGATGCCCACAATGCCCGAGGATGCCCTGAGACACCCCAATGCCCAAGGATGTCCCAGAATGTTCCGGGATGTCCCCACTGTCTCGGGATGCCCACAATGCCCGAGGATGCCCTGAGACACCCCAATGCCCAAGGATGTCCCAGGATGTCCCGGGATGTCCCCACTGTCTCGGGATGCCCACAATGCCCGAGGATGCCGTGAGACACCCTGCTGCCCCGTGATGTCCCCGCTGCCCCGGGATACCGGCCCTTACTTGTGGTTGCGGTTGGGCACGGCCTGCGGCTGCACCTGCTGGAGCTGCTGCGGCGCCGGCCTCTTCCGGGCCTGGTCCAGGCTGGCCTGCGCCATCCCGGGCCGCACCGCCGGGCTCCCACCGTAACCCGGCGGCCCCATGGAGGGGCCCTGGGGCGCCAGCCGGCTGCCCGGTAACATTCCGGGGCGCTGCGGAGAGAAGAAAACCGGTCCAGTGCCCACCGGGCGAAGCCGAGCCCGTCCCCGTCCCCGCCGCCCCCGCTCCCTCCCGCCCCGCCCCGCGCAACGCCGGTCCCTCCCCCGTCTCACCGGGTAGGCGGCTCCCGGCAGCGGCGAGCGGTACAAGCCCTGGCCCGGAGCCGGGCCCATGCGCACCGGCCCGCCCGGCGTGCCCGGGCCCAGCGCGCCGGGCCCAGCAGCGGGCCCACCGCCGCCGCCGCTGGGAGTCACCGACTGGAATCCCGCCCGCGCCGCCATCTTCTTCAGCACAAAGGGGAGCGGGCCGGAACCGGATGTGCGCCATAGAGAGAGCGCGCGGGTGCCGTGCCAGAGAGGCGCCGCCCGCAACTGCTGCCCTCTGCCGGCCGGAGGCCGCGGCGGGGGCGGGGGGCGGTGGGGGGGTTGCAGGGGCCTGTGGGGGGCCATGGGGTACGTGGGGCCTGCGGGTTCCTGGGGGTGATGTGGGAAGTGCAGGTTCCTGGGGGTGCAGGGGCATGGTCCTGGGGACGTGGGGTATATGGGGGGGTGCAGAGTCCTGGGGGTGATGTGGGGGTGGAGGGTCTTGAGCGGGGGGGGGGGGCGGTGTCCTGGGACCATGGGGGTATTCGGGGGGTGTGGGGTGTGTGCAGCGTCTTGGGGTGCTGGGGCCGTGGGGTTATGTGGGGCTGTAAGGACTTGGGGGTGCTGGGGCCCGGTCCTGGGGGCGTGTTGGGGCCATGGGGGTGTATCAGGGGGTGCAGGGTCCTGGGCGTATTTGGGCATGATCCTGGTGGGGTGCTGGGGCCATGGGGGTATATGGGGGGTGCAGCGTTCTGCGGGGGGTGTGTGTGTGTGCTGGGGCCATAGGGGTATTTGGGGGGTGCAGAGTCCTCAGGGGGTTCTGAGGCTATGTCAGAGGGTGCAGGGCCTTGGGGTAAAGTCCTGGGGGATTAGGGGAGGGTGCAGGGCCCCTGAGGGTGGCTTTTGGGGTGCTGGGGGCAATGTTCATGGGGAGCCTGTGTGGGGGGGGAGCGGGGAGCCCTGTGGGTGTGCGGAGCAGGGTGCCTGTTTTAAGTCAGCGGGCTGGGGGCTCTCATCTCTGTGCAAAACCACCCGTAAGAGAATTTGCAGCTCCTTGAATCCTCCTCGAGCTCCCTTCAGGCATGCCTGGGGACTCCTCCACCTGCCGCCGCTGACATCGCGCTTGGTCTGAGCTCTCCTGTCCCCACTGAGCCTGGCTGATTTCCGCTGCAGCCCCCGGGGTTACTGCCCAGGAGCCGTTACAGTCAGAGCCGCCCTGGAGTTGAGGAGGTTGGGGTGTCAGTCCTACGCTTGCCAGGCCGGAGCTGCAGCGCTCGCTGTTACGAACGTGTGCCTCTCGCAGGAGACGCTGGTCCTGAAGCCTCCTTCGCTCCGGGGTGTGCTCGAAGGAAGGCGGCTTTGTCTGCCCCGGGGACGGAGGACTCCAGCGTGCAGACCTGGCAGTGACGCCTCTCACCAGAACTGCCGTCCTTAACGTCTTAAGAAGTAAGCTTATGGGGGTGTGAATGGACATAAATGGAGTCAGTTTGTTCAGGTTTAGGCTGAGCACCAAGGAAAAGGATTTCTGTCTCCCTTGAGAGTTGCTACAGAAAGCACGATGTTAGAATTAAAGGCCACTTTCTGCAAGTATTTGCATTAAGTTCCCTATTCCCTGGAGCACTTACCCTTGCGGTTGCTCAGAGAGAAGAAGGGACGCAAATCCAGCCAGCGTTAATCTGTGAAAAAAACCCCAAGTGAGCAGTCACACCACAAGTATTAATTAAGCAATTAATGATGATCATGGGTCATTTTGGAGGCTGTCCTGTACAGTGCATGGCATTGTTGACCGAGCAAAGAAGTGGGGATGTGTTGGCACCTTTTCTGCCAGATAACGGCATTTTCTATCCTCGATGAAAAACACGAAGCTTTGAGCACAGCCATTAACTGTTGTCTCGGCATCCATGTGTCCGTGCAGTTAATTTAATGCCACCTCCGACAGGCTTGGCGCCCAGCAGCCTTATGAAATATTCATGGGGAGGAAAAGCAGTGGAACTTATCTGCTCCGTATTGTTCAGATGCAACTTTGACTGAGACTTAAAGCCTGGCAGGAGCCTTTTGGGCAGGCTGGAAAACTGCCCGGCTCTCCAGGGAGGGACACGCAGAGTGAGGTGGGGTGGGAGCGAGAGAAGGCAAGGGCTAACCTCGGAACCGGAGAGAGGGCAGCGAGACTTGGAGAGCGGCTCAGCTTGGCGCAGGTGGCTCTTGAGACGCCCCACATCGCAGGAGCCGATTTGGGAGCGGCCCCAGCCCTCTGTCCCCGGGGATGCTCTCTGAGCAGTCCTCTCTGTCCCCTGATGCTGGCTGCGTTTTGTAGGAAGGACAAGGAGAAAATAACCCCAGCTTCCTTGGCTCAGTGTCTCCTTACACTTGTCCTTTCTCTTTTCCTCTGCCCTGAGGGTTTGGTTGGTTTGCTCCTCCCAGTGGAAATGGTTTGCGAAATGCTACCCCGCGCACCTTCATTTTGCTGCACCTGCTGGCACCAGGCGGCTCCTCTGAAACCTTCCTCCCCAACCAGTACGGCTCTGGCTCCAGGCAGCCGAACCGCATCCAGCACTGTGTAATTATATCTCAGCGCCTGTTTCTGCTGGCAGCTTTAGCACGGAGCCAGTGGTAACCAGGAATTATTGCCAGGGAGGAGAAGAGGTGATGCTATCTCTGCCGTGGTTTTATGTGTGATGCGTGATTAATCCTTGCTCTGTAGGGTTTCAGCAGCCACACGATCCGCAAGGTAAACACGGCAGCGTGCAAGCAGGTGCTTCCCAGCATCCCAGGCCTGGGTGTGTCACACCCCGTCCTCGCGTGGATCATCAGAGATGCTTCCCGTGAAATGTAATTAACTCCTTGTCTTGCGCACAGCGTGAGTCTCGCACCACCGAGTGACAGACGTGGATGCACACACGCTGCCGGCACAGCACACCTTGCCGCCTGCCAGCCCCGTGCATCCTACGTGCACTGCACCCGTCCATGACCTGCCGGAATCCCGGACAGGCTGGAGCTCCCTGGCCCATGTACGCTGTCCCGCCACGCACGGATCGCATGCACGGTAGAGCCTTGTGTCTGAAAATCACAGAATCAGAGAATGGTGGGGGTTGGAAGGGACCTTTGGAGATCATCTTGTCCAACCCCCTGCAGGGTCAGCCAGGGCAGGTCGCACAGGATTGTGTCCAGGTGCGTTTGGAATCTCTCTAGAGCAGGAGACTCCGCACCCTCTCTGGGAACCTTGTTCCAGGGCCCTGCCACCCTCACAGTAAAGATGTTGTTCCTCATGTGGAGATGGAATTTCCCATGTTCCAGTTTGTGCCCGTTGCCCCTTGTCCTGTCCCAGGCCACCGCTGAGAAGAGTCTGGCCCCATCCTCTCGCCCCCCGCCCTTTAGCCATTGCTGAGCGTTGATGAGACCCCCCCTCAGCCCGCTCTTCTCCAGCTGAACAGCCCCGGGGCTCCCAGGTAGAGCTTTTGTGAAGCTTTTCCACTTCGTATCCGAGAGCTGCTCACAGTGGTGTCCTGTCTGGCTGCCCGCTGTGCACCCACGAGAATTGCATCGGCTCTGCTGCCTCTGGGGTCCCGGCACCTCCTCTGCGGGTCCGTTCCAGGCTGCGGCTCCCAGACCTCGTGTCCAGCGGCAGCAGAAACCTCCGACAGCCAGCCGTGCTGGGGCTCTGGGTGCGCCGATGCAATGCGAGGCTGTGACAGACGGATGGGGTGACCTGCTCCCAGCACAGCCCAGCAGGTTAACGGGGAGCTGCGGAAGAGATTACAGCCTGCAGAGACGGGGTCAGTGCCTGCCCTCTGCGCCAGGAGCCGCTGCGAACGCCACCGGGGAGGGAGCAGGCATGGTCAGCTTCTCTGGCTACTCAGAGGGGCTGCCTGCAATTAATTCAGGTCCATTAACTCCCTTCTGGGCTTAGCTATATTATCTTGTTCCTATTCAAAGCCCACCCTGCGGCCTTTGCAGCACCAGCTCTGGCAGAGAAGGACCAGAATAGCAGTAAGACGGTTCCAGTTTAAATGCAAAATACCCCGTCTGCCATTTCCAGGAGCAACAGGGACGTGGCCAGAGCCAAGTGACCGCGGGGAGTTTGGCATTTCAGTATTCCCTGTTCACTGCCCACTCACTATTATTCAGTCTCTGTGGGGTCCTGGGGGCTTTTTTTTGGATGCCCAGAGTTGGATCTGGCGCGTTACTTTTGCTCTGTGTAGCTGGAAATTTTGAGGACAGAAAATGCGTTTAGACATGGCTTGTGCTACAACTGCTACTGACTCGGTTAAATTGAAAGCAGGTGATATTCGAGCCAGTGACTCATTCCTGCTGACTCCCAGGTGTCTGTCCCAAAGCACAGAAGTGTTAGACTTGTCAAAGATCAGCAGCTGCGCACGTGTTCATTCTCCTCCCCCTGCTCCAGAGCCGAAGCGGGTTCCCATCCGCCAGCCCTGACGCGTCCCTCGGGGCGCGTTCCCGGGGCAGCGCGGGACCAGGCAGCCACGCTGGAGCTTCGGCACCCAGACCCATCCTCACGTTAGCGCGGCGCTTAGCGAAGGGATGCTTTAACGTGAGTGACCCCGCTCAACGTCAGCTCTGATGCTGCTGGTATTCGTGTGCGCCTTTACAGACGGTTGCTGGGAGCCTGGACCCAAACTTTCTCCTCCCCCCTCTGACCTTTCGGTCCTGGCTCCGGGATTTCAGCGATGGCTTCAAGAACATCCTGGGATGACGCCGTCCCCACCGGCCTCCTTGGGGAGCGTTCCCGGCAGCTCCGCGCGAGAGAAAGGCTCAGCGTTCAGGAGTTATATCATTCTTTATATCATCGTTAAGAGTAGCAGGTATTGATGTACAATGCATCTGTCATCTTATTGTGCTTCCTATGAAAATGTGTGTACATAGTACAGATACCAGAGAGAATTCAACACTTTATACACTTGAAGGCATTCAGAGATCAGTAACAGAAAAAAAAAATGGCACAAGAACAAGGCCTAAATGCTACTAGATGGGTATCTACACTGATATGATGCATATATAGAGAGATATATATATATGTACACATATATATATAGTCATATATATTATATATAAGAAATATAAAATGCAGATGACGTAATAGAAACGAACAAAAAAGCGTATGCTTCAACAGGTGAGCGTCAAGGTCAAGTCCCAGCCCCATCTTTAAAAGCTTTAATGGGAAAGAGAAAGAAAGAAAATAAATAAATGAAACGCAATGAAACGTTAGGAAAAATCCATAAGAAAATTTATGGATGTGGCCGACCCGTCATCTTTGGGCGATCGCTGGATACAAAGGACTCACCCCCAGTTCCTAATTTTGGTCAGGAAGCAAATAATAATATAAATGACAATAATAAACACAAAACCGCCATTTAGAAATAATAATTACTAAAAAGACTTATTGCAAAAGCTCCTAAAGATAAGTAGCACTTCAGCCCTGGGAGGGCTCTTGCTCGATGTGTGGGGCCTGGGGGCTGGCGGGGGCTGGGGGAGGCCGATTTCCACTGACCCCAGAGCGAAATGGGGGTGGCGCTTGTGGGCCCGGGGAGCAGAGACGCGGCTGGTGCCGGCGGCTGGACCCCGGCTGCCCGGGCAGGTCTCTACGTGCCGGGGAGAGGCCAGCGGCGGCGCCGGGGCAGCGAGCCGGCAGATGCCCCGAGGGTGCCCAGGGCTTGCGGTGCCCAGGGGCAGCTGCTGTCGGGGGGTTCGGGGGGGTGGGAGCCTGCGGTCCCGTGGACCAGAGCACCCTGTGCCATGGGGTGTCCCTCAACCTGTCAACCCTTCTGCTGCTGGGGCTCCTGTGCCCGCCTGGCCACAGCGGTGCCAAGGGGCTGTCCCCTCGCCGTGCCCCTGGCCGAGCCCGGCCGGTGGCTGCAGCCAAATGGGGGCCAGGAGTTTTCCTTCCACCTTTCTCCCCAAGGATGGCTGTTTTTGGGGGCCGCACGGGATAGCCCCAGGTTCCCTGGGAACAGGGGGGAATGCGGGGCAGGGCTGGTGCTGGCCAGGCTGCGCGGAGCCCAGGAGAGACGGGCAGGGAGACCACAGCGTCGCCCGGCCCCACGCGGCCGAGGAACAGTGCCCGGGCGGTGGGGTCTTCAGTGCCGAGGTGGCACCCCCTGGCCAAGTCCCCTCTGGTGCTCGTGGCTGGCCAGCGAGCTCGGTGGCTGGGCACCGCCGTCCCTGGGGCAGGGTGCCGAGGAAGACGTTTTGGAGAGGTGGAGGTGGCCTGTCTTCATGCGAATGGAGTAGCCAGGAGTGCGAGGGTGGGCTGCGGGGCCACTGCGGTCCCAGGGGACAGCGAGGCTCTCCTGGGACTGCCGGACCCGCTGCCGGGCACGCTGTGGGGCTCCTCGACAATCCCTCCTGCCGGGCACGGGGGTCCCAGCAAGCGCCGGCCAAAGCGTTGGAGCAAGATGGGCATGGAGACAATGGACGGACAGACGGACAGGGCTGTGGATGGAGACTCTGCGGCCGAATGGCTGCTTCTTCTTGGCTTCTGGGTTTCTAGTTAAAAAGGCCGAGGGGAGCCGAGGGGAGGAGACGGGGCGGGCCCGTGCCCCAGCCCGCTGTGCGTGTCGCTCCCCGCACCGCGAGGATGGCCGGGCTGGAGCGTCCTTGAGTCTCTGAACTAACGGGGCAGGCGCCGAGCAGCCGCCGAGGGGGCCGCGTGCCGGGTTCGAGCATTGCCCGACCCGACCGCCTGCCCCAAAATCCGAGGCCGTCGCTCTTGTCCGTGTCCCACCGTGGCGAGGAGCAAGGTCCCCTAGATGTGTCTCTCCGCTGGCGCTCGCAGGGAGAAGGGCAGCTCTCCGGAGGGCTTTGGTAGCTCAGGTTGTACATCCAGACGTCGGTTAGCAGGTGAAGTCCTCAAAGGTGCCCCGGGCCGGGTGATGAGGTAGGATGTTGGCTGCGTACGTCATGCCTGCCGGGTGGCCCCGTATGCTTTCACAGGGATTCTGTGGGGCGGAGGATGGACAGGACACTGGGGTCACTGCTTTCACCCAGACCCCCACAGAGAGCGCGTCCTGTCTCCACACAGCATCTCTGCTTGGTGCCTCTGCTCCTTTCCCAAGCGTTCCCCAAAACAGCGACACACCCCCCCCCCCCGCCCCAGCCCACGATGACACATCTGGGGCAGCCTCTGAGCTCCGAGAGGGGACCGGCAGCTCCCGTGGCATGCCCGGCACTTACGTGGCGTTTCATGTCGTCCATGCTCAGCGCGACGCCCTTGTCCGTGTTGTTCCTCTTGTGGTTCTTGCGGCACTTGCCCCGCCGGCACAACCGGTGCTTTATCACCTGCCAGAGCCAGGTTTTGGTACTGCGGGGGCTCATGGGTGGCTCTTCCCCATGTCCCACAGGAGCATTTCGGTGCTCCAGGATAACCTGGGCCCCCCGGCAGCCGGGGGACGGCAGAGACACTCACCTCGTAGGCGTAGTCGAACAGCTCCAGTACTGTGAGGATACTGGCCCCAATGAACAGCCCCATCTGCCCTCCAATGTCACCTGCGGAGGAGAGGGAAGCCATCAGGGTGGCATGAGTCTGGTGTCCGGTGGCAGAGAAAGGACAAAACTCGTCACCGCTGTGGCTGGTGCCTGGCCATGGCAGCGGGGTGCCCTGCTCTGCACCCACGCTGTCGGCACATCCCGGTGCCGCGGGAACAGGGCCGTGATGCGCGGGGCCGGCATGACACCGCCTTGTTGGGGGACACGGCCTGGGTGCTGCCGCAGGGCCCCGGCGCAGCCGCCAACACTCACCCAGCAAACCAGCCACCTCGTACGCCTTCTTCTGCTCGATGGTCTCGTAGTTCAGGGCTTCAAAGAAGATATCCAGCACCAGGATGTTCTCCCTGTGCAGGGGACAAGCGGCGTCAGGCTGACATTCGGGATGGAGGGACAAGATGCCGCCCCATCGCCGTGGCCGCAGCGCGTTACCCGATGTACTGCTCCGATTTGTTGTACTTCTTGGCCAGGTACTTGGCGGAGGCCTTGCTGGGGATCTTCACCATGGAAAGCTCTTTGCCGTAGCGGGTCACGTTGCAGGGCATCTCGCAGACGCAGTACTCGTTGTCCTTCTCCACCAGGAAATCTGGGCCGGGAGAGAGGGAGATGGAGAGATGGAGAAACCCAACACCCCCAGCTCGGTCCCAGGGGCCGGGCAGCCTCACCTAAGGCCGGATCCGCGCACTCCTTGTACTGCTCCGGGGTGCAGTAAGGGGCATCGCCTGCCGGAGAGAGAAAGCGGGTTTTCCGGGTGGGATGGTGTCGGGGGGCTGAGCGCGGCGGGGGCCGGGGCCCGCCCCGCGCGGGGCTCACCTGGCATGTGCACCATGCGGCAGTTGCAGTTCTCCACCAGGTAGCGGGTCTCGCAGTCGATGCGGCAGGCGGTGATGCTGTAGGTGTCGTAAAACTCCGAGTCGCCCGCCGCGGCCTTGCAGTCGCCCCAGGGAGGCGGCAGGTAGATGAGCTGGGAGGGGGCAGAATCCAGGAGTGAGGAGAGAAGCCCACCAGCCCCCCGGCGTGGCGGGGGGACGGACACCCTCGCTGCATTGGTCCCCAGCGTCCCCCCCTCTCTGTCCAACGTGGGGACAGGAGGGAGGGTCCGCGTCCCGCAGCGGGGCTGGAGGGAGCACCCCAGACCCCCCCAGTCCTTACCCGCTGCTCCTGGCAGGACACGAAGGTCTGGAAGCCGGGAGCCACCCCGAAGCCCAGCTGGTCGATCAGCGGGGGCTCGTCCTGGCTGTGGATCTGCACCTTGATCCCGGCTTCAAAGGAGGTCTCGTCTGCGGCAGAGAGAAGCGGGGTGAGCGCGGCGCTGTACCCGCCGAGCCCTGCTGCAAGAGGGTCCAAAACTTCTCCTGCCTCCCACCCTTCCCCTGGGCAAATTCATTCATTCACGTGTCCATCCATCCATCCGTCCATCTGTTTGCTACGCCACGTCCTTGTCCCCTCCGCCTCTGACCCTCCAGCACCCGGGGAGAGCGGCAGGGAAGGCGTTTGCCTCTATTTATAAACAAGTGATGGCTGCTTGTCTAAACCGATGGGGAGTTGCCATGGCGAAGAGCAAAGACAAGGAGGAAAAAGGAAAGAAAAGGACCTGAAGTGATGAGAAATGGAAGGGGGGAAGAGGAGGGGGCCTGAGGGACGTGGACCCGTGGGGTGGGGAGCTGGGAAGGGGCTGAGAAGCACCCCAGGAGCTGCTGGTGACCAAGTGGACTTGCTGGCAGAGCCGCTGGGGCAGTGGGTTACCTGTTTCCCCCCACACTGGCAGATATTCATCCTGCTGAATGTCCAGCATGATCTCCAGGCCGTTGCCGGTGCCCCCTTTCATGGTGATGAGCCGGGGCTTCCCGTCCTGCCCCGCGTTGAAGGTGTAGCACTTCCCATAGCGGGTGAAGACCTGCGGGAGAGGACATGGGGCTGAGGCTGGGGCCCCTCCGCTGGCACCAAACTGCTGCTGGCACCACGGCACGGAGCCAGGATGGCATCACCAGCCCCAAACAGGGCCGTCCCCAGCCTGGGGGTATGATCCGACCCAGGCTCCTGCCCTACGGGGTGTCTCTCACTGTTGGAACTGCCCCGGTAGAGGAGGAAACGTTCCCCACAAAGGCACAGGGATGGCACGGACCCGGAGGAGATACTTTGCAGATTTACAGCATCTCGACCCCACAGACCCCACGGCAGCCCCAGCTGCCCGAGACGGTGGCACTCAGCCCTACACCTGCGCCAGCACCTCCTCCGAGCCCTCCTCCGTCCCTGCAGAGGACGGGCCTGGACGGGTTCCTGAACCCCCCGTCCCTCCCCGGCCGTTCCAGCTCCGGCAGCCGGCATGTCTCCATGCCACCGAGCTGCTGCCAGCCTGGGCACGGGGCATGTAGAGCCAGGGGGCTGCAGACCCGCATGGTGTCCCACGAGCGATGGTGATGCCAGGATGGAGGTGCCAGGCACCTCCTCTGCCAGCGCAGCCCTGGGGCTGCTCCCACGTCCCACCAGAGGGTCTCCGTGGCCGGTGCCGTCCCCATCTCCAGTGAGACACCCAGGTGCCGGCAGACGGGGCTGAAATATCAGCCTGTCCCTGAGCGAGCTGGCAAGGACAGCGTCACCCGCCGTGCCTGATCCGACACGATGCCGTCCGGAGCTGCTCCCCGTGCCCGGCCACCTTGGGGCTACTCACCGCCGCGAAGTCGCTGGGGCCGCACTCCTCGCCCCGGTAGCTGCAGCTCAGCAGCATGTCCTCCAGCTGGTGGCAAGTGCGGTTAAAAAACCCGTACAAATTTAGGGGTTCGTCCTCATCCCCGGGGCTGGGCTGGGCCGGAGCAAAACCCAGCTCCATCCCGGGCTCGTAGTCAACCAGGGGGGCCAGGTAGAGCAGGTCCTCGTGGCTGAGCTGGGACACCCGCACACGGTTGATGTTGCAGAAGGTGACGGCGGGGAAGGTCATCTCGGGGCTGTCCTCCTCGCTGAGCAGCGTGACGTGGTGGTACTCCAGGTAGTAGACAATGCGGTCGGCCACCTGGTAGAGGAAGACGGAGAGGGAGAGGAGGAAGGCCAGCGCCCAGAGCGCCTGCCGGGCGCCCAGGCTGCCCTCCACGAAGATGTGGCTCAGCCCGTGCAGCGTGCAGCTGCTGGCAAAGGCCACGAAGTCTGTGGCTGCCCCCGCGTCCTCTTCCTCCTCTTCATCCTCCTCCTGCCCGTACAGGAACTCATCTGCTCCATCCTCTCCCCTCCCGGTGGCTGCAATGTCTCTTGGTCCTTCCTCGCTGGAGAAGGAGATGGTGCAGAATATCTGGAGAGGCATTGTCCAGCGTGGAGGTCCCGGCTCCGGCGTGGGGGTCCTGTCCCCTGCCCTGCCACGGCCTGGGGGTCTTCAACGGTGGGTCGGTTCCTCGGGGTGTGGGTGAGAGGGGCTGGGGGAGAGCAGGGAGGGAGGAAGGGGCAAGTTCAGAGAAGAGAAAGGGAGACGGGAAAAGGAGCGAGAGGCGAGCAGGAGTGAGGGAGAGGAGCAGAGGGATGCTCGGAGGGGACGGAGAGAGGAGGGTATATCAGGAGCAGGGAGGAGGAGAGGAGGAGCGAGGGGCGGTTCTGCGGGCTCCCCGGGTCCCCCGGGACCAGCCGGCTGCCGCTGCAGGACGGAGCAGAGACGCCACCAGCTCCAGAAGCACCGACGTGTTGGGAGCTCCGGGTGCTGCCTGGGGGGCCCGAGGGGGTGCCGGGTCCGGTGAACATGGGGTGTTATCGGGAGCGTGCGCAGGCCCCCGGTGTGCTGCGTACCCGCACCGCATCCTCCATCCTCGCTGCGGGGCAGCACGGCCCTGGCAGCCCGACCGGCTGCTCCAGCCAGGCCCTCCCTGCTGGCTGCCAGGCTGTTTCCGGAGCCGCCATATGCCGGGCTCGCCGGGCTCTTCCTCAGGGCAGCTGGAGCCAGAGGTTTTCCCAAAATGCCTGTGACACCCTCCTGCTGCAGCGCCCGCCCAGGTGGTGCCAGGGGGGTGGAAGGATGCTGTGGTGTCCCCAAGCCCTCGCGGTGCTCATCCTGCCCGGCAGCACCCGTCCCTGCGGGCTCCTCTCCCCGTGCCGGGGCAGCGCGTGGGCACGGGAGCAGCCGGCGAAGGCGACGTCCCGAGCGGTGCGAGGTCCGTCCTCCTCCAAGCCAGGGCTGCTTTTGGCAGGATTTGGGTGCTGCCATGGTGACTCCTGCGGATCCCAGCCAGCGTTCGGCGCCACCTCATGCTTCGGGTCCCTGCGGGACACAGGGAGCCGCCGCTTCCCCTGGGGGATGGCATCCAGGCCTCACGCTGCTGAGCCGGGGCTGGGGGTCCCGGGGAGGCAGCCCTGACGTGGGGTGGTGGGATGGAGCCGCGGCCGGGCTGGCTGCCGGTTCCAAAAGCGTCTCCTCCCTGCAGCCCTGCAGCAGCGCAGCCCCTTCTTGCGGTTTGCTTTTTTCCTGCGCTCAGCACTTCATAAAAGCATCCGATGTGACCACAGAGCAATCTCCAGCCCCATCCCAGCACCGCAGCCGCCATCGCTGGTCCAAGGGGAAGGGGAGCATCTAAATACGGCAGTGCTTCGATGCGCAAGAGCTGGATGGGAGGTTTTGGCCGGTGTCCGGGTGCGGTGGGCACGGCCTGGTCCGCTGGTTCGGCTGCTCTGCCTCCTTCCCTGGAGGTTCCTCGGGGTGTGGGTCCCTGGTCCCAGAGCACCACGGGGCCCCTGAGCACACCCCGGCTTGTGGACACGGGCAGCACCAAACTGGGGGAGAAATGCAACCCGGAGACCTGTACAAAGCTGATCTGATACCAGTGCAAAGTTACCTGCTCTTCCCGAGCAAGTGATGCCGGTACAACGGGCAGGGCGTGCACTGGGGATCCCTGCCAGCGCAGGCTCAGCCAAGACGATGACCGATGATGTGACAGCAGGTTGTCCCCCGAGGGGCCGCCCCGGGACTTCCCAAGCTCAGTATTCCCAGTAGGGCCCTTGTGTAAGAGGGACGCTAGCAGTTGGCACAAAGCTGGGGACACTGTCAGCACCCAGGAGAAAGGGTGGGTGACCTTGGGGACGAGCGCCAGAGCCACGGGATGAAATTTCATAAAGCTGAGAGCAAGGCTGCGCCTTCTGGGAGCAACCCCGAGAGTCTGAGCTGGAAACTCCTCCTGGGAAACGGGACCAGGGAGGCAGATTGGGTGGCTGGGAGCCACTCTGCCATGGGGACCAGGTCACCTTTGCCTTTGACGGAGACGAGCTGCAGCTGCACCGTGGGCAGGGCTGGGCTATAAAGGCACCAGGGCTTCACCTGGGAGGGGGTCTGGGGTTGCTGGGCTGGCTCAGCCCTGTGGGAGCAAGCTGGGAGCAAGCTGGGAGCAAGCTGGGAGCAAGCTGGGAGCAAGCTGGGAGCAAGCTGGGAGCAAGCTGGGAGCAAGCTGGGCTGCTCACTCACACCCAGAGGATGCTTTTGGCAGGGAGCGAGCAGGTAGGAGCCGGCTGAGGTCGGGGTGGGGTTTCTGGTGTTCCCCGGCTCTGGGACAGGGAGTTTCTGTGCAATGTCTGTAGGAGGGAGAGGGGAAGAAGGAAAATGGAAGAGAAGCCTGAAGGGGTTTGTTTAGCCCGGGCAGGACACCGACAGGCGAGCGGTGCTGCCCGGGGCGCCTTGGGACAGTCCCTGATGGCGTGAGCGAGGGGCTGACCCGATCCTACGGCATGGGGAGGTTTCATGTGTCTTCTTGGGAGCAATTGCATCAGGGAGAGGGAGATGCTGTAATGAAAACACTCCATCATCAGCTGGGGCCATTAACCTGCCTCGCTCAGCTTAAACAGCTTGCGGAGGGTGCCGGGGCCGGTTCCCAGCAGCGGGGAGGACGAGCACTGGCCCAGCTCCGGTTACCGGCGCCTGTCCCGGAGCCGACACTCGAGCTGGGGTGAAGGTGACTGGGGACGGTCACAGCCAGAAGGATGGTGGCACCGGCGCTCACGGGAGCATGTCCTGACCCTGCAGTTGGGGACAAACTGTGGCAAGTGTCCTCATGTTGCAGACAGAGGGGTGCTGTCCTGGTTTGTGTGAGTTTTTTGGAGATGCTGGAGGAGTCCTTGGGCTCATTCCAGCTCCTCCCTCTCCGGGAGTTATTTTTACCCTCTCTCAGGTAAAGCTTTGGCGGGGGAGAGGGACGGGGGATGCTATAATTAGCTGTGACATCAGCCCCCGTGGCGGCGCGTGCTGGGATGCTGCCGCCACACCCCGACCCACTGCTGTGGTCCAGGGATGCTCCGTGCCCTCCTCCCTGCCGCAGCGAGGGACGCGGGATGGTGGAAGGAGCCTGGTTTTCCCTGGCTCCCGAGTAGCGTTTGGCCGCCGTCCCGGGGCGGTTCGGCCTCGCTCGCTGCTTTGCAGCTTGTCACGGGCCCGGGGAAGGAGGTTCCCCGGAGCGGGGGAGCACGGAGGCGGCGGGGGTGTGTTGGGGGGGAAGCGGGAGGGGGATTTGACGGCAGCAACAGCACATTTCACAGCCTGTCACGCTTTAATGGCAGAGGAGATCAAAGCCGGGATGGAGTTATTCATAGAGATAAACCAATCCCCGAGGAGGCGAGGAGAAAACAACATCGCAAGCTCTGTTATCCCAGGCCTGCAAGCGGCAGCCCGGCCCCGGGGAGGCTGTCGCAGAAAGTGCCCGGGGAGCTGGACCCGCTCGGTTTTGTAACCGGGCGCTGCCCGTCCCTGCCAAACACCGGCCGAGCCGGGGCCCAGCTGCCTCCATCGTGCCGGGAGATCGGAGCCGACCGGTGGGGAGGGATGAGGCGGGGCGCAACTGGGAGCAGGATTTGGGGATGGATATTTGAGGGGGCAGAAGGGCAGCCCGCAGCTGGGCTGTCCCGCTCTGGCGGCGCAGCCAGGTGTATTGCATCGGAGGGGAGGAAAAACGAGGTTTGCGATGTGCCTTGGCCCATGAAGGTGCTTTGCAGCTCCCAGAGCTGCCAAGACGTTGGTGGTGGCACCTGCAGTGCCTCCATGGCCGCTCTGGGCAGGGTGAGACGCTTCGGGATGGCTCCGCAGCTGCGGATCCCTCCCCGGCCCTGGTGAGAGGCAGAGCCGGAGCAGCCGAGCGAGGTGGGATTGCCCGGGCAGCCGGGATCTCTGCCGGGACTAATCCTGCCGCCCCTTATCAGATGCTGCCACCTTGCCTCCGCTTGCTCCGCCAGCCAAGCCGGGCGCAGCTTGTGTTATCCAGCCCTTTATCCCCCAGATTAGACGCTTCACAGTGGATTAGCATGTCACATTCTAATGCAGAAAAATTGATGATTAAAAAGGAGTTTTTCCTCTGTATTATTCCCCACCTCCGCCTCCTCTCCACCCCGTCCCCGCGGGCCTGGGCAGCTCAGCCCCAGCCATGGGGACCAGTGATGCTGCGGCGCTGGGGGATGCGGGAGCCCCGTCCCTGGCTCACAGCGGGGATGGGAAACCAAAGGGCCCTTCCTGGGACCGGGCAGGGCTGGCACGGTCCATCCCGGCCGCTTTTGGTGGCAGGGCTCAGGGCGGAGGGGCCGGGTGCTCCAGGTGCCTGTGCCATCCTGCCCCGGGCTGTCGGCTGCAGACGCGGCATCTGCAGTGCAGGACTTTAATAAAAAGCACATTACGGTGAGTAATGAGCTAAGTGGACTTCATTATGGACCTGGGGCCTCCCTGGCTCCCGTTGTTTTATATGATTTCATATCAGACGAGCCTTATCTCCTCTCCAAACGTTTCCATTTAAACTCCATTAATCTTTCAAAGCTTCCCTGGGCCAGTGCTGCCAAGCGCTTCCCAGCCAGCCCAGCCGGGTGCCGGCGCTGCTGCCCCCGGGCACAGAGGCCACCTGCAGCCGCGCTGGCTTGGGGGGTCCCCGGGGGGCTCAGCCGGGACCCCCCGCAGCTCCGCAGGCGGTTGGGTGCGTACCTCCGGCCGGGCCCTTCGCTGTGCATCCCCTGTGACGGCTCCCACAGCCGCCTTATCCTTCTTGTGGGGATCTAGTTACGCTCCTGTAATCGAAACAGTTTGTAACGCTGAGAGCTCTCAGTGATTTACCCGCTGGCGGGGTCCCTTTGTGCCGCGGAGGGGTCACCGGGACTGTGCCGGCTCCTGCCCTGCCCTGCCGGGATGCGGAGGATGCTGCCGAGGTGATGCTAATCCCCAGGCGGCTGGGATTATCCTGTGCGGACACTTATCCCGGTGCTTTTCCGTGTTTCCTGCCGATCACGAATTACCCATAAGCAGGTTGCAATTTTTTCCGACATCCTTCACAATTGCTCAGACGGTTTGTGCAAGCAGATTCAAGCTGACGGTTTTATTGGTGGTGGTGGGGGGGAGATTGTGTTCCTACCCGGTTTTCTTGCTGCGTTCGCTGGCTCTGGCTCTGCGCGCATCACGGTTTTCAAATCTCATCTAATCCAAGCAGGGCGGATACGCAGCCCCGGCGTGTGGCTGCTCTTGGTGGGACTCCCCGTCGTTTAGCCGGGCTGCGGGGCTGCCAGGAGCAAGGAGAAAAGGGTATAAAATCCCCCGATAAATCAGAGGGAGAGTGGGGAGCACCCTGCCCCGGCACCGTCCCGCATCCCATCCGTGTCCTTATGGTGAGAGCCTGGATGCGGAGGCACCAAAATCTCCGTGCAGGGGGTTAAAAAAAAAAGTCCAAAAAAATAAATAAAAGGTTATAATATCCAAGTGTCGGGGCCTGTATAAATAAATAAGAGCCTGAGCTGGTGAGGAACTTCTTGAGTCATGGTTGTTTCGGGAATTGCAGTGATGCCTGCTGCTCGGAGAGGCCCGGCTCCGGCCAAACTCTCTGCAGGCGATAAAACAAAGGCGTCTATAAAAAGCCAGATAAATTAAAACCAAGGCAAAAGGCCGTGAGACAGTTAATTTCCCGGATCTCCCTGTGGAGATCTCTGCCTCCCCCGTGGCTCCACGCTCTTGCGGGACCTGCCCCCCTCCTGCCCTGGCGTCTCCCCGCTTGGTATCGGGGGGGGGAGGGAAAGTGGCAGCGGGAGGTTTCCTGGGCAGATTCTTCGAAATACCTGCAGTCGGCAAAGGCGCCGTGTGCCTCGCCGCTGCTCAGGATGAAGATCAAACGGAGATTAAGGGGGAACAATTTGGAAAAAATCCCACGTGCTGGTGGTCCGGGGCTGCGTTTCCAGCCTATGGGTTCCTTGGGGGCAGGCGTCCGTGGGTCACACGTGCCCAGGGTACCCCCTCCGCAGCCGTGACATCCTCGCCTCCATTGCTGCTGGATTGCACTCAAAAGCCTCCTCATCTCTTCCAGCAGCCGCAGATGCCATTAAAGCTTATTAATAATAATTAATAATTCATTTGATAATGATTTTTTATGTGCAAAGGATTGCTAGAAGAGCAGGAATGGCCTGAGGTGCATTGGAGCCGCTCCGAACTTGTGGCATGACACCTCTGGGCGCGCACGGTGCGTCTTGGGTGCGCAAAGTGTTCCTGGGCGTGTGGGACACCTCCAGGTGTGCAGGGTGTTCCTGTGCGGGCTGTGCTGCCGAGCACCGTGGCTCCGGGCATGGCTGCTGCTGGGGCTGGACATTGCCCCTGGGCAGGGCCAGGGTCTAAATGACCCCTGGCTGGGCCTGATCCTGATCCTCCATGTCATAGAATCACAGAACAGTTTGGGTTCAAAGGGACCTTAAAGCCCACCCAGTGCCACCCCCTGCCCTGGGCAGGGACACCTCCCACCAGCCCAGGTCGCTCCAAGCCCCGTCCAACCTGGCCTTGAACCCCTCCAGGGATGGGGCAGCCACAGCTTCTCTGGGCAACCTGGGCCAGGGGCTCACCCCCCTCACAGCAAACAGTTTCCTCCCCATCTCTCACCTAAATCTCCCCTCTTCTAGGTTAAAACCTCTCCCCGTCATCCCATGGCTCCCCTCCCTGCTCCAGAGTCCCTTCCCAGCTTTCCTGGAGCCCCTTTAGGGACTGGAAGGGGCTGGAAGGTCTCCCCGGAGCCTTCTCTTCTCCAGGCTGAACCCCCCCAGCTCTCTCAGCCTGTCCCCACAGCAGAGGGGCTCCAGCCCTCCCAGCATCTCCGGGGCCTCCTCCGGCCCCACTCCAACAGCTCCGTGTCCTCCTGCTGTTGGTGCCCCAGCGCTGGAGACAGCACTGCGGGGGGGTCTCACAGAGCGGAGCAGAGGGGCAGAATCCCCCCCTCACCCTTCTCTCTCCTCTCCTAACGCACTCCTGGAGCGGGCAGGGGTGATGTTGTTCAGTGCTTACAGGTTCGAGGTGCTAAATGATTTCCCGGCTCCATTGCAGAGCCGCTAATGAAGCGGCTGCGAGGCACAGGCACGCGTTGGCCTCCTGCCGTGCCAGGACCAGCATCGATGTCCTCGGCCCGCTTGTTCCTGACCCTCTTCTGCGCTGGCTCAGCCGAGACCGTGGTGGGTTTGGTGACATTGCTCCCATGCAGCAACGGCGCCGGGGTCACCCCGCGGCATCGCTGTCCCACTGCAGAATGAGTGTGAAACGCAACCGTCTTCAAACAAGAGTTGCCGTCTCCCCGTGAGCGACAGCACGGGGTGAGCAAAGCCACAGGCAGCCGAGGGATCCCCAATCCTCCCGCCTGCACCCCGCAGGCAGCCGGGTCTGGAAAAGCTCGGATGAAGCTGGGGAAAGGAGGCAGCCGAGGAGCAACGCTTGCCGGCATCTCTGCTCCGTGCCCGAGGGCTAACCGGCTCACGGCTGCTTTCTGGATGATTTGCTTTGAGCAAAATACTGTGATACTTGAAAGTCTCCGAGCTGCAGATGAGCTGACGGAGTCGGGGCGCTCCCGACCCGCTGTGCTTCCCGGGAGAGCCGAGGCACCACCAGCAAACGGCTGCCGTCCCGTCCACGGCTGCGGTCCCGTGCCTGGCTGCTCCTCTGCTCCATCACCTCCAATTATTTTGCACCAGGCAGCCCATGTCCCTCTGGGTTTGCTCCGTTCGTCTGGAAAATGATGCAACCTCCGGGGTCAAACGATGCTGCTGTTCGACAGCAGAGAGGGGCCGGCGCAGAGGGTGAGCCCGGCCCCGGGGAGAACTGCCGGGATGCCGGAGGTGAATCGCCGCTCAGAAATAACAGATACATGCGAGCAGTTTCAAACGCTTATAAGTTATTTAGGAGCCCGTGTGCCGCTTTAAAAAGTGATTTACATAAATCACTTAAAAGTGTTACAGAATTTGTAAATGCGCCGGCTCCATTGGGCACCGTGGTGGGAGCTGCCGGGGCTCGACGTGCCGACGGGGACCGGCCCCAAACCGGGAGGATGACATTATTTGGGGCTAGTGTCCATCCCTGCCAGCCACGCGTGGTCCCCAGATTGTTTTTCCAGAGCCAGATGGGCCCATGAGGTTTGTTTATTAACTGTCTAAAGCTCCAGGAAATATCTGGGTATCAGCAATTCCTGCGCCCGGTCTCTCCAGCTGTGTTGGAGATGCTTTTCACTCCAGCTCTATGATTATCCACTAACGCTGCGCCGCGGGGGAGCTCGGCTCGCCGTGGGGCTCCGGGGCTTGTGACTGCCACGGCTCCGAGCGGGGCCATGGGGTGCCGCGGGCCGGACGCCTGCATCCCCCGGTGGGTGCTGGGGTGTGGGTCCCGTGAGGCTGGGGGTCAAGGCAGAGCAGGGAGACCTGCAGCATCCCCTGGCTGAGCACCCTGAGACCAGCAGCGTGCCCCATTGCACCCCTCCCTCCGAGCTCCCGTGGGTGCTGGAGGACACCCCGGCACCCACCAACAACCCGGTTTCACTGACACAAGGGCGTTTTTTTTGCAGGGGGAAAAGCCACGGTGCTGCTGGAGTGGCAGGAGCTGACCCCCAGCGCGCACCGGCTGGAGTGAGGTGGGCTAAGCAGGGGGTTCAGAGGGGTGCAGAGAAGCTTTGGGGGTGCAGAGGGGCATGCTATGGGGTATGAGGGGCCCAGAGGGGTGCAGAGGGGCATGGCAGGATCTGGTGGGGTCCAGTGGGGTTCACCAAGGTGCAGTGGGGTTCTGAAGGGCGCTGGGGAGGCTCAGCAGGGTGCAACGGGGTGCGGTGGGGGTACGATAAGATGCCGCTGGATCCGTTCTCCATCACAGCAGCTCCTGCATTGCTCCGGAGATGGGAGGAAGGAGGAGAGGAGGAATGTGGTCGGGGTTCACTGGGGCTGCTCCAGACCTTTCCTGTTCCCTCCCTTGCTATTCCTCCGTCCACTCAGTGTTTCCAGGGCAGAGGATGCAGAATCCAAAGCAAGAGGCAGCGGCATGATCTCCATGTCAAACTCAATTCTCCCTAGTGCCAGCTCAGCCCCGGGGCCTCATGGAAAAGGTCCAGAGGTCTTAATCCTCTGCAGTTTATCGTGGATGTCCCATGCACTCTGCCCCAGGGCTGCCAGCTCCCGGGCCAGGCTCAGCCTCCGTGCCCTGAAGCAGGACAGTGACGAGGAGTCGGGGACGTGGCTCTGCCCCGGGACGGGCTCGCGGGGTGTGAGAAGGAAAAGCTGCAAATGCACATCGCACCGCCCCAGGCACGGCATCCCCCCTGGCCGCACCGATCCCTGAAAAGGGGCTTCACGAGCACAGGGCACCGTCCGGAGGTTTAATGCCAGTTTTACACGGGGCAGCCCCAATTCCCACCCCACAGGCCATTCTGGGGCGTGGAGAGGAAGCTTATCCTCTGGGCTTCTGCTTTTTCCCTGGGCTGGAGAGAAAATTGATGGGGTTTAGAGCCCAGAGAAAGGACTCCTGCGCTTTTCCCCAGCTGGGCGAGGAGCCGATCCACGGGGGACGCGCAGGGCTCCAGGGGCTCTTTGCTGGCGCGGGGAGGGAGAGGAAATGCAAACTGGGAGCTGACTGGGCCGCGCGTTCCCGCAGAGGAGCAAGGGCTCGAACTTATAAATAATGAAGTAGCAAGCGTGAAACATTGATCTCTGCTGCTAATGAGCACGTCGGGGAGCGCAGCCCCGAAACGGAAGGGTGTGATTTCCCCTTCCCCGCAAAGGGGAGCTGGGTGGCCGCCCCCTGCCCACCCCATGCGTGGCCCTGTGGGCGCAAGGCTCTGGGCGCAGCCCCGGTGATGGGGACATCCTCAGCCCGTGTCCCTCAGGGCCATGCCCTGAGGGGGGTCAGGACTTGCCCCTCGGCCTTGTGTTTGCCCCTCCAGGCTTTAAGGCTGTGCCAGGATTCTGGGGCTGGGGAGAGGAGACGGCTGCACCGCCCTGTGCGTCCTCCTCCCCATCCTGGACCACTGCGGCGGGGGGGGGTTTGGGGTGTGTGTGGCACCCACCTCCATAGTGCTGGAGGGGCTGTGAAGGGCCAGGGCAGAGCTGGGGTGGCCAATTGTTTCCCCCTGGGTCTTCTTCAAGGGTTAAATCCCCCAAGTTCCAACCCGGTCAGCTCCACCTCTGCCCCTGGAGCATCCCTGCATCCTGCACTCGGCTGCTGCTGGGGAGCCCCCAGCCCCGGCAGTGGGTGGAGATGGAGGGGGATGAACAATGCCAGGCACCCCCTGATGTGTCCCGCTGATGACGCAGGATGAAAGAGGAGGTGGGAAAAGCCCTTATAATCCCAGGATGGGCTTCCCCACAGCATCCCGCACGAGCCTTGTGTGGCAGGGGATCCTGTTCCGGCCGCAGGGCCATGCCGTGCACTGGGGTGGGGGGGCTGACACCCAGCCCCCCTGGGGTGCTCCTGGGTGGGTGCATGACGGGGGGCACACAGGCAGTGCATCCAGCACTGGGGGAGCCCTGGGCTGCTGTGGCTGTCCCCGGCGATGCTCCCCCTCCGTCGGGCAGTGCAAGAGGGGGGACACGGGCAGGAGGCAGCTCCTGCCACCTTATTGTCACCCTGAATGTTTTGGTTACGGCAGCCCCTCATTTGCATTCGCCGCGTCTCCCCCGAGCCCTCCCTTCTGCCGGGGACAGATAACGTGGCAGCCGCGGCGTGTCGGGGCCGCGGTGCTGGCGGCGGAGCCACGGCTCTTCCCATCGCCTCCTGCGCCGGCCAGCATCAACATGCAGCCAGCATCGCCCCGGCGGCCTCTCGCCCCCACGCTGTCCCCATCAGCCCCCCGACTCTTCCCACCGGCCACGGCACGGAACTTAAATGGCTGCAAAGGGGAGAGGCGCAGGGAGAGGACCGACGAGCATCCCTGCCTGCACACAGACAGCTCCTCCCGGCATATGGGGTCCGGGCAACCCAAAAATCCTCCCTGACAAGTCCCCACTCCGGACATGGCATCTCCTCTATATCAGCGGGAGGAGAAGGGCAGCGCCGGCTACAAAAGCACCCGCTCGGGGCATCCCACCAGCCTGGAAGGTGCAAGGGGCTTTCCGAAACGCAGAAGTGAAGACAGTCCCTGCCTGAGGCGATGGGACCCCCATCGCGGGGGGCACGGGCTGGGGGGATGATGATGCATCACCGAGTGATGGTCCCCGGCATCCACCAGCCCCGACCAGGGCCACCAGGCCCAGAGCAGCACCGAGCCCGGCTCAGCCTGGGCGGACGCGGTCCGAGCTGGGAGCAGCGAGGCGGCAGCAATTAACCTGTCAAACAAACCCCTCCAAAAGCTTCCGCGAGCTCCGGGACCCCCCGCGCAGGGACGGGCAAAGGTTTCCCGAACAGCTCAGCGAGACGGAGCGGCTGCCGGGACCCCGGGCACAGGCAGCACCGTCCCCAGCCCCGCCACGCACAGACCTGCCCGGGCAAGGCTGCAAGGGGAATCCAAAGAGCAACATAAATATAGCACAGAGCCAGCTTTTTCTAATCAAATCCATTAAATCATCCCAACCTGCTTGCAAGGAATAATCCAGGCAGGAATAACAAACCAGCTGTGAGTCTATTTTGCTTTTGCCGTTGGAGGGGATGCAGAAAGCAGGGTATTTGGGCCCCGACAGATGAAGGCAGGGAGCCTGGATGAGAGTCCCTGAGGATGCTTCGGCACAGAAAACGCGACCGTGCACCGGGAACAGCCCGGTGTCGAGACCGGCCGGTGGCTACAGGCAGGCTGGGACCCGGCCCCGCTCGCCAGCCCCAGCTGGAGCAGATCCAGCCCCCTCCGGGCTGCAACTTGCCTCCATTTAACAAATAAAATGCCTGATGGTTGACAACAGCGAACTGCTCTATGTAAAGAGCCTGTCAAGGGAATTTAATGCAGATGATTAAAATCACCAGAATTATGCCGGGACCTGGGCAGCAGCTCCGCGGACGCCCAGCCGGTGCCTTGGCATGCTTGGCGGCTTCATCCTCGCTCAGTGTGGGATACGAGTGGGACATCCTTAGGCTGGGGATGAGGACGGGGACCCCGAACAGCACAGAGCCACGCGCTTCACGCTGGAGCCAGCTCGGGAACAGCCACCCCGGCTGCCGAATTTATTAGGCAGCACCCGAATAGCTGGCACTGTTTAATTCCCAGCTGGACAGGGGAGAGGCAGCCGCAGGGGGATAAAGGCTTTATTGTGCATGGGATCCGTGCACCAGCGCGAGACGCAACCTCCATTGTGGGGCACAACGCTGTGCGGTGTCCCCAGGACCCGCTTTCCCCACGGATTGTGGGGGTCCCTCGGGTCCCTGCTGGCCATCGCCACGGCTCTCCCTGGTTTTCCACCAGAGCCTCCTCACCGTGTGGCAGTTTCCAGCCTGGCATGCAGAACCCTCCTTTGCAGAGCCCAAGTGATCCCGGGGAGCTTTGCCCACGTGGGAACACCCCGTACAGCCGTCCCGAGCAGCTCCTGGGGAGCACTTGGACCTCTAAAGCCCAGCAGCATCCCATGGCATCCCCTCAATGAAGATGCTGCTGGTCCTTTCTGAGCTGAAAGGAGGCAGGAGCGGCTACAGGCGGACAAACACCCCCCTTGCATCAGGGAAACGTGGCATTGGGCTGGAACCGCGGGGGGCACTCACCACTTTGAAGTCTTCGGGGGTGCATTGCTCCCCGCGGAAGAAGCAGGACAGCAGCATCTCCCGGATGTCGTGGCCAGCCCGGTCATAAAACTCCAGCATGTTGAAAGGTTTGGGCTTGAAGTTTCGGAAGTTTGCCTTGTCCTGCAGGATTTCCAGCTGCTTCTCGTCAGCGGTCTGGGTGTCCGGGATCTCGTATCTTAGGGGAAAGAGCAGGCAGAAGCTCAGGCCTGACTGTGGCGGCTGCTCCCACCAGCAAAAGCCATTTGGGCTGCACACGAGCTACTTGTGCCCCGACCCTGGCATGGGCTCAGCAAAGTCCCAAACACTTTGTATGTGGCGTTTTCAGAGTATTTAACAGCACAACGTGGCCCAGAGGCATGTGAGAGGCAGCAGGAGGACGGGCGAGGAGGAGAAGCTGGGAGGAGAAGCGGTGGCCACGTACCAAACCCGTCCCCCTTGCCCCAGAGCTGGTCCCGCAGCACTGGCCCTGGTTGAGGCCAGCCCAGATGCCTGGCCTGTGCCGTTGGTGGCATCACGGCTGCAGGTGGTGACCTCATTGGGACGTGGGCTGAGTGTGCTGGGTCTCAGCCCCTGCTCTCATGGCTGCAAACCCCTCCCTGGGGGGCAGCTGGGGGCAGCGGTGAAGCCCCTTGGCAAATGGCACGGACAGGGAGTGTGCCTTGCTGCTGGCACCAGGCTGTCAGCAGTGGCCCAGCGACACCAAGGAGCTGCTACAGCCATGGGGCTGGGCTGGGGAGGGTGGGCAAGGGCCTTCCCCATGGCCCCTGTCACTGCAGGGTCCTATGGCTCAAGAGGTGGCACCAATCTCCAGTCCTGGTGCATGGGTGATGCTCAGCAGCTTCACCTGCTGGCATCCCTGGCCTCGCGGCGTGTCGACATGGTGTTGGCATGATGGATCTGCCCCACAGCCATCCCAGGGTCACCCTGGCCACGCTACCTGTGCCATGCACTGCGGACAGGAGCCACACGTGCCAGATCCATCCAGGGCAGCTCCAACATGGAAGCCACGTGCCCAGGAGCAGCACCAGAACCTGGTGGCTCCTGGCTCTCGGCTGCTGGCAGTGCTGCACAGCGGCCGCATCCAGCTGCAGAGCTGAACTAACTCAGGATCTGCTTCCTCATGGAGACTAAAGAGATGCCGCCCACGCCAGTCATGGAGTGCACCTCCCTGGTGCTCGCTGCCCCACGTGGTGCAGGGCTGGTGGGGTGGCTGGGGCCATGCGCGGTACCCTGCCCTGACACGTGGAGACGTCACCTGGGGCCACCTCCGAGCACCCGCACCCACCTGTTATTGAGCAGGGCGAGGAGCTCGCCGGCGTGGTACAGGTCATTCTTGGTCACCCGGCTGAAACGAAACTCGTTGAGGTTGCAGAAGGTGACGGCGGGGAAGGTGAGCCTGGTGGCCGCCACCTCGTCCAGCTTGGTGACGTGGGGGTAGAGGAAGTAGTACTGGATGCGGTTGGTGCAGACCAGGGCGAGCAACGCCAGCGAGCCCAGGAAACACAGCGCCCAGACCACGCGCTTCAGCGACAGCCGCTCGTACGAGAAGATGTGCGAGAGCCCATGGAGGGTGGAGCTGCTGGCGAAGGCCTGGATGCTCACCGGCTGCCCGCTGTCCACCTCCTCCTCGTCCACCTTCAGGTCCATCATGGTCCGCGCTGGCACCCCGGGGTGGCCACTCTGCCGAAAAAGGAGCCCGTGGGTGCTTGGTGCCGCGGTGGCCTCGTGGGTTCTGCCGCTGCCTGGCCCGTGGCATCCCTGCGCAGGGATGCTGGGGATGCAGCCGGCAGCGCTCGCGTGGGGCAGATGCTTTGCTGCGCCCTGCTCTTCCCCCCAAGCCTATATATATATATTTATTTTTATATATACACACACACACACATATACATGTGTGTGTATATATATTCACAAATACATGTGTGTGTATACATATATTCACACATACATGTGTGTGTCTATGTGTATATATATATATTTATTTGGGTGCAGCCTCTTGCATTTCCTCCCCTCCCACCCCCTCTCTGCCCTCCCCATCCCATGGCAGGACTGGGATGCTGTGCCCCCCCAGCACCCCGCTGTACCCACCCCTCCCACCTGCCCCCCCCCTCCCCTCCGCCGCTCCCCCTCCGCCTCCCCCAAATGGCACCGGCGCATCGACGAATAGATGAAGGAATCGAGGATGCAAACCTGGAATCAGGGCCGGCGGCCGCGGCCGGAGCTGGGCTGGTTCTGCCGCTGCGACGCGGGTGCCGGGGCTGGGACGAGCCTCCCTCCACCTCTCGCTGCCGGGTGGGAAGACGGGAGCGGGAGAGGCGCAGGCACGGAGGGTGCGAGAGGCACCGAGCCCGGCAGCGGCGGGCGAACCGGAAAAGAAGAAGGGGAATAAAAATAGCCTCGGCGGTACCTTGGTGCAAGCGTGGGAGCGGGGATGCGCCGGGGCCTCGCTCAGCGCCGTGCGGGGGGACCGGAGGCGACCATCACCGGAGAAGAGGCAGCTGCCGGGTGCGAGGAGAAAAGAGGGGGAGAAGGAAGGCGAGCAGGAGCCTGCTTCCCAGCCAAACACATGGATACCTCCCCCTGTGGCTATCTGGGAGCTGGTGATTTCTTCAGATGCATAATCCGCATGAAGTCATTGTCTGTGCGCTGGTGGGGCCGGAGGCCGCGGAGGGGTGCCGCAGGCCGGTGGGCAGCGAGGAGGAGGAGGAGGAGAAGGAGGAGGAGGAGGAGGAGGAGGAGGGAGAGGCGGAGGAGCGGGGCGCTCCAGCGATTGCAGGCTGCTGGCAGGGGCTGTTGGTGCTGCTGGCGTGTGCATGTGGGTAATGTGTGTGTGCGTGTGCGTGCGTGTGCCGCTCCCATCCCCCAGCGCCTTCCAGTGATGCTCCAGCTCCTCGCTCCGCCGGAGCCCCCCCAGCCCTCCCTGACCCGGCTCTCCCCTTCCACAGCCTCCACTGCCCTTGCAGGCTTCACCCATGGGTGGCCCCAGACACCCTTGGGTTGGTCCTTTGCCGGAGGACCAGCGGCGGGTGCCTTCCAGCCCTTTCTGGCCGCCTGCTCGGGGTGGCAGCGGGGCACCGCGGTGCCTCGAGCATCTGTCCCAGGCTCACCGGGTGTAGCCCCGCTCCTCGCTGCCTGCCGGCACGGTACCCAACACGATGCTCACCATGATGGGGACAAGACCCTGCCGGAGGCGCTGGGCTGCTGCCCGGCGCAGGACATGCTGCCCCTCTCCCAGCTATTTGCCTTCTGCCATTTACAGGGTCACCAGAAAGGTGCTGTTGTCCCCTGGGTGCTCCCTGGGGCAGCAGGCGCTGGGTGCTGGGTCCTCTCCTTCTCCCAGGGCAGAACAAGAGGGTTGGCAGCGCTGCCCACCTTCCCCCCGGCACCACCGCATCTCCAGCCCTGCGTCACCTTCATCTGCCCCCCATCACTGCCTGGGAGAGCGGGGTCCCCTTGTCACCCCAGCCGAGCTGGGGGACGTGCACCCCCAGGGAGTGCTGCAGGGAGCAGAGGCTGCAGCAGGCGCCTGCCCACTGCTCCCAGTAAGGTGACTGCAGTCAGATGGAAAAGAATGTTCCAATGTCCTTTACAAGGGTGATGTTGGCAAGGGACAGCCAGACCTCAGGGGTGTCCCCACAAGCTGTCCCCGTGCCCAAAGATGCCTTCCCAGCACGCTGTCCCCGCCTGAACCGCAGCTAATGGGCAGTTTGGGGCACAGCAGGGTCAGGCATGTGCACCCCGGCCCCAAATCCCACGTCTTGGACACACTTCATTAGGTCCTTTTCTGGAGCATCCTCTCCCAAACTGTGTCCTTGCCCGAGCAGGAAGATGGGGTTTTGCAGTGGGACATGCTTGGGGACATCTCGGGGGGACAGAGATGGGGTGCAGGGACAACCCTGTGAGCCAATGCCCCCTCCTCGCTCGCCGCTGGGCACAGGGACGACCCTGCCAGCACTTGGAAACGGGGCTGCGAGGCCGGGAGAGCGGCGTTAGCAGTTCCAGTTGGCACCAGCTCTGCCTTTGCCTTCCCCGCTCCGCTCTGCAGCGAGTCGGCATTGCTCCTTGCCTGGACGACAACTGCCTGCTGATAGCCGGCTCTCCATTAGGGCTCCTGAGAGAAACCCGGAGAAGGATGTGCTGCTGGGATAAGGGATAAGAACATTGAAAAAGGGGTTGTTTTTTTCCTCCTCCCCCCTCGCCTTTTTTTTTTTTTTTTCTTTTCCAGATGAGAAGTCATTCTCTGCAGTGGTTTTATTGACAGTAAATCCACCGGCAGTGGCGAGGCTGCACGCAGGGAGGGATGGGGTTTCAGGCCGGAGCGGATGCGCACGTGGACATACTTGCAAGCCCTCGCTTTCCACCGCACGAGAAACCCCAGTGAAGCGGCTCTGCGTCCCCAAGCCACCCTGGCTGGAAAGAGAGTTTCCTGGGGGTCTTGGGGGGGGGGCCTGAGCGCCCTAGGAACCTTTTCCTGCAGGAGCTGGAGAGGAGGCGAGCGATCGGAGGAAACTTCCTTGCCGCTGGCCCCCGGCCAGGAAGGATGCAGCTGCATCCTTGGAGTCGAGTGGAGCGTGGGGAGCGCGAGCATTTCCGCGTTATTTTTCCGAGGAGCCACGTGAGGGTTGTGTTAATTCCTGCTGGGAGAAGCAGCGGGGCCAGCTGAGGGCTGTGGGATGGCTGAGGAGCTAACAATTAGCCCCAGGTGATAATTGATAACAGCAAGACACCAGGCACCAAGGGGAGGGGGTAGCCAAGGGACCTGGGAGTGACGGGTGGCGGGGTGTGAAGAGGAGGAGGTGAACTGCTGTGGCCGCATCCTTCCCGTGCGGAATGGGTGCTCAGCCCCAGCTCAGATCCAGTAGCCAGGGCTCCCCTCAGGCATGCCCACAGATCTAATTAGCGTGAAAAAAGTAATTAAGGTAAGCTGCTGCAGTGCTGAGGCTCCCAGCGCAGGCTCCAGCAGACAGGCAGGCACTGGCATGTCTTGGGAACAGCTTGGGAGCTTGGGCCAAGGGACAACTCAAGCCCTGGGGCTATTTTCTCACCTTCCGAGCAATGTTTGTCCCTGCTCCGCCATGCACAGCTCTGTTAGGAGACAAACATCCACCCTGCTTCTTGGAAGAGCATCCCTGGGGCAAGGATGGGTTTGCAAGGATAGGTAAGAGATGCTTTTCCATCCTTTTTTGGGTTACGTCCTGCTATCGCTCCCTCCATCGAGGCAGCCCTGGCTTGCAAATTGCTTCTCTATCTGCACTGGCCACCCAGCTGCTGTACAGGAGGCAATTTAATTCATAATGGTCTATTAAGTACTGGGGGTGCTGGGTGCTGCCGCTTCCCTTCCCAGAGTGTGACAGCTCCAGGGGTGACTGGCCCTGCAATCTCCAGGATTGCACTGTGTATTTAAGGTGAAAGATTTAATTAAAAGACCACCTGTGTGGCATGCCACAAAGCCCTTTCTGCTCGCTGCTGGCCAAGCAGAGGAGGCTCAGCTCCTTGTTGGGAGGACGGTGCCCTGTTTGCCCTTCGCTCTGAGCCCAGCGATGCTCTGACCCTTGGTGTCGGTGGGTTTTGCAAGGCTGGCGCAGTGTCCGACCCCGCAGCCCTTTCTGTCACCCCATCCCATCCAGGCCAGAAATCCTGGGAAGAGGGGGAAAAATTCAAGCCCCCCTTGAACCTGGGCTGAGTGACATGTAAAATGTCTTCACAGCCGATCTCTGCTAATGGGTTGCAAATTGCTTCCATCAGCTCCGGTATTACAGATTGCTCATCTGAAATTGCTTCCAGGAGCCCATTTTGGGGCCAAACACTTCCTAGCTTGGGGAAATAACCATCAGCATCATTAGCGGCAGTAAATTGTACTCAAATGTGTCACTGTGGGGCCTTACTAGGAATTTTCACATGTGCTGGTGGGGTAGCTCTAGCATTAGGGGGCTGTTGCATCCGTGTGGGGCTGGGTCCCGCTTCTCCCAGCCCTGAGAGTCGGTCCCCGCTGGCCGTCCCCATCGCTCCGGGCTGCTCCTCGAGGCATCACTTTGCTCCAGCTCTGAACCAAGAGCAGCTCCGTTGCCTCCACGTAGGCCCTGGTAGAGGTCCAGAGCTTCCTAATTCATGAGCACATCATTAATTATCTGCTGGAAGCCAAAGCCTCAGCATCTTGGTGAGACTAACGAGGCTATTAAAAGAGCTGTTTCTTGCCATTGCTGGCTCTGGCTGGCCCGGAGCACGTTGCCGTCCCGGGTCAGCAAAAGGAGGAAGAGATTACTGTGTGCTGCATCTTTTGGCTCCTGTTTGCTCTTGCCGTGTAAACCAAGCCTGACCATTTCTGAGACCGTTCCAAAGGAAACCACCATATCAAAACCCCGAGAAACGAGAACCCAGCACGAGCAGCTCGGTGATACCACGGGATTTCGGAATCAAGCGCATCCCCATCGCCCAAGTGTCGGGAGATGCGAAGGGTCAAAGCCAGACAGGGCGGAGGGTCAAGCTGCTGCTCCCAGGAGTTACCAGCAGGGTTATCCCGAGTGAAAACACCACTGTTTAAAATCAGCAGTTTCCCTGCCTCCCTGCTCCGAGCTGCTGGGTCACTCGCCCCCGTGCAGAGTGTCTCCGTCTGATTTATACCGTGTTGTGCTGTGCTCTCGCTTGCACCCGCTTGGCTCTCCCGGCGCGAGGAGCAGCCAGTCCATTAAACACTGAGTCATCCTCAGCGGCATTTAATTTTGTGAGGGGCAGCAGTTTGGATAATTAAAGGCCTCCGTGGCCAAAGCTGGCGGCTGTGGAGAGCAGGGCTGCCGGGGAAGGCGAGGACACCCAGCAGCACCGCTTAATGGGGTGCCACGGCGGCGAGGCCCGGGCAGAGAAGCGGCTCCTCTCTCCCACCCTCCTCTTCCCCCCACCCCGCCTTGCATTTTGGGGTGTTTTTTAACCTTTTCCTGCCTCGGATGAGGGCTTCCTTGGTCAGGTGAGTGCGATGATGCTCTGTGCTATTTCTGCCTGGATTAACCACGTCCTGATGGGATCTCCCGTGGGCAGATATGCTATCTGGAGGCCTTGGCTTATTAAAAGGACAAGCTGTTCAGGGAGCTGGTAATAAAGCCATGAAAGCTTTTATGAACCAGAGTTGAAGGCACTAATATCGCTGTGCTCTGCGTGGGTGAGAAATTAGACAAGAGTTCCTCCGTGCTGATGGTTTTTTTTTTCCTCCCCCCTATTCATCTTTCTCAACAATTATCTTTTATTTTGATATCTTTCTATTTAAACCTTCAGAACCACGTTCGGGATAAAAAGGAGGCTGAATCGCTTAACAACCAAGGCACCGTGCAGCGCGGGTGCGGGGGACCTGGAGACAGAGAGCGATGGGGAAGGGGGAAGGTGGCTCGCGCTCTCCTGGGGCTTCGGCAGCAGGAACCGTCCCCAGGGGCCAGGAGACAAACTCCCCGGGGCCCATCTCCTGCAGGAAGGCAGGTACGCCTCCTCGCCAGCAGCCTCAGGAAGGGCCGTATCGCTGCGTCTGTGTTGCACCCACGTCGCACACCTGGGTCTGCGTGTCTGGGATTGCCTCCAGCTGTTCATCTTGCCGCTCGTGGCCCTTGGATCTGGGTGTCCCTCTCTGACTGCTGCGTTTTTTACAGCCCCTTCTTCAGGGCTGTCTCTACTTTTCTGCCATTCTGGAAATCTCACGATCGATCAGCCGCAGCTTTCCAGAGCTGTGAACGGCACATCGCAAACCGAAGGCGGATGGAAACCCTGCGGAAAGTCACTGAGCTGAGCGTGCGGCTTCATTAGCTCAAGCAATTAACATGAGGCAATGCAAAACCACTGGCTACTGCGGAACGACTGTCCTGAAACACTTTCCCCTTGCACCAGCTCCACCTTGGCCGGCTCCTGCCACCCTCACTTGTTTCACCCTGTGCCCAGGAAAAGCCTCTCATGTGGGACAGACACAGCCCAGGGGCTGCTCCCCTGGACCGGAGGGTCTGAAGCTACTCAGGCTGGATGGGACCCATCTCTGGAAGTGCAGGGCAGAGACCAAACAAACTCATTTCACAAAATGCTGGCCCGTGGCTGGGTCAAGCAGGGATCTGCGCAGTTGCCTGTGGTCCTGCAGCGCTGCCCGAGGCCATCCCTCCTGGGTCCTCGTTCTCTTCGCCACTCTGATTTCTGTATCAGAAGATGAAGGTGTTTTGGAGCTACGTGAGAAGAAACGCCCCGTGCCGTCGGTGGCCCCGCCGGTATCCCTGCGGCTGTGTCTGGCAAAGGCAAACACCTTGCTGCAGTCCCAGGCCACGAGCGGGTACGGCATTGCGCGTGTGCACACAGGGGTGAGCCGCTGGGATGCACAACGTGAGGTGCAGGGCAACGGGATCCTCCAGCTCCTCCCTGGGTGTAGATCCAGCCCGGGGAAGCTGGATCCGCTCGTCTGATACCATTTCTCTGCCTGCGCTACCCTGGCTTTGCTAGCGGCTGCTTGTCCCCGTGTCCTTGTCGCTGCCATAGAGCCCGGTCAGATCACATTTTCTTTTATTCCCTCTGACACTGGCTGTGGTCACAACAAAACTCATCTCATTAAGGAAACGCTGAGGATAGCTGGAAGGGGAAATGGACCCCCCCATCTGGTAGGTGCCAGGTTGGGCCAGCAGCACGCGCTCGCTGTGGCCCCGGGGCACTGCGGAGCTGTGATGGCGAAGGCAGCTCTTGTGTCTGTCCTGGGTGTGCAAACACGCGCCAGCAGCCTGAGCCATGGCGCAGGAGCCGAAGGGTTAACCCTGCCTGCGTGCAAACATCCTCCAAACAGCACCGATGGGAGCAGCGAGCCTCTCTGCTCTCTGAAAGCTGGCAAACAAATTAAAGCAATGTTGCAACTAATGCGTTTCTTTGCAGCGGAGAGGAGGAAAAGCACCGCTCAAAGGCTGAGGAGACAAAGGCAGTGCAGATGGGTGCTGGGGGACCCGGCGAGCGCCACGTGCTCTGCGCCGCTTTGCTCCGAGCTAAGCTGAGATTTGCTGCTACAGCTCCGTGACAGCAGCTGGAATAACCTGGGGAGGATTTATGGGAACCACATCGGGGCCAAAGGGGGAACCTGCCTGGGAAGAGCTGTAGCTGGGGGTTACTCCGGTATTGCTGCTCCTCGGGTGTTTGTGTCCCAGTTCTCCAGGAGGAATCATGTTGTGCAGGGAGGGAATACAGCACTATATGCTCCAGGCATATAGATCAGTGCGTCGTCTTCCCAGCAGCTGCCTGACACACAGCAGTCCAGCAAAAATGAGGTCCCACTTGGCTTCTTGGGCTCTTATTTGCCTTGAAAAGAAATTAAAGGGCGAGATGCAAATCCTGTAAAACAATTTGATGAAGCTGGTGGCTGCGGTGGTCCTGGTGGAGCCAGGTCTGGGGCTGGTGGGTGCCGGGGGGAGGAGGCTGGTTGGAACGAGTTTGGTGCGTGGGGAAAGGGCTGGTGGAGTTGGGCAGCCTGGACCCGCAGCCGTTGCTGGTCCCCAGCATGGCCTTATCATTGTCCCCCGTTTACAGAAATGACACATTTCTTTCATTATAAATGGGGGGTTTCGCTACGCTCCCCCGGCAGCCAAGCCCATGCAAGGAGCAGATGGAGCCCATCTTGAATGTGCAATCTCAGCAAAAGCAAAGCCAATAAGTGAGTTAATTACCAGGACGTTATGTGAGAGCTGGGGATTCCCAGGGGATGGTGGAGACGAAGCAGCCCTTCGCTCGCCATCCGCAGCTGCAGGAGCCGGAGGGGCCGGGGGACTCGGCTGGCCACCGAAGGAGCTGAGCTGCCCTCCCTGGGGACAGCTCGCCTGCAAAAACCCTCGGCAGATCCACTCAGGGCTCTCAGATATTATTGAGGTTGTATCCGACCCTTCCCCGGTGGTTTTCCTGGCTGTGTCTCGTGAGGCATATTCATGGGGTGGCTGCGAAATGCCAAGCAGTGTCTGCTCTCCACAAGACAGTTGTGGCTCCGACACTGAAAATATGAATGTACCCGAGGGCAGAGCGTCTTTTGCCTTTGTCTCACTGCTGAGCAAAATTGGGAGAGAAAGAGTAGCAGCTCCTAAACTCCCTGGTTTAATAGTGAATTTTAACTGGGCTTGAAAGACTTCTGCCCCCTTACCTGGTGCCTTTGGGGCAGCTTTACCGTGTCCCCCCGGCCGTGCAATGCCTGCCCGGCGATGGGTAAGGACTTTCCAGCTGAAATGCCTGCCTGGAGGCAGCGTGCTCGGCTCTGGCAGCCGGGGGATGCGGATGTGCTGTTTTGCCCTCCTTGGTGCTTCCGCTCTGCTCCCCGTCAGCTGAGCTAATAAAGTTTGGACTCGTTAAATCCACAAACTGTTTCAAACTCGATTGCCCTGGGCTGGCTCGCAGCTCCCGTCCACCCCTCCCCTTGCGTATCTGCCTGGGAGATAAGGATGGCAGTGCCTTTAATTCCTCACTTATGCATCGACTGCCAATTCTCCTGTCCGCTCACCCTTGATAAATATTGCACAAAGATTTGGCTGCCAACGTGCTGGAGATAAAGGTCCGGTCCCGCCAGATCTCCTTCCTCTGTGCTTTTTGTCTTGTTATGTGTCCAATTTGTTCAACAACCCACCTGCTGCAAGAGAGGCTCTTCCCGTCTCTGCTCCTGCTTCGGATTATTGCTAAACCTCCGAGTGAGCTCCCTCCTCCCCGCGCCCAGCCTTGGGTGGGAATTGAGGACTAAGAAAAGGCGCTGTCATTTCCAGGCCTTGAATTGTCATTGATTGGGGGATCGATAGCGGAGCCCGCCTTGGCTCAGCGCTCTCCCGGGCTTGGCAGGATCCCCTTCGCTGGTGTCGGGCAGGTGCCGAGGTGCTGCCGTGTCATCCATGAGCCCATCCCTCGGAGCAGAGCCCAAACCAGGATTTGGGGATGCTCCTATGCAGCAAACCTACAAAAGAGCAAGCATCAGAGGCTCTAGCTGGGCTTAGCCTTGCTAAAAATCCTTTTTCCACCGCTGCGGCCAGGCTCGATGAGTAGAGTTGGGGGTGCCAAGAGAAGGGTTAGTGTTTGGGAGGCATCACTGGAGGTGTGCTGCATCTCGCCCACCCGCTGCGTCTGGGTTTGCTGGAACTGGCTCCCCTGGCTCAGAAACCCTCCAGGAGCTGAAAGCTGCTGCCTGACGGTGCACAAATGCCTTACAGAGAATGCGACAGCGATGGGAGCTGCTCAGCTGCGCAGCGGGGAGCGATGGTGGCATGCCTGGGGAGGATGCCCAGCGCCGATGGTCTCCGTGAAACCACGAAGACAAGTCCTGGTGCTGCAGCAGTGCGTGAGCATTGCTCCTGACCGAGCCTCGAATTTCAGGGCTGCTGTAGGCGAGAGGACGGGCAGAGGCTATCGATTGGGGTGGAGAGGGAGAAACAGAGGAGGGAAGGTCTCAAGCAACCTTATCGCTGCGTATAGATCTGGTTGGCAGCCTCTGTTAGAGCTGATATCCCCCCTTTGCACCCTCTCATGCCGCATCCTGAGTGGCATCTCTCTTATGAGAAGATCAGATGAAAAAGGAGATGAGTGACGCTCAGATCTGGAAGTATTTGAACTCAAATGAGGCACGGATGTCTGTTATTTGCGCTGTCCTGCTGGAAGAGCAGCTGTCTCGGGCAGCTTCAGACGCTATTTAGCTTACAGGTCTCTGGATTCCCCAGTTTGGGGGTGGTTCTCACAACACCGTTTGATCACTATCACTTCTAAATCCATAAGAAATGTCATCTAAAGTGCAACAAATAACGTTCTGATTATCTGCTGGATCCTAATGCTACTCCCTGGAGATAACAAGCTGCAATTTTCCCCCTGGGCCATACAATAATCGCCCCAATTACTCCCAAGCAGTGATTATTAAACCCACGGCATTGCTTTCATTTACAAAGCAAAAATAATTAAGCAGGTGTCTATGTTCACTGTTTGGCTGGGGGTGACCGGGGTTATTTCTGCTTTGTTCTGGGAAAGAAACTCTGGGCGGCTATGGAAAACCTCCGTGGCTTTTCCGCTCTGTGTGGCACAGTTCTGTCAAGAACGGTACAGAGAAGCTGCCGGATGATCGACCAAATAAAATGCAGTTGGTGTCTGTTAATGCCGGGGTTGGTATCCCAGAGGATGTAACCTCTATCCAACTATAACATCAGAGGGATTTAGGGAGATAGCGTGGCTAGCGAAGCTGAAATGTGATGGGCATACGAAATCACCCCCTAGGCCCTCGCAGAAGTTGATGCGCCGGTTTGGTTTAGCTGGATTGGTGTGGGGTATTGCTGGGCTGTGAGCAGGACACCCGCCGCCCATCCCAGCACAGGCTGTACCCCGGCTCCGTCTGCCTCTGGGTAGAGGGGACAGCACCCCCTTACCTCGTCCCAGGGCAAACCTGCAAGGAGAGACGGGCTGCAGCTGAGATTTGCACGTTGCCGCTGTGTCTGCGGCCACACGCTTGTGCTTGCTCCCCACCCATGGGTGTGCTGCTGCACCCACGCACGCTGCCAACACGCACGGGCTCGCTCGGACACAAGGCTTCCAGTTCCTCCAAGAGCAGAGCAGTGAAAGCAGAGAGAGGGATGACCGGGATGGAGGGAGGCCGTGCTGGTGAATTATGCATGACACAGGGAGGAGAGCCCTTATCTGCACGGACAAAGGCCTGTGCCAGGCAGCCCGGCTCTCCGCTCTACCTGTACCTTCCTTTCGCCCGCGCTTTATCTCCGCTCCCAGCTTGTAATTCAGCCCAAATATCAGAGGAAGCTGGAAGATTAATTTTCTCTGTTTGCATGGCAAAGGAGAGGGGACGCGCACTCACTCCAGACTCCCAGCTGCTTAATCCACCGCTGAGGCCTGCCGAAGGAAAAGGCAAAAATTTATCAGCGTTGGCAAGTTGCTGGTGCGGGGAGGGGTGTTCGGACCCGGCGGCTGCGCTGAGCCCGGGAGCTGGATGCTGGCCCCCCCACAAGCAGGTTGTGAGGTTTCACTGCCGGGCTCGGCGTGCTTGGTGTGCGTGTAGTTTTGGGGGGGCTCTAGGAAAATGCAAAATCTTCCCCTCACCCCAGTGTTAGAGCCCAGAGGGATGTGTGGGGCTCGGGAGAGCAGGAGTCATTCCCTGCCCTGCCATTGATTGTGACCTGTGCGTCCTTCCAGCGTGGGAGCGTTCACGGCTGCGAGTGGCTCAAATATTTAGGAGATGACAACTGTATTAATACAAAAACTAGATAAAGATCCCCAGAGTTTAAAGCAGGAAACATCAGCTCAGCTCACATTTTCCAGCCCTCTCCCTTAGCTTACTCCCTGACTTAAATGAAATCATAAATATCAGCCCACAAAGGTCCTTTGTCACTGCACGCAGCTCCCGGCGACAAGAGGTCATTCATTAAAAGCCAGATGAAGGCAATAGAGACTCCCATTGTTTTTTAACGAGTTCAGGGTAAGGCCGTGGCTTCTCTGCTGACATTAATGCACTGTTTTGCTAGGAGGAGCAGAGAGGATGGACCGCATGTCGCCGCAGACAGATTTGGCTGATCCCATCCAAGTGCTCTTTACCCCGATGCCGGTCACCGCGGGAGGAATTATCCCAGGTTCACGCAGGCAGGAGATCACAGATAAACCTGGTTCGTCGTTCAGACCGACAGCGCAGCCATGGCTCCTTTGGCACCCTCCTCGCAGACCGCACGGGCGATGCGCCGAGCAATATTTTGCACAGATGAGCGATGGCTGAGACCCTGCAGCTCCCACCCAATGGCATGAGCGTGATGCCATCTGCCGGCCTGCGGCTCGGGCCAGAGGCGAGAAATTAGAAATTAATTCCCCAAAACGTCCAGTTTCCTCCGGCTAAAGCCAGGCTGCCCTCTCTGCTCAGCCTGCCCGGTATTTTCCTCACACTACCAAATCGTTCCTTTTTGAAACCCGTCCTGTATTAAGGCATCAAGAGAAATGCACCTAAGATAATTTTTTTCTGCTTTTTTTCCACCTCCCATCTTAAAGTTTCCAGTTCCGCTTTCATTTCCCCCCCCCCCCTTTTTTTTTTTTTGAATGACTGTTCATGAAGACCATCGCGCTCTAGCTGGTTTTGGATTAAAAGGAACTTAATAAAGGTTTCCCCTGAGCACAAAGCTGCACAAATGGGTTTGCAATTCTGGAGTTAATTAGGCAGGAGCCGGGCAGAGATTTGTGTTTGCGAAGCTCCACCAGAGGATGAGGCTGGAAGGGAAGGGTTTGTTATTGCAGGGCTGCTGGCTAGCACAGCGAGGGGCCAGGGCAGATTTCTTTGCATCCTGCCCAAAAAGATGGAGGCGTGGGGTCACCAGGAAGCCCATTGGCATCATCTTAAGCCAAAATCCCGGGCATATCATGGAGTCTGCAAGCGCTGCCCAGTAAGGGAGTCTCTGGCGGCTGGAGGAGGCGAACAGGCTAAAGACCAAACGGAGCGAGACTGCAGGAGGAACTGGAGGAGAATTTCTGCTGCCTGAAAATGTGAAGTGCTTCCGCCAGTAATCGCCGGAATCATCAAATTAGCATAAATTCTATTAACGGTTTCCCAGATGAGACATTTCAAGGCTTCTCCCTCCCCTCCCCGACACAAACAAAAGAGAATATAATTACTTTGCAATAAAGCAGCTCCCGAAAAGGCCCTCAATCTTTATACCTTTTCTTCTCCCTTGAAATAAGGCAGTATATGAAAGGTGCTTCTGACCTCTCTGCTCTCATCACGCATCTTTCAGGAAGGAGGAGAGAAAAACTCTACAAAGCTTTTAGGGATTGGGGTTGGGACCGAGCAGGTGGCGTGTGCCACAGGGCATGGCCCGTTTGCCATGTCCACAGCACAGCCGCAAGCGAGGGGGTTTCCGAGAAGCTTTTTTGGGATACTCAGTTCCCGATGCCCTTAGAGCTCCCACCCATCGTGTTTCAGAGAAGGATTCGGAAGTACGACGTGTAAACACATATGGAAGAAATCTAATTTGCGTAACACTGAAGCGCAGTACCTAGCGCAGTAACTCACTACAAGCACCATGGGGGCAATAATGTAAAATAATGTGCCTTTTTATTGGCATGAGATTGCGGATGACAATTTAAAAGAGAAGAGAATTTCCTTATGAGCAAAAGCCTCCTTAACTCTTAAGAACGGCACTAAACCAACTCGCCTGCCTATAAATATGATCTGCCAATAGAGACATCTTAGCTGTGAAGATTTAATTACAGGCAGGAGCTGCAGGAGGCCCCGGGGCTGACACCGAAACAGCTGAACCTCCTCAGAAATGGGTGTGCAAGAAGTGCCGGGCTGGGCCGTGCATGCACAAGAAGAGCTCAGCAGCGCCAGGTGTGACTATCAGCCTCCAACTTGCTTTCCAGATTGGGGGAAATTGGGCTTTTGGATGATTTTCCGTGCTGCGAGGTCAAATATCAAGGTCAGTGCCTTTCTTTTGCTTCGCCGTTCACTCGGAGGATGAGTCGTGTCTCTTCTGGGCCCCAGTTCCCCCATAAAATGTAGATAATTTGGACTATCTTCCTCAAGGAAGCTTCATGAATGTTTACATTTCAGAGGATCTTGAGGCTTTTTACAATCTATTATGAATTAATTATTATTAATTAAGTTAAAGCAGACTATATAACCTAAATAAAGCAGTTCTGACAAAGCAGCTGGATGTTAGAGAGCAATCTGCTTTATGAACTCCCTTTTCCACTTAGCAATTTTAAGCATTTAGTTCCGCTTTCTAATTGCTAATATCCATTCTTCAATTACCCGCTGTTTTGTTTCAGATTTAAAAGATTAAAACGCGTTGTTATTTTATGATTATGCGATTTCGCTTCTTGTAATTGTTGGGTTTTGGTTTGTGTTTTATCGGTTTGCATATTAAACGTCTGCGAATGGGAGACTCGTACGTGGCTTGAAATGAGGTTTTGCCTTTTGTCACGCGGGACGGATCGTCGGAAACACTCTGTTTCAAAGACAAAAATCAGTGATGGCATCATTTCTCAAGGAAGAACACTTAACAAACGGCCTCCTGGTGAGGTACCAATGCTCTGAACCAGCTAGGGGTTGCATCCAGCACCTGGCGCAGGCCTTATGGCGTGCTACAGAACCAGGGTGTGGGGGGGCTCAGGCCCACCCGTGCCAACTGCCAAAGGCGTTGCTTAAAATCCCAACGGGGACCCAGCCCGAGAACAGTTTTTTCTCCCCAAAACAGCCCCTCTGGTGCCAAACCCCGCCGGTTTCGGGGGGCCTAGGCCCTGCCGGCGTCCCCGGCCTGCCCTGTTGCTAAGCAACCCGCGCCGGCGCCAGCAACCAACAGTAAAGATGGCGCCTGGGCGGCTTCAGCACGCGGCCGTTCGGGCCCCCGTCCGCCCTCGCCCTGGGGAGTGGAGCAGAGAGGCCACGCCCTCAGCAGACATGGCGCCGGCCTGGCTTCAGACGGGCAGTGAACATAGCCAATGAGAGGCCGGGAGGGTGGGGCGCAGGCTGGGATTGGCTGGCAGCGGGGATTCAAACCGAACTGCGGGCGGTTAAGTTGGGCCGTTGGAGCGGGCGCTCGCGCCGGGTCGGCGGCTGAGGTGAGTGTGCGGGATCGGGAGGGCGGCTGTGGAGCCGCGGCGGGGCCTCCGTAACGGGCTGGGCCTAGCCTAGCCTAGCCTAGCCTAGCCTAGCCTAGCCTATGGGTCGGGTCCCCGCTACCGGGCCTGGCCTAGGGGTTGGGGCCCCCCTCACCGGCCAAGGGGAGCTGCTGTCTTGGCCCTGGGCCGGCCCGGCGCCGGCCTCCTCAGAGGCCTTTTCCCTCGCTGCCTCCGGGCAGTGCCTGGCTGCGGGTTCTTTACACTCTGGCCTTTTTCCTTTGCTCTTCCCGGCCTCTGCTGTCGAGTTGGGCGCGGGGCTAATGATCGTGGGGCTGGTAATGGAGGTACGGAACTGTAGAAGTGCCCCTTGCTGTGAATGAAGCAGACTATAAGGGCAAAAGAGGGACTTTTTGGCAGGGAGCTTTTCTGCACCTTGTAGTCCACGTAATAGAGGAAGTCCCGAGATATCTGTGTGTCTGTAGAGCCTGTAACTGCGAATAGAGTACTTGAAATCTTTCCAGGGTGGCCTCCCGTGTGTTAAGCTGTGGTGGTGTACTCCCTCCTGGCACCTCTCCCAACTATGTCTGCACCTGGTTCTAGTGCTAATTTATCAGTCAAGGCTGTCCTGTGTGCCCCAGCAACCTCTTGCATTAGCGAGGTAATTTCTGTGTTGCTGAGCTGGAGACTTTCCTCTTCATTGCTTCTGTTTATGCCATTGTTGCTACGGTTTGAGGAAAATGTGCTGACTGTCTGAATTTTAACAGCTATTTGCAGCAGCTAAAAATGCAGCTAAATTTAAAACTGTATTAAAATTCCCCAGAACGTTGCTCCTATTTTTATCTTACGAAGCTTTGAAAACTTGCAGATTTTTAGTGGCCTATATAGTACCAAGTTATTTGTAGGCAGGGCATGAGCTGTGCTCTGCAGCCTTCCAGGAGAATGATTTGGGATCCCTTTTCTTGCCTTGGGGTCTGAGCCTCTGCAGTATACTGGAGAATACTTGGAGCAATAAGGTGGGGAGCTATACTGCCTCTCTCTATGGCTCTGCTATCTGTAAACTAGGGAAGGCTCAGGATTTTCATTCCCCGGGAAAGAATTTAGATGTATATATCTTCATAAAACATGACTCTTAATGTATTTTTGTTTGTGCAGCTTCTAAAACTTGCCTTAAAAAAATAAAAAAAAAATTAATTCTGAAGCTGATTCTCTCTTCTTTGGGCTGGTAACACGTTTTCTGTTTGAAGGTGGGAAGAAAGAGCTGGGCTGTTTATTTAGCTCTGGTTTCTTGGCAGGAAAATGGAGACTGCGATGCTGAACTTACGGAGTCTGTATGATCAACTTATGCACCAGGTTGAAATTTTAAATGAAGGAAACGAATACCGTAAGTTCTCTTTCTGAACTAGGTTGTGCTGTGGTTGCTGTAAGAATATAAACATGCAAACAAACATTATTAACTGTTACTGAAGAATCTGTTGATGATACTTTGGGTAATGAGACTCCTGCAAGCAGTCAGGCTTGAGGGTTTTTTTTGTTGTCAAGAAATAGGAAGTCGCAGGTTGAGCTTTAGGCAGGGCCATGTTCTGCTTGTAGCAAGCTGACTTTGTCCACGCAGGGTCTCATGTTCTAGCTCTTTTGATTGATACACAAAGGGCTTGGTCTGAAAAACTGCAAGATCTCGTGAACATCTAGAGTGTAGGTGGCTTGCTGAAAGGCCGGCTTCACCACTCTTCAGTTGAGAGCAGGTTATATTAACAGAGATCTACTGTCAGTGAAAGGAGAGCTGCTGCACCTCCTCTGCTTGCCTAAGTCCCTAAAGATGTATGTGTCTTCTCTCCAGAGTTTATTCAGTTAGCAAAAAACTTTGAAGAGTATCGGAGAAAATGGCAGAAAACGGAGCATGATCTTGTCAGGTTCAAAGATCTTCTCATGAAAACTGAAGCTGAACGTAGTGCTCTGGATGTGAAGCTGAAACATGCTCGCAATCAAGTGGATGTGGAGATCAAACGAAGGCAAAAAGCTGAAACAGACTGTGAAAAGCTGGTGAGTAATTCTTTTATTACCAGTTGGCTCTTTAGAGTGTGGAGACAAGGTGATTAAACTGCATTGATCTATGGAAAATAAAGACTGGCACTCCTGATAACTTTTTTCCTGGGAGGAAAAAAACCCCAACAATAACAAATTGGCTTGGCTTCTGGTAGTAGCCTTCTGCTTTGGTCTGGAAAAAGGCAACTGGCTGCTGTTGGGAGCTGAGCTGCCATTACCTGTCAGAGCACGGGCTTTGCAGCCATTAGCAGTCTATTGACACAAGTTCTGGGAACCTATCTGTGTGGTATCTCAAACGCTTCAGATTGGTTCATACACTAATTAAACACAGCTTATCCTGTGGCAGCTTCTGATATTATCTACCTTTACAGGAGCGGCAAATGCAATTGATTCGAGAGCTGCTCATGTGTGATGCATCTGGGAGCATTCAGCTAAGTGAAGAACAGAAGTCTGCCCTGGCCTTTCTAAACCGGCCGCAGGCTTCTATGGGGGGTTCAGACAACAAAAGGTAGGCAGCGTATGTCTGAGCAACGCAAGTGGCAAATATCAATCCAGCCGTGTACCACTGTGGTACATGCTGCACCCATACCAACAGAGTCCTCCTTTTTATTCCAGTTTGAAATACAGCTCTTCTGAGTCAGTAAGATTGTTCTGGAAGCGTGGCTGACTGAAAGCCAAACTAATACAAGTCTCTTCTAATTCTTGGTTTTTTTTTTTTTTTTAGGCTGTCTACAATAGATGAATCTGGCTCAATTCTGTCAGACATCAGCTTTGACAAGACTGATGAGTCACTGGTAATGTAACTCCAAGTTCTAAAGTTTTCCTCCACTGTAAAACCTTAGAGGTGTGCACTAATCTCTAGAGACCCCTTGTGTTTAGATTACTGGGGTATTAAACTGGTAGAGCTGATTTGCATTTCTCTGGTGTGCTATTGGCTAAAACGTAATGAAAGTCCTGGCCAGAGGCTGTATGGTATTTACACTGAGCTAACTGGCGCTGTGTATTTCCCACAGGACTGGGATTCCTCTGTGGTGAAAACTGTCAGACTGAAAAAGAGAGAGAAGCGGGTATGTTCAATTCTTCCTCTTCAAATAGATTCTATTGTTAGCCTTAGCTGACACAATGTCACCATCTGTCATCTCACAGCCACCTATAATGATGTCTGAGCTACTAATCACAATCAAACTTCAGATGGATGTGCTGCTGCTATAATTCAAACCTGCTGTGTGGATTTAGATTGAAAGTTAATTCTGATGTCGTTGTTTGTCTACTGAAAACGACTGGAGTTCCACATAGCTTGTTCTGCCATGGCCTGGAGTTTGCAAGAAAGCACTTGAAGATGATTAACAGCTACCAGATTAGGGGGAAATCATGTAGGAAGCTAATATTTTTCTATTCTGTAAAGGAGCTTGTGCTTGTTCTAGTCTGCTGTTAGTATGCAGTAGGCACAGGTGGGAAAGTACAGCCTGAAATCATAACTAGCACAGTTGGGAAGAGTCGGGGACTTGCTTAGTTGCCCTTCTTTTTGTGTGTGCGTGGTTTTGGTTGTGTTTTTCCTCCTCCTTTCTTTCTGCCTTCTGAATTGGATTATAAAGCTGTTTAGGAAAATTATTTGAAAGAGCAGTATATAGAGGCCTCATGATACTTCATGTTAACTTCAAAGTTGCCATGAAGAACAGGTACTGTGGAAGAACTTAAAGCATCTGTGGTGTGTGCAGACGATTGTTCAGTCCTTCTAGTTGTACTGAACTAGTATAACGCTAAGTTAAGAGCATACCTGCCTCATAGACAAAAATATACTGTATCGTTTCAGCGGTCTTCCAGGCAGTTCATTGAAGGCCCCCCAGGTCCTCAGAAGAAAACCAGATCAATTGGCTCCACGGTGGACCAGGTATGGTGGTCCCAGCTGGGTTTGTGTGCATTTAAAGTAGTCGGTCATATTGCGTACCTGCTTCTAGGGCCAACAAACTAGAAAATCCCAAGTCCTGTCAGTATTGCTGTCACTAACTGCATATTTCTCATTACAGGGAAATGAATCCATAGTAGCCAAGACAACTGTCATGGTTCCCAATGATGGTGGCCCAATTGAAGCTATCTCTACTATCCAGACTGTGCCTTACGGTCTGAGGAAACGGAGGAAGAGTGGTAGGTGTCACGTCTCCATTTGTCCCGGTCCTGAAGCAACTACTTTACAGGCCAGAGGTTATAGTTGTCTCCCTCCAGGACCTAGGCGGCTGCCTGTGCTTTATAATGCACTTGCTTTGAAGCAAATGTTGTGCAGGGGGTGTTTCCTTTCAGTCAACACTCCTCTTCTCTCTCTCAGGTCCTTTGCAGCCTTGGAGCAGTGAGTCGAGCATAGGCAGTAAGCAGCTGGAATCCAAATCGGAGACTGATGGCTCTAGCACCCCGCAGAGCAATGGGGGAGTGAGGCTGCATGAATTTGTTTCAAAGACGGTAGGTCTAGAGGCAGAAAGAACTTGAAAAAACATCTCCTTCCATTTTTTAATGTGTGTGATATCAAGCTATAGATAAGAGGCCACCAGCCCTTATGTTTCAAGTCAATATCAACTGTAATGGTTACCTGCATGGATCAGGGAATATGTTATCCTATACGGTTAGCTAATTTGTCCTGTGGAGTTACTACACTGCACTAATCTCTTCCCATCTATATGCTTTGAATCACTAGGTTATCAAGCCAGAATCATGCGTTCCATGTGGAAAGAGAGTAAAATTTGGAAAAATCTCTCTGAAGTGCAGAGATTGCCGTGTGGTCGCTCATCCGGAGTGTCGGGACCGCTGTCCTCTTCCCTGTATCCCCACCTTGACAGGCACTCCTGTCAGAATTGGGGAGGTAAGGCCGTAGGGTGAGCTTGGGACAGTACAGCCACTGACACGGGCTAATGTTTGGTTAGAGTTAGAACGTGCTTAGGCTCCAACAAGTCTGCCTTCTGTGGAAGAGCTCCTGTTGCTCAGAGCTGCATAATAAAATGCAAATGAGCTTGCTAATGTATCATTCAATAACGAGGGGAGTGGGTGGTAGCGATGCGATGTTAGGAGGGTGTTGAGTTGTGAACGTGGTAGCTCTGGCTAGGCAATCCTGCACCGTTGTGCTGATGGATGTAGCGTTGCTCTTCTCTGGGCTGATGAAGAAGAAATAATGTTTGTTTTTTAGAGCTAGATCTGGAGATCTTAGTCTGGAGAAGAGGAGGCTGAGGGGGAGACCTTATCGCTTTCTACAACTACCTGAAAAGATGTTGTAGTGAGGGGGGGGATTGGTCTCTTCTCCCAAGTAACAGGCAATAGGGCAAATGAAAATGGCTTCAAGTTGTGCCAGGGGAGGTTTATAATGGATATTTGGAAAACTTTCTTCACTGCTGCCCAGGGAAGTGGTTAAATCACCATCCCTGGAGGTATTAAAAAGATGTGTAGATGTGCTGAGGGACGTGGGTCAGTGGTGGGTTAGTGGTTGGACTCAATGATCCATTCCAACCTAGACCATTCTATGATTCTATCTCACTGTGAATTCCTAAGAGAGTATTTTCCATGTCTTGAAGACTTGAGTATTTTCCCCCCCTCTTCTGTCTCTTAGGGGACCTTGATGGACTTTGTCCCTTCGACTCCTCCAATGATCCCTTCTATCGTAGTGCACTGTGTTAATGAGATCGAGCAACGAGGGCTGCATGAGGTAAAATGAAAACAAGGCGTGAAACAGTGCTAATGAAATGAGTTGTGGTGTTAGGGAAACAAATTGTTAACCCAAATATCTCTTATTTATGGTGTGTATAGTGGTGCTTAGTGGGTGACTCTGTGAGTGAGCAACAGTGTCTGTGTAGAGTGCTCAGGTGTGGAGAGAAAGTGGGAGCAGAAGAATGTCAGATTTATACGTGCAGTTGATATTCTGCCTCTAAGCAACGCTTTCTGTTAACAGACGGGTCTTTACCGGATATCTGGCTGTGACAAGACAGTGAGGGAACTGAAAGAGAAGTTTCTTAGAGCAAAAAATATTCCTTCGCTCAGTAAAGTGGATGATATCCATGCTATCTGCGGCCTTCTCAAGGACTTTCTACGCAGCCTGAAAGAACCCCTTCTCACTTTCCGGTTGAACAAGACTTTTATGGAAGCTGCAGGTAAGGAGTTGCTAAATGGCATCTCCAGCTCTTTCCCTAGGCTTGATGGTCACAGGTTTAGCTGTTGCCTGAACTGGCAGACCTCAGTGCTCTGGGGAGCCCTCATGCTTGTGACTGTGTTGATGATGGGAAAGTATTTCCTCTTTCAAAACAGCACAGACAAGGAAAGCAACAAGTTCTACTGCTCGGGCAAGATACCGAAGTATTACAATGGAATGTGAAGCTTCTGGCTTCCTTTTTTCTCGGGCTAGCTATTGCTGTGAGGGGGATATTACAGCTGTGCCTCTGAGACCACTTTCTGAGGTCTAAACATTTTTTCCCTAGAAATCTTGGATGAGGACAACAGTGTTGCTGCTATGTACCAAGCAGTTGGTGAACTTCCCCAGGCCAATAGGGACACCCTAGCTTTCCTCATGATGCACCTGCAGAGGTATGTTCAAATGGACTGGTAGCTCTTGAAAGGAGGGGATGTTGCCACTGGTGCTTTCTCTAATTGGCTTTTGTTACTGCTTGTGAGCCTAAAGTCTTCGTTCTGGAAAAAACCTGCTTATTCAGAGGCTGAAACGTGTGGGGGACGGGGGAGTTGTATGACAAGTGAAGGGGAGAAGCTACATTTTCTCTTTCTTAACTTCTTTTTTTAATATAGGGTGGCTCAAAGCCCAGAGACTAAAATGGACATTACCAACTTGGCCAAAGTCTTTGGCCCCACAATCGTTGCCCATGCGGTACCTGATCCTGACCCTATGACGCTCCTGCAAGACACTAAGCGGCAACCCAAGGTAGGTCAGCAGAAAGGACTGACTTGGGTGAATGCATCCAAGAATTCAAATGAGTTGCTGGAGGGAGCTGAGGCGATGCCTGTCTGGTGTCAGTGTGCCAAAGCTGTGTGCCAGTGTGTGACCTCAGCGACTCGCGGTGTCTCTGTAGGTAGTGGAGCGACTTCTGCTGCTGCCTATGGACTACTGGAGCCAGTTGATGATGGTGGAGCAAGAAAACATTGACCCAGCGCATGTAATTGAGAACACCAATGCCTACTCTTCTCCACAGACACCAGATGTTAGAGGTAACCCGTGGGTGCTGCTCTGTTGGCTGTGCAGCTGCTGTATTAAAAATAATGACCCTTAATCAAAGCGGCTTGCAAGACTGTTGGAGCTAGCCATTCCTGCACGCTTCATGGAGGAAGAGGGAAGACAAGCGTGCCAGGAAACACCAGATTTGTCTAGTATTTTTGACAGATGCTAGGGAATATCTAATGTTCCTTGCATGGCAATGAAAACTTCAGCTGTCCTCATGTTGCTCACTTGGCTGCCTCTCTTTTGACAGTGAGTATGCTTGGACCCCTCACTACACCGGAACGGCAGCTCTCCAAGACACCGTCGTCTAGCTCCCTGTCCCAGAGGGTCCGGTCTACCTTCAGCAAAAACACCCCCAGGTAAGCGCCAGTGGGTGTTATCATGAAGATGTTGGGATGACTGCAGGTGGTTTGGGTGTTCAAGGAGAACTGAAAATAGACTCTTGGGCCCAGTTTTGGGAGCAGCATGGATTTACTACTCGGCTCTCCCTTGATCAGTGCTGTAGTAACAGTGCAAATTGCATAACGGTTAACGAGCATCATCTTATGGTAGGGAGAAGAACATTTTGTTTGGGAGGTGGGTAAAAATTGGGTGAACAACCCCGGGGAAAGGGAGAGCGTTAGACCTCTATATGCCAAATCCCAAACTGATATTTTTCTGCTTCTCTTGAACTAGATTTGGGAGCAAAAGCAAGTCAACAGTCCAGCTTGTGCATCAGAGCAGCTTCTTTCCCTCTCCTCTGCTGAAGTGAAGTGGACCTGGGAGTTAGTGTCGTCCCAGCATTTGCGCGCCAATATGCATGAGCACACTAAACCGAAGTCCTCTCCATGGCCCTTGGCAGCTTATGTAATAAGATCTTTTCCTTTTATCTTTCAGCTTAGCTGAGACTTTTAATGGGATTTTATTGTGCAATGTATTTTTATTATCTAATGCTGTTCTGAATGTAGTATTGGTAAAGGAAGTAACTAGCAGGATTTGTTGAAAGTGTTAATTAAACTGCTAGAGGAACTCACTGACGCTTTTCAATAGCATCCAGTCTTCCACCCATATGAAGTGGAAGAGTCATACAAGGACCACAAGTTGTGTTTGTTTTTTTTTTTTTTTTTAAAGAAAAAACCAAAGCTTCCATAGATTTTCTTCACACAGCGGTGACAGCCCCATTGAACTTTGTCAGAATCCAGTCTTTCAAACAGCACCCAGGTCTGTAATTCTTGACTTGCGCTGTGGTCGTGCAGCCTGTAATCCTGAGGATGGCAGTGTTGCATTTGTCTGGTGGGCAAAAAGATGCTCTCTTTAATTAACTGCCGGAGGGACTGTGACTTTTTCTAAAGAAATGCTTCCTGATACTGTGTTTACAAAGGGGAAATCTTGTAGAGGACTGTCTGTAGATGCAAACCCAAAGGATTCCTGGGTAGTCTCAATGAATTACTAGTGCTGCTCATACTGGCGTGGGGAGTGAGGGTAGTTTAATAGCACCTTTGCTTTTGGGAGTCCCTGCTTTCCTAAACTGGGATCTGTGACCTTGCCCAGTGCTGTGTGAAAAGACTTGTGGAACACATACAGAAGTTCATAAAGTGGCTGTTTTATTGAGCTCTGGAAAACTGTCCTGGCCTGTGCAGTTAAGTAAATCATGATATTCTTTCTATGTGACCTCCGATTCTGTACTCTGGCTCATGCTTTTTACTTGTGCTAGAGAGTTTTAACCTGGGCCTGTGTGGTGTTACAGGAAGCTGTGGTGCCGTGGTGCTGTGCTCTGAGCAGCTCCTGCCCCAAGGACTAGTGAACCTGGCAGCCTTTGCTGCTGAGGTGCAGGATTGTGCACTGGGTGGCTGTGGCTCATGGGTCCAGAGGAGGAAGGAGACAAACAGTTTTGGTCCCCAAAATCATATCAGGAGGTGAAATAGCCTGGGCTGAACATCGTGGCCTGGGTTGTCTCTACCTTGCTTGCAGGGTCTGGAGGGTCAAGCCCTCTCCTGCTGTGTTTGCACCCGAGCTCTGACCCACTGCAGGAGATGGGGCTGCTGCTCCTCTTCCTCAGTGTGGCTGGGACCCCAGGACAGGTGGGTGTTTTGGCCTCTGGTGCTTTCATGCATGCCAGATGTACATGAGGGGGGCATTAAGGCATGTTTTCTTTCCCCACATCCCGTGTCTTGGATGCACGGCTTGGTCTTTTTCTGGAGCATCCTCTCCCAAACTGGGTCCTTGCCTGTTCCTTGTTGAAGCAAAATCCAGAGGATTAGCGGTAGGAGCTGCTGGGGGATTTCTCCCCTGGTCCCTGCGGCTCCACTCTGTGGGGACAAATGAGGCTTGGGGACGTGCTGGCAAGCTACCCCCACTTGCTTCTTGATGGGCACGGAGGTGGCCCTGCCAGTGCTTGGAAACATGGCTGCAATGCTGGGATGGGGGTGTGCGTGCACCCACCTGTGCCTGCCGGGGAGGACAAAAGTTCCACAGTGGGATGTGCGAGCAGATAGGACATTGCAGAGGCAGAGCTGTACCTAATGTGAGCCGAGGGGGATGGAGGGTGAAAACTGTGACAAAAGGGTGTGCCTCTGGCAGTCCATGCTCTGATTGCCTTAGGCTGCAAGGAGACACCAACTGTTGCACAGGAGACATCGTGTGGAAAAGGAGTTGAAATATTTGTTGCTCAAAGAATAGTAAAAGGCGCTTTTTGACCCCAGAAAAGAGTGATGAATACATTGTTCCTAGTGCCTCCTCTGAAGTGGATTTCTTCCCCATGGGGAGGAAACTGGGGCTGTGCCTTCATCTGAAGGATGCAGCAGGAGATGGCTCAAAGCAAAGATAGAGCCCAACAAAGAGCCATGAAGATGTTGGACTGGAGCACCTCTCATATCGGGAAAGGCTGAGAGAACTGGGCTTCTGGGGCTAGAGAAGAGAAGGCTCAGAAGGATCTTGGAAATGTTTATAAACACCTGAGGGAGGGTGCGAAGAAGACAGAGCCAGGCTTTTTCAGTGGTGCCCAGTGCCAGGACAAGAAGCAGTGGGCAAAAACTGAAACTCACGAGCGTTGATCTGGACATCAGGAAACTTTTCTTTTAACTGTGAGGATGATGGAGTACTGGCAGAGATGGCCCAGCGAGATTGTGGGTCTGTCCTTGGAGATACTCAAAAGTTGTCTGGATGTGGTCAAAGGCAACCTGCTGTAGGTGGTCCTGCTTGAGCAGGGGGTTGGACAAGGTGACCTCCAGAGGTCCCTTCTGGCCTTAACTATTCTGTGGTTCAAAACAAAGGATGTTGTGCCAAACCTTGTCAACACAAAGCCACTCTTTGGGAGCTGCTACAAGAACGGATGCTGTGCACTCACCTCACTTCTGCTGTGGGTTGGTGTCACCGTCAGGGAGCAAAGGCTCGGGCTGTGCCTCTTCCACACCGCAGCAGATACACTGGGCTGTACGGAGTCTAACTTATAGACTGACTCTTAAATAGAGAAAGTACTTCCTTCAGGGCAGGGTCTGATTAAACAATCTGTCTCGGGGAAACAAAACTGAAAGAGAAAAGCTTAAACCAGGAAAGAAAGCATCCTGGTCTCCCTGTCTTGACGCTACTACCTTCACTTGACAAAACGGGACTGGGGTCTGGGCAAACAGGAAAGGAAAACCAGCGGGAGTCCTCCTCCCCACTGAAAAGGAGTTTGTTAGCATTAAAGCTTTTAGAAAGTGAGAGGGCTAAGGTGATAGAAGAGAAGGGTACTGGGCTGCAGAACGTAAATATGTCACCGTTAAAAGGCCAAAGGCCCCGTGTGACTCCATAAGACCTTGGCACTGGGGCTTGTAAGGCTGGTTTTATCTGGAGCTGTCCTGACCTGCCCTAAACTTTGCTGTAGTTTGTTTGGCTTGTTTACCTGTAACACCAACTGCCTAGCAGCAAGGTGTCTATTTCCTAATTGATTTTTAGCCATGGAATTTGCAGTTTTGTGTATTTGTGAGTTACAGGGGCTGTGCCTGTGATAAACCTGATGTAGTGCCTTAAGGAGTAGGTAGCGCTAACAGAGGGTCAGCGTGCAGTCATTGAGCACAGACCGGCCCCAGGGCTATTAGCAACTCCTCAGTGATCCATTGCTGATTATTGAAGAACACGGTTTTGCCAGGTGACAGAAACTTAGAGGTCTTAGAGGTAACAGAAAAAATATAGGTAGAACGCAGAATACATAGTGTATCTGGATGTAACATGGAATTGCAGCTCTGTGAAGACTCAAGTACAGAGAGTAATAGAAAATGCATTAAAAAAAAAAATAGCCCCAAGTAGACCCTAAACTGAGGGGGAAGAAACCATCAACCTTATAATCATATTCCTCCCAGAAGAAGAAGAAAAAAGCCATCAATATAGTTTTTCCCCCTCAGGATGCTGATGAGTCACTGCAGCAATGCAAAGGAAGCAGGGAGAATTCATCATTAGAGGAATGGGGTAGGTGCTTTTGTCTATTGTGTTCACTTTTTTTTCCTATTACTGAAAACCTTTAATAGAAACTGAGTAATTTGGATATTAGTTGTTAGCGCTGCTGTCACTGGATGAATGGTAAGTGATTGCTATATCGTGATTGGACTGAGGCATTAATTAGGCTACCAATGAGTTCTAATTCTCGAATCCTCGCGTAAGCGTGTTCTTTCTGTGGGCTTTGGCTTGTGCAAGCTGCTTCTCCGTTGCCTGCCGTGTCCAGGATGGGGCCGTGTGAGTTGGGTGATGACAGGGAGATGTTTTGGCTCCGTGGGGCAGGGGCTGAGCCGGGCTGCGGGCAGTGCTGGCAGAACCCAGCAGGAATTCGAGAGCTCGAGTCCCTCGGGCCTCGGCAGTGGTTCTTGGCTCTTTCTCCTGCTAATATTAGGACTGGTTTGAGGAAGATTACGGTTCTGTGAAATAGCTATTAATATCATACAAAGCTTGGATGGAAGTCAAAAATAACAGCAAATGAGAAAAGTACTAACCCCACGGCCAAACAGGAAGTACAGGCAAGGCTTGGTGTTGTGAAAGATAAACAGTGGGAAGGAAAAGCACAAGAGCTGCAATAAGATGCAGAGAAGAAAAATACAAATAGCTTTGGAGATAACTGTTTTGGAGCCAAGGATTGTTTTCCAGCTATGTTACATCAAATAACGGTGATGGAATTCTCTGAGCTGATTGAAAGGAAATCCTGGTTTATTGGCCCAGACGTTTCCCGAGCTTGGAAAAACACCCGTCTGTCACAAAGTTCCTCTGCTGCCTACTGAGGAGCGGGGAGGGCTGGAACCAGCTCGGTACTCTGACCCGCTCCGTGCCTCGGAAACGAACCCGCTTTTCTTAATGCAGCCCAGAGAGCCAACCGTCATCCTGGGCTGCATCAAAAGCAGCGTGGCCAGCAGATCGAGGGAGGCGATTCTGCCCCTCTGCTCCGCTCTGGTGAGACCCCACCTGGAGTGCTGCGTCCAGCTCTGGAGCCCTCACCACAAGAAGGGCATGGACCTGTTGGAGCGGGTCCAGCGGAGGGCCATGAAGATGATCAGAGGGCTGGAGCCCCTCTGCTGTGGGGACAGGCTGAGAGAGCTGGGGGGTTCAGCCTGGAGAAGAAGAGAAGGCTCCGGGGAGACCTTGGAGCCCCTTCCAGGCCCTAAAGGGGCTCCAGGAAAGCTGGGGAGGGACTCTGGAGCAGGGAGGGGAGCCGTGGGACGAGGGGGAAGGGTTTTACACTGGAAGAGGGGAGATTTAGGTGAGAGATGAGGAAGAAACTGTTTGCTGTGGGGGGGGTGAGCCCCTGGCCCAGGTTGCCCAGAGAAGCTGTGGCTGCCCCATCCCTGGAGGGGTTCAAGGCCAGGTTGGACGGGGCTTGGAGCGACCTGGGCTGGTGGGAGGTGTCCCTGCCCAGGGCAGGGGGTTGGAACTAGATGATCTTTAAGGTCCTTTCCAACCCGAACCATTCTGTGGTTGTTCCTTTGCCCACAGCGGTCTGCTGCTGTTACCGGGCAAGGCTGTACGTCTGAGCCCTTGCATCTTCCTTTGTGATGGCTATTGCACTTGCGACAGCCTGTGAGCAGGGGTCTGGCATGGTCTGTAGGAATAAATAATCTTTATGAGACCAAATACGAACTGGTTAGGAAATGCAGACAGGCCAGCAGGGTCAGAGTCCTTTATCAAGCAGGAAAAGGAAGAACAAAAATCCAGACTCTTAGCCTGATTCTTCTTGGATGCAATGAAGGGGCTCTGAACCCCCGGACCCGTCTGCAACACGAGCCCGGCAGCGCTGTTGTGGAAGCAGTGCCTGCGGGGCCAGGACATTTCGAGGAGCTTCAGCTGAGTATCAAAGCCCAGACCTAAAAATACACTGAGGTGCAGCAGCAGGATTTCACCGACAAAGGTTGAGTCCTGGCTTAATATTTAAAACCTTTCTCTTGTTAATTGCATCCACCTTCCTCGCTGGCATTGCCGAAAAGGTGAGGCTTCCATGAGTAAGAAGGCAGGTGACAAAAAGGTGGTTTCGGTTTCTTTTACACCTTTTCAGATTGTTTTTGCCCTCCTGCTCCAGACTCTGCTACTTGCAGTTCTGCATGTGGATGTCCACGCTCCGCCAGGGAAAGAAGCTGGTAAAAGCCAAGTTTTGCCGGTATATCAGTCCTCGCACAGAGGTATTTGGTTCATGTGGCTTTGTCGGTCACCGTACAAATCTCTGGCCAAGAGCTGTGCTGACAAAAGCCTTTGTTCTCCGCCTACCCGGACAGACGGATACGCGGAGGTTTGCAGTATCTTTTACTAGACCAAAATAGGTAACCTTTCTCCTAGACAGGTGCTTGTATACTTTAAAGATGTATATTCTAAGGCAATCACTTCTAATTGCAGCCTTTGCTTTAGTAACCGTACCGGCAGATGGCAGAGGATTTCCATCGGTGAGCCGTAAGACCCAGGGTGGGGGTGTCTGCGTTGCCGTTCTTTCTCCAGCCTGCGAATAAGCAGCCGCGCTTTTGCACCGCTCTTAAATTTCTGCCTTGCAGATCGATTATTTTGTAACAACATTCTAATTTCCCTCCCCTGCCCCCTTATTTGGATGAAAAGACCTATATTTGGAAATGTGACAGTTTCCTTTGGGTGTAAACAGGGAGAGAAAACGGACCAGGACTTTAGAGAGCGTGAGCTGCCCGTGGGGGGCATTCGTCCTTCTCCACAGTTCAGCCAGGGAGGGCCCAGGAAAATGACTGGGCAGGGAGCTTAAAATGACAAAGGAAATATTTTTTCCATATAATGCATGCTGAAACTGTAAGAGCAGCGTTGTGTAAAAACAGCCTCTGCCTCACCAAAATATTTGACCTGCTTGTTTTCCAATGCTTTGAATGTACGACAGCCTCTCTCCCCGTCCCCTGATTATTACACTCACCCAAATTACCCAACACTGGACATCAGACCTAGTGAATTCCTCCAGACGAAGGTGGCCTAGACATTCTGCTTTACTAATGCACGACCATCGGCTGATACGTAACCACCAGAGACTGGATCCGCTGCCATGGCATGGTGCGGGGAGCTCTCTCTGGAGGTGGCACTGAGCAGCTTCTCTCTCCAGACGCACCTGCTTTCCCCTGAGCCGGGCAGGAGCTGCCTATGAAACAGTGTCTTCTATAACCCGCGGCAAGAGCTGGGCAGCTTCTCAAGCGCACGCAGAGGGCAGAAAAAGGGAGCTGTTATGCGTTTCAAAATCTGAGGCTGAAATACCTTCCTGAAGCGCCTATCTCTCCTGAATTAGTCTATCTCCAAAAATGTGAGGATTCGCCTGTTTACTGCTTGGTGAGCCGGTGAGGTCACCGCCAAGGCTCGATCAACAGCAGAAAAATAATTCTAGGGAAAAGAAAATAGATGATAGCGAGGGCTTCAGTTAATTGACCTCAAAAACACAGCCCTCACTGTCTGCTGCCTACGTGACCGCCTCGCCATCTCGTGCGTTCAAAGGCTGTGTCTGCGAAGTGCTGGAAGACACTCTGATACCAACGAACTCCCCTGGCTCCTCAGGGAGGGCTTCTTATCTCCAAGAGCAAAGCCTTCCCTTCTATCAGCACTCAGAGAGACACTCAACTGTCTTCCAACTGCTCTGATGCAGCGATAAGCCCAGAGCTTGGCAATGGGGAGCAGCAGCTCCCCTGCCCTGCTGTAAGCACGCAGAATGGTGCGGATCCAGAAAGCTATTAACTATTCCTCCTCCGTTTTGACCCAGCTCATTCCCTGCGAGGGGCTGTAGCCTTCCTGCCGTCTCCCAAGACCGGGGAGCGCAGAGCTGCCTTGCCAGCACGGCCAGGAAAAGCTGAAAGTGGCCTTTACTGATGAGCCCCTTGTGCTGTGCGCAGTCTCTTAGATCAGATGGCTCTTAACGCCGGTGAGGAGGTGAGCTCAGGGGAATTCTGGGAATCTAAGAAATCTTGGGAAGCAGAGGTTTTTCCAGGGGTGGGAATGCCCAGGGCCCAATTGTATCGTTCAAGGGGATTGACGATGGTTGAGCTGGGAGCGTCGGAGGGGCACGGAGAGTGTGCCTGGTTTGTTCTTTAGAAAGGGTTGATGAGGAGATAGGAGAAGGACACGTGGGGAAGACAGCTGGCTGCGGTAGCTCGGAAATAAGACCAAATCCTACACTTTGTCAGAAGCCAAGGCATTGCAGAAAGCTCAGTTCCTCGCTGGTCCTAACTCTTCCCACAGCAATGACCGCCTGGGGCACAGGACACAATGTTCCAGCCTTCTTTATTCCAAACTGACTATTTTTCTAATTCTGTATTTCTCTCCCTGGGTTTGGAATCTCTCTTCTGTGGCTATGAGGGGGGTGTGTGGGTGCGCGTCTCCTTGTTTTCTGGGTTCGGAGCGAGGTGCGGGTCAGCAGAGGGAGTGGGACTGGCAGCCTCCGGTGCTGAGAGCGTTCGTGGCTGCCCAAGGAGGCAGCAAACGGCCCTAACTCTGGCAAAAGGGCTGGGGCTGAATCCTAGTTCCAGACCAGAAGAAAGGGTACCAGAGGATCCATGGGATTTGCCGGGTTGTTAACTAATGGAAGCCAGAACATGAGAGAAAATCAGATCCTCTGATTCCAGCTGCTGGTCCCGTGGTCCTGCTATCGTGGCGTAAAAGTAAGGAGAAATTGCGATGTTAAGACTTTGATAAGATTGCAGCAGTAATACGCGAAGTTCTAAGCCAGACTCTGAGAGCAGAAGAGAAGCTGAAGCGATGACAACCCAACATAATGCGTAGAAAGAAAGAACAACAGTGGGTGATTTAAACAAGATGTTAATTAAAATAATATAGATATTGAAGGACGAGTCTGTTTCCTGCCCAACTTAGAATCAACTAGACCATGGTATGCTTCCACTAGTTCACAGCAGCTGTGGGTAAGAGTAGGCGAGAAGATCCCCCCAGTGAAATGTTTAGGTGCTTTGCGTGGGTTTAAAGAATGCAAAAGTTCTGAAATGTGGCTGAGCTTATAGAAAGTCCCATGGAAAAAACCAGAAAAGGGCCCTCGGGCGTCTGTGACGAGTTGGTTCAGGACAACCTATTTATTCTGGTTGTGTCTGAGATGAGCCATAGCTGATTCTACGGTTCCTTGGATTCTTCCTTGGGTAGGAGATTATTGCACTGGTAAATAACGGAGAAAACTCTGCACGGGGAGAGGGGAGACCAAGGAAACAGCGAATCCAATTGTTTCTCTAGAGAAGCAGCTAATAACGGGTAATGCCGAGAAGGTTGAAATATGTCAGTATAACTTTAAACGGCGATTGATCGGATAAGCATCATAAGTGACATGAGTGGTAGAGAGGGAAGAAGTCTTAACGCAGGAAGAAAAGAACAGGCTGCAAAGCACTAACGTTCATTATGCGCTTTCGGGTTATCTGGGCGAGATTAAATTCACTCAACAGGTGGGAGAAAGCTGAGAAGGGAGCCTCCACTAACCTGGGCAGGGTGGAAAAAGGTCAAGAAAACGTCAAAAGTTTCTCTTAAAAAGGAGAGTGAAGATCAGGAGAGAATTATGTGGCGTTGGGATCTGGGAAAACAGTGGAACAAGCAGTTAAACGCGTTGTTTGTCAGCACCTAGAGAAGAACACCAAAGAAAATGAGTAACAGGCAATACTAATTTGGCAAGATCCAACCATCTCAAGCTCGGATAATTTACTTCTACAATGATGTTATGAGCGCTGCACTCCAAGAAGAGGCAGTAAATAGAGTTTTATGGCTTTTGACACTGTTCCACATGGTCCATGAGCGAGCTAAAGAAACACAGTTCCAGAGCAGATCCAAGACTGAGAGAGGAGCCCTCGGCGGAGGAGAACTTCCAGTGGTTTCCTTGCGAAGTGGAAGGGTAGAAGTAAAGCAAGTTTTCAAGAGCAGATTAAAGAAATGGGATGGGAATGACGTAACTGGTCCTTGGTTGGGCAGGAGACTATTTCTCTCTCACCCCTACCGATGGAGGCTTCTGTAGATATTTTGGAAAATAATTAATTTTAATTGCTATGAAACAAACAAACAAATTATTTTTTTGGTGCTTTGTTTTTGTGGGGTTTTTTTGGTTTTTTTTTTTGTTTTTTTTTAATCAGGAAACTAAAATACACCTTGAAACAAGAAGCTGTTGGCAATTGTAACTAATCAGGTATAACAAAAATGTAGTTCAAAGTAGCTCCAGCATCCAGAAAGATGCTTCGAAATGTGTTAATTCATGAAGAAATAGCTCAAATTGAGCCTGGGTGCCTGCTCTCCCAAACGGAGATGGAACCTGGGTATTTACGCAGGCAGATCTCCACCCTCTTGTCTGTTCCTGAAAAATCCCTGTTTCCTCAAACGCTGTGTTTCTCTCGGGGCTTTGCTCTCTGAAAGGTCCGCACACCCTTGCTGAGAAGGATTTTACCCTTGGCCAAAGTCACAAACGAGAGATTACGTGACGTGATTTCCTGTGCGAGCAAGACTGGGTTTGACGACCCACTGAACCTCTCGGCTTTGAAGGCTGATGCTTGTTTTCTTGGGCTTTAACTTGGAACCAATTCAGCAAAGTCTTTTTGTCCTAACTTTTACCTAAACACAAAAAAAAAAAAAAGGGGGGGGGGGGAGAATAAAAACATACAGTGTCTTCTAGAAAAAGAAAACAAACTCTATCGCTCCCTAATTCTGACTCTTCCTCCATCAGCTTTCAGGAAACCAAGTGACAGAGGTGAAATTGTTTAGTGTAAACTATAATTTCCACCCAGTGAGAAGACCGCTCCCTGCTCGCTCCTCTGTGGAGCGGAGCTGAAGATGGCCATTTCCCACCCAGGCAGGTCTCACGGTCTCATCCTGTGTGAGACACCTCACCAGCACGGCGGGTTTTCCCATCTGCTTTCAGCCGCTCACACCAACATCTCCTGGAAGCTTCTCATCTGCTTGCTCTCATCCAGGACGTATCTCAGCCAACAACTGCCACCCGTGCGTGGCAAAGACGCGGGTGCTGCGTGTACCTGCCAGCACCGTCCCACCAGCTGTTCCAGAGGCTTCAAATATACGTTTGAATTAGGCAAGAAGAAACGCGTGGTACTCGTGGTGTTTGTAGCATCACCGTCGCCCACATCTGGGGACACGCCTTGGTACCACCACGGTGGACGCTGGCTTTGTACCCGCTGTCTACTGCTTGGCCAAAGCCTTCTCCAGGGTCATGTGCCACCCAGGTGGCCCACGATGACTTTCTCTTCTTGTGTTTTCTTCCCTTTTTCAGTTCAAAGCACCCGAAGCGCTGAGAAGGCTGTCAGAGCCTTCCCGAGTGGTTTATTTTTAGCACGGCAGGGAGAGCACGCTCTGTGCCCTGAGGCATGCCGTTAGGTGATGCGAAGATACTTGAAAATACAAAACTCCCACTTTTCAACAGAAGTGAGCTCTTAAACCTGCCCAGACTTCCCAGTGGCTTGATGCAGCCCTCGTGATCGTACTTCATTTGACAGGATTTTATTTGATGTTTCATTTTCGAGACGTTGCTCCCCATGTAAGTATTTAGTGAGTCCCTCGACCCCTTCTCTCTAAAGCGCTGAAGTCCTGATATCTCTTGCCCTAAAGGCTTTGAACGAGTCCCGTGGTGCTCAGATGATCCCGGCGGCCACTTTGGCCCCGCAATCGCTGACTGCGTGAAACGAGAACCCCTGATTATTTTCGCAGCCGGCGTTCCTCAGAAGCAGTCTCGCAGCGTCTCGGCCCCTCGCTTATGAAACCCTCCGCGTGTGCAGGCGGGAGGCGTTTCATCCGGAGCTGGAACACATCAGCCAAGCAGAATTTCCTTTGAGCTGCAGATAAGCAGATTCTGGTGATAGAGAGGCCCTGCTCAAACAGACGCCGGGCTTCCAGCTTTGAGAGCAGCCTCCAGGGCCAAAGGGGAAGGAAGTATTTAATATTGTGAACACAGGACGTATAGAGAAAAACAACGCTTCAAGATGCATCGCCCTTAAAGCCGTACGCCCTGAGCTGTTAACCCCCTGCTGCCGAGGGGGAGCATCCCCACAGCGGCCTCGGCGTTCAGGACACGCGCAGCAAGGCTCAAGGTTTTCGAAGCCTGTGCAGTATTTGGTAAGAATTCCTCAGGAACTGGCAACAAAAGAGTTGACTCATCGTGCAGGAAACCTTGCGCAGGAGAAAACCGATCGCGGGCTCGCGCGTATTGAAAAACCAACTCGTCTTTGTGAGCAACCCGAGCGGTCGGGTTACAGAAAGTAAATCCCTGCAAAAAAACAATTCCAGCCTCTTCGCTGAAGGCTGTGGAGCCCGGCTTGCGTGGTGTCGAGTTGTGAAACCTGTCAGGGCACGCACAAGATCCCTTCTTAGAAACCGCGGCTCTTCTCAGCATCAGCAGATTTTAAAAAAATATAGTGGTCTCCCCTTTCAGAGAGCAAACAGCAGCAGCACCCTGCACCGTCCAAATGCTATCAAAAAGATATAGTGGGATAACAAAGTTGTGGTCAAAACTGGCAGAAGATATAGGCAGACTCTTAGGCAGACTGGTTCTTGAAAGAAAATCTTAGCAAAATCAGTAACAAATCAAGCATGGTAAAACCAAACCAAGCATTTCCGGAAAAGCGATGGAGAAGCATTTCCTAATTTCAGGTAGAGCCACCTGCGCTAACGAAGAGCAGAGAAACACAGGCAAGAAGTTGCACCACGCTCACGGAGGATGTAAACGCGTGGATTAGAGCCAGCAGAAGAAAAAAGTGTGATTGAAGGGACTCCCTCCTGGTTTCTAGGGACACAGGAGAGTCTGGCTGTGAAAAAAACCTCATCTCAGGGCCACCTGCTAGAGAATGGCATGGCAGAATATCCCGTGGCGGGGACTTTCTCCAAGGGTACCGGGATGAAGAAAGGAAGAGCAGGGTAATGACCTGCTGTTCCAAGACCCAGAAGCGCGAGGTCGTGCCGTACCCTGGTCGCTGGCGGTGGGCTGGGAGCTCTTCGTCCCGGCCGCATCCAGCTGCGGCCCCGAGGCTGTGTGCGTGTCACCCCAAAACCGGCTCGCAGAGGAACCCCCCCGCATCTTCATCCCCACCCAGCCTCAGGGAAAGGTGTTGCCGGGGATCGTCCGCCCACAGCTTCCAGAAACTGCCTCAAGATGGTGCTCCAGCCAATTCTGTGGGTTTTTAAAAGCATTTGCGTGCGTTACAGGCGGCTTTTCTGTGCAGGTCTTTGCTTAATGGTAACAAAGGAGGGTGAAGCGGGCTCAGTCCTTGCGGGGAGCCTCCAGCTGCCTCGGCCAAGCCGTTCCTCCCTTTGAAAGGCTCGTCGCTTCCAGCTCATGGACTGGAAGCCCCCGAGCGGCTGCCGGGAATGAGTCACAAACAAGGTCCCCATAGGAAAGGAGAACTATGGATTCATAACCTTGACCATTCAGGGTAGGAAAAGTTTATTTGTCCAGCTTGCTTTATAAATAACCCAGAAAGCAGCAGCTTTGTTTTCGTGATCTGGGACTGGACGTGTGGAGGGACCTCAGCAGAGTGCTTGCCCGAACCCTGGCAGCCCTGGCCGGAGAGACCTGTCCCTGGGCAGGCGTTTCATTTAATGACTCACGGCATGCCAAACACCCCGACAGGATAAGGCCAAGGAGCGGGATCTGTGAGTCTGTGGCGTGGGAGTGCTGTGGGCACGGCACTGGGGACCTTCCTGCTCCCTCTGGCCCCTGGATCTTGCCAAAATATATCCCTCCATCCATGCTGCGTTTTGCAGCACCGTAGCGAGAAACGTGAGCAGCCTCCCCGTGCTGCGACTCGATATTCCCGAGTCGCCTGCTGAGTGAGAAAAAGGGTTAAAAAGAAACCGGAGCAATTTTGCGGAGAATGGAAAGGGTTGAGGTCAAAGAGCAAATTGTTAATGGAGGGATTCATGGGTGGGGGGGGACCTGAGGAGTCACCACACAGGTAACTCCCAGGAGAAACTGAAACCCTGGGAGGAAAATTAACCCTGTGCGGGCAAGGTTAACCTTTGCTTTTTAAGTCTGTCGGCAGGGACGGTCTCCTAGCAATGGTTTGCTGCTGGGATGAGGAATCAGTGACGTTAACTTGGGAAAGGTACTTATTGTTTGCTTCTAGGCTGGAGAAATGCCTGACTTCCCACAGCAGCCGGCGGTGCAGGGTGCCCTCTCGGAGCCGGGCGGAGATGCCATGGCTAAGGAGGAGCCAGGCCGCATCCTGACGGCTGTCCCACAGAAGACGCCTTGCTGGTCCCACTCCCAGCACAGGAAACATGAGGATCCCCTGTGCCCCCCGTAGAAGTGGTGTGGGGACAGAGAACAGCATCAATGAAGAGCTGATCCTTCCATTAATCCTGTTTTTTTTAAATCAATCCCTCCATCATAGAGATTTTTTTCTCCCTTTTGCAGGGCAGGAACAACTCCAGCTGTTCTTTTTATTAGAGGATCTGAGCAGATGCTGGAAAGGGGCAAAGACTCTTTTACGCCCAGCAATAAGGCTGAGAAATCCTAGGATCCGACAGGAATGGCACAGGCAGGCAGCACCCCGGCACCTGAGCCCAGCAGCGTTTGACAGGAGACCTTAACAGAGCCTGACGGTGCTCAGCTAACGAGCATCGAAATCCCGTAAGCCTTAGTCATGGGATAAGCGTTGGACACAGGGAACTTTGCAAAGCGTGTGGAAAAAAAGAGAAAAAGTGGAGGGCGAACAGAAACCCTGTACTCAGCACTTAGGGATGTCGAGCCGGCTTCTCCCGTCGCAAGCGGGTCTGGCCCAGGCAGCCTCACCTCCCCGGAGTCTGATTCGCGGAACACCAAGGACTCAAACAAATCTTTAAAACTAGATACTTCCCTTACCCAGCCCACTCTTCCTTCAGCCCTTATCTGCCCTTACCTGTCTCCATTAGGTCGCTTTAAAAGTCCCAGACGCTTCCTTCCTTTGTTTGTCTTGGCCAGAAAGGGAAATGTCTTGTGTGTCAAAGGTTTAGTGCAAATTCCTGTCCCAGCTCTTTAGTACCTCTGGCCTCAGTAAATCAAACTTCTTCTCCTGACCAGGGACTTGCACAATCAATCAGACGCTCTCTCCCCCTTCTCCCTCTCCTGCCGGCGCACAGGATCGAGATGGAAGCGGCAAGGGGTTAAATCCCTACTGGCTGGTGCAGATTTGGGACTGGAAAAGAAGCGCTGGGTTTCGAATGCATTTGCAGAGGGCCAGAGTTTCTCAAGGTCTGTGCCACTGTCCCGGCTCTCCAAGGGCCTGCCTGAGAGGGATGGAGAGCAGCTGGCAGAAAAAGAGCCCTGAAGAAGCGGTGGTTGATAGGGAAAATATGAGCTATTAATGGCCAGATTTCAATCTGTGAATGATCAAAATCAGGGCCTCTCAGGGAGCATCGGGTCCACCAGGACCTCATGGAGACCTCTCCCGAGAGCCTTCCCTTTCTCTGCCCTCTCACTCCTTCTATTGTGGCCACATTCCTGTTACCACCTGGGCTTTGTCCCATATTTTCCGCATCCCACTAGATGCCTGTGCCCATGTGGCAGCTCTCAGGACTCAGAGGAAGCTGGAAAACCCCCCATTGCTGGAGCAAGCAGAACGAGGAGAGAAGTTTAAACGCCCCCTGCGCAGAGAGTACATGGCGCAGAACTTGAGGTTTCGAAAGAGAAATGTCCCGTTACCAAGCCATCCAATGACCCTACAGGCACGAAGCTTCCCCCCGTGGGTGATGAAGATGCTCAGAAGAGTCCCCAGAAGAGTTTCACAAGAGGGTTTAGTCATTTGTGGAGCAGGAATTTATGATGGGATTGGCATGGTGGTTTGGTGAGAGCAGAGGTTGCTGGGAGAAGCAAGCTTGAGAAGCACCGTTCCCTGGATGTTGGGCTGAGCGGCTCTGATGGGATGCAGCACTTGGCTTAAAACTGGCACAATGAAGCCAGGGGCAAAATTGAGTGTGAAGGGGGTAATTTTCAGGAATTCCTGGCAGCTCTCACGCTCTCGTTAGCTCCTCTGGGTTGTTTTCCAAGGAAGTGCTCGGTGCTGTGTCTGAGCAGCGTGTTAAGAGGGATGGAGCGAACAGATGGAAGAGCACGAAACATCCTTGCCTGGGCGCGGGTGACTCTTCTGAGCGTTCTGCTCATCCCTTCCTCTTTGGGAAAATCATCTGGACTTAGAGCCCTAAAGCAGGACGCTGGGGTCCCGGCTGGAGGTGTGGGCAGGGGGCACAGCCTTCACGAGCCCGACCTGGGCTGCAGCACCCTTTCCCCCTGGGAAAGGCTGATCCCATGGGAGGGAGACCGACGGTTCCTGTCAGCCTGGAAGAGTGAAAAATGCGGCAAGCCTGAGGCATGTTCTGGGGGAGAGACTGGTCTCCCGTTTTCATCCCAGACCTTTGCCTGCGTGTTGCTGAGAAGACGAGCGAGAGACCTCCCCACGGGGTGGGGGTTCAGCGGCAGCAGGTGCAGCACAAGAGCGTCAGGTCGGGTTTGAAGCTCCCCGAGCCCCGGCGGGGAGGGGTGAGCTAGCTAGCCACAAGCCTACCGCGCAGGCAGCACTTCGGTTGGAAGCTCCTTCCTTTGCAGATGAACACCTTGATCTCGGCTCTTCTCCTTCGCACCGTATCAGCCCTGTGCGGTCGCTCGAGAGCGGCGCACCTGACTGCGGGGTGCCCGGTGCCGGCAGCTGCCGAAACCACAGCTTGAATGAAGCCAGCCTTCCTCTCCCTCGCTCGAGAGAAGGCTGCGCTGCACGAAAACAAAACCGAACCAGGCTGTTCTCACCTTAAACTTTCCTGGCAAACAGGAAACTACGAGCGAGGGTGGAAGAGTAAGTTTACGGGCTCTCGGGTAACACCAGGGACATACCCCAGCCACCACCTGCAGTGAAATGAAAGAAATGCTTTCCAGGTAAACACATGCTTCTGGGTTTACCTGGCCAACCGACACCTGTATCCAAAACGGGGGACGAGTTAAGCCCTTGCATTCCCCTCCCTGAGCTTTGTCTTCAGACGAAACGTTAAACTGATGCCCCATCTGCCAGAGCAGCAGTTCAGGTGCAAGCGGCTGTTGCCAGAGCTGCCGTTAGAGCCAGGGAGAAAAACTGATGGAGAGCCAAGAGATTCGTGGCCAGCAATGAGTCTCCTCCATGCCGGTACCACACCACCTGGTACCACGTCTTCAGAGGAAGTCATCCGCCCTTGGGGAGGGAAGGTCTTTCCTCCCCCACAATGCTCTTTCCACCTCTGAACTCCTCCAGGAACGTGGAGTAAGTCCATCTAGGAGGCTCGGGCTCATGTCTGCAAGGTTCCCTCGTCGCAATTTGTTGTCACAGGAGGTGGGGACTGTCTATCTGTTGACGGAAAGAGGACAGGAACAAGCACGTGCCCAGGGAAACGGGACCGAGTCAGATAAAAGCTGGTTTGCAGTGGAATGCGCTTGGCAGTGGAACTATCTGCCCAGGGAAAGTCTAGAGGGGAAAACCATCGGTTTAAATGAACTGATATTAAAGCGTACAAATGCCTAAGGAAACGCGTGCCCAGCAAAAGCCGGGGAGGTTAAACTTCTGTAAAAATGCCAGCACTGATTTAAGAGCAGGACCTATCCGAAGCAAACGCATCTGCAGCAGCAGGTTTCTGCTGCGTGTGCACACTCAGAAAGAACTTTCTTATGCCTAGCGCTAGACGTTCAGAGCCCTGTACGCTATTATAAGCACTTCTTTTTAATCATTAAGTGTGTTTCGGGCTGACGCAGAAACCAAAGGGAAACTTTTGCGTGCGGTTTGCTAACGCAGCATCATTTTGCCTGGTGCGTACTTCTGCGGCAGCTCCAAAACGGATCACAATGAGGAACAGCAGCATCTTCTGCTGATCGATGCCAAGAGGCCGCTGGCTCGTGGGAGCGCAGGAGGAGGACGGTGGTCTCGGCAAGGCACCCCCACGCTTCTCCAGCTCCGGTTTTTCATCCCGGTCCTCTCCTTCACTCCCTTGACAGCCAGGTTGTATATCAGGTGTGCGTATGTTCAGGGTTTTTCACCACTCCTGTTCCTAAGCTTTTCATTACCGGGTGCGCACAGACTCAATACTGGAGCTCCCTTGGTTCAGCGCCGGCCTGTCCCCGACATTCCGTCTGCCGGCAGCGGTCAGGGTCTGTCACGAAGGCACACCAAGAGATTGCTGACAGCAATGCGAGAGCAACCAAGCCATTTTGGTAGGTCTTCCTGCGGAGTCCACCTTTGAGATGCTCCTACCTCTGGCACTCCCAATCCGCCACCGGAGCCAATGGCCACCGTGGGACGCGGGTGGGATGATGGATTAGAAAAGTGGCTGTGAAATTTCTCATACATTTCCTGCAGGTTTTGAAGTCAGGCCTCCCTGTACGACATCTCATCCCTCCTCTTCGCAGCTGCTTCTCATTTCCCAGCCGTAGTCTTCCTGTTTAGCTGGATATTTTTTTTTTTATTTTGGTGGGGGTTTTTTTGTGTTGTTTTTGCTGGTTTGTTTTCTTTTTTTTTTTTCTTTTAATTTTTTTGGAAAGGTGGGGGTCTGTGCTTAACAGCTGCACACGATTCTCCCCTGGCCATGCCTGCTCCCATCACTATATATAGCCTCCGACAGGCCAAACAAATGGAGTGGGGCTGGGGTTAATAATCACAAAATGGAGTTCAGCTGTCTCTGAACTGTGATTTACTGGGACTGAGGCCAGGCAAGTTCCTCCTCACGCCCTTGCTGGGGAGTCGTCCGCAAGGGACCGGCCTTTTCAAAAGGGGAAAAATTACTCGAAATGCCTTTTCGCTAGCTGAAACTTGAGAGGATGTGAAGCGATCCGAGCAGGTCTGCCGTTGGATGGGGTCTCCGGGGAGGTGCTGGTGTGATGTGGACAGGCACCGTGCGTGCCGACGTGCCACCTTCTCCGTCCTTAGGAGCTCAGAGCCGGGAGAATGGGTGAGTTTAACCTGGCCCTTGTTCTTCGCTGGGGCTTGTGGTGGCTGAGCTGCTGCTAACGGGAAAACCCCACGAGGAACGTGGTTGTTAGAGTTGCTCTCAGTCGATAAGTGCATCCCAGGGAGAAGGTCTGCTCTGGTTAGAGGTGTGAGGGTCTGCCAGTTTGTGTCCCCTACCCATTTCACATCAGGTGTCCGAGACTTTCTTGGTGTTGGATGCTTTGCCTGTGTCACGTGGACAGAGGCTGGGTACAGCTGTCCCCTTTCCCGAGGGCTTTTAGCCTCCTTGGTGTCCCCTTTCCTGGGGGATTTTAGCCTCACGGGTGTCCCCTGCATTGGGTGCTGCTCTGTGCTGTGCAGGGGCACCGCGTCCCCTGGGGCGACCTCTCGGGGGGACTCACGCCTCCGTTCCCTGCGCAATCGCAATATTGATGCGAAGAACCTACAGAGTGTATCTGGGGCTCAAATTGCTCTGTGCACTAATTATTAACAAAACAGGCCGAGCCAGGCTGCTGCGCTTGCTTTGGAGCTGAAAACAGGGCCAAAGTATGTGGGCAGGGTTCAGAGAGCATCCAGTTTTGGGGTCTAGGACGCCTCAATCCTGCCCCTTGGGTGTGCTGAGCATCGCCCCGGGGTCTCCCCTGGAGAGGCTGTAAGGAGGCCATAGTGCCACAGATGTGGCATTGCCACCTTCCCTCCAGGCACGGGGCACCCGGCACCCCCCGTGGTGCGCTCTCCCGGGAGACCTCTCTCCTACACCCTGGTCCTCAACAGCTCGGAGTATTTTTAGCCGGCGTGACTTGCAGACATAACTCTTCTCCTCCTGAAGAAACAAACCTGCTCGTTTCCTGCCTTCTATGGAGAGACGCGGCTCCAGGCAGCTCTCCTCCCCCTGCCTCGCACATCCACTGCCTGCGCCCACGCTGCCGCCGCCGCTCCTCCAGCTTTTAAACCGCCGACGGCAGGCTGAGTGTCCGAGGGCAATTCGGGCACTTCCCTTCGGGAGTTGTGATTAATGGGGTGAAATCCTCTTGGTGGCCGGTCACCCGTGGTGTCCCTCGGGGCTCAGTTTTGGGGCCGGTTTTGTTTAATATCTTTATCAATGATCTGGCTGAGGGGATTGAGTGCACCCTCGGTAAGTTTGCAGATGACACCAAACTAGGTGGGAGTGTTGATCTGCTGGAGGGTAGGAAGGCTCTCCAGAGGGACCTGGACAGGCCGGATCGATGGGCCAAGGCCAACTGTAGGAGGTTTCATAAGGCCAAGTGCCGGGTCCTGCATTTCGGTCACACCAACCCCAAGCAACGCTACAGGCTTGGGGCAGAGTGGCTGGAAAGCTGCCCCGCAGAAAAGGACCTGGGGGTGCTGGTGGAGCCAGCTTAACGTGAGCCAGCAGCGTGCCCAGGTGGGCAAGAAGGCCGACAGCATCCTGGCTTGTATCAGGAACAGCGTGGCCAGCAGGAGCAGGGAAGTGATGGTGCCTCTGTACTGGGCACTGGTGAGGCCTCACCTCGAGTGCTGTGTTCAGTTCTGGGCCCCGCTGTACAAGAGGGACATGGAGGTGCTGGAGCGTGTCCAGAGGAGAGCTACCAGGCTGGTGAGGGGTCTGGAGACCAGGTCATACGAGGAGAGGCTGAGGGAGCTGGGCATGTTTACCTTGGAGAAGAGGAGGCTGAGGGGAGACCTCATTGCCCTCCACAACTCCCTGAAGGGAGGGTGCAGAGCGGTGGGGGTTGGCCTCTTCTCCCAGGTGGATAATGACAGGACCAGAGGAAACGGTCTGAAGCTGCGGCAGGGCAGGTTTAGGTTAGATATTAGGAAGAATGACTTTACTGAAGGAGTGGTCAGGCACTGGACCAGCCTGCCCAGGGAGGGGGTTGAGTCACCATCCCTGGAGGTGTTTAAGAAACGTCTGGATGTGGCACTTCAGGGCATGCTCTAGTGGCAGAGATTGTAGGGGACTGGGGTTTTTTTATGTGTGTATGATTGGACGCGATGATCTCAAAGGTCCTTTCCAACCATGAAGATTCTATGATTCTCCGCTCCCCTTTCAGGCAGGGAGGTGGATCTCAGGGGATGTGGCAGCAGGTTTGTGGCTGCTGGAAGCAAAGACGGAGGTTCTCGTAAGCATGGCGGGGCCAGGGGGATGCATCTGACTTAGCTTCAGAGCCTGGGACCCAGCAGCACAGCTTAGGTCTTTGTGCTTTGCCTGGAAGAGACGAGGTCCTGAAGGCGTGTTCAGCGCACGGAGATCCAGGCACCTAGGAGGATTTTCAGCACAGCTCATGCTGTTTGTTACCCAAAGGATTTTCAAAATCCATCTGCACCTTTCTGCTCCCAAACACCATCTCAGACCATTAGTTACGGAAATAGCCTGTAGTTTCCCAGCGTATGAAGGGAATGCTGTTCATCCTTTGAGTAGCTTCTGGCTGACAAGGCTGCCGAAATACCTGGCTGTCTCTACGCAATCTAAAGAACCACTTCCCTCCTCCCCACCCCTCGGCTTTCCCAACCCCAAATGAACTGACTGTACTCACTGACGTGACCATGCCACGCTTGAGAGGACACCAGGGAGAAGCCAGGGCTGGCAGATGTCATGGCATCGGCCAACAAACCCTGCCCCTGGAGCTGCTTGGGTCCTCTGCCACACATCCCCAGAAGACAAAGTGGCACGGCCGGGCCACCATGCCTTTCTGCTGGGTCCCCAAACCTCCCGCTGATGGGGACACTGGGACTTCTTTACTGGGCTGCTGTGCCAGCACCAGGGGGATGGCAGCGAGGGGGAATCTTGGGTTGAAGGAGAACTACACAGGTGAGTCCATGCTGAGCCACCACGACTGGCGTGTTGGGCCAGGCAGGGCCCAGGAAGGGGACTGTCGATGTCGGGTACGCTCCGAGAGGAGACACCCCGGGCTTCTCTGGGACCACCATCTGCGGAAAAGAGGGACAGCACAGAACAAGGCCAAAGTAGTCCCTCCAGAGCTATTTCATTCCCGGTCCCAAAGCAATCTGCTGTGCAGATTGTGAGTTTGCAGAAAGCTTGCAGGCTGCCCATCGTCTTCTGGGAGTGTCTCGGAACATCATTCCCACATGGCGTGAGCGTTCCCCGTGTATGTCTTTACATTCCTCTGTGCTAGCCTACAGTTCCCCTGAAATTTTCTGAAACTTTGAAATTCCTCCTCTCCGTGTACACCCTTAAATGCAGCGGGGTGAGCCCACGAGGCAGCCGTATGAATGGCAAATGAGCGCTTGTGGACTACGTGAAGATTTCCCTTTGAGAGAGCTGTGTACATAGCTAGGGATTTCAGGAGCCCACTGGAATGTGTAGAGGTTTGTTTTTCTCATGATAAAGCCTGGAAGAAGGGCTCTTGGAAAATGCCAGCCCAGATTAGAGCAGCGGGGCTTAGCGTTTGCACAACTGCGGAAGCTCAAAGGAGCTCGGCGCGTGCTTTCCTTCAGCAGACGGGTCACGGCGTGGTTTCCGAAAGCCCTGCTCACTGCCTGCGCCACCCCTGGCTCTCTGCGTTCCCACCTCAGCGTCCGCCGGGTGCCACTTTCCAACTCCTTCTACAGCATGAACTCGAGGGGGGCGTCTATACGTGCTCACAGCCCCCACGCACAGACGCAGCTGGTCTACCCCAAAATGGCCTGTTTCCTCCTGCCCTCCTTGACTGCCCCTGGCCTTCTTTCAGGGCAGAACTGACCCTTCCAGGAGTCTCCAACCGCTCTGTGCCAAAGCAGCCGTGTGCACCTCAGGCCCTCAGACAAGGGTCCTTCCAACCAGCAGCTGTGGGAAATGCTCCCCCTGACTGCTGGGGCGCAAGCGTGCGCAGAATCCTTCTCTCTCACCCAGCTGTCTGTCTGTCCGTCTGTCGCGTTCAGAGTTTGCCTTTGGCTTCAGGTCCCTCTGACGGAGACAGAACTTCTTTGGGACAGAATTTTTTTTGGGTGGCCATCCCAAACCCTTCAGACAGGCCTCCCGTTATGAACACATTCTGGAACCTCCTTAGATCCACCATCACAACCACTTCCAGGGCTCAAGCCGCCGCACAACATCTTCTGGGTTCTCTAGTTGGTAGAACGTGAGCTTTCCTGGCTGGTCTCCCCTGCCTTTGAAACACAAAGATTTTAATCTTTCACCCTCTTTCTTCCTCCTGGGAGGCTTTGGTCAGTCTTCTTAATTAGACAGGATTGCCTCACTTCCTTAGATATGGAAATGTCTCTTTGTTAAACCAGGCAGTATCTCTTATCTCTGCCGGGCCTCTAAACAACGCTGCTTTTGGCAATTCCTCCTGTGTCCTTACACCTAACATGCAAATGATGCAAATATCCAACTAGGTAAAAGTTTGTAACTCATTATAAAAACTTGGCCCAGACCCGGAGCAGGAGTGACCCTGCTTGGGGGCATTGGATTCTGCCTGGCTGGTTGCCAGACTCTCTCCTCAGCACATCTTTACCATGGCCGTTTCCTTCCCCCTTAGATCTTTCCCCACAATCCTCGTTTTTCCTTTTTTCCCCTCTTTCAGGTTATCAGGTTGTTTTATCTGAGAACAGAGTCAGAAAAATCCCTATAAGAGGGTTGTTTGTGTTTTTGTGTTTTTTTTTTTTTTCTTCACCTGTGGGACTTCTCCAGGGCAGGGACTGCCTGGGACACCCCAGGATGTGGCTTGTGATTTGGGGGAGAAAGCAGCCCTCAGCCGCAGCTCTCTGCAGCCGGATGGATCCCTCCCAGCCCCCTGCCAGAACCTGCCCTGCTCTTGCCAGGAATGGCAGTTTTGCTGCTGCCGGCTGTGAGGACAAACAAGCAATTTTCTGCCTCATCTTTGTGACAGCAAAACTAAACTTTTGCTTCTGAGAAGACTTCAGTTCTTTCCAGTCTCAGGAGTTCACGTCTACCCGCTAGAGCGGGACTGGCATCACTTGGTTTTTGGAGGCGGGAGAAGGACCACTGTGCTCCTCTTTTTCCACTGACATTGCCCCAGTTGGCACGAGGGGATAATTTGTGCTCGGGCTGGAAGTAGCCAGGACAGGTTGACTATGAATCTCCAATCCAGGAGCGGGGCAGGGAGCCCAGCCGCTGGTCTCAGGAGAGTTTGTGTGCTCTCGGCACAAAGCAGGGCAACTTCTGCGGAAGAGGTGGAGTCCATCCCTTTGCAAGGCTCCTGGGAGGATTCTCCTGGCTGCTGGAGATTTTCCTTCCCTCGGATAGAGGCGAAACCTGAAGCCAGGCGTCCCCCGTTAGGCCAGCTGCTGTTATTGAAAGGGACACTTGGGGTGGCAATGGGTGAGGCAGGAAGAGCGTTACTGTCTCCCTCCTGGAGACAAGGTTGGTCAGAAAGGTGAAGGCTACAAGCCTTGGAAGTGGTTTGGGGCTGGGAATGCCAGGTGGAAGGAGCCACCTCCTGGAAAGACTAAGGCTTGCAAGCACTGAAGAAGGACAGTCCCTCGGCTTGTGGAAAGCGTCTCTGCCCAGGGCAGGGAGCTTGGAACTAGATAATCTTTAAGGTCCCTTCCCACCCAAAACGTTCTGTTATTCTCCCCCACTCTTGTGCTTTCCTCCTTGTACTCATCCCCATGAACTTTTCTTGGACTGGGCTGTGCTCCCACCATGAGTGTGAGATGCTCTAAAGCTCAGAGCTGCAAAACTATTGTGCTCTGGCCCTAATTCCCCTGCGGATCTAGTGGAAGATGCTCCGTCTGTGTCCCTCAGCATGTGGGAGGCCCCACCGGCCTTTTGCACGGACGCCGGTGGCTTCTCATTAAAGAAAAGAAATGAGGAGTGAAGGGCAGGTAACGATGTGGCCAAGATCCTCGAGGATGGGGGGGGGACAGCGATGGGAATGGAGCCGAGAGGCGGCACAGAACAAAATCTCGCCCTGGAGAGCTTCTCTTGAGGACCAGAGAGGAAGCCTCCCGCACCTCCCGTAATTTTTCTTTCTAAGTGCCTAAAAGCTTAGTGACAATTAGAAATAGGCATCTAAATGAGTTCCGTGCTTTTGAAACAGTTACCCCGAGTTACAACAGCGTTTAGCGCCTTAGAGTGCAGCTGGCTTAACGTTTCTGAAGAAGTTCAAAGCGAAATCCTCAGATTGGACCTTTTTTTCCTGATGGCAGCTGACTTCATGTTTGAAATCTGTGTGTTTTTTCCCTGGACAGATCCTTGAAAGGAAGGAAGGATGGCCACAGGCAGGGCAGAGATCAGCTCATCCCACGGGAGTGGGGACGGCAGAGAGCGTGGCTGAAGGAACTTAATCTCTTCAGCGCATCAAACCCCAACAGCCTCTCGGCCCATTATTCCACCGTGTGTTCAGTGACGCTGGAAAATGCTGGATTTGACTAGATGCGAAAGCGATAAAATGCAGAACAACAATCAATTTCCAGGAGTTAAAGCCAGGCGTGCTCCAACAAGGAGGAGGAGGCCAGTTTTGGTGGTGACTTAACGTCATTTAAGAAAGCGTTCCTTGTTAGGCTCTTAAATTATTGAGGCAAAACTGAGAAGTTTGGCGCGTACAAAGCCAGAGCAGAAGCTTCTGGAGAGCGCTTATAGATGGTGGGCCCTGTAAGTGGTTGTCTCGGATGAAAGTTCCTACCTTGGGACAAACCTAAGGACTGTCAGACGAGGAAATAGTGCTTTTCTGACCCCCAAAATCCCAGCGCCCGTGTCGGAGAAGTAGCGCTTCAGCAGCTGAGATCTTCCCTAGCTGTGCCCGAGGATGTCTCTGCAGTTTAATTTCTCTCTGGCCCTCTTGTTTCCCACCTGCTCTATCAGATGGACTGTTTCCCTTGGTCTCGCGCTTACCAGGGCAATTCCCCTTTTCGCCCGGGACAGGGAGCGCTGGGTTAACGCCACCCTCGTGGGGTGTCACCGTTGCACAACCATTTAACCCTGTCGGGCTACGGCAAAAACAAAAGGAAGGAGAAGAGCCGAATTCTCTGCCAGTGACACTTTCTGTCAGCCAACAAACAAAAGTTTTATTAGCTAAACCCTCTCAGATGCTGCATTCCAGCTTGGTAACATTTCGGTAACACATTGCAAACGTTTGACTCATAGAAACTTGGAAGGCTGGAGCCGGGGGAGGGGGAAGAGCGTCACATTCCCATTCCCGGGCAGGGTTTGGTTGTTGGATTTCTTTTTTCTTTTTTTTTTTTTTTTTTTTAAGAACTGAAACTTCTCTCTGTTTAATGAAAAAAAAAAAAAAAAAAAAAAAGTGTTTGAGCCGGACGGCTTTCACCGGCTCGCATTGTGTTTGGGAGAGAGAGGGGCTGGGGGAGGAGGGCTCGCGCTGCCAAGGGAGGAACCCGGGGCAGCTAAACTCGCTTTTCTTCTGCAAGTTTTTTTTTTTTGTGTGTTTTTCTTTTTTTTTTTTTTTTTTTCTCTCTCCCTCTGTGTTCCCAGGACAGGGTTGGCTTTCTAGGTTTGATAAAGCATTTCCTTCCATTGTCATTCTATACGGCCTCTGGGCCCTTCTCTCAGTCCCTCCCCTTTCGACGTCCCCTCTCTTTCTCTCTCTCTCTCTCTTCCTGAACTTTAGTGAATCTTGAGATATAAAGAAAGCAGCTGCCTCCCCTAAAGCACATCTTGAACAATGAGACCACATCTCCAAGGGCTTTAATTCCTCTGGATGCAAGGACAAAGCCAGGGTGAGTAGCCTGCTAGCGACTCTGCCGGTCACTGCCTCCGCAAACGCGGCCGGTCCCGGTGGGCGCTGGCGTCCGTCCCCGCAGCGCCGGGGTCCCCTCGCCGCTCCCGGGCTGCGGAGGTATCGTACGTACGGCGCAAGAGCAGCTGCTGGAAGCGTTAAAACTCTCGAAACCCACCCAGCGCTGCCTGAGAAAGCGCTGACGCTGTCGCCGTCGGCCGCGCGCGCTGGAGAAGGCTTTGCCACCCAGCTGCGTGCCGGGGTTTGGGTCACCCGCCGGCTCCCCTCCTCCTGAGGCTGGGCGAACCCTGGCTCTCGGCAAGGTGGGAGGAATCCTGATCTCAAAGGCAAAGAAAAACAAATATGATGCAATCAAGCGTGGCTCTGAGCCGGGCTGCGGGAGGGAGACCTTCCCTGCGGCGTCGGGGCTGTGCCATCCAGGGGTGACACTGGAAGAGGAGCTGGGAAAGGCGGCGGGGGGGAGACGCGGTGCAGGGGCGCGCGGTTTCAGAGGCGAGGGCCGCGTCGTGCGGATGCCGCAGACCTTCCTGCCCGCACCCGTGGCGTTTCGGCTCTCTCGCCTTCCAGCAGCCTCGTAGGAATTTTCCAGTCCGTTTTTAAATGGCGAAGCGAGAGACGGGTTGGAGCCCAGGGGAGCTTCTGCTGGGCGCAGGGGATCATCGGTGACCCACAGCCGCGGTGTCCCCGGCCGGCAGGGCTTGCTGTGGTCTGTGCTGGGGATCGCAGAACGCAGGCAGCAGCACAGCGCGTGTTGTCGTTGTAAAGAGCGTTACCCGGAGTCTCACTTTGCCCTGGTGGTCTGTTTAGATTTTCTTTCGTGGGCAAAAAAACAAGGCAAAATACACCTCAGCAGCGGTGTGATGTACGTTAATTAAGGGCTTTTGGGACAAGTGACAAAGCTGCTGACTAACGTGCAGCTTCGAATGCGGGGTCCCAGCCTTACCCTGCCAGGAGACTGTAACTGATTCACATGGGGGACCGTGACGGACGAGAAAGCCTATCCCAGATAAATCTTTAAGGTCTTCCCAAGGGATTGCACGCTGCAAAAAAGCACATTGTAAACCTGCCAGCTCCTCCTGCAGAGCTGCTTCCCAGGACACTTGCTCCGTTCCATGTGTCCCTGGCGCTTCCCCGCCGCTCTTCCTGGCAGGCCTTTGCCAACAGCTAAAATACGCTCCTCTCATGAGATCTCCCTTTCAAGGTGTTCGTGTTCCCTGAGCTCTCGCGTGCTCTGATGTCCTCCCTGGTGTAGCAGTCCCTCTCTTTGCCTCCACGCTTTAATGCAAAATCATTTTGCTTGCAGTGCCGAGGGGACGATGGGAAACAAAGGAGCAGGGACCGCGACTCTGAAGGATGTCTGAGGTCAAAAAGCTCCCCCCTCTCACTTGTGTCGGCTCCTCTATTTGCTGAATGACTTGCAGTGCGTTCCCTACCTTCGTGTTCCTCGGGGGACCCGGGGGAAGGCTGGTGGCGATGGGTGGTACAGCTGATGCAGGTGGGCCGCATGGTGGTGCGGGAGCCTCCAGTGCAACACGGGCTCAGGACTAGATGGACTTTGGCAAATGGGAAACGCCGTGTGCTTAGGAGATGTGTTGCTGTGTAATGGCGTGTTCCTTAGACTGGTAAACACCAAGAGTTTGAAAAAGCAGAGGAGGGGAAACCAGCGAGACGCAGCAGGAGCAGCTTTTGGGAGGGAAGGTGCTCCAGCAGTTCTGCCGCTTTTCCCATCTCTCAGCTGCCCCTTCACTTCTGCCGCTGAACTCGTGTCGTTAGTACGGTTAAACTGGGCCCTAAAGGTTTATCTTTAACCTCAGTTGCTCGATGAGCTGGTTAACGATACAACGCCACAGGCAATAGTAGTGCTGCGAGGGGCCGTGAACTGTGACGTGCTGGTGGGATCAAATGGCCTTGGTGGGAAGTCCTTAAAGCTTCACTGCCAAAGACACTGTGAAGCGGAATGACTCCCAGGCTGTCATCGATTGCATGTAACTAAATACAGCCCAGATGCTGTTATCTAACGACCCCATGTCTCGGTACCCCACCTTTGAGTTTCTCCTCTTCATCTCCATCTCCATCTGTCTCTAGTGTCTGCTGTCTGCGCTGAAATACTATTCATCGGAAATAGTATCTTAGTCTAGGAAACTCCCTCGGTTGCCCAGAGAAGCTGTGGCTGCCCCATCCCTGGAGGGGTTCAAGGCCAGGTTGGACGGGGCTTGGAGCAGCCTGGGCTGGTGGGAGGTGTCCCTGCCCAGGTGGCACTGGATGGGCTTCAAGGTCCCCTCCAACCCAAACCATTCTATGATTCCAGGAAATGCCACATGGTACCTGAGGCCCTTGGGATGGGCCATGGAAAAGATTGGTCCCTGAAAGTCCATAGGAAGCCTCCATGCCATGACTGATCCTCAGATAAATTCTCCTAAAAGCTTTTTTACAGGTGAGTTTCCCAAATTTCTGCCTTCTGCCCTGGAACAGGAAAGGAAGTCTGAGATGACTGCAATTAGGAAGCTTTCCAATGGTTTTATTGGTCTCCTCCATCCCATGTATAGGCTTGTCGGGAGGAATTCGTCCAAGCTAAGGTAGGTGAGCCCAGCTGAGCTGCTCAGCCTTGGCTCCCTTTGCAGGCAAAGGGGAGGAGAAGGCTCTTCTGGGGGCTCTTCATCACAGCTAAAAGTAGACATTTGATGTGCACTTCTAATCTGGGTAAGTTGAATCCTTCAGGTAGGGGCTGTAGGAGAAGCGGGATTTGACCCCCACCTGGGTAATGAGGAGGACATGCCCCACTTCTCCCGTAAGGCCCAATGTGATACCAAGGCAGATTAAATGAACAGCTGTGTCCTCACCATGTTTTAATCTGACCGGAGTCGATTCTTTTGGAAAATAGCAATGTTGATGCTGCTCAGTGTAGATGTGGGGCATATTTGCAAGGGGGAGCTGTATTTTCGGAAGCAATGCCTTGAAGAGGCTGTAGGAGGCTTTGAAAGAGGAAACCTACTGGGACTGTTTCTGGTATAATATGGCAGTTGAAAAAACAAGCGTTATCTTGGGCCTTATAAACAGGGAATGATCAAAGAGGGTATAAAAGAACACTTCTATTACTCATTAAAGCATCACTGAGACCCTCCGGGGTTCTGTGTTGGTTCAGGTAGCTGTTGGAGCACGGCGTGTTCTTGTGCTATGAACAACCTAAAAGTCGTTCTATGTTCTGCAACGTATAAACTGTTCAAAACGTGACTGGAAGTTTTCTAGGAGACCTGCAGAACTTGTGGCTTGAGCAAAAGAACCATCTAGAGAGCTGTGTTATTCTGCTAGGTGGAAAGGCAAAGCGGGCTAGATAAATTTTTTGAGCTTTTTCTCTTCTTAAAATCCCGTTTCTGGTCCAGCACAACATCAGGTGTTTTCCCTCCAGTGTGTTCGTGTCGTTTGCTCTTAGCCAGAGACTCTACTAAATCCAGCAACTCCGGGCAGCACGTTGGTGTCTCTGAAAAGGGACTAGGAGTTGTAGGTGATGGCTCAGGAGTGGGCACCGGGTTAGGTGGACATAGGTGGGATTACTCTGCTCTGGGGCGGATCAGAGCCTCTCAACATAAGGGAAGCAGCCACGTTCACCTTAAATCCCATTGACTGAGTTGAAGGAGCTGGTTAAATTGGGCTTTAAAGTAGCAGAATGAGGGAGGTGAAATGAGCATCTCCAGACTTGATGTTGAACAGATCTCAGGTCTGCGGCAGGAGGAAACCTCCGAAGCTGTCGTGCTGCTGCCTGGGACCGGCATTTTTCCAGCAGGAGCTGACATGTGTTAATACAAATGTAGATGAAAGCTTCAGATTTAATGGAGCTTTTCAGAGGCATAATTGTGTTCCCTTGATTTTCAGGAAGAGATGAGAACTTTACTGCCACTTCTGCCACTGAAAGTCTTCCCCACCTCTGTGCCCACAGTCCCCTCCGTAGCAGCCTCCAGGAGTTCATCTGTGCTCTTGGCACTTACACAATGAGGAAATTGGCCAGCGTTTCCATATTAGCAATCAACTTTCCAGGGATGTTGCATGTATTTTCCAGCAAGGGATGGAACAGCATCAGCAACCCTTTTATCCGCCAGGCCAGGGCTGCGATTCTGCAGTAGGAAGGACCAGACATTGTTTAAAAAGCCTCAGACGAGAGCTTGCAGAGTCCAAACTCCCGGAGAGGCCGTTCCTTCAGCGCAGCAGCTCGGTGTTCAGACCATGTCCTGGCGCTCGGCCCTCTTGTCTTGTCCCTGCTGGGATGTTTTGGCAGGACACGGTGGCTGCTGCCACCACACGGGGCTGCACCTTGTACCCAGCCGTTCCCTCCGACGGCCCCAGTGTCACACCAGCAGGCGAGTGGGCAGACTGGGCAGGGGCGGGAGGGCCGGGTGGGATGGCAGTGCTGCTCTGAAGGCGCTCGTCCCACTAGGTGTAGCTTCTTGGCATCTTGACGGACCGCCAGCGACTTTGGCATCCATCATCCCGGCTTTATGGCCCCGTTCCCTTGGTGAAGCTGAGCTTGGGGTCGCTTAGTGGGGGCTGTCACATAGGGAAGGGAAACTGGGACAAAGTGCTCAGATATGGCCACCTGGAAGGGTGGGTAAATTGGGATTGAGGTGATCCGGCGTGTTTGACCGCCCTCACGGTGGCTCGGGGATGGGAAGCGCCAGGTACCCGGCAGTGACCTTATTTCCAGTGACACTCGCCCCGTGGTATCTCTCCTGGACACACATTGTGTTTGTGTCGTTAGGAAGATGCACTTTAAATATGTATTAATTGGGCTTGGTTAATTCATCGGGAAGTTTACTTGAAAAGCGAATAGAACCAGTGAGCAGCTCTAATGCCAGGAAACAGGTAAACTTTTTTTTTCCCCCAAACAAACCAGGCGGATGAGGCAAAAAAATAACCAACCTTGCCTGAGGTGCAAGCGTTGAGCATTTGGTGATGGCTGCACCTGATGGTTGTCATATCCCCAGCCAAAATGCTAAATAATGGGGTTTTTTTTTGTGGTGGTCGCACAGGAAGATCCCTGTGGCCGCACACATTCCCCCATCCTTGAAATTTGCTGTCCAAGACCATTGCGGCGCTATCGGTGACTCTGGAATGGTTATTCCCTCAGCCCACAGACGGGTCTAGTTTGCTGTTGCTTTGGCATCTTTCAAATGCAAAATGCACCGAAGGGGGAGGAAAAAAAAGATAAAAATAAAAAAAAAATAAAGCCACTGCGCTCTGGCAGACGCCTGCGGGTCTGTAAAACCCATCCTGAGCCTTGCAGCGCTGGCGCGACCCTGCAGCAGAGCGAGCGTGTCGGGGCCGGAGGTGCTGCGGCCGCAGGCCCGGCACGGAGGTGGAACAGGAGGAGATGGAGCATCTCGAAGGTCACCAGGTCCCTCTGGCGCTGCTGCCGCCCTGGGCTGCCGGCCCGTGGCTCCTGCTAGTCCCCAGCAGGCTGGGAGACAGGTAACCCCGCCGTTCAGCCTGCTTTAGCCTTTTTTTTTTTTTCCCTCACGCCAGCCTGCTCCTCCCTGGTAACTGCTCGCCCTCCTTTGTTCCTGAACCGTATTTCTCACCACGTCGTCAAGCACGCTCAGGGAGACGGAGGAGAGCGTTCCCTTTCAAACACAAACTCCCGGGACAACCCTGGCCTTTTTTGTTTTGTTGTTTTTTTTTTTTTTTTTTTTTTTTTGCCTTCTCTGTGCTCGTTTTCATGCTGGGAGAGCAGTTTTTCCAGCCAGCCTGGCTTTGGAAATACCCGGAGCCTTCGACATGTACGGAATGAGCAATGGCGGAGCTTCGGGGCTCAGCCTGGAAGACCTTGGGCTGGCTGGATGGATGGATGGACGGACGCCAGGCTGGAGGACCTGTGAGCAGGCAGATAGTCTCAAAGGGCTCGTTTTGGGGACAGAGCATGGCTTTGAAGGGAATATAGGCTTTCCGGAGGTGGATTTTGAGTTGGAGATGTCCTGAGGCTTCGGGTTTGGAGCAAAACTATTTCCTCCATCTCTCGGTGCCCGTGCTTTCCATCTGGTAAACAGCCCGTGTCCGGCGTTGGTCATTTATTCGGTGAGACCCAGACCCTGTAGCTCAGTAAATACTAGAGCAGATCCTGCTTCTCCGGGGCACGAGGCTGGTCTGAGCGCTGACGGCACCCACTGCGACGGGGGGCACCCGGCTGTCGAACCCTGCGGGCTTCCCAGATCCGTCTCTTCACTGTGGTTTGTCCAGACAAAAGGTTTTGAGCAAGTTGGAAAAACCCTGTGAGATTCCTGGGCATTTCACAGCCCTCAGCATCCTCTGGCCCCTTTGCTGGAGGTAAAACCCTGAAATTAGGAGAGGCTCAAGATCGTACAGCTGTGAGACTCCTAGGAACAATTTATAGTCCAGGGACCATAAATCCTGCTCTGCTCAGATGTAACAAGAACGGATCCCTCTTCCCATTTCCTGAATTCATTAGCGACAAGCGAATCTGCATTAGAACGACAACAAAATCTCCGTAGCAGGTCAGAAAGGCAACATTCCTATACACGAAACTAAATCTCAAACCAAAACTGAGACGAGCAAAGGGGCCGCCAGACACAAGGACCTGTCTTAAAGCCATGCGGAGTCGCGGGCGTCCGAGATGGGTCTCGGGCAGGGAGAACGTGGTGCTCTCTGCCAGCCCCGTGATTGTAAATACTTATCAACACTTATAAACACTTAAAGGGTGGGTGGCAGGAGGTCGGGGCCAGGATCTTCTCAGTGGTGCCCGGGGACAGGACAAGGGGTAACGGGCACGAACTTGACCATGGGAAGTTCCACCTAAACACGAGGAGGAACTTCTTGACGTTGAGGGTGGCAGAGCCCTGGCACAGGCTGCCCAGAGAGGTGGGGGAGTCTCCGTCTCTGGAGACATCCCAACCCCGCCTGGACGCGTTCCTGTGCCACCTGCTGTGGGTGACCCTGCTCTGGCCGGGGGGTTGGAGGAGATGATCTCCAGAGGTCCCTTCCCACCCTGTGATTCTATGATTTCAGCAGCCCCCTAAGGCTGTGGGAGGTGGGTCGGTTCCCATCTCCTGCCGAGGGTCAGAAGGCACCGAGGTACTGCTGCTGTCCTGCAAATGCTTCCCGAGCTTTTCGTCAGAACCATGAGGCTGCAGCAGAAGTTGGGGTTTTTTTTGTTTTTATTATTTTTTTTAATGGAGTGGGGATTCCTGCCTCGCCGGCAGCGCTGGGGACACCTGGGGCTGATCTGGGACGCAGCTCTGGCTGTCGGCAGCGCTCCTCCACCAAACCCGGGAGTCGGGGACGTCGCCGGAGGCCACCTCTTCCACTTCCCGGGGGGGGCGGCTGGTTCCCGGGATGGCAGCACCCACCCGGGAGGTTGCCTAATCCCTTCTGCCCTCCGTGCGAGCAGCGGCGCTGCAAGGGGAAGAGGATGAGGGCCTTTTTCAAGGTTACAAGCCTCTTATTTTTGGACGCGTTTCCCTACCGCTGGAGCGGACCCAGGCTGCGAGCTGTTGAAGTTTTAGGCCCTTTGTTTGTTTAATTGAAGCGCTGTTTGTTTTTGATCGCAGGCATTAGATAGGCGCTTCCTCTGCAGGCAGGAAGCAGTGATTTCCTGTTCGTTCCCCGGCCAACTCTCACTGCGCAGGAAACCTCGCTCTGCTGAGTGTTCACTTTTCGTGCAACATTTTTGGAAGGTCTTTCGTGTTGTTGTTTTGTTTTCTCCTTTTTTTTTATTTTTTTTTTTTCCTCTCTTCCCCCCCCCCCCCACCTTATTTTCCTCCCCCGGTCCGAGCGGTGCTGGTGGTGTTGGGTCTCCGTAGGAAGGATGCGCAGAGACAGCCCCGAGTCAACACGGGCCGGGCTGAGGGCGCTGGATGATGCTGTTTGCTGGAAATTGGTTCCGTTTAGGCTGAAATCTTTTTGGGGAGGCCCAAAACGCAGGGAGGACGGCCGCTGTGCTCTCTTCGCACCACCGCCGAGCCTCCTGCTGCTCAACACGTTTGGTTTTGACAGTTATTTGGCGATAGTGATGTGTTACCGCGGGCAGCTCACGTGTATCTTCCTCGGGCTTTTGTGGACCCCGCTCAGTGCAGATCCGCATCCGCAAGCACCCGGTTTCTTTGTGAGGCTCGCCTTGTTTTGTTGACGCGTGCCTTGTAGTGAAATTTATTTTATTTTTCTTTTTTTTTTTTTTAACTGGAGACTATTTCATTTACTGGTGAGGGAGGTGTATTTGTAACAGGTCATTTAAACATCTTGCCCGGCATCACATAAAGACTCAGCACATGAGCAAGGAGTTAACACCGAGACCTGGATCCAATCTGCCAGGTTTGCCCGCTCGTTTGCTGGCTGTGCTGGAAGGACGGTCCTCCGAGGATGCAGCAGGTGAAAATTTTATTACCAATTAAATCCGTGATGGATTGCTCTTCTGGCCTCTGCCCGCCGTGGCTGAAATGGATGGTGGTTCCCAGCCGCTCTGTAAGCGCAGGCAGCTCATTTCTCATCTCTGCAACACCCCGCCGGCTCTCGTCCCTCCTTGGCTACAGCCGCCCGTCCCGGGCAGGCCCACGAAGCATCGGAGAGGAGTCGGGGATGGGGCTCGAGCTCGTGCTTCACACCAGCATCGGCGTTTCTGGGGTGGAAAAGAGACGCTTACACTTTTCTGCCCCGTCGCAGAAAGGCGGAACAGCGGTTCCTCGGCAGCTCCGTGCACGCGGGGATGTTTTCCCTCGGCGTGTTTATCCTGGTAGCATCTAGGAGCTAACCCAGACAGGGCTTCAGCGCCATGCCCAGAGGTGAAGCGCTGCGGTATCAGATGGCTCCAGCCCCAGGAAGCCCGGACAGACAGACGGACACCGCTGCATGAGAGCTTTCAACTGCCCCCCGGCGACAGATGCCGACCGTCAGGGCCGCGCATACTTGTCTGCCCGAGTTTTTAATTATTTTGCTGTTGTAAAGGGGCTCCCCTGCAGGGAGGGAATTTGTGATGGGAAGGAGAGCGGCTGTAGGAACAAAGCAGGGAGAGGAATGGCAGGGGAAGGGGGAGCAGGGCAGCGCAGAGCCCTGGAGGCGAAGGGCAGGGGGATTAATCCTGCGAATGCACGGGGGCGGCGGGGGGGGAGAAGGCGGTGGGGTATTTTAGCCAGTGTTGTGCAAGAGCAGCTGGCTGGGGCCGCTCAGTCGCAGGGGGATGAAAGGCCGCGGGGATGCGCGGAGGGATGGGAACGGTTCGGCCGCGGCTCGTGCTCGGGGCCATCCAAGGAAAACACGGCCCGGGTTGCTCTCATGCAGCCCCGGCCCTCGGTGCGAGCGCCCCCCGCCATCTCAGCCCCTTCTCCCTCCTCGTTCCTGGAGAGCTCTCCATTCCCCAGGCCCCTTCCCATCATTGCACGTCGGTGACATCATTGCCGGTTGCCATGGAAAAGCCAGGTTGTCCAAAACACGACCCCTTGGCCTCATCCCATGTGTGTCAGGAAATGAAGGTTTTATAGCAGATCCCTGCAATGGAGCAGAAACAGCCGGAGCAGGAACCGCAGCCCGGGGCCGGGCGAACGACCCACCCTCGTCGCGGGCTGCCCGGCATGTGACTCCCCGGTGGCCTCTCCCACGGGGAAATGGGGAGCTGTTTCTTGGGGTTGCAACGCTGATTTATGTCTCCTGAGTTATTTCTGGGCTGCTGAGCTTTCCGCTTCGGTCTGAAACGCCCCGGAGGAGAGGTGACCTGAAGCATTTAAGCCGATGCCCGGGGAGAAGACAGAAAGTCTGCATGAGGCGCTGAGCAGCGGCAGAAAATGGGAGAAAAAGGTCCGTAGGGGGCGAGTGGAGCAGTTGGAGACGATCAAATGCATCTCCCACCTCAGCTTCGGGCTCACGCCGCCTTCGGAGGGGCTGTGATGTACAGGGAGAAGAGCAAAGGGAGTCTTGGCCACGGAAATTTTCCTAAAGCCAGCAGAAACTGTCCCAGAACCGATGATTACCAACGGCCTCGCAGACGCTGCGGGGGCTTTGGAAAGGAATCGTCAGGTGTTGTCCTGTGGCAGGGACGGGACGCCGCTGTCAAAGGCAGCCTTTGTTCGGGCAGGAATTACAACCAGACTCTCTTCCCTCCCGCCATGTTTGGGAGTGGAGGTGTTTTCCCGAGGGGGAGCTGGAAGCCTGGATCCTCCGAAACCGGGCCAGGGAAAGCACGAGGTGTCCTGCCCCGAGTGCAAAGCCAGCCTGGATCCGCTCCCTCCGCGCGGGAGGAGCAGAAAAAGCTCCCGTGAACACCTGAAGCAGCCGGTGGCTTTGCCAACCCCGGCTTCAAACTTCCCTTCCAAGCTTGCGGCAGGGCCAAGCCTTCAGATCGTCACCCGGGCTCGGGACGTGCGTCACCTCGGATGCAACGGCTCCGCGGCAGCTTGGGCTTTGACACAGTTTGTCTTGCCCCTGCCCTTCCTGCTCTCAGTTTGGCTGGGAAACGAAAATGCTGCTTCTCTTGCTGTTCCCAGACGAGAGCGGCTGCGGACGGACGAGCTGCGACGTGAGAGTCTGAGACCCGAAGAGCCTCGAGGTCTCGCCATCTCACGTCGCCGCATCCCCCGCGGGCGCGCGTCTGCACACACGCGTGCGCGGCTGTGCACGCTTGCGGCGTCCCGGTCGGCGTGTGCCCGTGCACACCGCAGCCCTCAGCACGAGGGAAGTACGTAACAAGAAGAAGATGATCCCCCAACAGCAGCGTAGCCTGAATCTGGTTTCCACTCCCTGCTTCAAGCTCATCTCAAACCTGGAGGCTTTTTCCAGCCCCTCTGCCACGCTGTCCCCCTTGAACCAGCTTCCCCCCCCCCCCAGAAAACAGCAGTGATGCGCTGATTAAACAGCACGCTCGTTCGGGGGATGCGCTGGAAAATAAAAAGTTGGAGCCTTTCGGTTTTGCATACCCCATCCGGGGGCACGGTGCCGGCGCCGAGCGTGGAAAGTGCCTGCGTGACTTGTTTTGGTCTCACTTGGCTTGATGACTTGCCAACGCCGCAGTCAAATTACCCCGGCACACAACCGCACGAGCCGGCTCGGGCTCAGAAACGGGGCTGGCAGCGACACGGCCCCGACCCGGCGGTGCCAGCCGAGCCGCTGCACCGGGCTGCGGGCTCCCCCCCGGCTCGCGGTGGGTGTTTCGGCGTTAAAAATAGACTCCAGATTTCGGTTAGTAAATGCGGAGGCCGGGAGCAAGAGAGCTGTTTATCAATGCCAGGGTTTCCCCTGAGACGCTGAAATGAGTCAGATAAGAGACGGGCACAACCGTGCACATGCCCTACTTCACCGGTGACGCTGCTCAGCGCACGGGCCGTTCCGGGGAACTTTTTCTACGTGCCTCGGTGCCTCGGGGCCGCAGTCCCTATGGATGCTCGGTATGACTCATGTTCCTACCAGATTTAGCTACTTTACAGCATCCTACCCTCGGCCCCTTTTGAAAACATTGCTCTCTGCCACCCATCCGTCGTGCCTCAGCCGTGAAAGAGTTATTTTCTAACCTGGCTCGATTCCTGCTTGTATTTTGAGCTCGTGGATGGGGCAGCAGGGGAGGAGGGAGCGGTGGGGATGGCAGCGGAGCACGGGTGTCCTGAGCGGACCCGCACGTCTGCAAGGCACCATCCTCCGCTGGCATCGCTCACGGGGCCAGGACGGCGCCACCCCAGCTTTCCTACCACGTGCAAAAATCGTGCTTCCACGTGGAGGTCGCATAACTTGAACTCCGTAATCCTTGAATTTTGGAGAAGCACGAGTGAGGATTTCGCTGTCCCCAAGGATCGTCCCTGTTCCCCCGGCGGCTGGGCTCCCACGTGCAGGGGCGTTTGCAGGTAGCAAAGTCTGTGGTCTGGAAATGCTGGGGGGGGGGGGTGTCCCAGGTTCTTTCAGCTGAACGAGCGCTGGTAAGGTCTGGTTGTAGGAACAAAACTGCTGCTGCAAAGTTTTCTTGGGCTCCCAAATGTTAGAGGGTGGAAAATGGGGATAAACCGCTAATGGGGTAAACAGAGTGCCTGTGACTGGTGTTATATTGGGGCGTTTGTAGCAGCTGTAAAGGGAGGAGACCTGCTCCGTCCCTGGGGAGCCGCACAGTGTCATTACTTCTGTCTGCGGAAAAGGAAATCCAGTGAGACCCGCGTGTCCAACCCGGGGCTTGGAGCCCACTGGCGCCGCTGGGAACGAAGCGGCACCTTGTCGGTGCTGCTTTTAGGACCTCTGTTGATGTGCATCATCCAGTGGTGCCTGAACATAAAGACATGGGACACTGTGTGCTGCCTTTCCACTGTCTCCTGACAGTCATCAAGGCGCTGGCCCGTGTTTTCTTGGGGCTGCAGGCTCGTCTTGGTCACACCGACCCTGTGTTGTCCTCTGCCTGGTACCAGCTTCCCTGGGGGTGATGGAGACTTAGCTGCAGGCTCTGCCCCAGTGCTGAGACACGTGGGCCGTGTCTTTCATAGAATCATGGAATCATCTGGGTTAGGAGGGACCTTTAATATCATGGAGTCCAACCATCAACCCAACACTGCTCAAACCACCACTGACCGACGTCCCTCAGCACCGCGTCTGCCCGGCTTTTAAAGACCTCCAGGGATGGCATTTAGGGATTGGAGTGATAGGACGAGGGAGAGCGGTTTTAAACTGGAAGAGGGAGATTGAGGTGAGATCTGAGGAAGAAATTCTTGGCTGTGAGGGGGGTGAAACCCTGGCCCAGGTTGCCCAGAGAAGCTGTGGCTGCCCCATCCCTGGAGGGGTTCAAGGCCAGGTTGGACGGAGCTTGGAGCGACCTGGGCTGGTGGGAGGTGTCCCTGCCCAGGGCAGGGGGTGGCACTGGATGAGTTTTAAGGTCCCTTCCCACCGAAACCATTCTGTGACTCTATGGCGATTCCATCACTTCCCTGGGTTGGAAGGGACCTTTCAGATCATTGAGTCCAACCATCAACCCAACACTGCCCAAACCACCACTGACTCACGTCCCTCAGCACCGCGTCTGCCCGGCTTTTAAACACCTCCAGGGATGGTGACTCCACCACTGCCCTGGGCAGCCTCTTCCAATGCTTGACAACCCTTTCAGTGAAAGGAATTTTTCCTAATATCCATCCTAAACCTCCCCTGGTGGAGCTTGAGGCCGTTTCCTCTTGTCCCATCGGCTGTTCCTTGGGAGAAGAGACCGACCTCCCCTGGCTCCAACCTCCTTTCAGGGAGCTGCAGAGAGCGAGAAGGTCTCCCCTCAGCCTCCTTTTCTCCAGGCTGAACACCCCCAGCTCCCTCAGCCGCTCCTCACGAGACCTGTGCTCCAGACCCCTCGCCAGCTCCGTTGCCCTTCTCTGGACCCGCTCCAGCCCCTCGATGTCTTTCTTGGCGTGAGGGGCCCAAAACTGAACACAACCCGGGGTTTGAGTCACCCCAGGCCGGTGATTGTGCACAGGGGCAGCGGAGGGCTGCGGCTTTCTGCAAAATCACTTGGTTGCGGGGATTCTGAGGTTGGTGGAGTCCCTTGTCTCAGCCCCACGGGGAGGGGGACAGGACTGAAGCCACCCCAAGGCTCCAGCCTTTCCTGTCCGGTGCCCCCACACCTCCTGAGTCCCATCCCAGGCACCCAGAGACCCCCGGCACCACCCAGACCCCGATGCCTTTGTGTCCCTGAAGCGACGCATCTGCGCACACGGAGGTTTCCGATGCTCCGGAGCCCTTTTCCCACGGTGACAACATTTTCAAACCCGGCACCTGGGGCCTCAAAATATTGCCCAAAACTCGTTTTTCAGAGGGGGTGGCACAGGCGACGCCCAGCCTCCAGATAAACCTTGATGTGCAGGAGATGCAGAGCCAAACCCTGGCGCGGGCACATCCCACGGGCAGCATCCCACGGGCAGCATCCCGAACATCCCAGCCTGGCGCTGGCTGGGGAAATGGGCTTGGCGAGGGGTGGGCTGAGGGGCCAGGTCTCGTGATTTAATCGAGGGCGCTTTTTCACGGCTAATACCTCGCTCGCCTGCGCAGCAGCGGCTTCCTGTTTGACTCACACCTGACGGCCCCGCCGCGTACGCCGGGGCCTCTCGCGCTTGCAAGCAACTGAATGGGGCTGTTTACAATTAGAGAACATGGGATTCCCAGAAAGAAGCTCAGACCGGACATCCTGAAGCGAAATACCCCAGGCGTCACCGGCTAAAAATAACCGTAGCAGAACAGTCACCAAACAAACAGCGCGTTAACACCGCGCTCTCATGTGTCCCATGGCACGGGGGGGCAGGCGGAGGGGCACCGAAGCACCGGCTTTCCCTACCACCGTGGGGGTTTTCGGGCACAACGTAGTGCCACAAAGGCTGGTGGCTGCCACTTGCAGGGATTTCTCTTTGTTTCTGGTTTATTCAGTGGGAGGGGGGAGTAAGGCAAGGGTTAAAATATAAAAAAAACCCCCAAATTTCGGCCAGAAATGGCTGGTGGAAATCAGTTTGGCCCGTGGGCTGGGGGAAGCCGTGGAGGATGGGAAACGAAGCAGGAACAGCCTCCGCGAGGATGGGGACTTTGCCGGCCGGCTCCGGACCTGGAGCTGGTTTCCAGTGGCTGGGTGGCCTGTCTCCTCCCGGCTGGCTCTGGGGGGATGCTGAACCCCCTCTGGGAGCGATGTGAGCTGCTGCGTCTCATCCGATGTCTGTTTTGGGAACACGTCTCCCACTGGGACGCCCTGCTCGGGCTCACAGGGGTTTTTATAGGAAATGTTGACAATAGCCGGGAGGAACCAGCCCCGTGGCACCGTTCAGCTCCCCGTGGACGGCGGAGTGGTGGCAGCCGCAGGGTGGTCTCAGTAACTCTGCTGTGCATTTCCGAGGGGGGTCCCGCTGTGGTTTCCCAGTTACACCCCCAGGATAAGCAAGTGCCTGACTCCAGAGCCTTTTCCCAGCCTTTTTCGGGGACAGCACCAATAAAGCGGCCGCAGGGACAGATTGCAGGTGACAAAGGGCCGACGGCGCTCGCTCATCCCGAATGAAATTTTCCAGGAGCTGAGTCAGAGCTGGGGAAAGGGAAGGTGCCGAAGCGCCTGGTCCTCGGAGCGGGGTCAGAAAATGGGGACGCGAGGGTGACGGTGGCGGGACCAACCTCGGCTCGAGCTGAGCTGCGCCTTGCGGTAGCCCCAGCCCGAAGCAGCGAGCTGCTGGCTTGGCACCTCCTCCCCCAATGCTCGCGGCGTGAGGAAGAGACAATAGGATGGATCAGAGCAAAAGGGCACGGAAAAGATCATAAAGGCTCAGCCCAAGAGCCCTGTTCTCCAGCCACCCTCTCTCTAACAGAGATTTCGGCAGATAGGGGCTCCGCTAAAAGGCGCTTACGCAACAGGTTGCCAGAGAGGAAGTTTCTCTTTAACCCCAGGCAGTTAGTGGTTGATTTATGTCCTGCAGCTTTAGATTTTATAAGTTACAGGGGTGTTGCATAAGAAGATAATTTGACCCTACATTTCTTATATACTTTTTCTGTTGGGGAGCATCTACTCTTTTATGCGCCTCTTGCATGCCCGACACCTTGATGATGCACAGGGAAGGAAAATTGTATGGCTGAAGTTCTCTTGCTCATGAGAGTGAATCCCCGAGTTCCCTCAGAGGCAGGATTTGGGTCTTCCCGAGCTTTACCCGCTTTTGCCGCCCACTTTTCCTTGCTGGTTGTGTCCCCCCCTCAAAATAATAGAGGTTACGTTGCTGCGTGCGCCCTGAATTTCTTCTGCTCTCTTCGTGTACTGAGTTATAGTTGATCTTAAGCAATAAATAGAGCAGCGGGGAATACTCCGGGAGTGGAGAGGGGGGGATTGGACTGCTGTGGACAATTTTGCACCATGTTGCTTAGTTCACGGTGGACTGACTTACTGGACTTAATGGCCCCGGGGACCATTTCCAGTCCCACGGTCCTTCTCGGGTAAGAGCTGTCGCTTAGTGGGAGTCACTTCATTTCAGGGCAGGGGAGACAGACAGAAGTCTTCTGCCTCGTGGAAACTTCACTCCGGCTCTCTCCCGATTTGCCATTTGCCTTTAACCTAAAACAAAAGTTATTTAGACTAAAAGCGCACATTAGCGATTTGTGAACAGAAGGACAATTACAGGGAGAAAACTAATTTCCACCGGCGTGGTGGGGGAAAGACACTGCTGCATTGTCTGAGCCGCGGTGTCCTTCCCAGCAGAAGAACCGGTCCGGGTTCGCTGCCTCCAGCTATTTCGAATGACGATAGTTTGTGAACTCGCCCTCTTGTTCTCGGCCTCCTCCTTGGAGTGCCGCCACGGGCTGTCTCGCTGCTGCGGCGGCAGCAACACCTCCAGGCCTTCCCCTCGACAGCCGCCCGTGGAAGAGCCTTCGTCTGCTCAGCAGAGACCCGGCTCCTCCATCTGCTCCCGACTGGCGCAAGGGCAGAGCCGCATCCCAGCGTGGATGGCTGTGGAAACGGCCAGCCCACGGTAAAGATTACGCTGGAGGGACGGGCTGCCGAGCACGGGGAGGGTGATGGCGGTGCTCTGAGATGCCGAACTGAGAACCGGGGCGATTCCTGCTTTTGTTATAGACTCCCCCGGTGCCCTTGAGCAAGCCCGTTACCCGCCTGGGCATCGGCTCGCCCTGCGTGCAGAACGGGGGGGGACAGCGTCTCCTTTCTCTTTTCGTCTGCCTCGTTAATTGGGACCAGCCCTTCGTTCGCGTGGGTGTCTGCTGCCTTTGGAAATCTGAGCTTTGGGTTGTAAATTCTCGAAGGGAGGGATTTTTCCCTTCCTGGGTGAGCGTGGGTGGCTCCGAAGCCGCTCCAATTTTAGTCTCCCCGCACCACCCAGATATAAAACTGGGCATCTTGCTGCATCTGCTCCCGGGATATTCATTGTCCGGGAATCCCCGGGTGACCAATTATGCCAGCGGGAGCATTCATGGAAACAGGCCGTTTTCCACGACGGCTCAAAGTGTTTGCAAAAGGTTGGTAGAGTCCCAAGAGCTTCTGGCAGCTTCATTTTATTTTGAAACCAGTTGGCCCCCAGCTGGGTGTGAGAGTAAAATGAAAGGATGCGAGATAAACCCACTTGTGCGAGAGAGTGAGCCGCTGCCCGAGGCAGCGCAGCATCAGAGGTCGTCATTCTGAAACCGAGCATGGAAACTGCACCGAGAAGAAAGCTAGAGAGCAGGGCTGGGGCTCCTCGCCACACACGGTGCAGACCACACTAAAGAGCTGCTCTGCCTGGGGACCGTCACATGCACCGGGGCAAAAGAGAGACGGAAACCTAAAGGGCAGCAGGCAGCTCCGGCCGGGCAGATGAGCACTGACAACAAAGGTACTCTCGTCCTCTCTGGGCTACTCTCGTCCAACCCAGCTTTTGTGTTTAAATGTGTCTTTGGGCTTTCTTTGTCCTCCGCTCTTTGCTGAACGTCTCCGCCGTGTTGCTGGGGTTGCCACCGTCGCTCGGTGGGTGGTTTTAGGCGTCTCCTGGCCTGGGCTGCTCGGGAGGACGGGAAGATGTGGAGGTGGAGGGGAGCGAATGGCGAGGTACGGAGAAGAGGAGGCTCCCGTCGGTCGTTAAAGTGTGTCTTTGCATCTTGTTTACTGCCGAGCGAGCTGCCAGCCTGCTCGAGAGCCGGGGTACCGTTCATCAGGAAATACGGTCGGTGTGTGCCGTTGTTGGTAGCTCCCGTGCCTTGTGATACCCAGACCGTACCCTGCCCAAGGGCACGCACGGAGTTAGGGATTTTTAGTCCTGTTGACCCATTGTTGTGTGGTGCGTACTGTGTTATTCCTGACTGCTCTTGCCTGGATAGCCTCAGGTCAGCATCTCCATCCCCTCAGCTGGCGCAGCCTCCTGTGTTTTAAGTAGCTGAGAGATTAGCCCCTCTGTCAGCCTTTGCCACGGCTGATACAGGGGCCGCAGCAATGGGCTTAATACAGAGGATCTCCTGGGGGACATCGGCCGGGAAGGCAGTGGCCAACAGGGCAGGTAGTTCTTGCTCATGTTCACCATCGGTTGCTCACCATGGAGCACGTGGATCTCCTCGCAGGTGGGAATAGCTGCCCGCTTTCAGGCGAGACAGGCGTTGCCTTGGGTGTAGCGTGGTAGAAAGCAGCACTGGCTCTCGCCGGACACCAGAGCCCTCCAATTTCCAGGCTAGATGCTCAGCTACAGGTTTTCACCTTCAAAACGTGAAGTTCTCATTGCTGCTCCTCAAGAACCTCCTGTGTGCACCACACTGTGGACACTGTGTTGCCGTATGGCCCGTAGCCTGGATGGCTTTAATGGACATGAGCTAACCTGACACTCTAGCTCTGCGGTGCTAAACCGTGGTGATATACAATAACTGCTTACGTTACATGAATGACTTATTCTCCATATGCCAGTAGTCACCTTGCAGAGCCCTGACCTGGACCAAGTGATTGGAGCCAGGACATGGGGAGGGAGCATCTCTCCGCTTCCTTCATCCCAGGAGAGGTATTACAGCTCTTCTCTCTTCTCTCGCCACCCCCGGCACTTTCTTGCTCTCTTTCTGTGAACAGGTTGGAAAATTGCATCAAGATCAAAATGTGCAGGTCATGACACCATGGTTAGGAGGAGGGAAGCTGTGATGGAAGAACTTGTTTTGTTCTACCTCAAAAGTGCTGAAACTGGTGTATCGCTCCCACGACCTGGCCTGGGAATTTCCAACTCAAACCAACTGGTTTTGATTCTCTGGGCTGTAGAGAAAGCTGCGCACGTGCTCCGGGTGCCCTAGTTGTTTCAGAAACCAGGATGCTAGTTGGAAGAACTGTCACTTTATATAGATCTACAGGCCTCTGATGTGACTTCTGGATGGTTGACCTTGGCAGCAACTGTGTGCCAAGCACCTCATCTCCTGGCTTTGGGGGGGATACTGAGAAATGAAGGAGAGGGAGAGGACACAGCATTGAGGGAAACTGAGCCCTACGCATGATGGGACGTTGGTGAGAAGCGGAGAAGCTTCATAGACCTCGAGCAGCAGGTAGATGTTCAATCCCAGGGCTCCTACAACCACTTCCAGGCCAAGAAACCACCGTTAGGGCTCTTCTCTACAGCTGGAGACAGCACCACCTGATCATGGTCAACAATTAGTGCAAATTAGAGTCAATTAGAGTCAGTTAGCAAGGAGTAGGAGAGAGATGTAGCCGACCTTGTCCTCTTTCACCCACTCTTTCCTCTGTTGCTTTCCTCTTGTATTAAAGCCTCATCAGTTATGAGCTCTGGTTTGGGGTTGTCTTTGTTCCCCGCCTACGGCAGTGAGGCCAAGTGCTTCTTTGGAGGAGAGAGGGAAGGAACGGGGTGAGAAAAGCAGCTAGAGGTGCTCGCAAGGCGAGTGCCAAAGCGCTGCAAGCCACTGAGGATGCTCCAGGGTAAGTGAAGGCTTCAAGGAAAGCCGCGGGGGACACGATGAGCAAAAGATAGCTGCTTAAAGATCCTTTTGTATTAGCGGTCATGAGCATTTTTTAACAGGCTACACTTGAGTTACCAGATGCTGGTGCAACCCCTTGGACAGGAGTGCAGTCCTGAAACTTTTGAAGGACACCGGTTTTAGGTAAGAACTCGAAACAAGAGGCTCTCATGCGGCATTTATAACAGTTTTGATTGTGCTGAGTCTGATGGGCAGTTCTGGGGGGCTTGTGAATCTGTAGTTCACGGACTGCTGTAATGGGGACCAGAGATGAGACCTTGTGGGAAAAAAAACCTTGGGGGGCATCTCTATTCAGGCAGTAAAACTCTGCATGGGGGCAAGAGAGAACTGGCCGGGTCTTGGGCTTTGGTGGGGAATTGAGGCGATGCTGCTGGGTGGGTGGTCTGTAAGTGTCAGCCTGAGGTGAGAAAAATGGGGAAAAAGTGAAAATTCCAGGGATGGGACTGTGAAAATGCGAACAGGGAGTTGATAAGAAGCGTCTGGGAAGGCTTCACGCAGCAGGAGAGAGCACAGGCACCCACGGCAGAGCTGCTTCCCTCGCAGGGAGGAAAACTGCAAATGCCTCCAAGTAACGACTGAAAATACCTAAAATAAGGCGAGTTTATATATTCTGCGTGCTGGTGAAGGCGGAGTGGCTGGGCTGCTGTACTTAATGTCATTAAAACCGCCTTACTTACAAGAAGTAAAGCGAGGAAGCCTGGCGATTCAAGCTTGCACCACACGGATGGGGCCGTTCTTACCAGGGGTGTTCGTGAGCTCTGTATCAAAAACCTGAAAGATCCCTAAAAGGGCAAAAGGCCTCTTTGACCGTTCCTTGACGGGCTGATATCCCTTGTGTCAGAGAAAGCCCATCTGGGACTGAGCGTGAGCTTGGAGCTTTGAGCTGACCTTGGGCAAAGAAAAACCTGAAAAGAAGAAAGACTTGCCAAATAAAAGCTCCTTTGGTGGCGATTTCAGAACTTTATGCCCAGTCCACGCTCACCTGGTCTTCCTCTGTGTTTCCTGGGAAATAGGGATATGATGAGTTTGGGTAAATTGTGCGTGGCAGTTAGAAAAAGCCTCACTGGCAAACCGTGCCCCGAAATCGCAGGCAGAGCCAAACCCTGTAGCGATGGCAGAGAATGAGCCACATCTCGTTATTAGGAGGCTGGCGGGGGTGGGTGGTGGTGGTGTTGGTGTCTTTTTTTTTAACCAAAACAGGATGATTTCCAACCAATTACTTTGAATCTGAAGGATGAGTAATTGCGCGGTCATGGGGATGGTGAGGTTACAATTGTTAAAAGGAAGCCTTAAAAATTGTTGAGTGTCGTGTTCAAAGCTCACACGAGGGCAGCACCCATGTAGCGGGGACCACAATGTGCTGAAACGTTGCTCAATGAAACCTCAAGCTCGACTGCTTATTGTATAAGCTTTGGTTTTCAAAAATAGCTCTATTGGAAACATTCACGTCCATCATGGGCAACTGCAGCGGAGAAGGTCGGGAGTGACAATCCGGGGGGGTGCGTTGGAGATGGGAGTGTGCATGGGCAGGATTTTCTGCTCCTTGCCTCTGGGATAGCTCTGTAGGAGAGGAAAAGAAACCTTCAGCTCTTGGCGAGAGGAGGTGGAGAGGAAACGGACCTTGAGTCAAAGCTGAAGAGGCTACGAAGGGCTCGGGGAGCAGAGGTGGGAAGGGCTCGGAGGCAGCACGGGGCTGCAGCCCGGGACCCGCTCCCAAGCTTGGCTGAGACCTCCTGGTGTGTTTTGTCCCATAGGGAAAGTGGTCCTTGAAGAGGCTGGGGTGAATGATGAGGAGGTTTTTGGTGGGATCCAGCTGATGTCTGTCCCAAGACAAAAATCACAGGCATCTGTTTGGCTGTAATGCCTCTCCCAGAGCCTCCTTCCTCCAACTTTTATTTACCTCCCTTGTAGGATAAAACCCATTAGAGTTATTAGCTCCATTTCCAAGATGCCATCCACCACAACCAAAGCCATGGCTTAGCCAGCAAAGTGTTAAAGTCTCTCCCGGAAACTGGCCGGGAGGAAGGGAGCTGGTCAGAGACAGGTTTGGGTCCCTGCCAGCTGCTGCAGAGCAGCCTCTGCCGTCTCCTGGCCACCCTCCCTTCCAGCCCCCGGCCAGGGGACATGCACATCTTGGGTTGTCCTCTCACTCTCCCGGGATTCCTGTGATCTCTCGTGTGAGCAGTGCTGGGCTGCCCATCTAGACATCCCAGCTTGCTCCCCTTGCCTCTGCTGGCATCTGCCTCCATCCTACCCCATCACAGGGGGTTTTCACCAGCACCTCCAGAGCACTTTGTGTAGCTGCACCCAGAAATCCTCCCTGCTCCTGCCACGGCTGGCCCATGTCCCAGCTCCAGGAGGAAACCCAAGCCATAAGGGTTGTCCCCACACTCAGAGGTTTTGCCTTTGCCCCTGCCTTCTACCGTTGCTGGAAGCTGCTTTGAGCAATGTCACGGTGGAGAAGGTCTCCTTTGGGATGGCAGTGACATGGGCTTGTCCTGGAAGAAGGGAGGGCTGAGCCCAGGAGGTAGCCCAGAGCGGGCTGTGAGTTGGCGGGGGAGTCTCCAGCAGACCTGGCCCATCTGCCGTGGCATCCAGAGGGCTGGGAGGCTGTGGAAAGACTGCCAGCAGCGCTGCCAAGCGTGAAATGGAAACATGACCTCAACCTGAGTGCAAAACTCCTCTTTGCTTGGAGGTCTGGATGCTTCTGCGGTGGGGCTGACACCTCAGTCCTGCTTGTGGTGGCCCTGGGGAGCTCATGGTGCCAGGAGGCTCGCTGGCAGTGCCACATCGGCCAGCATGAGCTGTTCTTCTCAATGGTCTCCCTCACAAGGGACATCTGGATGAGTTAAAAGCAGAAGCCACCAGGACTGGCCTGGCTGTGGGTAGGATGTGGTTGCTCAGCAGCCTCTGGGCGCATCCTTGCCCTGAGGGTTTTAGACATCTCCATCCTCACAACTCTTAAATATTTGCCTCTCTGGTCTCTCTAGCTCTCTGCATGTGCTCATTCTGCAGTTGTCAGAGGCCAGTTTGGGCTCCTCTGTGGCTTTCAGAGGCGCTGAGCTATTGACAGAACTTTTGGTGTCAGACCTTGTGGGACTGGCGTTGAGGAGAGCTGGTGCCCAAACTGACTTCAGAAAGTGGACTGGTGGAGCGCAAGAAACTCCTGGGGTACCCAGGCTGTCGGGTTTATTTGCTTCACTGTATTCCTCTTGGATCAGGCGCTTCTCTTCGTGAGCTCTGGATGTTTCCGACCGTGCTGCAGGGGCATCTGTACGAGTGCCTGGGTCCACTTGGGCGCACTGTGCCTGGGGTCCTGCAGATGAGGTGCCTGACCCGCTTTTGGAAGGTGCTTTGGGATCCTCAGGTTAGGTTATGCTACAGGCAGTGACCTGGCGTCAGTCGTAGTGGTGATGCTCCGGGTACCCGTGCTGCAGGACCGCTCTGCAGCGATGCTGCCTGCGCTGGTGCGTGGCAGGAGGAGCAACGAGCACGAATGGAAATAAGAGAGTTTCTGGCTGGATGCGAGGAGGAACTTTTTCCCTATGAGGGCGGTCAAGCATTGGAATAGGTTGTGGAGGCTCCATCCTTGAGCCTTTCGTAGAATCATAGAATCTTCATGGTTGGAAAGGACCTTTGAGATCGAGTCCAATCATACACACATAAAAAAACCCCAACCCCCTACAATCTCTGCCACTGGAGCATGCCCTGAAGTGCCACATCCAGACGTTTCTTAAACACCTCCAGGGATGGTGACTCAACCTCCTCCCTGGGCAGGCTGGTCCAGTGCCTGACCACTCGTTCAGTAAAGTCATTCCTCATAATATCTAATCTAAACCTGCCCTGCCGCAGCTTCAGGCCATTTCCTCTGGTCCTGTCGTTATTCACTCTGGGAGAAGAGGCCAACCCCCACCTCTCTACACCCTCCTTTCAGGTAGTTGTGGAGGGCAATGAGGTCTCCCCTCAGCCTCCTCTTCTCCAAGCTAAACATGCCCAGCTCCCTCAGCCTCTCCTCGTATGACCTGGTCTCCAGACCAAGTTTTTTGTTTTCAAAACCAAAGCCCCAAGCAACCTGCTCTGATCTCATAGCTGTCCGTGTTTCAAGCCGGAGGTTGAACTGGAGACCTCCAGAAGTCCTTTCCAGCTTGAATTATCCTATGACAACTCTTCTGGCCGTAGTAGGAACTTTGCTGCTGGCATGTCCTCCTCCCGCCCACCTCCTTGACCATCAGGGTGTCCAGCTCCTGGCTTTCTCAGCGCGTCTCTCTCAGCAAGCTCTGAGCACGATACAAACCGGTCCACGTCTCCCCTTTGCGCTGCTGACGTCTTCGATGGCGAATCGGCACCGAGGAGCTGAGCGTCGCCTCCAGCCTTTGCAGACGGGCTGGGAGCTGAGGTCATAGCTTGCTGGGTGGAAAGATTTACTCGCACGGTTGTTCCTGATGTGTTTTCTGAGCCTTTTTGAAAGGCAGGAATCCACCTTCCCCTGCAGACCCGCCTAGTCTGGTGGCGCGGCTGCATTGCTAGGTCTGGAGACACCTCTCTGGCCATCCAGATAGACCCTGTCCAGGAAGGGGACAGTGCGGTCGCTGTCACGAAGCTCTAAAACATATTGGTCTTCCCTCTCCACCCCAATTCAGCCTCACGGTGTTTCCCGTCCCAGGACTGGAGCGCTTGGCTGAGCTCCGCGTTCTTATTGAGAAGGGAGCGGGTTGAATCTGTTGAATTGATGGAGAAAGTACCTTGCCCCTGGATGGATTATAACAACCCCGCAGCGCTCCTTATTATTGAAACCTGCTTATCTCCACGTGGATCTTGCTTTGCTGTTGGGCAAGAAAGATCCTTCTGTGCTGAGAAACACTGCCCCTCGCAAACGCCCCTGATGGCGGTTTGTTCATGCCGTAACCTTCCCCTGGATGCACACAGCGCTCTTCAGCCTCTTGCTGCACGGCAGGACATACGGACTCTGAATCTTTGCTGACCTGCCGTGGTGTTTTACCACCCTTCTCCGAGGGCAGGTGCCAGAGCTGGGGTCCCTCCTTGTGCCTTCAGAGGTGCGTTAGGCTTTGGAGGAGCCGAGCGCGTAGACGTGACAGCGGGACTTTCCTGAAGGCGTGGATTCATCTCGCCTGCCTTTAGATGTCTTCACCTGAGCATCACTTTAAAGCCGGCAGAGAGGAACAGCTTTTCTAGGGCGTGAGTCATCTGGGCTATTTTGGAGATGAGCCGTCTGTACCTGCTCGGCCCAGGGATTTCACGCGTGGTTTTTCACTGGCGTGACTGGTACGGAGCCCACGGAAAGTTGCCCTCCTGGGTCAGTTGGGTTGTGTTTTCTCTCAGCCAGCCACGCTGACGGCTTGGCAAGGTGCTAGCTGCAGATCAATATTTCCTGTTTCTGACTGGCTTGATGAGAAAATCACAACCGCCTGGGTCAGGTTAAGAAACCGCCTGGGTCAGGTTAAGAAACTGCCGTTTCTCTTTTAGCAGCCGCTGCCAAGTTTACTTCAGCTCGGGTGGTTCCTGTGCCCAGGCTCTGAGGAGCTTTAAGCTGGGGCGCAACTGCCTTTTTTTTTTTTGTGCCGTGACAGTCAAAGATCCGCCTTATTTGTCGGAAAGGTTTGGAGAAGGAAAAGCCACCCGCGGAGCCCCGTGAGCCGCCCAAACCCCCTCTCTGCTGGGGAACCCTCTGGGTTTTGCTGGGGCCGGGGGGGGTGGGGAGGGCAGGACGCGCAGCGGTGGCACCCCCGGACCCTTCCCAGCCGGCTTTAAGCCCCGAGCGAGCCCATGCTTTAACCTGTGGAGCGCAGGGTGCTCGGGTGGTCCCCAAACCCACCCTGAGGGGAAAAGAAGAGCCAGTTTTTCGGTGTCGGCGCAGGACGGGCTGGCAGCGGGGACCCGGGGTGGCCTCTGAACCGGTTTCCGAGGGGGTCATGCCATAACGGAGGGGGGGGTGACAGCCTCTGATGCCAACGCTCCCAGCAGCTCCGAGCAGTGCCCAGAGCGTGCCAGAGGCTTTTGTTCATTCTCCTGGTGTTTAGGAAAACACAGTTTTGCCGGCTATTATTTCTTTATCTGGATACAAACCCTCTGGGCATTTTAAAGGGAAATAAACAGTTTCCAGTCGCTCAGGTGGCCACATTTGCAAACTGCCGTAAACTTTATACGGCCCCTCTCTGTGAAACTGCTTGTTCTAAGCTTCTCTAATGAAAAAGACAAGGAAGAGCAGGTAGGCACGGATACACGCGACGGGCTTTCACGTGATCGCCCCGTTGGAATTGCTTTTAAGGGTATATTAAAAAGGGAGAAGGCAAGAGAAACTCCTCTGTAAGTTGGGCTGTGCCTTGCTTTGCAGGGAGGGAACCCGCCGGCGCGTCTCTGTGCTTGCAAATCCCATCGGAGAGGCTTGAAATTGGGGGGTGCGGGTTTGGCACCGGGCTGTAAGGGAGACGAGGAGGCCACCGAGTCACTGCATTCGCTGCCGGAGTCGGGAGAGGGCGTGCGGCGCGGGGCCGCGGCCGGGCTTTGCTACAGAAACATTTAGTCAACTCGAAGGCTGTTTCGAAAGCTAAATTCAGAGCTGCTCCAGCTCCTTCCCCGGCCCATTGTTGTGGTTTTACAATCACATTTTCCTGTTTTTAAAACAAATGTTTTTCTCTCCCCTGGGGCTGTACGCGAGCCCCGCGGGAGCAGCGGGGGAAGGTGGCCGCGGGGCCGTGTCGTGCCCGGGGGCGGTGGACCTGGATCAAACCCAGCACCCCCCCCCCGGCATCGCCCCTTCCCTCTAATTGCCGTTCGCTTTGCGCAACGGGCGGCAGCGCTGACAGCAACGGGAGGGTGAAACAGGCAGGCAGAAGCGTGATTATTCTTTATTTTTAAAGATTGTTTTTTAAAGGCGATGGTTCCTCTTTACCGTGCTGTGGTTTCACGCTCAGCAGCAGGATGGTGAAGGTATTTTTGTAGGTCTTATTCAGGGAGAGTCTATTTAAAACCAGCTTCTGGGCTGCCAAGCAAATAGATGCCATTGTTCAGTTAAAAGCACGGGCGGAGGACGGGGCTTGTGGGGAAAGGGGTTGGCTGGTGGCAGCCCCTTGAGGGCTTCTGTCCCTTTGGCTGGTGGGTGCTGGGAGGTCTCTGAGGGTCCTTGGTCCCAGCTGAATCCGTACGGAGGGTGGACCCACCGTGATGTACGCAGAGGCGGTGCAAGACAAGGGCCCGTGGAGGAGAAAAGCTATTTTTTTTGTTGTTGGAAGGGACCTTAAAGCCCACCCAGTGCCACCCCCTGCCCTGGGCAGGGACACCTCCCACCAGCCCAGGTCGCTCCAAGCCCCGTCCAACCTGGCCTTGAACCCCTCCAGGGATGGGGCAGCCACAGCTTCTCTGGGCAACCTGGGCCAGGGGCTCAGCGCCCTTATCGTAAAAAATGTCTTCCTTAATATCTAGTCTAAATCTCCCCTCTTCCAGTTCAAAACTGTTCCCCCTCGTCCTATGGCTCCCCTCCCTGATCAAGAATCCCTCTAGTTATTGTACGAGTTGCTGTGTGCAGGGTGTCTGCACGCTCCCAGCGTTTTGCATTTAAATATGAAGAGTTTTACGTCTACTGAATGGAAGTCAAGAAGTTTAAATGCTGATCGGTAGCTCTGCTGAGCTGCTCCATCCGTGCCCGGCATTTCCAGGCAGGACGCAACTGAGGAGTGGGCTAACACTTGCCCAGTGTGGCCAGGACCTGCTTAGCCATTGCTCTGGTCCCGCTTCCTTCACTCGTACAGCCGAGACCATGAGATAGGAAACACAAACCAGTGTGCCCAGCACATATCCCATGGACTCGATCCATCGCCTTCCCGTGGACCCGACCCATCGCCTGTTTTACCCGAAGCGCCGCTCGGCGCCTCCTCCCCAGCCCAGCCGCGCGTTGCCCAACGCAGGGTGTGAGTTGCCGCTCGCTCTCGTATCGCGCATCAGCAAATAAAAAAGGCACCAAGCGCTCTTGTGCCCAAGTCAGCAACTCGCCCGCCTGCGTGCTGGGTCAGCCGGTCCCGCTGCGGCCGGCAGGATCGACAGGTTGGCCCCAAATCCTCCTCAGCATCCCAAATTCAGTCACTGGCAGAGGAGTAATGGGGAGGGGGAAAAAAGGTTTGGGATGGAAAGGTAGGAGATGGGAGGAATGTTTTAATCCCTGCTTGTGCGCTCTTATGGTTTGAGAAGGCGACAATTTATTGTTGTTTAGGCAATTATTCTCTCACCTGATGACCCCCCCACACCCGGGAAGGGGAATTGCAGCAAAACAAGGATAAACGAGGGTTGAAATGTAAACAGATTTAATGGGATAAGGCTAAATAATTAACATTAATAACAGTAGAGGACCAGTATTGATCCCGATACCAATATAAAATACCCAAGGATCACACCCGGCCCGTTCTATCCTAGGAAGCCGTGCGCTCCCCGCCAGCGTGGGACCCCGCGAGCGCTGCGGCTGCGGGAGGAAGGGAAGGGCTGGGGTCTCCGGCACCGGGGCGAGGAGTGCTCAGGATGGCAGCCAGCAAGGGGGAGAGGGAGAGAGGAGAGAACTCAGCAAACTTTCTGATTTCTCTGGAATGTGCCGTCCATGGGATGGAATAACCCCGGTGGCAGCTCGGGGCGAGCGCCCGGGTCTCGCTCCTCCTCGTCCCCACACCTCGAAAACACTGAGCTCTTGAAACCTGCCCCCCCTGGAGCTGGCGATAAAGTAAATATTTTCACGGCTTCAGGCCCTAGAGTCTTCTAAAAGTGCAGTTTTCCCGGGCACGAGAAGAGGAGTTAGTCCTGTGTCGCTCAGGCCAGGCGTGCACCGAGGTTCCCTGCTGCGTTCTGCGGGTTGCTTCGGTGGAGCCACGGGCGGAGGGACAGGAGGCAGCACCACGCAGGGCTCTCCGGTGTCACCGCCACGAGGCTGGAGTTGAGGCCAGAAGGAAGGAGGTTTTTAGATAGGATCAGAGGAAACGGAGCAGGTTTCCTTCCCAATCCCATCTCCAGACCTGCCGGCGCTGGGACGTGCTGCCTTGGGTGTGAGCTGCGGCCCCGCTCTGCTGTGCCGGGGGCTGTGCGGACGCGGGGAGCGGAGGCAGCTTCATCTCCCCCGCCACGGACCCCCCCGGTGGGGTAGGTAATGTCCCTGCCTTGGCTTGTAGGTGGACGATAAGGGTGTGCTTGGAAGCTGAGTGCTGGAGCATCAGCGGGAGATCTGCAGCCACCGAGTGAGAGCAGACGGTGATTTTCAGCATCTTATAAACAGGCCGAGCATCCCACTGCCGGACTGCGAGTTCCTGCTGCAGCCCAGGGAGCCTCAAAATATATCCAAAACAAGCACAATGCCATTTCCCCCTGAAAAGCAGGAGAAAACTTCATTTCTTTCATATTTTGTGAGGCCCACAGCCGACCTGGGGGGTCCGGAACGTACACAGCCCCGGACCGGCTCTGATGAGCGCAGAGGGTTGTGGTTGCAGGACAGGCGGGTGGAAGGAGCTATGTTTTGGTGACGGGAAGCGTGTGGATGGAGCGAGAAGGACTCGGATCAGCACAAAGCCAGGGCAGAGGAGGCTGGGCTGTCCCTGAGGCCATGGGTCCTGCCTACAGCAGCTCCGTGCGCTCTCCTCAGCCTTTGTTTCACTCAGGTAATTGTGGAGCCATGGGGATGCAGGCAGTCCCGGGCGGGAACGCTGTGTCCCTGTTTTCAACAGGTTCTTCCCTATGATGGACTCGATGGTCTTTATGGTTGGACTCGATAATCCGAAAGGTCCCTTCCAACCTAGACAATTCTACGGTTCTATGATCGCTGGGGTCCCCGTGCTTGCACACAGCCCTCCCGATGCCGGCAGCAGCCTGGTTGATGCTGCTCACCACCGTGGATATAGCAGGGATGTCTCTGTTCCCAGGGCTCCGGCTGGGACAGCCCCGTGCCAGCAGAAAGCTGGCTGCAGCCCAGTTCCCAGCACGGCTCCATAAAGTGGGGCGGGCCGGGGAGCCGAGCGCACGTCAGCGGACGCTCTGCTTCGGGGAGCGTTGCTCTGCTCCGACCGAAACCGCAGTCACTCCTCACCTGCCGCAGCCACCGCCTACCCGGCCTCTGGCTGTTCCCGGCATCCCCGCGGGCAGAGGCTCGGCAGGCAGCAGCGCGGGAGGCACCGCGATGGTCCTGAGCTCGGGTGGGCAGGAGGTGGCGGCTGGGGGTCACCGAGATGCCCCCGGATGGGGGACGGAGGGCAGGAGAGCTGCTGAGAGTCTGTGCCCCCATGCGTGGGGGGCGTCCCTGGGGCACATGCCCATCCTCACGGCTCCTGCCATTTTGGGGGGCACCCCCAGCTTTCAAGCTGTCCCCAGCCCTGGAGACATTCCCAGCCTTCTCCTTGTGTTTTCCAGTTCTCTCTGGCTTGCCACACGACTCAGGTGTGGCGGGTGGGAACAAGAAAAGCACATCCATCTGCTCGGCAAAGGCTTTGGTGGGGACCTGCCACTATTGCCCACCCTCTTTCCTCCTCCCAGGCAGACCAAGACCTTCTGCACCAGTACAGGTTGGGGGCCGACCTGCTGGAAAGCAGCTCTGCAGAGAGGGACTGGGGAGTCCTGGTGGACAAGTTGCCCATGGGCTGGCAATGTGCCCTTGTGGCCAAGAAGGCCAATGGTCTCCTGGGGGGCATTGAAAAGAGCGCGGCCGAAGGGCGAGAGAGGTCATCCTCCCCCTCTGCTCTGCCCTGGGGAGGCCACAGCTGGAGCACTGGGTCCAGTTCTGGGCTCCCCAGTTCCAGAAGGATGGAGAACTCCTGGAGAGAGTCCAGCAGAGGCTACGGAGATGATCCAGGGACTGGAGCATCTCTGTGCTGGGGACAGGCTGAGAGCCCCGGGGCTGTTCCGCCTGGAGAAGAGCAGGCTGAGGGGGGATCTCATCAATATCTAAAGGGCGGGGGGCGAGAGGATGGGGCCAGACTCTTCTCAGTGGTGGCCCCCTGACAGGACAAGAGGCAACGGGCACAAACTGGAACATGAGCAATTCCATCTCAACCTGAGGAAAAACTTTACTTTGAGGGTGGCAGAGCCCTGGCACAGGCTGCCCAGAGAGGCTGTGGGGTCTCCTGCTCCGGAGATATCCCAAACCCGCCTGGACACGATGCTGTGCGACCCGCTCTGGGTGACCCTGCTTTGGTAGGGTGTTGCATGAGATGATCTCCGAAGGTCCCTTCCGACCCCTACCATTCTGTGATTCTTCTGTCTCTCCTCCTGCCCGAGCATCGGGGCCAAACGGGAAACCTCCCCGCTTGCTGTGAGCCGGCTGCTGGGGAGCTCGGACGAGCCCGGGCAGCCTCGAGCCTCTTTGTCTCCTTCGCCGGCAGCCTGAGGGTTGCACAACGTGTGGGGGTGAAGCGCATTCATCTCCGCCGATGAAAATAGCACGTTTCTTTCACAACTGGCAGCGGGTTCCGCACATGTCCCCCCGCCCGGCCGCAGCAGAGCCCCGGCCTCGCTGGCAATGGTCTGGGAGGGAGGAGAGACTCGAGAAAGGGAAGTGGTGCCTTGCTTTCCAGGCTAAAAATACTGGCTGCGCTTCCAAAATAATCTTGGTTGAATGATCTCAATTGACCCCAGGCCGGTTCAATTCCCCAATAACTTCAGTCTGAGCTTTGGTCACTTGGATGGAGGAAGGTCTCGGTGGGATCTCTTTGCTGTTGGAGGTGGGTTTTGCTCTTTGTGTGCAGGTGATTCCTGAACGGGGTTGTCGCGGGAGAAGGCAGGCTGCTGCTGCTGCTTCCTTTTCAAAATGGGACCATGAAAAAATTCACAAATTTCAAACCTGAATACAAAGACTGGAAAAACGCTGGTTTCCCAGCCCATCCCTAATCTGACCTTTTGTTCTCTCTCTAAGAGAGAAACACCAGCTTCCTCCAGGATGCCCCAGGGTAGATTCCCATGGGGAATGGGGAGGAATCAGCAGGAATGAAGGGGCTGGTTGAGCTCAGGAGGACCCAGTTTGCCTTTCCCAATGTGTTTGAACCTTTTTGAAGGATGAATTCAGGAGAATTTAGAGCACTGAACGGGGGAAAGAGTGAGGGGGGAAGGATGAAACCCTTTTTCCTGCTGCTGCCCAACATAAACTGTAGAGAACGGTCCCCACCAGTCGCACCTTTGGTTGGCTCCACTGAGTAATATGCAAATTTATGTAGAGTGGGGCCTCCTGGGACTTACGTTGTGAAGTTATTGACTGTTCTCAGAATGAGCTGTTAGTCATAAAAACATTACCATGGCAATTCTGGTGTTGTTGGGGCTCTGGGAGCACGTCAACGTCCTGCCTCATGCGGCTGCCTGAGGCGAGGAGAGGGTGGGCTCAAAGTGCGGACCCCCGGCTGGGTGGGCGATGCTCGGACGAGCCCGCGTGGCCCCAGGGTGTCTGTGGGTCCGCGTGGTGCTCGCCAGAGGGGTCAAGGCGGCTCACCCACCCCGTGTTGCCTGTGCATCTGAAGAGGCTTTGCACCTCGTTGTGTCTCTCTTGTCACCGCTTTGCTTTGCGGGGTGGTCCTCCCCACAGTCCCAAAGCACAGCTGGCGCGCATGCGGACCCTCTTGCCGGCGTCTTCGCCAGCCTGGGAAACAGCCAGCGCATTTGCAGATCATGAAATCAAGGACTACTTCCCCTCCCGGTTGGCTGCCTCCGATGACACCGACCCTGAGGTTTCCCTACTGTCTCCCCCACCTTCAGTTTGGGATTCATTTACAACCATCTTAAATGACTAGCACTTCTGTTCTGGTCATATTTTCCAAATCAGAGAGGCATTAAGTGTAACCTCCATAATGATGAGTTATTAAAACGCCTTTGTCCCCTCCTTGCTGTGGACTGAACCGCCATCAGGTGATGTTTCAGAGTCCTGCATCTCCTCTGAGGAGCTTTCACCAAGCATTTCCAAGATGAAACCTCAAATACTGTGTTCGGTTTTGGGCCCCTCATGCCAAGAAAGACATCGAGGGGCTGGAGCGGGTCCAGAGAAGGGCAACGGAGCTGGCGAGGGGTCTGGAGCACAGGTCTCGTGAGGAGCTGCTGAGGGAGCTGGGGGTGTTCAGCCTGGAGAAAAGGAGGCTGAGGGGAGACCTTCTCGCTCCCTACAGCTCCCTGAAAGGAGGTTGGAGCCAGGGGGGGTCGGTCTCTTCTCCCAAGGAACAGCCGATGGGACAAGAGGAAATGGCCTCAAGTTGCGCCAGGGGAGGTTTAGGATGGATATTAGGAAAAATTCCTTCACTGAAAGGGTTGTCAAGCATTGGAAGAGGCTGCCCAGGGCAGTGGTGGAGTCGCCATCCCTGGAGGTGTTTAAAAGCCGGGCAGACGCGGTGCTGAGGGACGTGGGTCAGTGGTGGTTTGGGCAGTGTTGGGTTGATGGTTGGACTCAATGATCTGAAAGGTCCCTTCCAACCTCGACAATTCTATGATTCTGCCAGTGAGGTTTTGAGAGTTTGGAATTGAAAGGGAAGGAAAGGCCAGTCCAGGGGAAAACTGGCATAAATGAAAGGGAAAGAGAAAGCCCCAAAGGTGAGATTCACCGTGGGCGGCTGCAGTCTGAGCCTCCCACCTTCAGAGAGTGCCGAAAATAACCGCTCGACCGGCAAGTGGGGCTTATAACTGTGTGCCAGCCCATGTGCACGCATGCATGCTTGATCTGTAACTTCCCATATTCTGTTCTGGTATTGTCAGAGCGAGCAAAATAGCGCAGCAAAAACACAGCCACTGCCCACCGGTGTTTCGGTGTTTATCTCACGGCGTCTGCACCGGTTGACCTCCGGAGATGCTGAGCCCCTGCGGGTCTTCTCGCTCCGGGACGAGGCAGGGTTTTGCTTTGCGTTTGAAGTGATTTCTTCTTTGGAAAAGAGAAGTGTAATTCGGTGGTCAGAGAATCCCCTGTGCTTTGGATTTCCTGGAAATGCAGCTGTCCTGCTGCGGAGGAGCTGCGGCCGAATACCCGCCGTCACAGGCTGCTCACCCTGTGGCCAGTAAGGAAATCTTGGGTGATATCACCCTGCCTTTGCACGGGATCTGAAGCCCCTGAGCTCCTTTGCTCTGAATTTGGCTCATTTTTTTTAATTTGCCCTGCACAGGGATGCTCCCGCTCTCCTGCCCCCAGCTCGGCCCCTCATCCCCACCTCACCCCGCTGTGTCCGGCCCCAACGGGAACCGCCCCATCCCAGCCCTGATCCCCCCAGGAGGGTCCATGGACGAGCTCCCGCAGTGGGGTGATGGGAGAGCGAGTCACTGGGAAACACATGCAGAAAGGTGTGTCTTAAGCCTGCAATTTTATGCAATTTAGGAGTTTCACTCGGGGCTATGCGGAAGTGCCTATCTCCAATTAGGTTTGCAAAGCTCTCCTCGGGTTAGGGCCTTCTGCCAGGGCATTTGCTGCCTCTTTTTTCAGCAGCTTGGTGGCTTGGACGTTCACCCAGGATGGACGAGGCTCAAGGTCAAGTTTGGCTTCTAGGGACAAGGGTTTGAGCCATACTTCCACCCGCCCTGGGTCTTTCTGACCGCTCGGCTGAGGGATTACTGGAACCAGCTGCTTGCGGTCCCTCCTGTCGGAGCAGGTCCGCTCTATATAATAACGTATTTATTGGGTATGAGACAATGCAGCTCCCTCCTCCTGGAGAGGAGGGTGCTCCCCACGGGTGGGCAACCTGCGTTTTGGGTCTCGCTCTAATGGTTACGGCATGTGCAGTACAGCTGCTGAGATGGGCAGGGGCGAGAGCAAGGGGGCTACAAGCAGAGGGGAGGGGAGCGGGTCTGTTTTAGGGTGGGAGAGAGGAGGTGGAGAGGTCTAACCACAGCCTACAGCAACCTGAGGGCAAGTACGTGACATCAGCCTGTTCCCAGCGGTGCCACATGACACACCAAAAAGCAAGCGGGACAGTTTGCGGTTGGCTGGTACTGACTGGACAAGCGGAGATGTTTCGCAGCCCTGGGGTGGGCATGCAGAGAGGTGGAAGGTCTCCATCCTTGGAGATGAGCAGCCTGAGGGAGGCAAAGCCATGACCACCCTGCTGTGGTGGCGGTGCTCTGAGGAGAAGGCTGGACTGGAGCCTCCAGAGGTCCCTTCCCACCAGCGCTCCAACCCCCGAGGCACCTGCCTGGCCCAGGGTGACTGCGGGATTGGCATTTTAGAAAGAAAACATCCCCAGTCCCAATGGGATGTAGACACAGGAGGTACTGAAGCCTGACTGGAGTGTCAAAAACTGGGATGCTACATGCTGGATGTTTAAAAGGCAACCCATCATGTGCCACCAAATCCAATTCTTGTGGATTTTAGAGCACCTGAAAATACTGCTCTGAAAAGGAATGTTTAGCTCAACTTCAATTAAAGAGGTGCTATGCTCCTTAAATTTACGGCAGACTGCGATCCGCATAATATTCTGGATTAATAGTCTTTAATTTTCAAAGAGAATACACTTAAGACTAATATAAATAGCAGTAGAAAAGGCTGGCAAGGTTCATGGCTCCTTCCTGCTTGCACATCCCGTATCTTTCTGGAGCCACCCTTATTTTTACCAACCGGATGCATCAAATCCAAATGATGTGGCCACTTGAAAGGGCTTGTCGTTGGTGGCCGAGTCCCAAGGAAACGGGCAGGAAACGGCACCAATCTGCCAAAGGCAGCCCCGTGTTTCGGGCGTCGTGTCCCCTGCGCTGCCGTACAGCTCTCACTGCAGACTTCGCTGCATTTGTAAGTAAATTCGCTGATTTTGTAAGGAAATCTGTGGTGGAAGAGTCTTTTCCAAAACCTAATTAAGTGAATAAGTCTGGGCTCAGGGTCCAGCTGCAAGAGATTTTAAACGTGCAATTCCTAGTTTTTCCTCTCTAAGTGTGGCTGTGAATCATACGCTTCTCTCTCTAGCAAAGAGCAGGGCCCTGCCCGAGCCGGCAGGTTTGGGAAGCGAGATAAAAAGCTGCAGTAACGGCAGAGCTTCTTACCGAAGAGCTCTTGCTGCAAGACGCGAGTTTCTTAAGTTCCTGCATGTAACCAGCCTGACCCTTGCATTTTCTGTATCTGGGATTTACAGGCTGTAGCGAAGCTTCTCTGTGGCTGACTGATCTCAGCGGGGTCGGTTTGGTGGGACCGAACACGGTACGGTTGGCGAGGAGGAGCTGTGGAACCCCGCAGAGGTTAAATTCAGCCAGCACCATACTGTGTGACTTTTCTATGATATTAAAAAAAATAAGATGTTAAGACAGAACTGAAATAGTCCCTATTTGAAGCAAGCATGCAAACCAAGCATGGTGTCATGTGTCCAAGCAAAACGCAGCTCGGACAGAGCCACCCTCCAAAGGCAGCAGCCCCAGCAGTTAAAGCTGCCACCCGTGGATGCTTTTAAGCATTTTGGCGTAGGTTACACATCCCGCTGGGCCAGCGCCGGGCTTTTTCACAGGCGTTCCTCGTGGCACAGATGATGCTTTTCTGTTTGCCCTGCATCAGCTTCCTGCACTGTGCGATGCCGCCCGCCCCGTGCGTGTGTGCGCACCAGGCAAGGCAGGAGGAGCGCTGGGGACGGCCGCGTGTGCCAGGATGACCTGTGGGTGCCTGGATGCCCATGGGTGCCCGGATGGTCATGGGTACCAGGATGCCCGTGGATGCAGGGATGGCTATATGGGTGCCAGGATGGTCACGGGTACCGGGATGCCCACGGGTGCCAGGATGGCCGTGGGAACAGCAGCGCTGGGCACCACGCAGCATCCTTCCGCGATGTGGTGAGTGGTAGTGCCCAGACCCAGTTCAAGGCTGAGGCCATGGGGATCTCGGTGCACAGGAGGTTCTTTTCCAGCCCAGCCGTGACACGGGACCAGCTGCGGGGCTCTGCCCTGGGGGTACAGGCACAGCTCAAGGGGCCCCGGTTTGCTTCAAGCAGGTGAATCCTGGTTCTGCCCCGGAGCCGGGTCCCCAGGCTGGTCCCGGGTGCACGGTCCCAGGAGCAGGGTCCCAGGAGCAAGGTTCCCGGGCCGGCCCCGGGTGCAGGGTCCCAGGAGCCGGGTCCCTAGGCCTGTCCCAGGAGCCGGGTCCCCATGCCGGCCCCGAGTGCAGGGTCCCAGGAGCCGGGTCCCCGGGCCGGCCCCGAGTGCAGGGTCCCAGGAGCAGGGTCCCCGCTGCCCCACGCCCTCACGCCGCTGTTCGGATCCCGGTCCGGGCCCCGGGGGGGGATGCCGGCGGCGGGCGCGGTTCGGGCCCAGCCCCGGGCGGCGGCGGCGGCGGCGCCATTGGCCGCGGCCGCGGGGCGGCGCCGGCCGCAGCCAACGCGCCGTGGGCCGGGCCGGGTCGGGCTGCTCCTCCCCGCCCGGTTCCGGTGCGGCGGCGGCGGCGCAGGTGGAGCCGAGCCGCCAGCGGAGCCCCGCGCCCGCCGCCCAGCGCGGCCCGGCCGGCGGCCGCCCCGCCGCCTCCTGAGCCCGCCGACCCGCCGGCTTCGCCTTTGTCCCCGCCTGGCCCCGCCGCCGGCCCCCGCCCGAGGTAGGCACCGGGGCGGCGGGGACGTTTCCACCGTGGCGGGCACGGCTCTGTCAGCCCCGGGGGGGATAAGGGGCCTCCCTCGGGCCGGGACCCCGTTCCCATGCAGTTGAGGCATCCCCCAGGCCAGGCCCCCCATCCCCGGGTGGGGTTAGAGGCCTTCCCCGGGCCGAACCCACCATCCCATGCAGGAGAGGCCTCCCCCGGGCCGGGCCCCCATCCCCGGGGGGCATTAGAGGCCTCCCCCGGCCTGAACCCCGGCCCAGGGGCCTCCCCAGGCCGGGCCTGGCCCCGTTTCCCCCCGGCTCTCAGGGGGCAGATGCCTCCCCCTGGGCAGCCCGGCCAAGCCTGGCTCAGCCGCCCCCCTCGTCAGGCCTTGCACCCCTGGCTCCCCAAAGCCCCCCCGGGGCTGTCAGGCTCCTGTGATGGGGTGCCCTGAAGCTGGGCCCCCTCCGTGGCTGGTCCGGATTGGGGAGGGGGGCTCTGACTCCCGGGGGTGTTGGAGCCCTGCCTGAGGGTCTGCAGCCCCCAGCCAGGGCTGGGCTGGGGGTGGCGTTGCGCCCGGTGTCCGTGGAGGGGTGTCACCCCCGCTATGGGGGTGCGTAGCATGAGGTGGCGTAGGGGAGGGTGCCAGGCTCTGGGGAGGGAGCGTCCCACAGCTCGGCACCCAGGTGGCCCCGGCTGCAGCGGAGAGCCACGCTGGTGCTGGGGAAGCATCGGGTGACGGTGGCGTCGAGAGCAGGTGATCCACCCCGGGAGGGGACGGTGTCCCCAGCCTGCGTGTGGCTGTGGGTGTAAGCCCGGGCAAGCTGCCGGAGCCGAGGGAGAGACTTCAGGCTCGTGACTCCCCAACTCCTCAGGTCCGACAAGGTCCGCAGGCCTGTGGCTGCCTTCGAGAGCCTGTGTTTAGATGTGGTAAACCCGAGCCTGTAGTTTGCTGGAGCGTTTTTGTTCTAATCCTGTCGCCTTTCCCTTCTGAAGGCCAGCCAGTGCTTGCAGGGAGCAAGGCTTTAAGGGCAAAGGAGCACTAACTGGATGCTGGGCTGCATCCTCCTCGGGTGTATTTACTGAAACGGCATCTCTCGTCCTCGCTAAATACCTTGTTGAGAAAGGATGTGAGCAGCTGCGCTGGGAAAAGAGCCGTCAGTACCTCAAGTAGCCAAGATCTGTCTGGAGACTGAGCCAATGCAGCCCACAGATCTGCGACTTGTCCAAGATTTGCCCTTTGCTGGCAATCCCGTGGCTCCCAAAAAGCAGATCTTCCCACACCTTTTTGCACGGTAAAGGTATTATCCGGGGTTTGGGCATGTCAGGAGGCTCTGCTGAGTAATGGGACGTCGGGAGGCTGCTGCAGAGGCGGTGTTGAGATGTGCGCCCGGGCTGGGCTTGGCTCGGTGGCGGGTGCGCAGGAGAGACGAGGTGTCGCTTGTCCTGGGAGAGGAAGGGAAGCGAATGGCCGGAGGATTTGGGCTGTTCCATAGTTTTTGCCCAACTGGATGATGTGTAAGTGGTTTCTGCCCCGTGTTTGTTCTAGCAGTCGGTCAGAGCAGCACGCTCTGGGAGGATGGGGGGGGTGGGCCCCGCGCTCTGAGGGTCCGGATGCGATACCTCTGACCAGATGTTCGCAGAGCGTTTCCAGCCTGGAAATCACAGCCTTTCTCAGGAGATCTCCAGCGCTTCCTGGTTTGCAGCGAGGATCAGAGGATTTCAGCACTTCCTACTCGGCTGCCTGATGTGAGCAGGAAGTGGGAGCATGAAAATGGCAGAAAAGTGCTTGCAGCGAGGCCAGGAGCTGAGCTGGCGTAAGCGCGTGGGATGGTAAGGAGGTTAGACCAGTCCTGAACAGGGTCCTAAACCTTTTGGACCTGTCATTTGGGAACAGACAAGTCACAATGTTAGAGCCGGTCCGTGTGAGCGTGTGTCTTGTCCTGGGACGGCGTAGCAGGAGGACGGAGGTGACTGTGGATGGCTACACGTGAGTGTGTTTTTTCCTGCAGTTTATTAAATGACTTTGTTGCATCCTGCTGGGGCACGGACGGGAACGTCCCCAGGGCAGAGAGAGGCCCGTGCTTTGGGTTGGTGCTGGTGGTGTCCAGTGCAGTTCTGATCTGGTTGGAGGCGTTTTCAATGCGACACGGTGTTAAATCTGGACTAGCAAAGTGATAAACTTCAGGTCCTCATGAGATTGTGGCTCTGGATTTGTGCTGTGCCTCTGGCAGGGATGGGGAATTCGGGTCTGCGATGGCTGGAGCATGTGTGTCACGACTGGCCCTGGGTCCTGCGTTCACACGTCGCCGGGCTGTGGAGTAAAGACCAGGTTGTATCTGCTGTTGGGAACGGAGGCAAGTTGCTTAACATCTTTTGAGGTAGGTGGCTCTAGGGATGTGAGCGGCAGCACCGATGGCTTTGGGATACATGGCTTCAGCCGAACAGTTCTCTCACCGTGGGACACTGGGATAGAAACAACTCTTGGGAGGCTGGAAGCCGGTGCTGCAAACCTCCGGCCATTTAGAAACTGTTGAAAGAAAAATGAGGTTTGCAAATGTCAGTAATAAGGAGACGTTGAGTATTTGGAGTCTTTGTGGCTCAGATTTTCAGGCTTTTTCCTGTTCAAATAGTGGGACGCAATGGTATACGTGCTTTTTTTAAGAGAGTCTGTCTGGGAGATCCTGCAATCATGTATTTAACAGCTGGGACCTTGGGGAGGGGAAAAAACCAAACAAGTGTGTTGGCAACGCTCCGAAACAAGGCAGCTCCTTCTGCCCCGGTGGGAATCTCCTCTTCGATCTCTGGTTCAAACATCAAGACTTTAGTTTTTCTGATCTGATTTATTACCTTTTGATCTCCATCCAGCCCCGTAGCTGCTCTCTGCTCCAGAGGGCTGGGGCTCGTGGGGTGGGTAGGTGAGTCAGTCCTGCGAGCTGCTGATTCCTTCCCCGTGTCTGTGTCTCATTACCTTGCTATGCTCCCCGAAGGCAGGAATGCATCCTTCCCCGGCGCAGGCTTTGCCGGCTTCCTGTTAGCAGCTTCTTTGCTGACTTTTGTGTCGTTGGTAAAATGGGGGAGACGACAGACGGCCGGAGAAGCATGTCCTGGCCTTGCTGACTTTGAACAGTCTGGTTGCAGCTGGGTGGGCTCGTGTCAGACTTGAGCAGCCCTGTGTGACCGAGGCTTTGAGAGCCCCGCGGCTGGCACGGCTGGGCTCGTCTGCCGCTCTGACTGCCCTAAAAATACTGCAGAACCCCCTGCGGCCTCGCTGAACGGCTGCCATGTTTTCCTGCCTTTGGTGGTGCCTTAATGTACGTGGTTTGTTTCTGTCCGCCCCGCTCCCACCTCCTTGGACGTATACGGGCTGCTCTGCTGAGCAGAGGCAGGGCAGGAGCTCCCCGAAGAGCAGGGCAGGGCCTGGAGTGTGTTAGGGACAGTTTTGTCACTCAAAGGAGGTCTGAGTCAGTACATTTGCTCTATGATGTGATGGTGTCATAAAGCTTGTGAGGGGGTGTCCAGAGTTCAGGAGGCGAGCTGGTGAGGGGCGGCGTGAGCTGCTAATGCTGCTAACTTTTCAGCAGAAAAACTTGGGTCTTGTTAAGCCGAGCCGAGGATGTTTAGGAGAGAGCAGTGCTGTCCTGCAGAATGCAAGCGAGGGGTTTGTTTTCTTTCTCTGCCTTGGAGAGCTCTGTCTTCCCTTGAAACTGTCTTCCAGATATAGCAGCAGTTGCTAACACTGAATGAATGCGTGCTGAATTTAGGCAGCTCTGAGGCTGCTGTGTGTTGTGCAGGATTCAGTCGTTTGAGTTTAGCCAGAGCAAGCAGAGCTGGTATGCTTGGGTGGCATTGTCCCAGTTGTCAAGCTATAAATAGCCAACGGAGCCCAAGCGCTTGTTGAGCTGACTTTGGACATTTCCCGGACTCACCTTGGAGGAGGAATTTGTGCCAAGGCACATCAGCCCTTGGCAGAGTGGGGTTGAAGGCGGTGAAGGCTCAGCGTGGTGCAGAAGTACCCGTAAGCGAGTTGATGAGGTGGCAGAGTCCGTGTGAGTGCCTTGTGTCCGTGTCACTGTGGTCCCTGTTGGGCAATAGCTGAGGAGGCTGAGGAAAGAGCCTTGAGTCACCCAGAGAGGTCTGCAGCAGGGAGGGAATGTCCTAAAGTGAGCATCTCCGTGGAGGTCCTGACTCCAAGGAGAGGCTGGAGCAAGATAGCGACTGTCTGTTCCGCTTCAACATCTTAGCGCATCCGTCACGTGTATGGCTTTGTCCTCCCTTGTCCTAAAAGTTTGTCCATCCATGTTCAAGGCTAAGTGTGGTGGATGTTGCTCTCTGTTGTCAATGCAAGAATTATGAAGGTGTCTGGACTCTTGCTTGGAGTCTGGCTGGCTTTCTGCACCTCAGCCCAGTAACAAACCCCGTGGCTCACTCGCGGGCAGATACGTTGGCTTTGTCCCGTGAGGTGTTTGTATCCAGGAGTAGGAACGCATGCCAGCAGGAGAATTAGCTCTTCCATGGGGTTGCACTGCACAGTTGGATCAAAATACTGCTCACATCAGTGCAAAACAAACACTGCCGCTGCTCTGGCACGCGGTCACGCTCGCCCCACGGCCTCTGCGCCGCAGTCAGTGCCAGCGTATGCTTCAGGGGGACGGAGGCTCTGCGCTGGGAAGGTGGCTGCTTAAGGTAGGGGACAGGAGGACAGAGGTACAGTAGTTGGCGGAAGAGCTGGAAACCGAGAGTATCTTGGGCTGGCTTCCACCAGAGACTCATTTCTCTTGATGGAGAAATGTTTTACGTGTGCGGGGTGTCTCCGGTAGCGGTGCCTGCCTGGAGCGTCCTCCCAGCGTTTACCTGGCAAGTGGGACACAGCAGCAGTCGCTGCTGGCCCTGTGTGGCTCCCAGCTTGTGGCACTGGTAGCGGGTTGCTCTGCTGGGCTGTTTGTGCATCGCAGTGTGTAACTCGGGATCAAAAAAGCTGTGCTGGTTTACTGTAGCTATGCTAAAGTAACACCTCAAAACCAAGACCCAAGCCTTTGCTTCTTTTAGAAATGACTGAGTTCATGTGCTGCAACAGGACAAGGGCTAATGGCTTTAAACTAAAAGAGGGAAGATTTAGACTAGATATAAGGAAGACATTTTTTACAATAAGGGTGGTGAGCCCCTGGCCCAGGGTGCCCAGAGAAGCTGTGGCTGCCCCATCTCTGGAGGGGTTCAAGGCCAGGCTGGACGGGGCTTGGAGCGACCTGGTCCGGTGGGAGGTGTCCCTGCCCAGGGCAGAGGGTGGCACTGGGTGGGCTTTAAGGTCCCTTCCAACCCAAACCATTCTGTGATTCCATATTATAAGGCATGAAATAAGCAGGTAGGGCTTCCCGGTGCATTTGGGTTTCTTATCAAGATTGCTCTGGCCTGTACTGATTCACTGGGCCATGTTAGGTGATCCTGGACTTTTCGTCCATCTGCTCTCCTGCCTTCCTCTCCTGCTTTGCCTTTTTCATTCCCGTTCTCCACCTTTCCTTTTACTCGAGTACACCCGGTTCTCCCGCAGCTCCCCCTCTGCATGGTAGACATTTACAGAAATAAGATAGGAAGGTGTCCTGATCCCACTTGTGTTCCAGTTGTAGCTGGAAGGATATCAGCCTGTCACTTGGGTCACCTGCTTCTCCGAAAGAGAGCAGCATGTCCAAGGAGCCTCCGGAGCGTCCTGCGGTCCTGCAAGTGCCTTGGAGTTCGACTCCACGGAGGGTGGAAGCAGGGCCAGCCTCCAGGAAGGAGTGGACTCCCTGATGCTGCAGGAAGGAGTCCAGAGGTGGTGCTGGGAGCGGTTCATGGGGGATGTTCTTAAGCCTTCACGGAAGGAGAATCTCTTACGCAAGGGAGGGGAAAACAGTGTCGATGCTGAGGCTGCTTTTTCAAAAGCCGCAGTTGCGTAAGGGCGAAGCCTTGGGCAGCACAGAAAATGTGGAAAACGTCACTTCCTAGCGATCGCTCAAGACAAAGCGAGGATTGCTCTCTAAATTTCTTCCTTTACGCGTATCCTAAACTTCAAGGCTTATGTAAATTCTCCAGGTTTGCTCAGGGCTTGATGCACTTAGGGAGGATATGTTTCCATACGTAGCCTGGGGGTGCAACTACCAAGTGAGAATAGTCTCTCCTGTTCCTGCCGTAGACTCTTTTCTTCATCTAGCTGCCTTCAGCAACGCTTAAGAGGCCAGTGACAGCGCCTGCTTGCCAGGATTATCTTCTAGCGGCTGTAGGGTGGGAATATTCACAGCAGAGAGCTGGCTCTGAGGAGGGAGCGTGTCCCTGCTCCCTCCCTCCCTGTGACAGCCTGGAGCAGAGGAGAAGCACCGTTCTCCCACTTCCCTTGCCTTGCTCATTCACGGGTTTTGCTGTGTCCTTTTTGCCCTGCGTGTGGGCTCACCTTTGGTCCTCTGGCCTCGCTGTCCTTGTCCCAGGGCTGACGCAGGGATGGGCATGTGGCTCCTTGCTGTCCCAGGGATGCTGAGGATGGGGGGGTCAACTATTTCTGCAGACACTACAGAGCACCTGGATGCAGGAGCCTCTGCTTCTCTTGGGGCTTATCTCCTGGCTTCTGCTGAGCTCAGGGTTGTGCCTGCCTCCTTCTTTTCCGTCTTCCTCGACTGCACCAACAGCAGTAGAGGGGTCCCCAGGGGAGGGTTTGGGGGTGCTGGTGGCCAGACTTGCAGTATGGTCCGTACACCTGGAGAATTGCTTCCACAGAGACCAAGCCTGAGAGCGGGCACGGTTCTCCGTGACTCAGGGATCCATCGAAGCCTGATGAAACTACTGGGCACTCCCCATGGGCCTGTGGTCAGCCCCCTTGGTGGCCGTGCTGCTCCCCTCTGCGCTGGGGATGAGGCAGGCTGGGTCCTCCCTTCCCTTCTTGGTGGCACTCCTGTCCCCAAGGCACAGTGGCAGAACAGAGCTGCCACCAGCCGGAGGTGGCAGTGTCCCAGAAGAGGGGTTCCCCGCACTGGGGGACAGTCCCTGCCACAGTGCCGGGGTGGCTGGGGTTTGTCTGGGTCCCTGTGGCCGCGTGGCTGTCACCTGCTGGCATGGGGCAGGCAGAGAGGACAGCAGCGCTGGCTCACGCCACTGGAATAATTGAACTGCAGCGTTAAGCAAATCTGCGGCTTGTGATCTTTATTCAGAGTGCTCAGTCTCTTTGAAACCGTGATTTAATACAGGCGGTCTGACAGAGGCCTTAATAAGCAGTTGCTGTCTGGATGACGACTGGAATCGGAGGTGCCGTGTTCCCTCGGATGCCCTGTGTATGTTTTGGAGGGTGTTTTTCTAGCAGACTAAGCTGGTGGGTTTGGGGAATTCAGTCATGTAGCACTGTAGGCTGTCAGTTCCTGCTTGTGACTTACTCCTGTCCAAAAACCAGTAGGAAAAATATTTTTAGGTTTTGAGTAAGCTGGCAGCATATACTGGCATCACGAGTATTCAGATGCACATGCTGACGAGGTGGATGCGCTATGGACGAGCAGAGAGCTGCTGCAGGGACCGGTTTCAGGAGGTGAGCTTGATTTCCAGAAACCGTAGCTTGTCTATTTGTTTTTCCGGTATCTAAGGGTTGAAATCGAATACGCTCCCGAGTATTGCCATTTAAATTTCCCTACATTAATCTTAATGTTGGTTGCTAACCGAGACCAGATCTTTCCTAAACACATCTGGCGACTGGGCACGATCGCAACCCTTTCTTCGAAGGGCGTGCTGTGCTGAAGAGCTGCGAGGGCCTGCGTGAGCTTTGAAAGCAAAGACAAGGTTTGGGGTTTGTGGGTGCTCTGTCCCGTCACTTTGGTGGTGTCGGTTCCCTTTGGGGCTCGGATCTCTGGCAGCCCTGCTCCACCAAGGTGCCTGGGCAGGCTCAACCTGTGGCAACACGCTCTGCTCGACGTGGGCTGCGCGGCGCAGGTGAGACGGTTTGCTGGGGTTTTGCCGGATCCCAGGCGGGGAGAAGCAATGGCCACACTGGGCTGGCGCCCGTTGGGGTCCAGCTGTGCTGTTCTTGGTGTGGCTCAGCCGGTCGTGGGGATGCTCAGGGCACCGCGGGGCTGGTGCTGTGCCAGGGGGACGACCCGCTCGGTGTCACGCTGCTGCGAACACAGACGCTGAGTCTTGGGTTTTGAGGAATGAGCTGGCACAGCGGTGCGGAGACGGCCTTGGGGATTCAGCACGGCGTTTACTTTGCCTCAAAAGCACGCGCGGTGGCTCTACCTTCTGTTACCCAAATCTTTCTTGGTGAGGTGAGAGTTGTTGTGCAGAGTTTCCTCTTTATATCCTCTTATGTCACGCTGCCCCGCCGGCTGAGTGCGCTCAAAATAGCTGCCAATCCCAGTAGGTTTCACTTCAAGGTCTCTATTCTTAGCTTGCTGGTTAGCTGAGCAAGCCGCGTTACTCAGTAGTCATGAGTTCAAGGACCGTAGGGTAAAGACTAGCAAACTTATGCCATGCCGGAGTTTTGTTTGCATTTCATGGCAGCTTTGAAGGGACGGCTTGGGCAGAGCCCTACCCGGCAGCCTCAGACTTGCGCGCTCAAAAAAAGAGCCGCATGCATGTGAGTGTGAAATAAGAGTTGCCGCAGCTGGTACGTACTCCGGAGGAGGCAGACGGCTTGGGAGACGGGATGACTCAATATATGAGAGTCTGTTAAGTGGCATATTGCATCTGACCCATCTACGAGCGGCCTTATCGGATGCGTCTTCCTGCTGCACTGATGGCCAGATACGTGCGTGGCGGGAGTGAAGCAGAAGTGAATGTGGGATGCGGAGCAGTGGCTTCCCGGGAGCGGAACTAGCTGGATGTTCTCAGAGTGTTGCACCAAGGCTGAAGATATCTGCCGTGCTGGTGATGTTCAGCCCGTCCTGTAAGTGCCTTTCCCGTTCCTGGGGGATTTTTAACTCTCTTGCACGGCTGTGAATCCTGACGGGCTAAAGGTGTACGTGGGGAATGGTTCACACAAGGAGCTGAACCGAGTATCTGACTTGCGCCTGGTGGACACGGCCGCCACTGGGGCAGGTTAAGGGCGTTGTGGTTTTGATCACCTGTGTGCAGGGTCCCAGCTCATAGCCACAGGAGAGGAGCAGACAGCGTCAGTCCCAGCGGTACCAGCAAACACAGGACAGGCTCATTTGTTACCTGCTCAGCTGTTTCTGGCTGTTCCGTTGGGAACTCACCACTTATCCGTCAGCTCTTGCTCAGATCTGATGGAGGTGCTGCCTAGATGGATGCAGAGGGACCCCTCGCTGGTCCTTTAGCAGGACTTAGCTATTTTTGAGAGTGCGTTTCGGGAGTGATCTTGTTTCCCAGAGGTCATTTAAATTCCTTTTAACTTTTTCAAACCATTGTTGAAGCGGTGTGATTCCAGCTCTGCTGGGCTTAGATGGATTTCCGCCCGGGAGGGGATCAGGCACAGCGTGCTGGGCTGAGGGCATGGGCAGGAGCAGCATCCTGCACCCGAGGGATTTATGGCAGAGGAGGAATGAGCCCGTCCTGGGGGCGAAAGGTGCTGGCCGTGGCTTTTGCTGTGTGCTGCGAGGTCCTTGAGGCTCTGTACGTGGGGTTGCTGGGGAGTGAGTGTTGTGTACCGAGTTCGCATCCTGCCTGCGCTGCGGGTAACGGTCACGTGCAGACGAGGCCTTTGTCCTGTGCCTGACTGCTTTTTTTAAAATTTATTTTTAGGTGCTCTCTGGCTTCCTCTTCCTCCTGTGCTGCGCTGCACTCCCTCTTTCTAACTCCCTCTTCTAGGATTGCTTTTTGAACAATCAGTTCCTCCTTAAACCCATTTTTGCAGGCCTTTGTCTGCGCTTGGGAGCTAGCCCAGTTTAGCATTAGCAGCTGCTGGCTCCTTCTGGGTAAGCAAGAACAAATAAAGGTTTACACTGAATGAATCATTTGAGCCTTATCTGTCTTTCAAATTCGGGACAGCTGTACAACTGCTGCGTGGAGTCTGCCTGGAGGGCACGGAGCCTCCTCGGGAAGAGCTTCTCCTGCCAGTGGCTGGAGCTTAATGGGTTTGTGCTGGGATCCGTGCGCTGCCTCGGTGAATTCCTCTGTGTGCCTCTGAGCTTTATCCCACGCTTGATTACGAAGCACAACTCTGGAATAACTCCCTTTCCTTGAAGACTTGCTCCACGCCGGCTTTGCTATAGGCTCCTGTGGAAATTCAGCCTTTGGGATGCTTTGGGTGGTTTGATCGCCTCGTGAAAATGCGGACGCTGGCTGCAGAGCATCCCGGTGGGAACCGCGTCGTGGTGGGACCTGCGTAGTGGAGAAGCTTTGGAGGCAGCCAGCGCGTGGTTTGTGGGGAGCGAGCCGTTGGCATCCCCTTGGGCTCTCCACTTAAGCAAAGGGACACGGCAGAGTGTCAACACTGCAGGAACCGTGGCGTGGCTTTGCTGGTTTAAGAGGCAGGATTTGTAGATAAGTAGCGTTAGTTGGTTGAATAACAGAAATGTGGGAGAAGGGAGGGGAGAGGCAGATAAGCCTTGGGCTCGTGCCTGAAAAGTTTTAATCTGATAATAAGGCGGGGAGTTGCACCAGAGCTAATATTTTGCTGAGATGAACGGGAGAGCTTCTTCTCCCCTCCTCCTGCTGTCCTCGTCTTCTGGCACTCCAGATTAGACTCGGTTTATCCTCTTCCTACGCAGAGAGGCACCCTGCCTAACCGAAACGAAGGTCTCGCCAACAGATCTGGTGGTGTTTCGTGGTTCGGAGGAAGTGCCGGCACACGGCGAGTCTTGCCCACCCTCCTGCAGCTTAGTCCTCCTCCCAGCTCGCGTCCTGGAGTCCTCAGAGCTCATCAGAAGAAGCAGCAAGCTTAGACACGTGACACAGTGACGGCAAACTCCTCATAGCTTCTTGCAATTTCCCTTTTTTTTTTTTTTTTAATTATTCTTCAGAGAATGAGTGCCGCAGAGCCTGCCTGTCTCTCTGCACCCTCCGCAGACGCTACAGGGAGGTTTTGGCTCGGTGGCTGGATAAACCATTTGCCTGTTGCGATGGTGGGACCCACTGCGCTCTTGCAAACTGGAGGCGTTGGTGGAGCTTCCTTCGTGTGTTTGTAACCTGCCTTCCCAGTTTGTCTCATCCCACGCCCAAGGCCGTGTGTTGAGACCAAGACGGGGATTTGGTGGCTTCAGTACTGTAAGGCATTGAGGACACGTTTGTTAGACCAAAGTCCATCCTTTCCAGCGGGCCAGGCCTTGGGAGATGAAGATGGCTCTGTCCTTTGCGTGGTAGCAGGGGCAAACCTTGCTGTTGACTCAATGAGAAGAATTAGGGGATTAAAGTGGATCTTGGCTCCTGAGTGCAAGGGCGCTTGGCACTTTGACTCCTCTGTAGAAGATCCGCAGGCTGCCCTGGCTGCTTGGAGCTGGGTTTGTAGCTCCTGCGGAGCATATTGAGGTGTACAGAGGATCGTGGATTGTCAGCAAGGTTTTCTCCTGCTTTGACGCTGACTTCCCTAGGGCTGGGCTTGCTCTGAAGTGGTGAGGGCCAAGGCTCTTTGGATGCTTGGAAGGTGATTTTAGGACTAAGGTAAGGTCCTGGGTGAGGGACCAAACAGGTGCTTATAACAGTGGTGGCAGAATAAGGTTGCATCGTTGCCGAAGCTGTTTCCTTAGTTCCACGTGAGGTCTTTCCTGCAAACCCCAATGGATAAACTGCATCCCTTTCTTCTCCGGAGCTTGGAGGCACCTGGTTGTGCTTGTGGCCTGGCCTGGGAGCTGCAGTAGAGTGGGGGGATGCGGGGCTGCCTATCTTGGGTTGGGGAGAAGTAACCCAGAGACCCTTTCCACCTTAAATTCAGGATTTTGGAGGAGGTCTGCAGGATGCTGAGATGGGACAGCCAAGGTATGCGTAGTGAGCTTGGCTATTATCTGCATCTTCATCTGGAATGGAGGTGTCACGTCAAGCTCAGTCATCGGCAGGAGACTCTTCTTCCATGCTTCAGTTTCCAGCACGGGATGGGTGGACCCAGGGACTCAGTGGGAGAGAGGTGTTGGAAGCCGGGTAGGGAGGCAAACCTCGCTGTTGCGAACATGAAGGCTGGCTCCTGAGATGCAGGGGGTCTTGCTCTGAGCCTGAAGAGCCGCGGTGCGGAGGAGCAGAGCACAGAGGTGGCACTGAGTGCGTGGTGCTGGAGAAGGGAAAGCCGGGGCGGGGGGGACACAGCAGTGCAGACTCCTTGGCCAGTGCAGTTTCTTTTTAAAAGTGAAGTTTTCGGTCTTTCTGAAAGCTCCCTATGCACTGGGCTGGCTCTGTAACACGCCTGTCGGGCCCTGACTGGGGCAGTTTGGGGCCAAACTGGCGGATTCATGCATGGAGGATTTCTGAGGGATGCCCTGCTTAACTTCTCATCGCCCTGCCAGCGTCGGGCAGACTCCGAGTGCCCCAGTGCAGGGGTAAGCAAACAGGGCTTGTACAACCCTTACAGAGCCGGGGCTGGAACCTGCTTTTCTAGTATGACAGACCAGGTCTCAGCCACTCTGCCTCTTTAAAGCAAGTGTACTCAGAGAGGGTTTGGCTTTTCTGCCTGTAACTAATTTTTCAGCCATTAGGTAGACGGGGCAAAAGTCCCGGCTGGATTTGTCCAAGTGGCTCATTGCGGAGCTGTTGGAGGTTGTTGGTATTGCAACGCCTTGTCTCGTGCGGCGGGTCCATCCCTGGTCGTGCACCGAACGCGATGGGCACGCGTGGATGCTGAATCTCCCCTTCGTCGGCGGCTGGATGCTCCGTAAAGGGAGCAGGAATAATTCACCTGGATTAAATCACAAGTCTCCTCTTTCCTTCCATTTCCAAGGCTCTGCCGTCGTAAACAGCTGCTTACTGGAGTAGGTAAGTGGAGGCAGCGCAGCCCTGCCAAGCCCTCATGTCCACAAATGACTAAATCCTGCCTGAAAAGTCAAAGTATGAAAACATTATTTTTTGGTTTTGGCTGAGCCTCGTGGATTGCTGGGATCGAGCCATCTTGGCTGCCTGGCGGGAGAGCAGAGCCGCCCCTCTGGATGCTGGCTGGGGCTCTGCCCACCTTGCAGCTGGTGGAGGAGGGTGGAGGAGGGTGGAGGAAGGCTGGTGTCGGGGGGCAGGCGGGGGTCTGGGCTCTGGGGGGGTGCTTGGGGGCTGCCACTGTCGCCGCGGTGCTCGGACCAGCCGTACAGCCCGGGATCAGCGAGCGGCACTGTTGCAAAAATTGTTGTGCCCATTGGCAAAGCGTGTTGGCAGGAGGGCTGGAGGGCGGTGCTGCGGCTGCAAGCCCTCGCAGTTCATAAATAACTGTGGGGGCTGGAGAGCTGGGCCGGTGGCCCGGCGAGGAGCTGTCGTGCCAGCCCTGCTGCAGATGCAGCACCTTGCCTGCGTTTTTTTAGCTTTAAAGCTGGCTTTTCTTTCGCGTGTATTTCCACAGCGGAGGCCTGTGTGCAGCTGGGGTTTCTGTGTGCCGCCCTCGTTTGCCCGCTGCTGCGACATCCCGTGATGGGACCGTGGCCGGTCATTGCCCGCTTGCAGCCCTGCCCGCCTGGAGCTGGGTCTGGAGCCTTGTTGAACCATGTGGTGGGTCCGTCATCCTGTCGCAGCCTGGCTGATGGACTCCGCTGTCGGTTCATAGGGAGCAGGTGGATATGAGATGGGAGACGCTAAGGTTTAATAAGGCACTGGTCTGGGAAAGGAGAGCTCTGAGCAGCTCCGCGCTAAAGTCGCTTTGTGCGTTTTGATGTCTGTTTAACATACGCTGGAGCAGGAGCCGAAGAGGGTGGAGAGCAGTCTCGCAGTCTAAGGAGGTGTCCTGGCGTGCTCCTGGGAGCGCAGATCTTGCTGCCCGAAGCATCCGATGTGTCTCACCTCTGCGGCGTTAGGCTGCTGCCAGAGCAGGTGCCTACAGACTCAGGGGTGCTGTGTGTTGCGTTGCTGAAAGACCCCTGGCTCTGGGTCCTGGTCCGGAAGAGACCGATTCCTTCTCTGAACAGTGCAGCAGCTCGTGGCCTGCTTGCTCTGATTGCGCCCTTGCTGTGTTTCGAATGCAAGCAGTGGTGGACCAGGCGGTGCGTAAGCTGCTGTGCATCCCCGCTCCCTCACTTGTTTCTGCTTCCTGTGCTCCCATCTCTGGCTCCCCAGGCTTTCCCAAGCGTACCCCTCTTCTTCTCCATGCAGAATAGCCTTTGCAAAAATTGGTTTCCCAGCTGGCCAGCAGAGATAACATGAAATGGATATCTGCTCTCCTCCTCCGTAAGCTCCAGCCCTTAGAGATGGTCGATGGGTCCAGTTGTTTCTGCAAGTGACACTTTGTACCTGCAGGAGCTCAACAGGAGCCTGGACTCCTGCTGTCTGGCTGGGGCTGGAGGGTCAGAGCTGAGCGGTTTTGGGAGCTGAGGAGCCTATGGCATGGGAGGAGAGAAGTGACAGCAGGGAGACGAGGTGTCCTCAACCACGATGGGAGGGTAGGGGTGCTAGGGAGGTGGCAGTGGCAAGGGGATGTCCAACCCCTGTCTGCCAATGAAGAGGTAGGCGATGTGTTGTTTGCTGTAACACAACTGGTTTGCTCATAGCATGATCATGGGATCGTGTCACCAGTGACACATAACTGGAGGATGCTGGTGCTTTTTCAAACCTCTTTAACTCGGCCAAATTTATATTCCAACTTTGCTTCAGAAGGGGCTGGGAGCCGTGCTCTGGGTTGTCTGTTTGCAGCTGGAGGGGTCAAGCGTGTCCATGTCTCAAAAGGCCAAGCTCGACGCTGGACATGGTGCCAGCTGGTCAGCGGTGCTGGTGGGAAGGGACCGTCCCTTTGCGTCTCATCTTCCTGGCTTGCTCCACAGGCATGGTTTGCAGGAGCTCAGCCAGCAGACTGGGCACTCTGGGATTGCTGCTGGTGGAGGCAGAGGTGGAACTTGGATTCAGAGGCTGTGTCTGCTCGGTCTGGGTCAAGCGGAGCAGCAGCAGGCCTGTGATGCTACGCTGGATGCTCATCTGCTCCCAGTGGCTCTTGGTGTCCCTTCCCTGCCTCCGCAAAAGCAGTCCCCCTCCAAAGAGCAACCTCCAGCACTGCTTGCAGGGCCTGACACGGTGTCTGGATGGAGATAAGGGTAGGGTTTAAGGCCAAAAATTAGGAGAATTTCCTGCTGCTAGGGATGGAGCCTGGATAATGCTGATTTAGGGCTTTGACTCCCATCTGCAGCCTTCCTGGCTCCCGGGGGAAGCTGACCCGATTCCCAGCTTATTGGGCTCTCCCAGTTCATGCCCATCAGCGGGGTCAGTGTCTCGCTGGATCTATAGGTGGTTTGTGCATATGGATCGCCGATTCTTGGTCTTCTACATTCACGGCAGCGCAACTCCCAGGTACACGGACCCGCCGACACGCCGCATCCTCCTGCGGTAGGACAGAGCCTGGCAGCCGAGCCACCCCTTCTGCGTGGCCAGGCTCAGTGGTGAGACGCTGGTATGCGAGATGTAAACTCAATACCAAAGTTTAGATTACAGCCCTGTGAAAAACATCAGCTCCCCTAAATGGAGCCCAGATGGTGGCGGAAGCTGTGCAACGCATCGAAGCCCAGGGCCAGGAATTGCAGGAACCGTGTGAGCGAAGGGACCGGGGCTGTGGGGGAGGGAGAGGAAGGGAGGTTGGGTTTCAGCTCATGTAGGCTGCGAGGCGGGCAGTTGGCCACTGCCGTCTGCATCCAGGGTCAATTCCTAAACCAGGCTGCTTAATCCCCCTCGCCCAGTTAAAAACAATGAATGTCTCCTGAGTTGCATCACTGTAAATGCAGCGTTTCCAAAGCTGAGGTTTCCCACAGCCCGTGACAGCTGAACTTGCAGGCGTAAGAGGCCGAGGGCCCTTGGGCAAATTAGAGGAAACCGGGCAGATCTGAGGCAACGAATACACAAGCTGCGTTGGCTCGGGAGCTCTGCCAGAAGAGGAGTTTCCCGGTTTCCTCGTTTCGGCAGGTTGAGCGGCTGATCCCGGGGAGAGGGGCGAGTGCGCGCGGTGGGAGCCTGGAGCCGGAGCTGTGTTTTGGGTAAGACGAGCGCCGACGGGCGCCCCAGCAGCCGGGCGATTGCACGGGCGAGCGCAGGCTACGGGGAGGCTGACTGTGACTCAATATCCTGGTGTTGTGAAAAAAGCAAACGTCCCGGGGCACTGCTGAGAGCGCTGTCTGGGAGGCTCAGAGCCGTTCTTCCCCACCGCTGTGCTGCGGGAGCCTCCGCCACAGCTTGCTCTGGGGGTTTTGGAAAGGCGCGGAGCGATTGAGAAGTGCTGGGGGGACCGCAGAGCACCTCTGGTAGGGCTGGACCCCGTGAAGCCAAGCAGGAGACTGAGATGGAGGTCTCCAAACGATGCTGCAGGGCTGTGAGAGCAAGTTATTTCCTTCCCAGGAGGGGCGATGGCCTCGGGCTGCAGCCCTCCTGTCTGGGCCAGCACAGGCCCGGTGGTGAGGATGTGCTGGGAGGTTTCTCTGGAGGGTTCGGCCACGTTAGATGAACATTAGGAACTGCTGAGTTAATTGTCCCCTCTGTGAACCGGAGAGCTGGGGTGAGGTGGTAAGAGATGAGGTGTTTGCGTAGAAATTGAGGCTCTTCCTGAGGTTGTTCTGTCAAGAGACGTTGCGGGGAGACCCCAAACGCGTCCAGATGGGATCAGCGCTCCTCTGTTAGGACCTCCCCATCCCTCCTTCCTCCCTGCTCTGCCCTTCCCACGTCTCCCTCCCCTCCCCTCCTTGCTGTGTTTTCCAGTGCCGCCTGGCTTGTGAGGGGTAGGGAGAGGGCAGGAGGGATGGAGAGGAGCCGGAGCGCTCCTGCAGCCCCAGCACCGCTGCCGGCAGCCAGGGAGCCGAGGCCGGTGCAGGACCCGAGCCGCGGGGCCCGCAGGGAAGCTCACCCACGCTCGCCTCGGAGGAAGGCCCACATCCCTCGAGATAACAGTGTGTGCAGGAGCAACACGCCCCTCCCCTCGGAGATAAGTTTGTGTGCAGACACAGCCCGGAGATAAACACCCAGGAAGGCAAACATCCAAGTCGTACACCTGTAGGGACACGGAGCACCTGCAAACACCCGCCGCGCGGCTGTGCCCGTCCTCCCGGGATGCGGGTGTTCGGCATTCACCCGACCTGGTCTGGCGGTAGGAAATCACGTGTAGGGCTGTGCTGTACCCCGAAATCTGGGGACGCTCAGGGAGAGAGAACAAGCGGAGTTTGGGGTCCTCTGCGGGTTGAGTTGGCTGCAGCTTTCGAAGATGGTCAGAGCATCTCTCTGCTCAGACCCCAGAGTGCCGTTACACCCCGGGATTTTGCATGCCTGGGGGATGCTGTCATCTTTAGGCTACGAGTTCAGTTTTCCAGTACTCCCAGGTAGCCTCCATGCGCAACGCGGAGCCTTAAAAAGTTCCTTTAACTTGCAGGAAGGGGTTTTGTTAAACTCCTCGTGTCTCGGAGAAGTTGCAAAATTGTCACAAATCAAACCGTCTCTGCAGTGGGAGTCCTTCTTGGGGGGTTTCAACACGCGTTTTGGGGATGCTGCTTTCTGACCCCTGTAAGGGGAGCTGAACCGGTCGTCTGGGTCGAGGGAGAGCAGATCCGCGCAGCCGACAGAGCTGCCGCTTGCTTCTTGGGAACGGCATGCTTCGGGTTGAACTCCCCGAGTTTTAGGTGTCTGCAGTGATGGCATTTACATCTGAGCCTGAACCACGTGTTGCCGCACTCCGGGCAGGCGGAAGAGCTGCTGGGGCAGACAAACCGCAGCATTTTAGGATGTCCACGACGGGATTGTTGCCGGTGTCTCTGCAGCCAGCTCAGACATCTGCACTGAAATGTCGACCCTGGCAGATGAATCACAGCTGTAGCTGGTGGATTTGGATCTTACCCTCAAGTCTGACTCCAGAGGTTTATTTTTCAGGACTGACTGGGAAATAGTCAGGACACCGTCACGTATGTCCCAGATGTGACAAGGTGACTGGGGGGTGCTGGCGACGGTCAGCCCTGCGTGTGCTGTCTGCAGACACCCCCCAGCATCTACTGCAGAGGCTGTTCCTGCCCCCCCAGTTTGCCGTGCTAATTGGAGGGGCTCTTGAGACATGCTTTGGCACTTCGGCCGCACCGCGCAGTTACTCTGATTAAAATAAATACCAATAGTGGGTTGTAACCAAGCAGGGGGTGTTGGTTCTGTGCCTCATCTGTCACCGAGAGGGCTTGGTGCAAGGCACCCCCAATTCTGGGGTGAGCAGCAACCCGAGGAACGCAGTACTGACAGGGAGGAGCCTTGCAGAGAGTCGGGGAGCGAGACATCAGCTCTGCGCTTCTGGTTTTCTTTGTTTGTGGACACTGCAGCTGGATGTTAACCTTCTTCCTTGGGAGGATAAACTAGTCCTTAGACTTCGAAGACTAGGAGCACCGTATTGGTGGTCTGTAGCTGCAAAGTGCTGCTGATGTGGATGCAGCCCCGAGCAGTATCCATGTGCCTGCAGCTTGTCTCTACTGGGCATCCTTTGCCCTCCGTCTCCCTGCGCGTGCGGGACCGTGTGTTCTTCTTGCTGGTTTTGCTAATAGAGGTTTTATTTGTCATGGATCAACAGCGTCCGTATCTGTGAGCAGGAACCGAGCTGTCGGGAGGGAGATGATGCTGGTCCCACCCAGGCAATGCCACGGTGGCTGTGCTCCATCCGAGTCCTCGAGAATAACTGAACAGGGTTGAAGGCTCCACTGAGTCTGTGCTTCTTGAGTGATGCCAAGAAGCATCAAGTAGGAGTAAGGAGAGGTCGTCACCTCTGTAGCTCATGACTCTTTGAGTGGTCTTAATGCGGTGGCCAGCACGGTACTGCCTACTTCAGAAAGGGCAGTGACTCAATGGAAAAGGCTCAAAACTACAAAAATGTAGGATCTGCCTCGCAGGGGTTGGTGCTGCTGAAGCTCGGTCTGGTTATCTCGGCAAAGGAGACTCAAGGCATCAGTGTTTTTGGCTGACGGGCCAAAACAATGATGTGTTGGAGGCAGAGGTTAGCTTGTGGTTTCTCTGTTGGCCTGTCCATCTTATGTGAACAATCCTAGCAATGCCACATCTGATCTCTTCTTGTGTCAGATCACAGCAGAAGGGAGTCCCCGGAGAAATATCTGGAGTCTGCTCCCTCCCTGGCCAAAGATCTAAAAGTCTCGTTTGTGGTTCCCGTCAGTTTTATTGGCTGCCTTTTTTGTTTGTGTTTTGAGGTGTGGATTTGTAACAGCGATGATGACAAACCCTTGAAAGATCTGTCAAGATCAAGGAATGGGGAAGGTTTTTTTTTTTGTTTGTTTGTTTTTTTTCCCTTGGTGGGACCTTGCTGTCAGGGCTGGATGTCTTGTTGGGTCTCGCTTGCTCATGAGTAACTGTGCTGGTTGGGTGGAGGTTCGCTCTCTCTTCTGCCGGGGCCCAGACGGGATGATGGCCCGTGACGGCGATGGGAACAAGTGATAGCGCTTGGCTGCTGGAGAGGCTGGATGCTGGCATGGAGAGGCCGTTTCACACCACGCGGACGTGTCTGGGACAATGTGCCAAGCGAGCGAAGAAGGTGGAGGGTGTGTCGGAGGAGAAGCCTGGGAGGGGTGCAGGGTGTAGGATGGGGTGCTGGCACATCTGGAGGTGGGACAGAGAAAGTTGCAGAAGGATTTGTGGGCTAGGCCTGGTTTGAGCTTGGGTGTGTGCTGTATCGGCACAAATCTGCATGTCCTCCCTTCTGCCATCTTATCTTCTGGCTCGGTGGGGGAGGCCTCCCAACAGGGCTGCCTGCCGGAGGAGATCCTTGCCAAACCCCACGGCTTTCCCCTGTGTCCATCTGGCTTCCGTGGTCATCTCGCAGCAGCTCTTGCGCATTCCTGACCCTGGGAATGAGAGACGAGGCTTTGCCAGAGCTCACCCGTCTACCGACCAGTCTGATACCGACAGCCCGGTTCAGAAGAGCGGTTCCCAGTTACACGCAGCTGGTTCCTTTCCTGCTGTACTTAGTGTTAGCATCCAGATCTCCCCGTCGGAGAGATAGGGATACCCCAAATAAAGATCTCGCAGCAGGCTCTGGCATGAACAAAGCTCCAGAAGTGGCATCTCATTACAAAACCTGGTGGTTTTATTTTGTCAGAACATCTAAATTAATGGCAGAAGGGCTATGTGTTACGTGACTTTGAGGCCAGGGTTTGGTCAGGGATGAATAGTTTCCAGCAGATTTGTTTATCAGGAAGCCATTTGAAGCGTTGAAGAGTCTGAGTTGAAGAGTCTGCTGACATTGCCGTGGCTGACGTGGGAAGCAGAAGACCTGGGTGAGAGCGGGGAGCAGCACCGCGTGGTCGTGAGGAGGGGACGGTGGTGTCTGAGTGAGAGGTGGCATTTGCAGCTCCTCCACGTCTAGAAATTCTTATTTCATTGAATAAGAAAGGGGTTAGGAACTTTATGGCAGGGAATAGAAATCATAACCCAAAGGTCTGGCTCAGAGTTGTGGCTTTTGCGCAGAAAAAAAAGAGCTTTCCAAAGCACAGACTAAGAAGGGAATTGGATTTGGGGCTGGGGTGGGTGGATTTAAGCCTGGAGCGGGGCAGGGGGGCTGCAGGAAGGGTTCGTGCAGCTCAGGGCTGTCTGTGCTGCTGGAGGCACCCGCTCCTGGGTCAGGCTCCAGCTCTGGCAGGGCTTTGCCAAAAGGGGAGGCCAAACAGCTGGGAGAGGAGGTGAAGCTGGCAGAAATCAGGCCTGCAGGAGCTGATTTATCTGGGAAGATTAAAATACTTTTTATCTAGCTGAAATCATGGCCTCCATCTAGGCTGTGCAGGGCAGGGGCTGTGCTTGCTCCTAGCTCCAGATCCCGGCCGCTCGCTGCAGGAGAGTCTCCTGCTGCACCTCTGCCAAACGGCAAATTTGCCCAGGCATCGCTCCATGACTGCAGCGGAGACGGGGATCGGTAAAAGCAGCCGTGGCACCTCTGGGGCCAGTCCCTCCTTCCCTTTTGGGTGCTCGCTGACCCACACATATGGGGCTCCCCCCAGCCGAGCGAGCCGGCTGCTCCCCGAGGCTGTCCCTGGGCTCCCAGCTTGCCGGTGCCGGTGTCCTGCCCACAGCCCACACGGTTTTTCTTGGGTTACGTGAGCCCTGGCAGCAGGATATCGGAGCAGACTTCCCTGCCAGGGCTCTGGAGGTGGATAGACCAGCTTTTCTCCTTCCCTTATCACCTCAAGCTTTCGGAGCGGAGAAGCCGCTGCGGAGCTGCAGAAGAGCTTTTCGGTTTTGGCAGCAAAGGGAGAACATCAAGAGCTGCGATGGCTGCAGAGGGGCCACCTAAGAGAGCACGGGAGGTTGGCAGCAAACAGGGCTGAGCAAAGAAATGGCAAACTGATGTTGAAGCTGCTGCAAGGGGGAGAGTTGTTGCTGTAGAGGCGGGGGGGAAATAATATGGAAGCACAGGAATGGCTTGCCACTAGATGGAGTGAATGGTCTTGTGGGGATTTATCTTCAGCCTCTGGCAAGTTCAGTCCAGGACCTTCGCTGTGGGAACTTCCTCGAACTCCTGGGCTTGACTTTGGGGAGCTTGAGCTGGCCGTCAGCGTCTCCTCCAGCACTGCTGAGGTGTGCGGTGTGGTGGTCCAGCCTGTCACCACCCGCTGGATGTAGAGCAGAAGAGTCTCCTCTGGCTATTATGGGCACGGGAATTGAATCCTCGAGCTCTCAAGGCCCATGTCCTTCAGCAGAAGCAGAGTTTGGGACTCTTCAGGGTGCGGGTTTCCGTGTGTGAGTATGGAAGATGCAGGAGTCGCGCAGTAAAGGGCATCTTTTTCAGCCTTGATGGAGGGAGCAGCCGAGCTGGTCCTCCTGGGGCTTTGGGCAGGAGCAGAGGCCTTTTGGAAAACCACCGGTGCAAGAGCTGGAGACGTTGCCCTCATGATGCGCGCGGAGTCGCAGCGGGACCTTGTGGAAGAGCTGGCTGCTGATCTGTAGAGCTGCGGTGCTGGCTCCGCTCGCCCCACGGCCATCCCGGGGCAGCTGCTGACTTGCAACAGGGGGACCATCACATCCCCTCTTCTTCTCCTCCCACCTCTCGCCGGTGGCAGAGGGGGCTACAGACCCCGTCAGGAACGACGCAGTGCTGCTAAAGGAGGTGGACGTAGGAAAACCTTGGGCTGTCCCTCTCCGGTGCCGGCCGGGAGCTTGAGGAATCCCTGCAGCAGCAGCAGCTCCCCGGTGATGCAAGCGCCGGCGCAGCAGCCCCGTCGGGGTGAGATGCGGAGCTCTTCCCACCGCCCGCGCACCAGGGGAGGGGTGAGCTACAGCAACAAAAATGCGCCCTTCCACTTGGGTGACTGCTCCCAGTTAGAGATGAAAACATTTGTTCCTGAAATTGGAGTCATTCCTGGGATTGCAACACCCAGGCTGTGTTTCCAATTAATCTGCTGAAGTCGTCATGCATTTCCAAGTGCATTGGCTCAGCAGAGAGAAATCTGGCATCGCCTTCGCGCTGAAATGCCAGCTGCGATGCGCCCGGTGTTAAATGAGGAGAGAAGGGCCCCGGCGGGGCTGGCCCACCGGCACCTGGCACGGCATCCCCGAGGGGCAGCGGGCAGGCCCGCTCCGGCGGGGGGAGATGTGGGGAGGGCAGAGCAGCCGCCTCCTGGGACCGAAAACGCTTGAAATAGTTGTTGAATTACTCTCGGGTTTTTCCTGACTGGTTTCCTTCTGTTTCTGGGTGTGTGTTTTGTTTTGGGGAGAAGGGGAGGGGGGTGAAGTGCGTTATGCTCGGTCTGTTCGCTGCGTCTGCAGGAGCGTATTTACAGCCTCGCCGCCTTCGCGGTGACGAGTGGGAGCCCTTTGCCGTGCGTTGGGGATGATGGTGTGACCTCTCAACCCCAGCCTCCTCCCCGGGCCTCCTGCCCCCGGCCAGGTGGGCGAAGGCTGGAAGCCGGAGGCTGTTTTGTTTGGGAGCGGAACGATCCCTTAAGCGATGCCGGCGGCGCTGCGTGTGGGTCCGTGTCTGGGTGCCTGCGGGGCGAGTGCTGCCGGCTGCGGCTCCTGCCTGCCGAGGCCGGAGCGTGGTGGCCCGCAGAGCCGGCTTGCTGTTGGATGGTGGGTCCTCATGGTGCGTCTCCATGTTAGGCATCTCTCCAGGGAGCCGCTGGAAGGACAGACATCCCCTTGCCCATGGGTTTGGGTTTGTTTTTTTTTTTTTGTCCTCTCCTGGGGCTGCTTTTGCAGAAGCCAGGGTTCCCGCCTGGAGTTGGAAGTGACCCGACACATTCCTCTCATCTCCCGTGTGATTTTCTGAGAAATGAAATTGGATCTAGAGCCCGGTCCCAGCTGGGTGGGAGCGGTCCAGTGCGTTCGCACAAACACTCATGGAAAGGCCGAGCTTGCGTAGAAATCTTCCCTTTCCAAGAATGAGGTTCAGGCTGAGGCCCCCCTCCCTCCGGAGTCAGCAGGGATGACGGACGGGAGCGGGGAAGGAGGGACGGGGAAGCTCAGCAGGTCTCCTGCCACCGAGGTCACCGGTGGCTTTTCCCGTTATGGGGGGAAGCACGCAAACCGCTTTTGCAAAAGGAGCCTGAAAACTGCTTTTACCTGTTGGGAACCGGCGCGGGGATGGAGAGTCCGGCTGCCTCCAGCTCCCCGCTCTGCCGAGCCCCCCGCCCCATGCCGTAGGGACGGTGTTACCCGCTGCCCTGCAGCAACCCTTCATTTAGAGCTGGAAAGTGTTAAGTGAGGACGGTGACAAGACCACTCCCAAATTGGAGGAGGCTTGCTTTCCCATCTGCGAGGGCAGCACCGGGGCAGTGTGTTCTTTGGTGGGAGTGTCGTGCAAGCCTGCGCACCCTGCTCGGAGGCCAGCGCAGGCAGGCGGCCTGCAGCAGATGCGTAAAAGCCTGAAAAAAACCCCAGGGAAGCGAGGAGAGGAGGGGGAAGGCAAGTTTACCACGGGTGTTTAATGCCGCAGTGCGTCAATTTAACAAATACTCTTAAGGATGTTGCGCTAACTTCCCAAGTTACTCGCTCCAGAAATAGAGCTTTCCTATGTGTCTCTGTTAGAATAAGTCTCTGCTGCACAGATTTTTAGCAGGGAGGATGTAATCTTTCTATATTTGCTTGGAGGACAATAATACTGATGCTTTCTATTTTTAACCCATCAGCAGGGCAAAAACGCGCTTGGGAACCTTCGGGGAGCAGAGCTGCTCTGCTCGTAGCGCTGCCTGCGCGGCCGGGCTTCGGGAGCGACGCCAGCAGCTCAGCGAGCGGCTCTGAGAGCGCCTGGCCCCGCTCTTCGGCAGGTAAAGAGAGGCCAGTCTGCGCCCGGCTTGTCTCCCCGCTCCGGTGGGCTCAGAGGAGCCCGTGCTTCGGGGTCCCGGGGCTGGGCGATGGTGGGGAGGAGCAGGGACCTGTGGCAGCGTCTGTCCTTCTCTTCCTCCTGTTTCTCTCCCTGCTGTGGCCCTTTGAGGCCGCAGAGGCAGCGGGGAGCGCTGAAGGGTTTGTGTGTTGCTGACTCCGTGGTGCTTTTTTGGGTGGTGTCAGTCCTGAAATCCCAGAGGTCCTGAAAAACATCTCGAGCCTTTTATGTATTTTTTTTTTTTTTTTTTAAAAAAAAAAAAGAAAAACAGTTTCTGTCACCACCTTGATCATGAAAAAGAGCTGCAAGCAATAACCTGCAAAGCGCTCTAAAATGGGGGGTGAATGACAAAACTGGCACTGATTTGAGTCGCAATCCCCATTTTGGGGACTGATTCATAACTTTGCGTGGTTCGGCCCTGGCCAGGTCCTTCTGCCACCCTCATCTGCTCCAGCTGCCGTCAGCAGCCGTCCTCCGGCAGGACAGGCTTGCGTTGGTCCTTGCAGGGTTTTCCGGCTGCTGACGTGTGTGCTGGAGGAGCCTGAACGCGTGCACCTCCCATTTGGAGAAGAAAATAGGAATTTAGGGTGGAACTTGCTCCCTGGGGGCTTTGTTTCGCCCTCCAGGCTGGGTCCAGAGAAAGTGTCTTCTGCCGTCTTGTTTTTTGTTTTTTTTCCCTGCAGTGGAAAATCCCACTGGTCTCAGGAGTGGGTTTTATCTTGGTGTTTGTGCCTATTACAAAGACTCTGGTTTCCAGCCCCTCCGTGGGACCACGCACAGCAATCGCCGTGTTTCCCCGGCAGCTGGTGGCTGCCGGTGGATTTCAGATTCAAGCCGAGACCTGGCCCTTGTGCCAGGGCGTCCCAGGTGAAGGTGGTGTCTGTGCTGGCGGCCGCCCCTCCTGGCCGGGGCAGCAGGTTTGCATTTCGGGGCTGGTCCTTTGGGGCAAAGAGGCAATTTTTGGTTTTGCCGTCCCGGGTGTGCAGCTGCGTGGGGCTCGGTCCCCGGCTGGGACAATGGCAGGAAGCCGGGAGCCGCGCGCAGCTCCTTGCCGCTGGCCAGGCACCGCATCCTCGCCGAGCCCAGGCTGCCGCCGTCGCCGCTCCTCCCTTGCTATTTCCATCGCATTGTCCGGAGGAGAGGAAGGATGTTTCCAGCCTTCTTCCTTTTTGCCTCAAAGGGATGTGGGGTGGGCGGGGAGGGGAGAGGATTTTTCTCGTTGGCAGTTGTGCAATAGGCGCAATTACTGCTTTTCGGAGCACCATCCCGCTCCGCCCAGGTCAAGGGGCTGGTGCATCTTGGCCTGAGACATCCCCGAGGTCTCCCCTCCTCTGCATCGTCTTGACGGTGGAGATGCATCTCGTCCCGTGTCCCCGCTGGCAGCCAGTGGGCTCAGGCGCGTCCTGCCGTGCAATGCTGGGGCTCGGAGCTGCCTCGGAGAAGATGCTTCTGCAACGTGGCTTTTAGCGGCCGCGCAGCTGCGGCCAGATTCGTGGTGCTCAGCAGTGCTGGGGGAGATGCTGCTGCCTCCGCGTCCCTTGTTCCCAGCGGTGGGGTGAGGCTGCCGTGAGGTTACTGGCGCTCAATGGAAGGTATTTTGGGAAAGCGAAGCGGGATCCTAATGTTGTAAACGCCCTCAGCACTGTGTCGTGGTGCAGACGTGTGCGTGGAGGTGTCGTGGTGGGGCTGCAGGGGGTGGGAGGATAATCCCTGGCCCCTCCTTGAGGACGGTTTCAGGTGCCTCTGAAAGCATTAGCAGCACGTGGTGGGGAAAGGGAATGGGGAAGGTCAACTCTTGCTTTGTGATGGAGAAATACGGCCATGGAAAAAAGGGGGTTCTGGCTTATTTGGGAAGGTTTTTAGTTCTTCATCTTGTGGACGGGGCTCTGATGGTGACAAAGAAACGCTGCAAAGTCCTTCCTGTGTTTTTGCACAGCTCCCACTGCTGTGGCCCTGCAAAGTCGAGGCTTCTCGCTGTGCCGGAGGAGGCCGGGCTCCCACGTGCCAGGAAGTGAAAGCAGAATTAATTAAGATGGGAAATGATCTTAATTTGCTCCGGCTAAATCCTTTTAGCACCAGGAAACCCCAAACATTTGAAGCAAAGATCTTGGTCGGAGTGTGGCCACACCTCTGCTGTTGTTCAGGGGTGGAGAAATCGCCCGTGACGCATCTCTGAGGGTTTCACTCTATGGGGAGAGTTTTACCAGTTTCACTGGGGTGATTGTCGCTTCCTGGTAGCAGCCAAACTGTGAAAAGCCCATCTCTTACTGAACTGGATCCCAGCTCAGCTGAGATCACCCCAGGACGGCCAGAAGAGTCCAAATTCAAAGCTCACGTGTGCTGGCGTTCAGTCTGCCCTGGGACAGCCCCAGGACTTCGCAGCGCTGCTGCTTTTTCCATAGGGGAGCAGAAAGCTTTAAGGATCCCTTTAGGCCTTTTTTCTTTGCTTGTCCCAAAGTGGATCGGGACTCAGCGCCGCTGTTTTGTCCTCCTTGAACAGCATCTGCTGTGCATGGTACCTGTCATGTGCCATTCTCAGGGACACCCTCCATACCCCACTTTGGAGCTGCGGAACATTTCTGACAAAGTCCAGGGTCGGGGCCAGCCCGTATAACCTGCCAGGAATACCGGGAGCTCCCGGATTTCGCTGCTGACAGGAGGTGTCCGGCAGTGCCAGGGCGATGGAGCAATTACTTGGCGGCCATCGGAGCCAGCTCTTTGCATTAGCGAAAAATGGGAATGATCTGCAGGCTTGTGAAAGCCCTGTTCGTCCCTGGAGGGTTGGGGGAACGACCTCGCCTGCGTGTCCTCGGCGGTTTAAGCCTTTCTGACGCTTTGGCCACGCGTGTCCCGTTGCGTGTGTTGGCGTTGGCCGCCCTGCGGTGGGATGCGCGAGGGAGGAGAGGTTGAGTGGAAGCAGGAGATGCGCAGTTCAGTTGTCTCCTTCCTCCGCCGTGGTTTTGTGGTTACAGGGAGGCTGAGAGCATGGAGAATGCAGCAGAAGAGCAGTTCTGTAAACCAGCTTAGAAATGATGCTGAAGGAGCTGATGCAATAGAACACCACTTTGGGTTGGGGCAGAAATTTTTCCCCATTTCTTAAAAATACGAGCAAGCTGGGGTGTAAGCTTCGTTGCGGTTGATCTTATTGCTTGTTCCCGTTTGCAAAGCAGAGAAGGTCTTGGGTTTGTCTCCGGCAGCTGCCACGGCCAAGGGAGTTGGAGCGGGCACGCGTGGGAGCAGGAGGAGGGCTGGCGTCATGTACCGGCCTCTGCTCCGCCGTGGCTTTTGCTTCCCCGACAAAGACCTCGGCATTTCCACCTGCTGCTGCGTGGGACCTGGGTGCCAGCCACCTGCCCGAGCCCACGCAAAGCCTCCCTGTTTGTTTTGTCTAAAAGCAATATCCCCCAAAGCGGCGTGGAGGGGAGGGAATACCCACTCTGGCTTAATTGCATTTAATGAGTCCGATGGGGCTGGCTGCCAGCAAGCCGAGGGCTTTGCCAAGGTTCGTACTTGCCCGTGAGAACAGCAAGGGTGTGGTGTGCGGCCGCGCCTGGCTTTGCAACCGCTGGGAGAAAAGATCTGAAAGGTCCCGCCACCCTTCGTGGCAGTCGTTGTGCCGCTCGCCCGATGCCATCAGCCCAGCCCGCCTTGCAGGACTCAGTTCTATGAGCGCGTCGAGCCCCAAGGACTCGGCAGAACACGATGACATCCGTAGGTGAGCGTGCCAAGTGGGTGGGAAATAGCCCTTGCAGATGTTACGGGGGGTCTAACGAAGATGGGTTTGTATTAGATGCATCTTGAGCATCCTCTCCTCTGCAGTTGGTCCGGTTCAGCATCGCATTGAGCACCCAGCCAGGCGCCGTCGTTTGTTTGATGGTCAGGTGAGTTTTAGGGTGCTGGACGGGGATGTGATTTTGCTGAGTTGACACCGTGTCTGCTCTGGAGAGGTGCCGAGGGCTCCGATCCCCACACGTGCACCGATTCCTCAGTGTCTGAGGTTAACGCTGCTGCGCTGGGCTCACCCGGGGGCTGGTTGGTTTGTTTATTTTCCTTCCCCCCCCCCCCATGCTCAAGCGGCTCAGCGGCAGGATTAACCCTGCTTTCTGGGTTAAACACCCTGGGCAGTGTTGCTACATGAGCGGGGAGCGCACACACCCCACCGCACCCTCTGTCCCCGCCGGGTGCTTTGCCCGCCTCCGGGCACCCGCGTTCTGCAGCCTCAGCTTCCTCCCTGCTGACTGCTGCTGGCTCCTGCTTTTCCCCGGGCCGGCTCCGGCTGCGTGTAGGACACCGGGTCCTCCTTGCATTTCTTCACCCTGGCTCTCGCGGAGACCCCGAAATCCTGCCTGACGACTTGGCTGTGCTGTCTCTGGTAGCTTTTCCAGGCCGGGTGGCATTCCCCGGCTTCAGCATCGTGGATCTCTTCCCAGCATCTCCCCCATGCACGCTGCTTGCATGCACCAGTGCTAACCCAGATTAACCCCTAGAGCTACTGTCACTGGTGTCCCCATGGGGTGGCAGAAGGGCTTGTTGGATCCAGGCATGTTTCAGCCTCCTCTGCACTAAGGATTTGACGCCTGCGCCTTGCCCAGCTGCACAGATGCCAACCTCGAGCTAAAGGCCGTCTATCCTAGCTTTTTCATGAGCACCCAGGTACGGGAGGCAGTGCCAGACAGCCCCACGGTGAAGGATGCCAGAAGTGTGTTTGTGCAGGAAACTGAAAATGTTGCGGCTTCCTTCCTCTGACATAAATAGCTCTCGCCCTAAAACCCGAGTCTCCGCTCTGCGTGCTGGCGATCTCCAGAGCTGGCTGGAGGGGCCACTGAGACAGTGGTCGGGGACCACCGCGTGCAGGGCAAGGCTGGGTCTCCCCAGGGTTGAAAGCCTCCTTGCTCAAACACCTGGTGGTCGGCGCTGGAGCAAGGTTTGGGGTGAGCTCCAGTTTTCCTCTGCTGCTGGCGGCTGAGCGGTCTGTAGATCCGCACGGGGGATTTTGCCTCTTTCCCTGGGACGCGTCTTATTCCCAGGGAGCTGGGACTGCTGGTGTTTCGCCCAGCTCCTTGTTCGTTTTCTTTTCAAGACCGAATCTGCCTTCCAGCCCAGCCTTGGACCTTGGCCAGCGTTTGCCAAAGGGATTTCCTTCTCTGCAGCACGCAGAGAGGCTCCAATTAATGGGCAGGTCCCCTTGAGTACGCACTCGCTGAGAGTGGGTATTGTGGGAGTCCGGGCTTTTTGTCTCAGCACTTCCAGATCAAGCAAGACACCGCTTCGGAGCCCTGAGCTCTTCCCCGGGGGCTTATGAGTCAAGCCGGGCTCTTGCTGTGTTGCACGCAGCAATTAAAGAAATAAATGCCGAGGCTGAGCCGTAGCGCTGGTGACAGCAGCCCCCGCGCAGCCATGACCCTCCGCAGGCGGCGCGAGGCGAAGCAGCTTGTAGGTTTGAGCCAAGTGGCTGGAGGCTTCGCTCCGTGTCGTGTCCTCGAGGGGCTCCGTGCCACGGCGGGATGCTCCGAATGGCGGCTTCGTGCATGCAGGAGGTGACGCAGCGAGGACCCCTCCGCAGCGGTCCCCCGGGCAGCAGCGTGGTACGGGGCAGGGGTGCTGAGGAGCCCGTCGGCATGCTGTCCAAACCAGTTGGGAACGCTCTTCGTCCGCTTATGCAAAGGGCTGGTAATTGAGGAGAGGTTCGTATAATCGTTTGATCTCTCCTCTGCTTCCCTTGGCACGGAGGCCGCATCCTCTGGTGCTGATGTAATCGAGCCCGGCGCGGGAAGACGAGGCGTCCTGCGCCGAGAGGCTGCTCGCTCGCTTCGGGAGCGCTTGGCTGTGTCCGCGGGGCTGCCACGCTGCCCTGCCTCTGTTGGCATCCGTCTGCTTGGAGAACGGGGACCCGGAGGAGCTTGTCTTGCCCAGCCCGGTGCCAAAGCCTCTCTCCAAAGAAGATCTGTGGTGGCTGTAGGCAGGGAGGTGTTGCTGAGGCTCTAGACTGGACTGTTGCCTCTTGCCAGAAGCCTGGTCGCGGGAGATGATGGGGCTGTTAGAAGACACCGGGCTGTTCCAGTTGAGGCAGAGCTTGCCTGGAGCTGTTGCCTGTCATCCACATTCGTCTTTGCCTGTGGGCAGTATTTAAGGTTTCAGGAAGACACCGCAAACCCTCGCCCCTTCTCCATCTGCGCCTGCGTCCGCAGGGAGAGGCCATGGGCGCTGAAGACGCGTAGCAGCCCTCCACGGGGTGCGTTTGCGGGGCTGGCGGGGCGGGAGGAGCGGTGGAGCTCAGCGTCCGCCCGCTGCGGAGGAGGGCCTCGAGGGAGGACCAGGAGGAAGGGCACTGCCTCTCCATCGCCCGGCTCGGGGTAGCACGATGCGCGGGGCTATGCCGACCCGCTGCTGGTGGCTCCGGAGCAGGGAGTAGCCATCAGACCCTGTCCGGGCTGCGGGACCAGGTGAGGGTGGTCGGAGGGGAAGGAGTCCAAGAGGGTGGGCTACGCTATGGTGGATGTTTCCCTTCTGGGAGGGGAGGACTGAATCTCAGGAGTTTCCATGAGCAGAAGCTGCCTACGCTGCTCTGGGGAGCACGAGGCGCCGGCAGGCAACCTTGGCTTTCCTTCAGCAGAGCCCTCTGGTCATGCATTCCTCTCTGTTTCGGAGGAAACGGTGGTTGTTGGGAGGTTTCCTGGGGATACCTTGCCCTCCTCCGCACAGCATCCTCCTCCAGGGGCCTGGTGCTGCTATTTGGGATGGGGTTTATGACCGGTGGGGGTGGGAGGATGCAACTGCTGGCAGGAAATGACTGCCAGAGGTTTCCAGCTGTGCCAGAGCCGTGGCGGGGATGGAGCCCACTTGCTGTCCCTCCGGTCCCATGTCCCGGCTGCGGTTGCAGGAGATGAGCTCTTCGGTCCCACCTTGCATCTTGTGCTGCCCACGCTCAAACCCTGTGGTGCAGGAACCTGATTCTTCTGCAAAGAAACTGGTAAAAACGCTATTTATTTACTTATTGCTTTAGACGCAGACGAGCACACGTCTACCTGCCCTCGCAGGCATGGCGGATGGGGCCATATATCGGGGTGCGACCGAGGAACAGCCGGCAGGGATGGGGATGCCTTGCCCTGGGATCGTAAGCAGTTCTTTGGGAAACAACAGCCGCTGTGTTCCCTGCCCGCGGCGCCTTTCAATCCTGCCTGCGCCCAGCTCTTTCTGTGGCTTAGTGCCCGTGTGCCCCTGTCATCGAACGACCTCAAATTTAGACTCGAAACCTGTTGTCGGGTTTTGCTGTGCAGGTTTTGCCTCTGCTCGTTCACGCTTGGGTGCTTTGAAGGCTTTGAGAGCTCATCCCTGGGAGAGGGGCAGCATCCCGGGAGCTCAGCCCCTGGCACGTTTGCAAGTTGCTCCTGCTCCTCCGGGAGCTGTAAGTGAGCACGGAGGAAGTTAGTTGGTGGTTTAAGTCCCGCCTGCGATGAAGTTCGGGTCTGGGATTAAGGTTGGGGGCTTTGGGGTAGTTTAGCGTGCTGCAGGGTTACCTTGGGACCCTCTTGAGCGTCTTCGCCCTGCGGGCAAAACGCTTTCAAGGCCAATCCGCACGTGCGGATTTGAGAGCAGGTGGAAAACCTGCCTTGAAATGGGCACCTAAAGGCACCAGCGTGGATCTGCTCGCCCCACCGACCGCACGAGGGGCTCACGCGAGACCTGGGCCAGCGAGGAGGGGGCCGGGGATTCGAGGGGGGGACACAGGCACCCGGGTTTCCACTGGGGATGCAGCTGGACCGCTTCCATGAATGCTCTGTTTAGTCCTGAATGGTTCACTCTACCTCCTCCTGCCTTCTGCTCTGTATGGATGCTGTGGGAACGCGTAGCATGGTCCCATGTCTCTGAGCCTGGATGGGAGCTCCGGTCTCGGGATGTGGGTTGGAACGCGGAGCGTTAAAAATAGCAGCAGCTCCAGGTACAAAGCGTTTTGCTCCGTTGTTCCCGCAGCGCGGGCTGGCCTCGGCGCACCGTGAGTTTTTTGGGTCCGGCAGTCATGAGTTTCAAAATGTAACTACGCACATTTGTGGGGAGAAAATTCCAGGGAGGGCTATTAAATGTCTGACTCAAAGGTCACAAGCCACAAATAACCAGCGAGAGTAATCAGGGGAAGTATCTCGCCCTGATCTGCTTCCCGAGGCCTGATGTGGATCTCGTTTACAGGCTCAAACAGAGTATTTTCTGATTTATGTGCTTGAAATACCTAAATAACGTGCTTTGCTCGCAGGTGTATGTGTGTAGCCTGGGTGGTTTTAGGTGCGTTGCTTTTAATCCTGGTTCGTGCCTTTGGTTGCGGAAAGGGGTTTGTGATCCACGCGCGAATTTGCCAAACTTTAATCGTTGTCTGTCTCAATTTTTTTTATTTTTTTTTTTTTCCCCTGGAAACTTTCTGCAGAAGAAAGTCTGCAAGAATCAGAGGAGAAAAATACGGTTTTACCCTTGTGGAAAAACTCTCGGGGGCTTTTCGTAGAGAAGCATCAGCCGCCTCTTGTTTTTGGAGCAGGAATGTGATGTCTGGTAGGGAGGAGAGGGACCCACCCACATCTGGCCAATTCATAAAGCCCTTGAACCTCCCAGTTAACATGCTCCGTAAAGAGTTATCAGAACTTGGCAACCGACCGCTCCAAACATTACATCTTCCCTGAGCATCATCTGTTCTCTTATGGCTCATGCGGGACGCCGCGTTCGGCCTCTCGGCTCGGGGACGGCTGCGGCGGCGCAGGGCTTTCCCCGGAGCTGCCTTCCCCGGCGCGACGCCGTGCCTGCCCTGCGCTCCCCCGACAGCCCCCCGGCACGGCGAGGAAGGAGGAAAATGCCCCAAACGCTCAGATTTCGCGGGGTCCTGCGAGGAAGCCCCCACCTGGAGGTAGGGGGAGCAGAGGGGTGCGTGGAGCACTGCTTTGGGGTTCCCGCTGTCCCCCCGAGAGCTGCGAGACCTGATGTGTCCCCGCTCCTGCTGTAGCTGGGCAGAGGTACTGGGGCGACGCTGGTTTTGTCATTTTTTTTCCTTCTCTTTAAGGGGAGCGTAGTGTTTGGTCCCGTAATTAAAACCAGCGTACGCCCCAGGGGCCAGGGCGAGGTTACGCGAGGTACCCCAACTCCGGGATTTCCTATTTCTCGAGTCCTGGCTTTGTGATCTTAATGTTATTTCAACATAGTCCTTTTCGTGTGGTTTCTTCTTTAAGTGTTTTTAATTTGAACAAATTCCCTCCAGCTAATTTTTGTTACTTGTGCATGGCTCTGGAGAAGACCTTTTCCTTTTATTAAAGAGGAATGTTTTTAATCACACGCATTCTTCAACCTGACTGAACTCTGAACCTTTCGCAGCTAATCAACATAAGATGGGAGACGCTTTTCCAAAAAAAAAACCTGCCTGTTTTCCAAAAAAAAACCCAAACCAACTGCTGCTCAGCCTCAGACAAAGCTCTTCGCCGCGTGCGATCTTGCGGGCAGCGCTGGCAGGCGGCGTGGCGGAGCCCGGCAGCCTCCTCCATGGCAGCAGGGCTGAAGGCAGGGATGCTCCAAAGGCGGCGCGGTTCGCTCCTTAACAATCCTCCTGCCCGGCTTTATTTGCTCCTTGCTTTATTTCCCTCTTAGATAAGCGCAGCTCTTTGCTGATCTTGCCTCCTTAAACAAACAAAAAAAATAATAATCAGGAAATGCCAAAGTAAAGATTTCTGTGCTGGATTTTTTATTTTTTTGGGGGGGGAGGGCTGTCTGTCTGAGAGCAGCGGCGTGACCGGTGATTTCCCCTTCGGGGGAGCGAGCGCCGCCAGCCCCGGGTTACCCCCGCCAGCCCTGGGGAACTCGCTGCCGCCGCGTCTCGCCCTGGCCAAAAAGCTCGGCAGGAGCCCGAGAGGCTCTTGACGTTTCGCAAAGCGGGAGCCCGTCGCCGTCCCCACGCTCGCTCCGTGTCTCTCCCCACCTCGCCAAGCGCTTCGGCTGTTTTCCCAGCGCTGTGCCCTGCCGGCAGCCTGGAAAATGCTGGTAACCCGTGCGGGGTTGCCGAGCACAGAGCTTGCATTCATGCTCGCACCGCCGAAGGCTTTCCCAGGGCACGCCGGGGAGAGACTCCGCGCCGAAGCTCCTCTTCGCTGTGTTGCAATCTCCCCTTTCCGCGGAGGAAGGGTGGAGTCGCGGCGGCCGGTACCTGCCCAGGTGCGGAGGGGTTTGTGCAATGGGCCCGGCGCCCGCGGGCGCTCGCCTCCGCGCCCCGGCACCGCGCCGCGGTTCCCCTCGCCTTCCTCCCACCGCGCAGCGGAGCCGCCTGTTTTCCTCCCCGTGACCCGGCTGCGCGAGGTGACCCAGAAAAACAACCGCTGGGTGCCACGGTGACGTGACGGCCCCGGTGCTTCTGCTTTGCTGCCGGGCCACATGGTGCGAGCAGGGACAAGGCAGCAAGTGGTCCCCGTGGCCACCTTCCCCTCCCGCCCCGGAGGGAGTCTGACGCTGCCTTTCTTCGCACCCCAACTACCTCCTGGGTTGTTTGAGCTTTGCAATTAATGATTATTCAGCAGAAGCAGGGAGGAGAGGGCAAAGGCATCGTGTCTTTGCAAAGAGGCTGAGTTTTGCTGTGTGTTAATGGCAGGGTGATTCCCAAAGCCTTTTGCCCTGCCCCGGTCCCACCGCGCTGCTGCTGGTGACACGGTGGCTGCGGAGCCCTTGCCAGCCCCAGCGCTCCTGTGAAGATGAGCTCGCCACCAGCGCCGGCCTTCCCGTGCGAATGTTCTTGCGAACTAAAAATAATTTGCAAAAATGTTGGCAGCTGGACATCCAACCGGGAGAGGAGCCTGTCCCAGAAACCTTCTGCCTCTTCCCGCGGTGGGTGCTCCCAATTCGCTTCTCCTTGCCCCAGCACTCGGCCCCCGCTCCCGGCCGTGTGGGTGAGGAGGATGATGGATTCGGCCCCCTGAGGCTGCACAGGGCCAGCGGAGCATCCCAGTCCCAGCCCGTGCATCCCAGTCTTAGTCCCTGCATCCCATTCCCAGCCCTGCCGTGGCCACGTGTCATGGTGCTGGTGGCTTATCAGGGTCCGTTAGGAACCAGCAGGACCTGGGCTGGGGTGGGGAAAGGGGCAGACCCCCCAGGAACCGCCGTGGGGCCGTGCTTTTGGCCTTCTTTGGGTGAGGGGAAGAGGAGGAGCTGCTGGCCTGGCTGCCTGCCCCCTGAATCATGCGTGAGCATCGGAGGCTGCCGGGGAGGGGAGTTGTTTACTGTAACTCTTGGCGGAGGTCCCGGCATGAAACCCCAAATGAATTCAAGCTGCAGCGGGAGGTCAGGGCTGAAACAAACAGCTCCCAGGGCAGGAAGGGCTTTGCGAAGGGGTCCGGAGCTGCTGGAGCCCGGGCTGGAGCAGGAGGGATGCAGGGCATCCTGGGGAGCTGCCACACGCAGGTGCCACGTGCCGGAGGGGTCCCAGCATGGGGACAGTGGCCGGGACTCTTGCCAAGGGGCTGGGCTGCGCTCCCGGCGCCGCTGCCCCCGACCGGTCCTCGTCCCTTGCCACCCTGGCACTTGGCATGTAAAGCATCATATTTCTAAACTCTGGAAAACCGCGCTGAGTTTTCATGGCTTTAGCCCGCGCTGGCTGGGTGCGAAGCTGTAACGTCGGGGCTTTGTGCAGGCTGGGACGCCCGTGTCACCCTGGGGCACTTTGGGCCGGTCCGTGCTCCCAGGGTGTCTTGTTTTCATCCCGTCCTCCCTCTCTTCCACCTCCTAAAAGTGTTCCCAAAACCTCCCCAGCTGCGCAGGGCGCTGCATAGCGGGGTGCTCCCTGCGCCGTGGGTGTGCAGAGCTGGGGGCCGTGGCAGGAGGAGGGTCTGTGCAGGCTCTGCCGGCGGCTCTTCCCTGGCTGCGGTGCCTCTTGGCCGTGGGGATGCTCGACAGCCTTTTTCCTGGCTCTGGGCGAGCGGTGAGGAGTTGTTTTTCTGGCTGCTGGCCGCTGGCCTGCCCGTCCTCCCTCTCCCCCAGCACACGCGTTCCCTCCCACTTCTCCTCTTCCGCTGCTTCGGAGTTTGTTTTTAAAAAGACTAAAACAAATGAGGTAGAGAGATTCCCAGAGACCCCGCCAGTGCCTTCCCCCTGGGCTCTGTGCTGCCATCCGCATCTCCCCCTCCGTCCCCAGAGGTGCCTGTAATAGCCCCTCCTGCCCCTCTGGTGGCCTCAAGACCTTCTTGCCCCTTTTTGCCCGGGGGAGGTGCCGGAGGGGTCGTGCCGAGCCTGAGGATGCTGCTGATGGGGAGGTGAGAATAAGTTTGCTGCTGCTGAGCGTTGGCCGGTGGGAGCTCCCCGTGGGTATTTTTTTGGCATTTTTAGCGTTGCAAGCAGAGGGAGGCCGTGACAACGTCTTTTCTGGATGAGAGATGGCCATCTCCCTTCTGAGGACGGAGGCTATGGCTTGGTGGGCTGGTCCCTTCCTCCTCATACCTGCACTTTCCCCTCCAAATGATGCTTCTGCTTGTACGCAGCCCTTCTCGGTGTCTCAAAGCTGAGCCCCACGGCTCTGGTCCCCCGGCAGCCCCACTGCGTTTCCCAGCTCCTGCCCCTTCGTGGCATAGAGCAGGACAGTGACATTTGGCTGGAGGGGACGGAGGGATGGCTGAGCTTCAGCGAGTTCCTGCCGATAGACAGCGTCACGTGGCGGGGATTTGGCTCGGCTGGGAGCTGTCAGAAGTCCCCGTTTCCCATCCTGAGATCTGCTCGTTACAGTCTGTCCTTGTCTGGCTGCCAGCAGCCCGGCACGTTGGGTAGCGCTACGTCTGCCGTGCCGCTGCCTCCCTCCAGCCTTCCTCCCACCGAGCATCCCCGAGGGGCTTCGCCAGCGCCCGTCCCTCTGGCGTCCTCCTCCTCCTCGCTGGGAGGTGGGAGCACACGTGAGCTGAGAAGCAGGAGGTGACAGCCCGGCTTATCGCTTCCATCCTTCAAAATCACTTGACGTTTAGCAAGAATGTGAGGCCCTTTGGGGATTGCTGAAGCTGGGAGGTTTCTGGAACAGCAGGCGGGTACGGCCTCCCAGGGCGCCAGTGCTGGCGCCGTGCTGCAGGGAGACAGGACCAGGCACTGCAGCAGCTCTGGTAGCGCTGGGATGCATTGCCAGCCCCGTGGAGGACGTCAGCCTTTTTGGGACCCCTGACTTCTTGCAGGTGTTGAAGGGCACGTAGAGAGAAGGCTTGGGATCTTCTTGCCTAGGGTGACATCACTTGGACTCTTGTTCGCTCGTGAAAATGCACCTGGAATGTGCTCATCTGCTTCTGCCGTGCCTGACCCCCAAAGGGGGCTGTGGGGCTCATCCTGCCCATCTTGTGGCATCGCGCCATGCCCAGCCCCGAGGCCGCGGTGATAACGGGGCAGAGGAGCTCAGCGGCTTTCAGCCGGCGGCTGTTAATCATCCTCAACCTCCGTATCGTGCCGGTTACGGTGGGGCAGGCAGGGTGTAGCAATTAGAGCTAATTAGCCAGAGGCAAATTAAATCCCAGGCAGTTATCAGTGAGATGGAGAGAGAACGGGATAAACCTGGCGATGGGGTTTCCTGGGAACATCAGGTCCTTCTCCGACATGGCCTGAGGTCGGGGATGTCTCTGTCCTGGAGAATTGAGCTGGTGCCGAGAAATGTTTGCCCTCGACCAGAGGGAATTTTCCCTGCCTGGGCCACGCAGGAAAGGCAGAGCTGGCCCCGTTTCAGCAGGGCCTTGCACCCCGTCGTCTGCACGGATGTGCGCCTGCCGTTATTAATAGTCCCTGCGCCCTCCTCGGCTGAACACGCTCGTGCTCCTTCCCCTCGCAGGGAGGCGCGGGCCGGGGCGGCAGTTTGCCGGGTTTCCCCCTGGCAGAGCTGTGTCAACGCTGCGATACGGGGCAGGAGCCCGCGGAGATTCTTCCTGCAACATCGCGGACATTGGCACAAGCTCCCTGATGCCGTTGAGGCTGAGGTTTGAACAGCGCAGGGTGTGGTTCTCTGCCTATAAAATAACATTGGCGTTTGTGTTTTCGTTTTTTGTTTTCAGTTGAAACTGCTTTTGGAAAACAGTTATCTCCCAGGCTGCAGTGCCCTTGGCCCTGCATACTGCAAGGAGCATCTTTTCATGCGGAATTTCCTGCCCACCTACCTGTTTCCAGCTTCCCCTGGGCTGCAATGCCCACGGCGAAGCTGCAGTGGCCCCGGCTGCCTCGCACCCGGCTGCGTTTGGTTTGTGGGACGCCGTGAGGCTTGTCTGTGCGTCCTTCAGTGGCTGTTGTGCTCCCTCATCCCCTCTCTGCCTGCTTGCTGCCTCCTCTGTGTTGTTTGGAGCATCCCGCTGTGGGGATGCAGGAGGGGCACTGCGGGGGTGATGGAGAGATGCTGCAGGGATGCAGGAGGTACACTGCAGGGATGCAGGAGGGACACTGCAGGGATGCAAGAGGAGCACTGCGGGGATGCAGGAGGAGCACTGCGGGGATGCAGGAGCAGTGCAGGGATGCAGGAGGAGCACTGCGGGGATGCAGGAGCACTGCAGAGATGCAGGAGGAGCACTGCGGGGATGCAGGAGCACTGCAGAGATGCAGGAGGGGCACTGCAGGGATGCAGGAGCACTGCAGGGATGCAGGAGCAGTGCAGGGATGCAGGAGGGACACTGCAGGGATGCAGGAGCAGTGCAGGGATGCAGGAGGAGCAGTGCAGGGATGCAGGAGCAGTGCAGGGATGCAGGAGGGACACTGCAGGGATGCAGGAGCAGTGCAGGGATGCAGGAGGGACACTGCAGGGATGCAGGAGCAGTGCAGGGATGCAGGAGGGACACTGCAGGGATGCAGGAGGGACACTGCAGGGATGCAGGAGGAGCACTGCAGGGATGCAGGAGGGACACTGCGGGGATGCAGGAGGGACACTGCGGGGATGCAGGAGCACTGCAGGGATGCAGGAGGAGCAGTGCAGGGATGCAGGAGGGACACTGCAGGGATGCAGGAGGACCACTGCAGGGATGCAGGAGCACTGCAGGGATGCAGGAGGAGCAGTGCAGGGATGCAGGAGGGACACTGCAGGGATGCAGGAGCAGTGCAGGGATGCAGGAGGAGCACTGCAGGGATGCAGGAGCAGTGCAGGGATGCAGGAGGGACACTGCAGGGATGCAGGAGCACTGCAGGGATGCAGGAGGAGCAGTGCAGGGATGCAGGAGGGATACTGCAGGGATGCAAGAGGAGCACTGCGGGGATGCAGGAGCACTGCGGGGATGCAGGAGGAGCACTGCAGGGATGCAGGAGGAGCAGTGCAGGGATGCAGGAGGACCACTGCAGGGATGCAGGAGGGGCACTGCAGGGATGCAGGGGCACTGCAGGGATGCAGGAGGAGCAGTGCAGGGATGCAGGAGGGACACTGCAGGGATGCAGGAGCAGTGCAGGGATGCAGGAGGGGCACTGCAGGGATGCAGGAGCAGTGCAGGGATGCAGGAGGGACACTGCAGGGATGCAGGAGCAGTGCAGGGATGCAGGAGCAGTGCAGGGATGCAGGAGGGGCACTGCAGGGATGCAGGAGCACTGCAGGGATGCAGGAGGGGCACTGCAGGGATGCAGGAGCAGTGCAGGGATGCAGGAGCAGTGCAGGGATGCAGGAGGGACACTGCAGGGGTGCAGCATGAGCACTGCAGCTGCATCCCTTGGCTGGATGGCTCTTCTGCAGGTTTGTTGCAGCTGGAGGCAACCACCTCAGCTTTGCGCTGGCCCGTGGCACGTGCAGGGTAAATTAAGCATGGCTTTAGGAGCTGGTTGGTGAAAGTCCCCTGCTGCAGCGGGTGCTCCGACGCTCTGTGTAATTGGAACTATTTTAGGTGTTCCCTTGAGGACAGGGGTTCGCCACGCGGGGAGGCTCTGCATCCAGGCAGGGCGGGAGTGTCTTAATGTTTGCAAAGCGATTCTCAGCCGTGGTGTCAGGGAGAGATGCCTGCAGCACCTTGGAGACTCTCCAAGGGTGTATGATTTACAGGATTTTTTTTGCCCAGATGATGGAGGAGGCTTTTGCAGGCAGGAGACGGTGTGTGGCAAGCTCTTCTCAAGGGCAGGGCTCGTTCCTCGCAGTGTCCTCCCGTGCATCGGGATATACCCAGGCCCCATCCTGATGCTTTCCCTGCCTGCCTAAGGGGGTGGTCTGAGCCAGGCAGGGACTGAGCTGTGCCCCGCTTTGTGTCTCCACAGCTGCTGTGAACCCTTGCACCTCCCCACGGGTGCCCCAGACCGCTCCCATGGACCTGCGGATCGGGCAGCGCGTCGTCAAGCCCGGCTCTGACACCACCTTGCTGGCCCTGAAGCACACGCAGCAGCTGCAGCACCAGCTCTTCCTCGCCAGCCTGCACCAGCAGCAAGTGGAGCAGCTCGCCCACCAGCACGTGAGGGTACGGGCACCCTGGGGTGTAGGGGGGGACCCACACCCGCGGCTGGGTGGGACCGGGCACTTCGAAGAATTCATTTTGCCCCCGAAGCACGTAGCTCACGGTGCCCTGCGTGTCTGCCAGCAGTGCCCTGCGTCGGGGCTGACTTTAACCCCGTCTCTGGCAGGGGTTAAAAGGAAGAGGCTGGAAATCCCAACACCAAAATAACCTCCCCAGGTGAATTCCTTCTTTCCCCTGAGCTGGAGAGTCTGTAGTTCTTTTTAGCCAGCCCGGAGACCTCTCTGACGCAAGGAGGCCGGTTAGGGAGTCAGGTGGGGGGGTTTCGTGTCTTACTTTCAGGCCAAATCTCCGTCCTGCCAAGGCCAGCGGGAGGGCTGGGGCCTCCTGGGATGTGTGAAGCGGGGAAATGTTTTCAGCCGCATACCATGTGTGCTGAGCGAGGAGCCAGAGCGACTGGACAGGATGCCTGGTGTCTGTGATCTGCCACTCCGCTTGGCCACCGCTGTTTCTCTGCCCTAAAGGCACGGCTTACTCACTTTACAAGCTAATTTGCTTTTCTGGGAAGTCTTCACTGAAATTCTCTGGTGTCACCCAGAATAGCACCCCTGCCCTGCACACACAGCCTCCGCTGCCAGACTCTGCATTGTCCCAAAATTACAGCAAGCTCTAGTTTGGATATTTCCTCTGGAGGCCTCCGCTGCGAGCAGGGCGAACTTCAGAGGTAGGGCAGGTTGTGGAGGGTCGCGTCCAGGCGAGCCGTGACCATCTCTAAGCACGGAGATCACCCCCTGCCTCTCCCGGTTGCGGGGCTCCGCCACGCTCATGGCAGGAATCAGTTCTATGTACGCAGAGGGGATTTTCCTTGTGGCACGTCTGTCCCATGGCTGCTCATCCTTTTGCTGTGCTCCTCCTCGGAGCCTGGCTCCATCTGCTGCGTCACCCCTTTGGGTGGTGGAAGATGCAGCGGTACCCCCTCGCCTCTGGGCTACACAAGCCCAGCCTCATCCACTTCTCTCCCATCCCTTGTGCTCCGCTCCTGAGCACCGGCCCCGCGCTCGGTGGCTGGCATGGGCTCACTGGTCCCAGTAACCTTGTCTGGAAGCCCCGGTGCAGTCACACGGAGGCTTTCTGGGAGAGGCTGAGCATCAGCTTGGTCCACACAAGGAGAGTTTGACATGCTGCGGCTGCCACAGCTGACGGGTGCTTAGAGGCATTTGTGAGACTTGACGCTTTCTGACCTCCCTGTGAGATGGGATCGTCTCTGAAAACCTCAGCTCTGGAAAACACCAAGATCCGAACTTTGAAGACTGGTAGAATAGGGTTTTTTTTCTTTTTCCTCTTTTTAGTCAACTCTGATTTTTTATTTTTTGTTGTATTACACCATGCCCTAGTTACAGATATGTCAAAACACCATGAAAGGCAGCGAGTTGAAACAGGCTGGTTTGAGTTTTATGATGTCCCTGGGGAGAGCGTCTCTGGAGACAAAGATGCGTCCGGTTTGCTGCGGCGAAACAACTTGACACGTTCTTGTCGGCCAGGGCTGCCCATCAGGTTTCCAAAAATGACATAACGGACCGTTTCAGACATGCTCCATCACCGTGGTGTTGTGCCTTGGGCTCGGGGAGGGTGGTAAGAGGGCTCCGGGCTGCGTGGGGCGAGGTGGGGGTCTCCTGGTGCTGATGTTGTGCCTCTGCTCTTGCAGGTGACCATGGAGTCCCCGCACCGCGAAGCTGAGCCTGGGCAACAGGAGCAGGAGCTGCGGCAGATCCTCAACAAGGACAAGAGCAAGCGAAGTAAGAGCCTCCCTGTGTCTGCTGGCACGTGGCACCAGGTGCCGCATCTCTGCCCGAGGAGCCATGTCCCCAAAACCAGGGGACGTGGCTCACAGAGGGAGTGAGATCAGAGTGGCTTTTAGAAGGGGGCTCAGTGGGCAGTTCTGTCCTTATCCCCAGACCAAGCTCTGCCTTCTCTTGGTCTAAAGGTGTGTGACAGCGTCCACACCGCGAGATTTTTTTTGGCCCTGGCTGGCTTGATGTTTCTCCTTCATATCCTTCCAAGCCATGCCAACCAGATGGTCACAACAGATCTCCGTGCCACGCGGCCGCTGCGGCGGTGCTACCCGAGCTGACGGTGCTTGGGACTGCCCGGCGCACTGGGCAGGGCATGAATTTACCACTTGAACTTGCCAGCCCCGGGCTGGAGCTCCCGGTGGCGATGGGGAGAGGTTGGTGGGTCCCCCCCCGATGCTGAGCAGCAAAGGTTTGCAAACCCCGTCCGGCTGCGATCTCCCTGCGCCATCTAGTGCCACTGGCTGCAGGGAGCTCGCCGGGAGCTCGCCGGGCGTTGCAGAGCCCTGCATCACCCACCGCCCAAAGCTGCGGCTGCAGCGTGCATCGCATGCACCGCACCCCTCCCGGTGTCCGTGAGCCTGCTGCCCCCCCAGCCAGCCAGCCTGAGCTCTGTCGGGATGCCGATATTTTCCGTTAGCTGCCAAACAGCTGCGGCGCGCAGGCTGCTCTGCCGCCGTTCCCAGGGCTGATGGGGCTAATCGCAACGCTGGAAACACAGTGCCTGCCCTTTCCGTGCCGTTCCTGAGGAAACAGCTCCTGCGAAGGCAGTGGGCTCGGCACGGCTGCGTGTGACAGCCTACACACGGCCCCTTTATGCAGTCTGGGAGTTAATCATACGAATTAATTAAGTAACTTGTACTCGGAGGTGCTGAATGCTGGCCCAGAAACGTGGAGCATCCCCAGTGTAACCACAGAGCGTTCCTGCTGGAACGGACAGCCGGGGATATGGCCTGGCAGGGGTGGGAGCATGGGAACGGGCGCCAGTCCGAGGTGGGGAAGGACACGGGAGGCTCACGGCAGGCGGGGGCTGGCGATTGCAGCACCCTGCAGCCGTCAGACCTCTGCCTGGGGGTGTTTCACCGCCGCGGTGGAGCCAGGTGCTGAACGTGGGTCGCTCCTGCTTGTTTGCCAGCGGGTTGTGGTAAGTCTCAGGCTCTCCTGGAAGAGCGCAGCTCCGTCAGGAGATGCAGGAGCCTCAGAGCTACCCCTCTGTTTCTTTTTTCTTCCTGTCTCTCCCACAAGCTGTCCTCATTCGGGGGGGAGCGGGGCTGCGTGGGGAGCTGAGATGCAGGCAGAGCTTTATGCCGTCAACTGGAAATTATCAGCGTGTGACACAGGCTCAAAGAGCCCCAGGGCACAGTGTCTCTGGAGAGGCTTCACAAGGTTCCCAAGCACCTGTGGGAGTTTTGTCCCTGCTGTACGACCCACGCTGTGATTTCATGGCCTCTTTATTCTGTGGGTGTCAGTTTATACCTGCTCTCTCTCTGGCTGGGATGAAGCAGGCAGATCCGCAGCCGAGAATTGCCGCTGGCCGTGCTCTGCCTCTCATCAGCTGCTCGGCGAAGCGCACACAAAAAGATCGGGCTCCTGAGATGACGTGGGATGAGGGTGGGACAGGGATGCTTCCCTGACCGGCTGGGAAACTCCAGTTGTCCCAGCTGGCCTTTCTCTCCCTGAGCCAGCCTTGACCTGAGCTGCACCAAGCATCTCCACAGGGTTTTGTCAGTGCCCGTGTGCTTCTAGGGGGTCTCCAGCCATCCTGGCATTGCTTGGGCAGCCATGGGGGAGCTCTGGGGCCATGCTCATGTCTGCAAGGATCCTTTCAAGTGCTCTGTGTCGGCTCTTAGCCCTGGGTGATCACTGCTGGTCTCTCTGCAGGTGCCGTGGCCAGCACAGTGGTGAAGCAGAAGCTGGCTGAGGTCATCCTGAAGAAGCAGCAGGCAGCTTTGGAGAGGACCAGCAACCCCAACCCTTCAGCCATGCCGTACAGGTAAAACAAGGGCAACCTCTGGCCTGCCCCGAGCAGGACCGTGCTCAGGACCCGGAAAAAGTGGCTATTTATCTTGGGCAAGATCTTGCCATTATCCTCTGCTTCCTGGTCTTCAGAGATATTGTTTAGCTAATGTCTGTCGGGGTGAGGTGGCTTGGTTCTGTGTTAAGGGTTTACAGGAGGTGGATGAAGCTCCCGTGTTGTTTTCCCTGACCTTGTTGGACTTTGATGGCTTGTCCAAACCCAGACCTAGAAAGTAGAATCATAGAATTCTGGGCCCCGCTGTACAAGAGGGACATTGAGGTGCTGGAGTGTGTCCAGAGGAGAGCTACCAGGCTGGTGAGGGGTCTGGAGACCAGGGCATATGAGGAGAGGCTGAGGGAGCTGGGCATGTTTAGCTTGGAGAAGAGGAGGCTGAGGGGAGACCTCATTGCCCTCTACAACTACCTGAAAGGAGGGTGTGGAGAGGTGGGTGTTGGCCTCTTCTCCCAGGTGGATAATGACAGGACCAGAGGAAATGGTTTGAAGCTGCGGCAGGCGAGGTTTAGGTTAGATATTAGGAAGAATGACTTTACTGAAGGAGTGGTCAGGCACTGGACCAGCCTGCCCAGGGAGGGGGTTGAGTCACCATCCCTGGAGGTGTTTAAGAAACATCTGGATGTGGCACTTCAGGGCATGCTCTAGTGGCAGAGTCGGTAGGTTGTTTGGTTGGACGCGATGATCTCAAAGGTCCTTTCCAACCATGAAGATTCTATGATTCTATGAATTGTTAGGGTTGGAAGGGACCTTAAAGATCGTCTAGTTCCAACCCCCGTACCATGGGCAGGGACACCTCCCACTAGATCAGGTTGCTCAGAGCCCCGTCCAGCCTGGCCTTAAAAACTTCCAGGGACAGGGCTTCCACCACCTCTCTGGGCAACCTGTTCCAGTGTCTCACCACCCTCATGGTGAAGAACTTCTTCCTAACGTCCAGTCTGAATCGACCCATCTCTAGTTTTAATCCATTCCCTCTAGTCCTACCGTTACCTGACATACTAAAAAGTCCCTCCCCAGCTTTCTTGTAGGCCCCCTTGAGATACTGGAAGGCCGCTATAAGGTCTCCTCAGAGCCTTCTTTTCTCCAGACTGAACAACCCCAACTCTCTCAGTCTGTCCTCACCGGAGAGGTGCTCCAGCCCTCTGATCATCCTCGTGGCCCATCTCTGGACACGCTCCAGCGCGTCCATATCTATCTTGTAGTAGGGGCTCCAGAATTGGACGCAGCACTCCAGGTGGGGTCTTACGAGAATGGAGTAGAGGGGGAGAATCACCTCCCTCGACCTGCTGGCCACGCTTCTCCTGATGCAGCCCAGGATACGGTTGGCTTTCTGGGCTGCTCGTGCGCACTTGCTGGCTCATGTTGAGCCTCTCGTCCACCAGCACCCCCAAAGTAGTACTGTTAGACTTCTTGTCTTTTGTTCCAAGACAAGGCAGATCCAGCAGCTGGATCCCTTCTATAGGTGCTTGTGGTAGTGGACAGGACAAGCCTTTCAGGCCACCAGCAGAGCAGCTATCACATGCCTGGGAAAGGCAAAACCCCATCGGCCACACTAGTGTTGGAAAGTGTTCAAGGGCGGCCCATGGCTGCCAGCTGGGAAAGGTCTCTAACAAGGTGGCTTCTCCCTGTAGGTCTCTGGAGCCTCTGGATCCTGAGGGCCCTTCCCCTCCTGTGCTCAGCACCTTCCTGCCCCCCGTCCCCAGCACTTCTCTTGACCCCCCAGAGCATTTTCCACTGCGGAAGACAGGTGAGGCCTTGGGGATAACACGTCTCCCTCCTGTGGCGATGCCCTCGCAGCCTTCTCGCAGGGGATGGCTGGAGTGGAGAAGCGGGGTGGCCTGGCCCCACAAAGCCCATCCAGCTTCGCCCCCATTACAGGTGAGGCCGGGACTAACCGCCTTGTCTGTTCGCAGCATCTGAGCCCAACCTGAAGGTGCGTTGCAAGCCCAGGAAGTGCCTTGACCGACGCAAGAACCCCCTGATGCGGAAGGAGAGCGCTCCCCCCTCGCTGAAGAGACGGCCGCCCGAGGCGATCGGTGAGGGCTTCACCTGGACGGTGTTACCGGGGGGGTTTGGAGAGACCTTGGGGCCAGGCTGGAGCAGTTACGGTCTGCCCAGGATCCTGTGCCGCATCTGCTTGGGGGCTATGGCTCTGGGGCTTGGCACGTTTTTGGTGCCCTCCTCGGGGCACAGCCCATGGAGGGAGCTCTCTGCCACGATGGTGCAGGGATAGGTGAATGAGGGAATGACGTTGCTACAGCTGTATTCTGCTGCTTTTTGGGCCCGTGATGGACCTACAAGGCTGGAAGGGTCCAAGGTCCTGAGCAAACGCAGCTGGTCAGGCTTCCTCACCGTGGTGCGGTGCCTGCCGGGCTGTCAGGACGGCTCCATCTCCACTGCGCCACGTACCCAAATGGAGGTTTGGCCCCTTTAGGCCCCAGGAGGAGGGTGGGAAGCTGTTAGAGGGAGGGAGGGCTATGAAGGGCTGGGGCAGGGACTGTGCAGCCCTTCTCTGGGTGCTTGTACCCGTCATCCCCATTTCTCTTCCTTGTGCAGACTCCTCCCCGAGCAGTAGCAGCACCCCCGTGTCCGGCTGCAGCTCTCCCAACGACAGCCTCCCCGCCGAGCATGGAGCTCTCCCGGCTGCCTCTGGCATGGCCCACGAGGTGAGCTCCGACAGCCTCGCAGCCAGAGGTCTTTCCTGGGGCTTCCAAGCAAGGGCTGGGGCTTCCTGACCCCAGGGTTGGGTGCCCTGATCTCCCACTCCCATCCTAGACTCAGGCGAAGGTAGCATCCCCCCCCAGGGACCCCAGCCCTGAACCCCGCTGCCCAGGAACTGCCCTTAGCCCTGCTCTCCCTGCGCGGTGGGATCCTCTGCCCTGCCCAGCGCGGCTTCTGACATGCTGCCCTCCTTCGCAGCGTGCATTTCTTGTCTCCTAGTGTATGTGCTGTCCCCACGGGTCTCCGACGCCCCGTGCCCTGGCCCCAGGCATTCCCCCAGCTGCAGCTGGGGCTCAGCCACCCTCTTCTGCTGCCTGGCCCGTGCCCGAGCTGCTTGTCCCACGCTGAGCTCTGCCGCTGCTGGAGCGGGAGACTAATGCATTGTGTTTGGTGCAGACACCCCTGGCCCAGCGCCTGATGATGCAGGAGAGCTCACTGGCCCAGTTTGCCCTGCAGAGCGCAGCCTCCCTTCCGGCCATCACGCTGGGATTGCCGGCTACCACTAGCACCAGGGTAGGTAGCCAGGTTGTAGGTAGCCCCAGAACTGGGCAGAGGGCCCCCCCTGGGCAGGGGAATCCCTTTCCTTTGGGCCTGGGGTTCCTGGGGTGATGGCAGCCATGTGCTGGCTCTGAGCGTTCCCAGGCGCTGCCCGTGGGCACGGTGGGGAGATGTTGTCCCCTCCCCGTGCTGTGTCCCAGCGGGTTGCTAACCCAGTCCTCCTCCTCTCTGCAGGGAGAGGCCGATCGCCGCCCCCTCTCCAGCCTGGCACACCGGGTGCCCGTGCTGAACGGACCTGTCCTCGCGGGCACCCACTCGCCCATGTTCATACCAGCTGGCTTGGAGCAGCACGAGGCTGGGAGCCCCTTATCCCCTCGGCTCCAGCCTGTCATCATCCTCGAGCCCTCGGTCACCCACGCTCCGCTGGTGGCAGGTAAGCGTTGAGCTCGGTGACAGACACGGAGGCTGTGTCAGCGCTGGCAGGGCTCAGTGTGGAGCTTCGCTTGGGGCAGGCAGGTTTTTTGGTGCCGGGAAAGCCCGGTGGCCTTGATTTTTCCATTACTCTCCCTTGAGCTGGGGCTGAGGGAGTGGAACGTGTTGACCCTGGTTCTGGCTAACCAGCAAGCGTGTCCTTGCCATGCATGAAACCAGAGTTGTGCAGGCACCACAGCCTCGACGATGCAGAGACATCCATAGCTTTAGCTCTTCCCTCCAGCTGCCCCTTGCCCTGCCTGAGCTGGGCTGGTGTGGGGCCGTTCACCCAGCCCAGAAGCCCCCTCCAAGGGGTTTTCCTGCCTCTCCTTAGGCTCTTGTGCCAGCAGATTTCAGCACAGACCCTGCGCTGAGCAGGGCAGCTCAGACCTCCTGGCTGTGCCTCTAACTGCCTTATTCCCCCCAGCCCCTCTAGGTAACCCCCTCTAATTGTAGCAGGAGAACTGGCTCCTTTGTGCTGGTTCCTGGCTCCATCTCTCCCTGCCCTGTGTTACCTGCAGTGAAGAAAGCTTCTCCCATTGAGGATGAAGCTGAGGGTGGTCTGAGATGATTGAGGTCAGCCAGATTCTGTCCCCAGGCCCCCGTGGGCTGTGTGATGCCAAAGCGATGGGGACAGAAGGAGGGGAGCCATAAAGGCACAGCCCATCCATCCTGGCCTACCAGATACCGGGCTCCAGGGCTGGGCGCTGTCTTTTTTAGGGCTGTGTGGAGACAGTCGGCATGGGTACAGACAGCGCTGCTCCTTGCCATGATGTGGACTGACAGCTCTGCGGGGTGTCACTGCCCGGTGGACAATGCCACCCCTCACTCCTCCTTCCTCTCCCCTCCAGTGCCAGGTCTGGGAACGGTCCCCTTCTCCTTCGCCCCCTCGCTCATCTCTGCAGAGCGCCTGTCGCTCCCAGGCCACCATAAACCGCTGGGCAGGACCCGCTCGGAGCCCCTGCCCCAGAACCCCAAGGCCATCCAGCAGCAACTGGTGTACCAGCAGCATCACACCCAGTTCCTGGAGAGGCTCAAGCAGCAGACACCTCTGGGCAAGGTAAGTTGTGGAGGAGAGAGATGCTAGAAGGGTGCAAGACGGCATCCCTGCCTGCTGGGCAGTGAGTACCAGGTGTCCAGGGCCAAGCCCTAGCCAGGCACGCCAGACCCTGCCTTGCCCGCACTCATAGCAGCAAGCCGAGGGTACCCGCTCAGCTTCCCTGGCTCCCACAGCCATCGTGCTCCTGCCCCGCGATGCCCTGCCACCCCCCATGGCCTTCTTGGCGTGGTCTGTCCCCTGCCACCTCTCTGTGCTCATTTGTGACCTCTCCGGCTGCAGCGCATGGCTAAATCCAGCGAGAAGCCCCGTCTGCGGCAGATCCCCTCCTCGGAGGACATGGAGGCTGAGGCGACCCTCCCAGAGGCCGGGGCTGAGAGCAGCGACTCGGCGAGGGCACGCGTGGAGCCCACGCGGCCGGGGAGCAGCGTGAAGGAGCCCGAGAGGACGCAGAAGATGATGCAGCCTCAAGAGGAGCTTGTCGTGCAGCAGGTACGCGAGAGCTGGGAGGGATGGGAGATCCCTGGGGAGGGGTCCAGGCTGCCAACCTGAAGCAGCCCTTTCCCTGCTGGGCACAAGGAGCCCATGGGGAAAAGGGACAATGCCTTCCTTGGCTGCCCCAAGCTGCATGGAGCCTTCGGGGTGGTTTGAAGGCTCGGGAGTGGGCTGTAAGAGGTGGAGTTCCTAGCCTTGTCCCTATCTCCAGTTTTTGCTTGGAGCATTAGTCCTGAACAGGCAGCATGCAGAGATATCCCTGCCCAGCAATTCGGGGCAATTCCTTTCTCCATCCCTTGGTGTCTCCCATTTGAGGCTTTGCACAAACCCAGCAAAGCTGGTAGCATCCTGAGCCTGGGAAGATTCAGATCAGACCCCAAGAGCCACCTCCGTAAAGGGCTGCTGTGTGGGTAAGGATGCAGGCACCACGTCCGTATCTTCCTCCAGCCCGGGGCAGTTCGCTGGGACAGGGACGAGAGCTGCGGCCACCCCTGGTGTCAGCAAGGCTGGGCATCGTCCCCGGATTGCTGGGCATCGTCCTCCGAATTGCGGCGCCTGCAGCGGGGCTGCCCAGCGCTGCGGGGCTGAGCCAGCAGAGAGCAGCAGATGCTGCGTGACATGTCCCAGCTCCTGCAGACCGCTCCGAGCCTCCCAGCATGGAGGGGGCTGTCGTAGCCAGACTCTGGGAGGGTGCTCAGTGCCAGGCTCCCTTCCCTGTGCCGGGTGATGCTGCCCTTGGTGCCTTGCTCCGGGTGCCGTGCTCACCGCCACCTCTCTCCATCAGGCCTATCTCTGGGATTCCTACCAGCGCGCGCAGCAGCAGCTCCTCAAGCGACAGCCCTTGGCTGACTCCCCCATGGTCCCCACCATCCATGCGGGGCACAGGCCCCTCTCCAGGGCCCAGTCATCTCCTGCCACCGCGACTGTCTCCCTTCCTGCCCAGGACACGGCCTCCAAGACGCTCTCCCTGTCTGTGCAGGAGCAGCCAGCCAAGCCGCACTTCACAACAGGTATGGCCCGGCCGCTGTGTGGGGATGTCACAGCTGGAGCAGCAGCAGGGGCTGGGGAACAAGAGCTGGAAGGGAGGTGGAGATGCCTGGGGGCAGCTTAGCACCAGTCCCAGTTGCTCCCAGACTCATAAATGCTTGGGAGTGCTCTGGCTGGCTGCAAAAAGAGCAGAACAAACATGATGGTCCCCTTCTCCTTTATCTAAGGTGGCTTTTCCAAGCAGGACTTGCCCATCTGGCCCCTTGACTTCCATTCTGGTCCAGCAATGCTAGAAAGGTTCAGCTCTCTCATATATCCAAGAAAAGATTTGCTTCAAGCATGTTGGGATGGAGGCTCCCATGGTTTGAGGGAGGTGTTTCAGTCAAACCAAATAGTTACGGGCATTTAGGATCTCCTGGAAAGGAGCTGAATTACGGTCAGGACCATGAAGACCCACCATCAAGACCTGGGTGTCCAAGCCCAGTCTCAGGACAGCAGCTCTCCTTGTGCGTTGCAGGGCTGGTTTACGACTCGGTGATGCTCAAACACCAGTGCTCCTGCGGTGACAACAGCAACCACCCGGAGCACGCGGGCAGGATCCAGAGCATCTGGTCCCGTCTGCAGGAGAGAGGGCTGCGCAGCCAGTGCGAGGTGAGCGCGGGCGGCGGGGTGGGAGCCGGATGCCTGTCGGGGGGGGAATGCTGGTACGAGCACATCTCATGCTAATGGTGGGATAGGGTATCCTCCTCCCATCTCCATCCCGTTTGCTCCCAAATCTTCTCAGCGTGTTTACCACCGTTGTCCAGAGGGTTTGGACTTGTCCCTTGCTGGCAGAGCCAAGTTGGAGCCTGCTGGTCTGACCGCCTCCGGCTTCGGATGGCAGCAGCAGGCTGATCTGCTGGAAGATGGGCGTAGGGAGAGGCGTGATCCCTACTCAGACGGGGTGTTTTGCCAACTGCGAACATCGGTGTCACTTCCAGTCTGTTAGAAACCTTGCCCTGGGCTGGCTGGGCTGACTGGTCCGTACAAGGCTCTGCATTTCCTGCCTGATCCCTGCCTGCAAATGAGGGGGTGCAAGAAGCACCCTGTTCAGCCTTGCAGCCGCCTCCCCGGCTGCGGTGACACGAGGTGTGACTGCGCTCAGACAGCAGGACATGCCACCTCCACCCTCGGAGGCTGCCGTGCTTGGGTGGGAGAGCCGGCATCTCCCACCTGGAGCGGCTTGTTCACAACCCCCGTCTGCCACAGTGTCTGCGGGGACGCAAGGCCACCCTGGAAGAGCTGCAGTGTGTCCATACCGAGCGCCATGTCTTCCTCTACGGCACCAATCCCCTCAACCGCCTGAAACTGGACAACGGGAAGCTGGCAGGTGAGTCCACGTCCACACGCTCCCTCGGGCAGCCGTGCCCTCGCCTTCTGCCCATGCTGCACAGCCGCTCCGGGTCTTGGGGCACCCCTGGGGACCATGACAGACAGCTGCTCTGGGGGCTGGTCCTAATTCTGGCCAAGCAACCAGGCCAAACCTCTCTCCTCGGTACCCCTGTTGCCGTGCACCGTCTCCCACCCATCCCCACTTTCTCAGCTCTGAAGTCCTCGCTGTCCCCTCTCTCTGCAGGGATCCTGTCGCAGCGGATGTTTGTCATGCTGCCCTGCGGAGGGGTGGGGGTAAGTGCTCCGTCTCTGCTCTGGGCGGTTTTGGACGGGGTTGTTCCTTTCATCTGTCCCCAGCAAGGGCCTCCTTGTGGGCTTGAGTGGAGACGGAGCTCCCGAAGCCTTTGGGCTGCCAAGGTTGGGTAGCCTCAGGTGGGAGCAGTCCATCTGTGAGCAAGATGCCGTCGTGTCAGAGCTTCCCCCTGCCCTTGGGATGGTCCTAAGCATCCCACCCTTGAAAGGGGATCCTTTATGGCTCCTTACTGCAAGGGACCCAGGAACCCAAAACCCCTCACGGCCATTTCCAAGAGCCTGGGGCGTCAGAAGGGAGCGAGCTGGTGGGATGGCTGGGGGGAAGCTGCAAACCGTGGTCTCCATTGAGGGAGGGGAGTGGTGTCGTGAGGGCAGCAGCTTGCCCCTTCCCTCCAGACACTTCCGTGGCCTCTCCTTTCACAGCTTGCCGCCCTGGTTTCTCTCCATTCATTGCGTTCTCCTCTCTTCCTCTCTCCCCCCTGTCTCTGTCCTTCTCTCTCTCTTTCAGGAAGGGTCTCACTCCATGCCTTCCTGCTGCCTCTTCTGGTTCTTCTCCTCTCCTTGCCCCCGCTGCTGGGCACCAGCTCTTCTCAGCCCTGTTTGCATCTACTTTCCCCGCTCTGCCTCCCCCTCCCTGCCCTCCTCTCGCCCGTGCCCTGACGGCGGGGGGGCTGGAGCTGCCCCTCTCCATGGGCAGAGGGGAGCCTTTGAGTTGCACACATGGAGTTGATCAGAAGAGACTTGAGTTTTCCGGCTTTGGCTCGGCCCTTGACGTGATCCTGATCAAACCAAGATGTTTGGTTAAACAATAAAATAAGATAAAGAAGGTAACGAGCGTTTTCTCAGTCACTCCTTCCAGCCCCCGGGTGCAGGGTGAGATGCGGAGCTCGACTGGGGGCTGGGGCTGAGAGCAGGCGGAGGAGCTGCCGTACTGGGAGCCGCTGGGGAGCTTGCCCTGTTGTGTGCGAGGTGGTCCAGCTCCACAGTGCCTGGCCCTTCAGCCTGTGTGGGGCTTCAGCCCCTGTCCCCGAGCAGCGGGTCTGGCAGAGAGCGTGGGTCCTGCGGCCGAGATCTCCTCCATCGATGCCTTGTCCCCGTCTGACCCATCCCCTTGCTTCCAGGTGGACAGCGATACCATCTGGAACGAGCTGCATTCCTCCAACGCTGCCCGCTGGGCCGCGGGCAGTGTCACCGAGCTGGCCTTCAAGGTGGCCACCAGGGAGCTGAAGGTAGGGTGGCTTCTTGTGGAGGTCCCAGAGCTGTGCATCGCCCTGCGGCTGGGCGAGATTGGGGCTGGGGGATCTCCCCAGCTGGCACCGGGTGCTCCCAGCCCTGCGCTGCTGTGGGCCCCGTCCCCGGCTGTCCCCATGTGGCAGGAACTGCCGGCCAGAGGGTGGAGGGGGGTGCGTGACACTGGGGGCAGCAGCTCTGATGACTCGCCTTTCTTTTGTCCCCAGAACGGCTTTGCTGTGGTGCGGCCTCCCGGACATCACGCGGATCCTTCCACTGCCATGTAAGGGCCTCTTTCTTCCCAAGCGGCAGAGCTGTGGGATGGCATGTGGGAAGCCCCAAAAAACATCTCCTTGGCTCAAAGTCACTCCAGACTAACCTCCCCCTGGCAGCCATCCATATCCCGGCCCCGGGGAGAAGAGAGGGCGAGCCCACCCTTCGGGAAGCGCGTTGTGCAGGAGGGAAGGGTGCTGAGGAAGGGCCGCAGAGCATTAACTGGTTTCGACTCCCTCTTTGCAGGGGATTCTGCTTCTTTAACTCGGTGGCCATTGCTGCCAGGCAGCTGCAGCAGAAAGGGAAACTCAGCAAGATCCTCATTGTGGACTGGGTAAGTCCCCTGGGTCACCCAGCGTGTCCCCGCTCCTCCCCGGTACGTCCCCAGGAGCGGGTGTCTGCACCTCCTCCCAGCTCTAGACCGGAGAGCAGTGAAACCTCCTCCTTCGGGGACCAGCTGCGTGGCTGGGACCCCCCCGGCGCGTCAGGGAGGGGGAGCAGGAGCAGATCCTGGGGATGGGCAACCCAGCCCTGGAGCAGGGTAGAGATCCAGTTGCTTTTAGCTCCGTTAGGCTTTTGGGCCGCCTTCAAGGCTGAAAAAAAGAGCCTTTTCCCAACCTCCCTCTCCCTCCAGGATGTTCACCACGGCAATGGGACTCAGCAGATCTTCTACAGAGACCCTGACGTTCTCTACATCTCTTTGCATCGTCACGATGATGGCAACTTCTTCCCCGGTAGCGGGGCCGCCGACGAGGTAAAAAGCACCGAGAGGCTGTGAGGTCCCTGCAGCTCTGCCCGGGGGTGGCAGTGCCGGTGACGAAGGTGACAGCCAGCAGAGCAGGGCGCTGCCGGGTGTGAGCGAGGGCAGTTTTGTGTGGGTGCCTTGTGGACTCGTTTCCCGTTGATGCCTGATCCTGCTTGGTTCAGCCGGCTGGCTGCGGGGCCGAGGCTTTGTCCCAGCCTGCAGCCGGCAGCCCGGGGACGGTGACTGATGGCTGCAAGGCTCTGGGAAATGTCAGGGAAACGCTGCAGCTTCTCCTGCTCTTCAGCAAGCTTTGCAGAGCCAGCCGGCTCCGGCGGCACAGGGCAGGGGGTCCGGGACACCCGGCCCTGCCTCCCCGCAGCCTGGCGGCGATGGAGCCCGCTCAGGGCACTGCGCCAGCATCTCTGCAGGCCACATCCAGACCTTCACTGCCGTCCTCCCTCCCTCACAGGTTGGTGCTGGCCCCGGCGAGGGATTTAATGTCAACGTAGCCTGGACTGGAGGGCTCGACCCCCCCATGGGTGACCCTGAGTATCTGGCTGCTTTCAGGTGCTGTTCCTTATATTTCTGCTCATCTCCTCCTTCCCTCGGTGTCGGGCTGAGCCAGCGCTTACCACCTCTTCCTTGGTTTTTTCCCCACGCAGGACGGTGGTGATGCCCATTGCACACGAATTCGCCCCTGATGTGGTGTTGGTGTCGGCCGGCTTCGATGCAGCTGATGGCCACCCACCACCCCTGGGCGGCTACAAAGTCTCTGCTAAATGTAAGGAGGTGGAAGCAGCGCCGCTGGCTGGGGGCGGGTTGTTCCGCTGCCCCCCCGGGCTGGGACCACGGCGTGTGGGTGGCAGCTCTCCAGGGAGCCAGGGAAGATCTTTGGGGTTGTACTGGCCTGGCGTCGAGGGCCAGGGCCCCAGCGTTCTGGGCAGGGAGGCTGACAAACGGCCCCTCGGGCTTCTCCTCCAGGCTTTGGCTACATGACCAAGCAGCTGATGAGCCTGGCTGGCGGAGCCATCGTCCTCGCGCTAGAAGGTGGCCATGACCTTACGGCCATCTGCGATGCGTCGGAGGCCTGCGTGTCAGCCTTGCTGGGCAACGAGGTGAGAGCTGAGGGGGGGCGGTGGCTCGTGTGGGTCGTGGCTGTGGGGCTGTAGTGATGCTGCGAGCCGAGCTCCGGGCACAGCTCCCTCCTGCTGACCCCCTGTGTCTTCCTTCGGCAGCTGGACCCTCTCCCAGAAGAAAGCATGAGGCAGAAACCAAACCCCAACGCTGTGCGCTCCTTGGAAGCAGTGGTCCAGGTCCAGAGTGAGTGTCCCGGGGGCTCAGAGAACATGCAAGGGCCAAGTGTTAGCGTTTCCTCCCCTCTCCAGTAAACCCCGTGACTTCCAAGGGGACACGTGGCATAAAAATCCCCAGTGGAGCCCTCCATCATCATCCTCCTCGTGGGAGGATGATGCCCCGCTCTCTGCAAGGGAAGCCTGGAGACCTGGGGCGCCTCCTGATTTTTGCTTCTCCCGCAGGTAAATACTGGGTGGCCGTGCAGCGCTTCGCCTCCAAACTGGGCTGCTCCTTCCTGGAGGCGCAGCACCACGAGGCAGAAGAGGTGGAGACGGTCACAGCCTTGGCCTCCCTCTCGGTGGCCGTGATGGTGGAGAAGAGGTGATGCTCTTAACTGATGCTGGGAGATGCGGGTGCCCCTCACTCCCTGCGTGCCTGGCTCCGAGCCGTGCTGTCACGGGGGTGGCAGCAGATAAAGGCCACGTCCCACCGCCGGATGAGCTTCTGGGAGGTGGGGACAGTGTTGGCTTTAAGCAGGTCTTGGGCTGTGAGAGGTAGAAATGACAACCGTCCTCCCCACCGAGAGCTCTGATGTGCAGCACTCACAGCCTGGCAGGTTTGGCCTCGGCGTTCAGCGTCGGTGGGTGGTGGGGTGAGGTCCCGCACCCCCACGGTCAGGACCTGGATTGGCTTCTGGGAGATTCGGTGCTGGGCTTTTCCCAAACAAGATGAAAATGAGACCAAATTCCCCTTCCTCCCTTGGAGACCGGAGGTGTGGAGGTTCATCACCTCCTTTCAGCCGGGTCCCCACCTGCCCGCCACCTTTGCTCATCCTCACCAGGACTCAGCCAGAGTCTACGGAGGTCTCGGTGGAGCGGGAAGCACTGGGAGGCTTCTTGTGTAGATGCCGGACTTGCCAGAAGGCCCCTCGATGCTGAGAGGGATGCGTTGTGTCACACAGGTCTCCTCCTTGTCTCATGTGTCAATATTTCTCCATTTCAGGCCGCAAGACGAGCCGATGGAGGAAGAGGAGCCCATGAACCAGTGATGAGCGGTGATGCTCTCTGCTCCCCTGCTTCCAGGATGTGGCTGGACTCTCCTGAGCCCAGCGCTCGCTCTTCACTCCTGGCTTCCCGTTTGCCACGTCATCCTCACTCCCCGAGTCACGGTCCTGCAATGGCATGGACCTTTGGCTGCCGCCTCTGCAGGTCTTCCACAAAGGATGCTCCTGCCGCCGCCTGGAAGACGTCCTCCTGCTCGGGACTGATGAAAAACCATGAACTCCCTCTGCACGGTGTGGCCTTGCAAACCAAGACCGTGCCTGCAATCAGTCCCCAACCTTCGGGACCTGCAACCCCTCTGGGGACACGTGTGAGAGGCCTCCGCCCCTCCGCCCGCGGTGGCAGCCAGGCGCAGACCTGCCCTTCTCCTGGGATCTTCCTCACCCTTGGGGAAGGGGGTGGGTGTTGGGATGGATGTTGTGGCCGTGCTGCGGGTGGTTAAAGCCGCCTTCGGGACTGCACCCAGAGCTCCTCTCCGGCCGGGCAGCGATGCCTTTGAGAAGCAGCCTTGTGTTTTCTCGGGAGGGACAGGCTCTCCGTGTCTTCTCGCGAAGGCTTCCTGGTTCCCCTTCCTCCGGTAGGGCGCAAAGCGGGAGCGAGCGCGACAGCGACGTGGGGTCTGACCTCCTCCTGCGTAAGAAGGGTTTGGGCAGCTGTGGCTGATGCGCCCATCGCCTTGCAGCTGGGGAAGAGCAAGGGCTGGAGTGTCTGCAGTGCCCAGGATCGCACCCGTGGGACATCCTAACCACTAACCAGAGCGCGAACCCTCTGGTCCCGGGGCTCTGATTTGCACTATGTACAATTTGACGTGTGCTAATGTGAACCTTACGTACTCTTCTTTCCATGGGAATTTCGGGAACAAACACCTCTTCGTGTGGACGTTGCCAAGGTGCCTTGAGCCCTTTTCAGCCGCCCGCTGACCTGAGGATCCGTATCCATGTAGACCCCTGTCATCCCTAAAGCAGGGACAGCCCAGCCGTCTTCCCGTCACCCCCCCGAGCCCACCCAGCGCCCCCACGGGCTCCTCTTCTCCAGTTGAGCTCAAATCAAGTCCTGTCACCCTCTGCTTGGGCTCCGCTCCCCCAGGGATGCCCAAAGCCCCATCCATACGCCGCCGATCCCTCTGCTGTCTCAGGGTGGCAGTGGCAGCGTCAGGCCCCCCAAAACGAGGTGTCCAGCTAGATTTGCCGTCTTCCCATCTCCTACCGCAAAAGGGCCTCGTGTGGCTCATCGCCCCGAGACCACGTCTTCCCCACGTCCCCCGGGTTGCCCCCACCGGGACAGGTCCCCGCTCGGCTGTCACGGTGCTGGGCTGCAGCCGGGTTTGGGGACAGCTGGGCTGGAGGGGGGGGGGGGGGGGCTGGACGGGGTGCTGAGGAGGTGGCCAGGCTCCGTCTGCGGGCGTAGGGAGGAGATTTTGTAAAAAAAAAAAAAAAAACAAAAAAAAAAAAAAACAGGTAACAAAGAAGGAGAAAAAAAAAAGGACCTTGGAAGAATAAAACATTTCTGTGTCTCAGAGCGCCCAGAGCCGGGGCCCAGCAGAGACTGGGGAGGGTGCGAGATCCCTTACAGCTGAGTGACGCGCAGAGAAGCCGTCGTGGCCGCACCGTGGCACTGCCCCTATCCCCCTCCTCTGCTGCAGCTCAGGTCCCGGCGCTCACCCTGCGAGGTGGCCCTGGGATGGGCACCCTCCGCGGCAGCCTCTGGCTGGGCAGGAGGAGGGAGGGCCGCACATTGCAGTGGGGCAGCTTGGGCGGGAAGGGGTTAAAAAGCACCCCAAAACCCTCTCCCTGTCTTCTCCAGGCATGTGTAGATCCTGTCCCTCCATGCTGTGGGTCTCCCCCCTCGGGGGGGGGGGTGTAGGGTGGTGGGAAGGACCTCCTGCTCCTCCAGCCTTGGGGCACTTGAGCGTTTCTGGTGTCCCCGAGGCCGGGCTGGTGCTGCCGCCCCTTCCCCAGTGCCCACCACTGCAGCCCCTTCCTCCGCTCCGTCCCCTCGGCTGAGCCGGGCACCCCACAGCCCCCCGTGCCGTGGCTCCTCCAGTGCCACCGCCTCTCCCTGCCTCAGCCCCCCCCGTTTCCCGTCCCTGCGCCGTCCCAACCTCATCCCCATTCCTCCCAGGGGGTCCCAGCTGGACTCAACGCCGCCGCGGGAGCGACGTTCCTGCTGCGACGTGGCCCCACGGCCGCTCCTCGCCTCCGAGGAAGCCCAAAGCTCGACACCGAAGGGGAGTTTGTGCCCCAGGTCCCTCCAGGAGAAAGCTCTGGGTGCGACTGGGTGAGCTCGGCTGCGGAGGCTGTTGCAGAGGGACGTGCCCCGAGCAAACGGCCTCTTTCCCCATTTCTTGACTTCTCCAGCGTTCAACGTTTCTCAGGTTTTTCTCTGGCTCTATCAGGGCAAGATACCAAAGGGGGAAAAAAAGCTGCGATGAATTAAGCTCATGAATTCAAGGGCTGGCCCTTCCCCGCCCCCAGCCTGGCAGCGAGCACCCAGCGGGAGCGTCACCCAGCCCGGGCTGGGGGGGGGGTGGGTGGCCCAGAAATCCTTCATCCGTTGGCACCCCGTGTCCTAGGTCACCCCAAAGCGGAGCCGAAACCCCGAGCAGCCCCTCTGCATTCGCTGCCCCGTGGTGTCACCCACCCCCCGGCCCGTGCGCCGAACGGCTCGCGGGAAGCACCGGCCCCAGTTGCCAACTGGTCGCTTGTGGTTTCAACCCCGGAGCTGGGGCCGAGTGACGTGGGGGGGGGGGGGTGTGTGTGAGGTGGGGGCGTTCCTGCCGGTGCATTTCTTTTTCTAGCAGTTATGTGCGTGCTTGGAAGGATCCTTCCTCCCCATGGGGTGGCACCGCCTCGTCCCCAGGTTTCCCCCCCCCCAAACACCTCTTTCAGCGGCGTCCGCTGAGCGCAGAGGCTGGAGGGGGTGGTGGTGGGGGGGGGTCCCATGGGTGGTGGCCCTGCCGCGGTGATGCTGAAGCCCAGGACTGGGTGGGTGCGTCGCTGCCTGGGTGCTCCCGCTGCTTCTCGGCGGAGGGATGGAGGGAACGGACCTCGCCGAGCTGCCGTCTGCCCGATTTTAGCAGCCGAACGTCAGGCTCCAGGGAGGGGGTCCCCCCCCCTGCCTCCCCCCGGCCCCGTAGCCCTCCCCGTGCGTCCCGGACCAGCACACGCCACCCCATTGTAACCGGAGAACGGGACCAACGAAACAGCCCACGGAAGCCGCTCTCGCCATCCAGCCGCCGGGAAGGGCTGTTGGCCTGACAAGAAAAGCCACGTGGCGCCGTGGCCACCCACGCCAAGGGTGCTGTGGGACACCCAACGTCCTGCTGGGGCGGCCGTCCCTCGGGGACAGGGTTTACTGGAGGGGGGGGGGATCCCCCAAGGCTCGTGGCGATATAAGGGCCAGAACATCTCCGGATCCATCCCTCCGGGCCCCAAACACCTTTTCCCCCCACGACTTTCGGTGTCTTTGGGAACAGCGGCCACGCTCCCGGCCGGGAGCACGGGGCGAACACCCAACACCTTGGTTCAGATTATTGGTCTTTCCTCAGGGCTGATGTTTTGCTCGTTTTGAAATAAGTCGATATAAGGATTTTTTTTTTTTCCTTTCCCCCAAAAAGACTCAAAAAAATATCACTTTAAAAATCATTTTTCAGAAGATCCTTCGCCCTTTTTTAAAAAATTAAGAGTTGGGAGCCTGACTCGCCACAAAGTGCTTTATTTTTAAAGCACGTTTTGTTTTATTTTTTGTTTTTTTGAAAGAAAAATTCTATTTCTAAACATGGTTTCGTTTTCCATCTGTAAAATGCTTCCTCTGATGCCGGCAACGAAGCCACCCACGACCCTCTTTTGAATGGAATTTTTATTTGGTGGTTTTTTTTGTTTTTTTTCCTCAGCACATTCAGGTCTTTTTAAAGGCGGGAGGGGGGTGTGGGGGGGGGTGGGGTGTCTGTCAGCTCCCCGGGGCAGGGAATCCACTCGCGGCGTATGTAAAAATGGAGATTATAAAGAAAAAGGTGGCCTGAGCCTTGCTGGCGCTTCTCCTTGGGGGTCTCCGGTGTGGACTAAAGCCTGAGCACTGAGTGAATCCGCTGCGGAGTCGTTATTTGTGCCGCTGCCTCTCCCCCCGCGGGTTATTCCGGGTTGCGCCTCTGCTGCAGCCTCGCTTGCCGGGGCTTTTTTTTTATTTTTCCCTGTTTTTCTGCTCTAACGTGCAAAAAAAAAATATAGCTGCTTCTCTTTTGCCCAACGTAAAGAAAAAGCGGCCGAGCGCCAGCGCCGACGGAGGGCGCGGGGAGGGGGGGGGGTGGGCGTGCGGCCGCGCCGCCTCCTGCTTACGACGGGCACCGTCTCCTTAGGAAACGGGAAGGGTTGAACCCCGCAAAATTCCCCCTGGACTTTATTGGGATCGTCTGGAAACCCCGACACTCACCCGTCATCCCGCCGAAAGAGCCTGAATCCCCCCCCCCCGGAGCAGCACCGCTCCCGAGATGTCCCCGAACGCTCCCGAGATGTCCCCGAACGCTGACGAGATGTCCCCAAACGTTCCTGAGATGTCCCCAAACGCTCCCGAGATGTCTCCAAACGCTCCCGCTCCCGGAGGGAAGGGCTGCGTGTGACGCCTCCAGCCTTCTTTTCCAACAGTTTCGAAGAAATTGGGTTGTTCCAACGGAGCGGCTGATTTGGAGAGGCGGCCCCGGGATGCGAGCGCGCGGAGGGTGTCGCAAGCCTCGGGGGCTGCTTGGGGGTGGTTCGGCAGCCCCCCGCGATCCGCCCCGGGGGCCAGGCAGCAGCTCCCGCCGTGGCATCGCCGCAGAGCTCCAGAGCGGGGTGAAAGCGGAGCCGTGCTGGGCTCCCGCGCTCCGTCCTCGGCCGAACCCTCGGGCGCTGAGTTCTCACGTCCCCGGGGAGGGGGGGGGGCTCCGGGAAGCGGTGAGGAGCAGCCCAGCGAGGGGCCCGTCACCCCGAAAAGGGTTTTTCTGCCCGGTCCTTGCCGAAGGCAGCTGCCTGCGCGTCCTGGCAGTGGGGGGAAAGTCGGGGGGGACCGAGCCCCCTGTGCCGAGGACGTCGCCTTCCCTGCAGGCTCGGAGGAGAAAACTCGCCTGGTCCTTACCTGCGAGTCCGAAATAAATTACACCCTTCAAGAGTTTCACACGCAACATCGTTCCAAGCCAAACCAGCCGGGTCCTGGGTCGGGTGACCCTGCCCCAGCCCCGGGGTGTGGGGGGGTCCGGGGTGGGGGGGGCGTCCTGCTCTCCCGCTCACCGGGGAGGCTGCTGGCGCTTCGTTGGGTGCCGGAGGAGAGCGGGGCGGCTGGGTCCGGGTGCTGCCTGGGCGCTGGCGAGCTGCGGCTTGTTTCCGTCGCGGCGGAGGCGGGAGACCTAAGGGAGAGGGGCAGGTCAGCCCGGCTGCCAAGATGCCGAGGGTTTTTTGGCTCAGCGCGGCCAGCCCCGGCTTCCCAAAATCGTGCACGATCCGGCACCGGGCTGGGAAGAGCCGCGTTCGGTCGCTGGCTCCCGACAACTTCGTGCTTCGCATTCGCAGACTTCCCCGTGGCCGCAAGGGTTTGCGTGGGACGCGCCGGGGGAACGGCCCCACACCTGAGCCCGCCACCGTGAGCCTTCCGCAAAAAATCTCAGCTTTTACCCCAAATACGCTTCGCTGGGAGGACGGGGAAGGAAAGCAGCCGAAGCGCTCATCTCTCCTTCCCTCCGCGGGGAGGCCCGGCATTACCCCGTGGTGAACTGTCCCCTCTCCAGCCCGGAGGGTGACGGGGTGTCCCCAGGGCGGGTGACTCTGGAGGGGACCCCGCGGAGCCGCCGGGCGCCAAGCGGGAGCCGGGGTTGAACCGGGGCAGCCCAGCCGGTGGCCTGAGCCGGACCTTGGGCAGGGGGAGACGGCTCCTGCCAGGGCTGGAGGAGATGAGAAACGGCTCCGGCGGGTCCTGAGGGACCTGGCACGGGGGGAGTCGAGCCCTGTGGGGCAACGGCTCCGTTCTGCTGGCCCTGGCGCTCTCTGGGCTTCCTCCCCGTCACCCCCAGGCCCCTGGCTTTATTTCATCCCCCCTCCCTGGCTTTGCCTCCTGCTTTTCTAGTGCCGCCTTGCGCAAGAGCTGAGGCCTTTAACTCTCCGGAGAGGAGCCTGGAGAGGAATAAATCAAACCCTGCAGTAATTCAGCCCTGGGCACGGCTGAGGTAATGCGGCCGGGGGCCGGCGGGCTGCTGGGGGCACCCTCTCTGCCGGGGCTGGCAGACGGGACAGAGCCTGCCCGAGCCGGGTGGCAGAGCGAGAAAAAAATCCCCAAATCCCGACGTGTGGGACCCTGGTCCGAAAGGTCAGTGATGTGCACATCCACGGAGCTCAAGGGCAACGGTGCCCGGCACAACGGGCAACCAGAAAGGCCGGTATCCAAATGGCACGGCACAGGGATGTCCTGGGATGCGGGAAGAACGCGTACGAGCATCTCAGCCCAGCTCATACGAAACTTTATCATCTCCCCCTGCCTCACGGCATGGCCATGTCTCAAGCCAGGGAGGTCTAACGCCCAATAACGTGCTCAGGGCGTGATTTTGAAGGCGAGGGAAGAGCCTCCGGAGGACCCCAGCCCTGCTCGAGCCTGCGGGGCTTGGGGACGAGCGCTCACGGGGCTGGGGTGGACCAGACCACGGAGCCGGGGACACGCGTTGCTCTGGAGCCCGTCCTCAACGCCCCGGCTGACGACGGCCCTCCCTCCGCTGCGTTAACACCCTCGTCTCTGCTCAGGTACGGCCCTATAAAAGGAAATTAAATGCAAAGCCCGTCTCGTTAACGCGTCCTCTCCATTCCCCCTAGATCCCAGGTGCATTCCCGTGACATTCGGCGATGAAATACGGGCTCGTTTCAAAGGCATTCCTCTGGGCTAAGCGAACACAGCTGAGATCTAGCGAGCCCGTCTCCTCGCGGGGATCGTAAACCGGCAGACGTTTTAACGCTCGCGAGGGCTGGCTCCGTAATTTTATCTCTGTTTTAATTTTAACTAATCCTGAGTAGTGCTGAGAACCTGCCTCCCTGCGATGGAGAGGAGCCTGGTCCCCCCGGGCGGGTTTGGTGTTGAGTTCTTCCGTCTTTAATAGAAAGGCGGAAGTTTTTGCCGGAAAAAGGTTTTTCTGGTGGTGAAATTAACTGCAGCCCCCGTCGCCCTTTGCCATGTCCTTGTGCCGGGTGCTGTCATGCCGGGGGACCTGGAGAGGGATGGCTGGGCAGCCTGTGGCTCTCCCTGCTCCAGGCTCCGGGAACTGCGGCAGAGCAGTTTCGGGACACCAAGGTGATGGCGCCCCTTGCTCCCGCACAGCGGTCGGGGTGTCCCCTGTGTCCCCCGACAGCCCCGGCATGGGGTGGGCTGGTGGTGGTGGGACTGAGCATCCCCAGCCCCATCTGGTCCTGCATCCTTACCCGGAGCCGCTGCGGGAGATCAGCCCCGGGATTTTGGGGGACGTCCCGCATCCCTCATCTAGGGCAGCTCCTCCTGCCCCGGGGCACCAAGGCTGGAGCCTTCAAGGCACCAAATGTGTCCTCTTGTCCCTGGCCATCCTGCAGACGCCGTGGCTACCCCGGCTCTGCACTGCTGGGGGAAGACAGCAGCCTTTGGAGGAACCTTCTGGCCTCGAAACCTGCTCCACGCCGGAGCAAGGAGGAAATCCCAGAAACACCCTGCATGGACGGGGGCACGGAGCACGACCGGGACTTAACACGGAGAAAGGAAAAAAAAATCACCCAGGCAGAGATTTCCCAGGGTTTGGGCAACTCCTTGGCACTTCTGGGACCTCAAAGCAAAAGCGAAAGCGAGATGGTTCCTCCCCCGCTGGACCTGGCCGAGGAGGAGCCCAGCTCCCGGCGGGTCCTGGGCCACCAGTTTAACCAGCAGTGAACGAACGGACCCACTTCTCGCTATTTTTGAAGGACTGAGCCAGGGTGGCAGGGCAGACGGGACGGCGCTTTCTTGCCGGGCTGCAGAGGGATCTCAGCTTTTTGAAGCAGACGCTGCTTTAAATGCGTTTTCTGAGCAGATCCGAACAGGGAAGGGAGCTCTCCCCGAGCTCCTTTAATGCCCTGGTGCTTTAATACTGTGCAATGAGACGTATTTATAAATAAAAGAAAATGAAACATCCGCCCGACAATGCAGACTCCAAGCAAGAGCAACAGTCCCCAAAGGGAAGATTTATCCAAGGTCTTTCAGGATAGACAATTAAGCGAGGGCAACGCGAGAAAGACAATAAATCCAGGGAGACAAATGAAGGGCAAGGAATATCACCCCTTACAACTCCGCCAGTCTTTCCCCCCCAGCAGTTTCAGCTTCCAGCCTCATTTTCTCCTCCAGCAGGAAGAGAAAGCATTTTAATGTGCTCAAGACTCCGCTGAAAAACCGTGAGCTTGGGGGACTTCAAACATTATTTTTCTTGCCTGGGGGCTCAATGCCTCTTTCCCCGGATGATGTCTCCCGGTTAACAAGGGCATATCCACATCCAGCTTTTCCAGCGCCCTTTGATATTTAATAGGCTGGGTTCTAGCGGAGACCAGTTTGCCGGCGCTCGCAGCAGCCGTTCGCTGCTTTACATTATGAAATTACAGTCCCATTGCAAGCGCCGGGTTAATTCACTTACGGGAGGGAGCCGCAGCCTTTCCAACCCCGGCAGCGCTTCCCCTGGGGCTGCTCCTTCCTTTTCTTTTTCGGTCTTTGCTTTGCAAATCCTCCTCCCAATTACCTCCCTGCCCAACCGGGAGTTGCTAATTGGTACCCGAATACCGCTGCAGGTTGGCACAAAGCAGATTATTATCTGTTCAGCTGAAGGATGCTTTGCCTCCAGGCAAGAGCCGGAGCCGCTTGGGATGAATATTAACCAGCAAGGATGAGCACACTGAGAGCACGGCGCTCACGGCACATGAGGGGTTCTACACGGAGGCTTTTCCATTGAGCGGAGAGGTCTTTAAGATCGCTGAGGGTCTATAATTCCTCTGTTTATCTTGGGAGCACAATTCCTGCCAAGCGCTCAGCTTAAATAAACCTGTCCGCAAGCCAATGACCGGCGGCAGAGCCACACGTCGGCCCACACGCGCAACCGGGAGTGGACACGCGTGTGCTGAGAGCCCCGAGTCCGGGGGCGATGGGCAGAGGACTCCAAACCCCCCACCTCCCCGGGGCGAACAGCCCTTTACCTGGGCTTTAACGAAGAGCGGGGACTGATTCCACCTCTCTTGAAACCCAGGAGCGGGGCAGAGCCCAGCCCGGAGCATCCCGCGGCCCCCCGGGATGGGAAAACCCAGCTGGAAACTGGGAAACTCACCGGGCTGCAAAAATGTGATGCCCGGAAGATGGTGAGGGAGACTCTGGAGGGGGGATACGGGCTCTGCTCGGGGTGGGGGTGGGGGGGCTCAGCATCCTGACTGTCCCCGGCAGATTTTTGGCTTCTCGAAGTGAAGACAAGTGACCACACGCTTCCCTCCTGGCTGGCCCCAAGGGGAAGGTGCCCCGGTGGCACCCAACCCCGGCAGAGGGGCGGCAATCCTGCTGCCCGCACGGACAGCCTTCCCCATCAGTTTTTAAACAATGGGTTCTGCCCCAAATAATTAAGGTCTGGACACAGATTCAGAAAACTGGCAGTTTTTCTGTTGGTTAGAAGAGATCTGAGCGAGCTTTGCAGGAAAAGAAGAGTTTAAATGTGGCACGTCCTTCAATGAAATCCCCCCTGGGAGCTGGTCAGCATCCTTACCCGGCAGCTGCACCTCTGCCTGCGGATCTGGCCTGAAATTCAGGGCTGTTGGTGGCAAATCCCGAAGGCAGGAGTGTCGGGGGGGGGGACACCGGCCACAGCAGAGGGTCCCCCACTGCCCAGGCATGACTTGGGCCACTTTGCAGGAATTTGCTGTGATTTATTTTGTCTCGGAAAGGCCACTTTCCTCCCTTTCCCACTCCCTCTGGCCTTTCAAAATGAGAGACCAGGGTGGAGAGCAGATTTTTTTTTTTGCATTTTGTGGCACGATGGCTTTCCCCAGCCGTACCCTAAAGGCGGAGGTGCCGGCAGCCCATCGCCCTCGGGACTGGTGCTCCCATGTCAGGCGGCAGCATCGTGCCAGGTCCCTGCTCCAGCTGGGTGATCAGGGTGTTAATTTGGGTCCTGCACCCGCTCAGCACCTCCCATCACAGGCTCTGGACTGGCCGGTGGTATAAAGATGTTGCTTCTGCCACCGGGAGCCCCCGTCTGGGCACCGGCACCCGCGTCCCGGCACCGGCCGGCCAGGAGGAGGAACGGCACGCAAGGAAGGTACGCCAGGCTGACCCCAATTGTTGGCAGAAAATAAGAATATAAGGCTTTTCCAGGTTGAAATACGAATAAAAGCGTTTTCCACTTTGCAGCCCTTAGTGGTGGGTGTAAGAAAAAGCAGAGTCCTCTTGCGGTTGGCTTCCCCAGAGGCCTCTCACCCCAGCGCCGGGGCCGACACAAGGCAGAGGCTACGAGCCAGTGCCCGGGGAAAGCCAGAAGCCCTGGTCCTGTTTAGGGGACAACGGGGACTCTCGGGAGCAGGGCTGGGCTCCCATGAGGTGTTCCCAAAGTCCACAGCTTGGGAATGTCCTCCAGAGCTTTCCGCTCCTGCTCATGGGCTGCAGGAAACGTTAGCACGTATCTGACCCTTCTCCCTTCATTCCCTCTTTCTCCCAGCCCAACGAGACCTAAACCACCGAAAATCAGATTATTCCCCTCTCAGCAGCTTTGCCGGTGGTTGAAAGGATGCTCAGGTGGCGGCTGGATGGTGCTGAGTACACCAAACAAGGGGTGCAAGCGGGCAGACCTCGCTGCCCCGGTGCCCTCGCTCGGTATTTCATGCCCTGCAGCGTTGGGTGCCTACAGATCCGAGGGGACAACAGGTCCCGTCTTACCCGCGGGGCTTTAGGAGAGGGACGGGAGAAAGCCTGGCCGGCTCCAGGGCCACCCAACGGCTTTGGCTTGGGGAAGGGCTGCCCGGTTTCGCCGGGGCGGCGAGGACAAGGTGGGCCCGGTGGGAGCAGCAGCAGCAGCAGTCGTCGGCCGATGGCCGCGGGGCTGACGCTGGTCTCGCTCCTGCCGTTTTGACACCTCGGTAACCCAGGCACATTCGGGAGGGTGTCTGCTGATTTATGCACCCTCCCGCCTTACCGTGGGAGGATAAATCAGGTTTTTAAAGCCCTCGTTTTAAACCTTTCACTAGCCTGCCCCGGACCAGACCCCGCTAAATGAGATCAGTGGCTGTAGGGCTCCGCTCGGCCCCCTGCAACGTCCAACCGGCCCCGGCGAGGCTGGGAATCGCCACCTCCTCCGACCGCCGGCCTCGGTGGCGTCTGGGGCTCGTTAAAGCAAATCGCCTGCACGTGGAGCCTGAGGAGGGGGCGGCTGCCGCACGTTCCCCCTGCAGGACCGGGCTGGGGGGGATGCGCGGAGGCTGCGGGAGGTGGCGATACGTACCCCGGCTCAGTGGGACGCGGACATGGACCAAGCCCCTTCCATCCTCCAGACGGAGAAGGCGTAGCTGAGCCTCTCGTGGGCCAGGTAGTTGCAGCTGGTGATCTTGTGGTCCAGCTCATCGCTCTGCAGGACCTGGTACAAGAAGTCTATGTAGCGGGCGGCCAGCTTGAGGGTTTGGATCTTGCTCAGCTTGTCGGAGGGCAGCGTGGGGATGATCTTCCGCAGCTCCGCGAAGGCGTCGTTGAGCGACTGGGTGCGCTGGCGCTCCCGCACGTTGGCGATCACGCGCTGCGTGTGCACGTCCTCGAAGGACTGCGGGACGGGGCTGCGCTTGCTCCGCTTGCCCTGCGGCGAGGGGGCCCCGCAGTCCTCCGCCGCTTTGCCCCCCTGGCCGCGCTTGCGGAGGCATTTCTTGTGCAGCCGCTCGCCTTCCTCCTCGCTGGTGACCAGGCTGCCTTCAGGGGAGTCCGGGCACATGCTTTCCTCTTTCATCTTCTCGGCACCTCGCAGGCGAAGGGCTCTGGGGGGGTCTCAGGAGACGCGGCAGCCGCAGCACATGGGTGAGGTGGCCTGGAGAGGAGCCAGCGCCCGCTCAAGAGGTGCAGCCTGGAGCATCCGCCCTTCAGCCTCCCCAAACCTCCCAAGCCTTGCGGAGCCCTCCAAGGAGCTCGGTTGGTTTTTCCTTTGGGCTACGGAGAGGAGGGCGTTCGGATAACTTTGGGGAATGGCTCTTGCTGATAGGGCGAGGAGAACCGTGGGCGGACCAGGCACAGACCAATGCAGCCGTGCAAGGTAACGCAAACATCAGTGGAGCTTATGGGTTCCAGATTTCCTCCCTCCCTCCTCCACCGGCACCCCCAAGCCCTCCGGCACAGATGCTCCTGCCTGCTGCCCGGATGTCAAGGGACATTGCCTATGCTAATGTGAGCACCAGCCATGGCGTTCAGGGCAATCTTTTTTGATTTTTCGTCTTTTTTTAAGATCTTTTTAAGCCCAGTTGACCCTACAAAAGCCAGCCAGAAATAGTCACTTGTCCAGTTTGGAATAGGAGACTTTTATCTATGAGCGTTTCAAGTGGAAATGTGGAGCAATGGGTGTTTCAATGAGCAATACACGATATGTCCTGAATCCAACGGAAGGAGCAACAGTGATAGGCATCCATACTGCTCTTCAGAAATGGCGTAATTCAAAATGAACTTGAGTTTGCGACCATCCATCCATCCACCCACCCACCCATCCTTTCATCCATCCACTCACCCACCCATCCACCCATCCACCCATCTACCCATCCACCCACCCATCCATCCGTCCATCCATCCATCCATCCATCCATCCATCCATCCATCCATCCATCTCTCTTCCTCTGTCTGCATTTCTGGCAGTCTACAACAGCCCTTATTATACAGATGGAAGGAAGCCAACATTCATCCACTATCATATTCCTCTCAAATAAATACGGCAGCTATTGCAGATAGGGAGGGTGTAACAGGTCCAGACCCCATTCCTGGCTAGATCCACAGCCAGTTCAGCCCCTGATTTCCCCAGGAAATGAAGCGCTGTAAGCCATATCACTTCTCTACACCACTCCTGAGCTTGTCTATAAATAAATCCACTTTCTCCTTCCTGCAGAAACGCTGGAGAGTGGCACCTCTTTGAGCCAAGGTTGGAGGTCCAGATCCACACTGCCAAGCCATAAAATATTCTGCACAGGTCCCGCCTTATATTGGCTAGTTTTCAGCCCTCTGTTATCACACCAGTAGAATCAGCACATGAAACTGGAGTCCATTGATGGCCCACCATCGTCCCACGTCCAGCCGCCTGTTCCCAAAGAACTCCCACACCTTTGGGAACCCCTAGAACCTTCCCATCTGCTGTTTGTGCCCTCTGCCTCTCCAAGGTGTGCCGTCTTCAGTGTGTCTTGACCTCGTCCAAGCTGTCTCTGCTCACAGAATCCCAAAACCATAGAATGGTTTGGGTTGGAAGGGACCTTAAAGATCATCTAGTTCCAACCTCCTGTCATGGGCAGGGACACCTCCCACTAGCCCAGGTTGCGCATCACGTTCTCCTGGCATTGGTCTCTGCTCGGGAACTCTCACCTGGAGTCTCTTTGGAAGGACACTGAAGTCCTGGCACGATGCTCCTTGGGGATATTGGGTTCCACCCCCAGCAGAGCTCCATAGCGCTTCCTACAATCTTCCTTTGTTCTGTCCTATAATGAGAGCACAAAGGGTCATTATGGGGACGATGTAGTTTAAAGCAGTATCAGTAATTCATCAAAATAATTAAAATCATATCAACAAAACATAAATTGTTGAGCTGACATATGCCTATCTCTTTATAGATATTTTTAAATTAGCTCCTTTTTATAACACCTAACAAGTTCCCATACTTGTTATAATATATTTTACTAACAAATACAGGATGTCCTACCAAGTTCTCCTACACTGACGAGCCTGCACCGTGCTGCAGTGGGATCCCCACCTACCCCCAGACCGTCAGCGACGGGGATGGGGCAACTCTGGCTGAGCGGGACCAGGAAGCTGCGGGAGAAACTCCTTCAGAAGGCAGCGACCTTTTCTTTTGTTTTGTCTTGCTGCGTATAACAAATTAATATTCTCATCTTGTCAGTATTAGCTTCATCCTGACTAACGTAGACTCCAGTCTTCTTCTCCTGAACCTCTCTCTGTTCAAGGACCTCTGGCCTGTCCCCTACATCCTGAAGAGGAGGAGGAGGAGGAGGAGGATGTCCTCTTTGCTCTTTGAGGTGGGGCTGAATAAGAGCAAGCGGCTTGGCCAACTTTGCTTGAGCAAGATACACCCATTTCTAGTAGAAAAACCTCAATTCGAGCTCAGCTACAAGGTATTTCTCAAAAAGGTGCTCCATAGACCTGCCAAGCATCTGTAGACTTGCTGACCAGACGCACGTCACCAGTGTCCACCAGTGTGTGTCTGGTGGTGGACCGGTGTCCATCAGGGCTCACAGCAAAACCCTTTCCAACCCCTTTGTCTCCCCAGTTACACCCGCTTGGATGCTGCCTTTTCACTCGGGGTGCAGGTGCCCTGCAGGGGCTTTTCTCTATTTTAAGGAAATACGTGTTTCTCTCAAACCTCCTTCATGCTGGGTGGGGGCCCAGGTGAAAGGGCAACTTCAAAGAGCCACCTTGGCCCCTGTCCCATGGAGCCCTGAGTGATGCTGGAGGACGGAGGGTGTAGCGAGGGGGAGGTTGGTCTCTTCTTCTAATAACAAGGGATAGGAGAAGAGGATACAGCCTCAAGTCATTCCAGGGGAGGTTTAGGATGGATATTAGGAAAAGCTTCACGGAAAGGGTTGTCAAGCACTGGAAGAGGCTGCCCAGGGAAGGGGTGGAGTCGCCATCCCTGGAGGTTCTTAAAAGTCAGGCGGACGCGGTGCTGAGGGACGTGGGTCAGTGGTGGTTCGGGCAGTGTTGGGTTGATGGTTGGACTCGATGATCTCAAAGGTCTCTTCCAACCAAAACAGTTTTATGATTCTATGATGTCAGATCTGAGAGGGCTTTGGCTCAGCCCCATCCTCCCTGCGCTCGTGTCAGGGATGGTGGTAGCCACGGATGGGAGCCAGCAGGTAAAAAACACCCAATATTGCTTTAAGAAGTAAAAGATGCTCAGAAAGAGGTTGATACTTGGACCTGCTGGGATGGAGCCGGTGACTTTGCTCCTTCCTCCTCACGGAAGCCCGTGGTGCCGGCGGGGCACCGGCTCAACGCATTACTCACACGTGAGCGTTGTCAAGACAGCGACTAATATCAGATGTTCATAATGCGGAAAGACAATAGATCACAGGGGCCTGGGAAAGCGAGAGAAAACAAAGGGCGAGGAAAAAATACCCCAGGGAGGGCAGGATTTCGGCAGGATCCAGGATCCTCTGATCCCGCGCTTGGAGGAGCTGGCTCGGCTCTGCCGAGGGCTGGGGAGCTGCCAATGAAGACCAGCTGAGGCGCGGGCTTGTGCCTGGGGTTTATTTTTTTATTTTTTTTTTATTATTATTGTTTTCCTTTTTTTTTTTAAAAAAAAAAAAAAGAGCTTAATTTAATTTTGCTGGCGAATGGTTTTGGCCGAAGGAAGTGAAGTTTTGGTATTGTTGCTGATATCCTTGAGCAAAAAGGAGCAATACAATGAGCTTTGATCTGCAGGAAGGCTCAGTTAAGCACCCCAAACTCCTCGTGCGGGGGTTTTTAACCCAGATTTGGATGTTTTGTGGCAAGGGGGTTTTTTTTTTTGGTGTTTTTTTTTTTCCCTTGAACATTTCAATTTGTTCTTTCAGTGAGTGTTTTTTTGGAGGAATATTAATATAAACTTGTCATGGAAAGGTCACGACTCACCAAACTGGTTTCAATAACTTTGCTTTTTCCAGCTAGCTGGGGGTTTTCTAATGCTCGTTTTGACAGATCAGTGAAAATTTCAGACCTTAGATGTGCGGAGGAAAAAAAAAAAAAGCCTGATTCAGTAAGAATCTAGCTCTGATTCAGTGAGAAGCCACCAGATGGAAGATTTGAATTCCCACCGTGTCCCAGCCCCTCTGCCCACCTCCCCTCCTGGTCCTCCTCCACCCCCTCCCTACTCACATCCATCCTTCCTGAGCAGCAGCCTTTTTTTTTTGGTTTAGGTAGGAAATGTCCCTGGCGCTGGGGTGTCCTCGGCAGATCTGAGCCTGGAAGATGCTAAAAGGGCTCCTGCGGGGCCACTTAGCGCTTTGGAAAGAAAGGAAAGGGTGAAAAACAGAAAGCAAGGACACTACTAGGGCAGGGAACAGGGGAACGGGGAGTCCATCATCTGGAAAACCAGGGCTGAGGCACACCAGGAACTTCAGAGAGGCTGTGGGACCTCAAACGGGAGCCCTTTCACGTGATCGAAGTGGGAGCCAAGGTTTGTTTTTTTTTAGAAAGGGGCTGAGGCATCCCCTCAAAACCGCATCCTTCGGTGGGCTGAAAGCCCATCTTGGTCACCCTGAGCCTATTTCTGTCTCAGCCTCACACCACCTTCACCAGCCTTCAGGCCTGGATCTCTCTGACCACCCCCCCGCTGCAAAACAAGCCAAGCCCTTTCAGTCCCTTCCCCACAAGCAGGTCTCCAAAACCCCTGGTGATCCCAGCCCCACTCCGTGCTGTCCCCATGGGGCACCAGGCTTCCCTCTCAGTCCCAGGAGAGCCGAGCATTGGCACAAACTCTTCCTCACCTCCTTTCGGTCCAACTCGCCAGCTCACACAAATGTCAGACTGTTGTCCTGGGACGTCCTGGCCTCCCTCCTCCATAAGTCTTCAGGGATGGTCCACCAGAGCAAGAGGTGGTTGCTCTCTGCATGGTCTGAAGGACAGTGTGGCATTGCCATGCCTCCGGGTCCCGCTCTGTCCCACTCAGGACACCCCATGGGAGAGCAGAGGAACCACTTAATATCGCAAAGAGCCAACAAATGTATTCCAGCAATTTGCTTCTTTTTCCCTGGTGATACATATCGCATCTTTTGGCTTTCCTGAGTTGGATCTAGAGTGCGGAGATCTGTTCTGACATTGTCGAGCTGGGTTGGCTGTGATGGGAGAAGGTCTCAGGGGGCTGTGGTGGGAGGAGGTCTCAGGGGGCTGTGGTGGGAGAAGGTCTCAGGGGGCTGTGATGGGAGAAGGTCTCAGGGGGCTGTGATGGGAGAAGGTCTCAGGGGGCTGTGATGGGAGGAGGTCTCAGGGGGCTGTGGTGGGAGAAGGTCTCAGGGGGCTGTGATGGGAGAAGGTCTCAGGGGACTGTGATGGGAGAAGGTCTCAGGGGGCTGTGATGGGAGGAGGTCTCAGGGGGCTGTGATGGGAGGAGGTCTCAAGAGGTAGATGGGGTCTTTGGGTTAATGCCCACTGGAGAAGAGCTCGGTATGGAGCTGATGCTCCACCACCACAGGTGTGAGGAAGGTGGACAGGAGGTTTCTCCATCCTTGGGTCTTGGAAACGGGTTGAACCCATGATTTTTCTTGCGTCGTGTGGCATAAACCAGGGCTGCATCTGCTACAACAGCGCAAAGAGCAGTGACGGCGAGAGCTGGGTTCAACGCAACCACCCTCCACAGACGCAACGACTTGCCCTGGGTGGGCAGATGGGGCTGGGACAGGACACGCGTCACGCTCTGGGTGCAAACGCCAATTTGGGCCAGGGAAGCTGAGAAAGTGCCACCCCCCCCCAGCTCCACCCTCCCTTTGCTCACTGGTAAAAGGGGGCTGCAAACCTGCCCGCCGCCGCGGAGAGCTGGGATAACGCAGTCCATGTGTGAGCCCGGTGCTGCCGATAGCGTCGCTTTGATGGCCGAGGACCTGATTGCGCCTGCAAATAATTCCGGGCACAAAATCAGAGGCCGAGCCTCGATGCAGAAAGGGGTTTTTTTTTGGTTTTTTTTGTTTTGTTTTTGGGTTTTTTTTCCAAGCTCCTTTCCTTTGTTAGAGAGGACAAAAATAATCTCTATTTTATCCTGCGTGAAAAAAAGGAGGATAACGCTAATAAATTGAGAACATTAAAGGGAGCCAGGAATAGCCGCTGCCCCTGGAGGCTGGGGAAGCAGCTTTGGTTTCGCAGGTTTTTCTAGTTATTGCAGCGTTAGAGTGGAAACATGTGTGGTGCGAATAAAAATGCGAAGCATCCGCCGTAGCGTGCTGTTGCTGCAGCAACCGCAGGGAATATGGGCGAGGGGGATCGTGCAGGGCTCTGGCTGTAAAAGGGAACTCGAGCGCCGCGGGGTCCTTTGATCCGCGCGCCTGCAGCTCTGATTGATGGCCTCGCAATTCATTTCCTTGTCAAAGTGACATAATGTTCCTGGAACTCGCTGAACTTTTTAAGAACTAAAAGATGTTCCCCCCGCAAAACGCGCCCCCCCCCCCCGCCCCGGCCCCGCCTTCCTCCACCCCTACCCAGACTTGGGGGGGCAGAAGGGATTGGGGGTGGCGGATGGGGTCTGGCCAGTGGTGTTACTGGTGAGACTGGGATGAGTTGCGGTGCTTTTCTGCCGCGCTTTGCCCCTTCCCCGGCAGTGGAGCCGCGGGATGGGTGGTGGGATGACCTGCGGCACTGGGGCCGAGCGACGGAGGGATGCGCCGCCCGCGGATGCCAACCACCACCCCGCGCTGACGACCATCCCCTTCCAGTTAATTTTTACATGTGAAAGTACTTTTTTTTTTCTTTTCCCCCTCCCTTCTTCCCCATCTGTTTCCATCTGGCCATCAAAGGAGCAAAACGCCATGTTCTGGGTCCCGCTGCCAAGAGCCTCCCCACTCTCCCCGCCAGCCGAATGATTCCCACCGAAGCAGCCTCCAGCCCGGCCCCGGCGCCATGTGAGCCGGGACTTGGGGGGACACCGAGCACGATGGGCTCCTGCCAGGGACTGGCTGAGCCGAGCCCTTCTCCGGCCACCAGGAGACCAAGTGCTGCCTGTGACGGCGACCTTGCTCTGCCCTTGAATTTGCATCGGTCCCAGGCAGCGCCGAAGTGGCTCATCCCCCTTAGGATCTGCTTCCCTGCCAGTAATCGAAGATCGTCACAAGCAGTTGCTCTTCCTATTTACTCCAGCTTTCTCCTCCAGCTGCTTTGCAAACCCCGTGCAAAGCCTCGCAGACACGAAGCCACCCTGGGAGGATGCCCCAGGCGACGGGGCAGGTGGGGGACGCGCGTGCCGTGGCCATAGATAACTGAACCAGCATTCCCCCGGGAGATGGGATGGAGGGGACAAAGGTAGTCTTTGCAGGCAGAGAAACCCTTTGGGAGGAGAAACCCGTGGGGAGCGAGAGCCCCGCAGCCCAGGGGCTCCTGCCAGCAGGGAACCCATCCCTGCCTGGTGAGCAGCCCAACCCCGAGTCCGCTCCAAACATTTCTGGGACCAGCTCCTCTGCTCAGGCTGGGGATGGTCCTCACCTCCGCTACCACCCAACACCACTGAGAACTCTTTGGCTCCGTCATCTTTGCCGCCTGTGAGTAGTTGTGCTCACACCCGTCGTTGTCTTGCACCTCAGGAGCAAATAAAAACCTCTGCCACTGCCTTTAATTCCCTGCCGTGGATGTAAATGCCAGGCAGAGGCCCCTTGTGAGGTGCCCGTCCTGCCGCAGCTCCCCAGATGTGCAGCCCCAGATGTGCAGCTCCTGCCCCCCGTGCAAAGCAAACCCCTCCTCTGCCCCCTGCCTTTGCCCCCACCGCGCGCTTTGCCCCGCCACCGCTGCCCACATCTGGCCGAGGACAACCTTCTCCCAGCTCCCTCCGGCCGGAGGCACCGGGATGGGAGCCTCGTGAGCAGGTCTGGGCGACGGACGGGGCCCCGCGGTGCCACAGATCTGCCGGGTGCATTTGAGGGGATGGAAACAAGACGTGCTGTGGGCAAGTTGCAGGGGAGGGATTGAGCTCCGCGTTTCATCCCAGTGCTTCCCAGTACCAAGCTGGACCTGGGCTAGCACCAGTAACCCCGGGACGAGGGGTTTGTGACTCACTGTTGGATGGAGCAAGGATCCTGGTGGCCGTGGCCGGGTTTGCAGGAAGCGTCTCCCCGTCACGCTGTGCCTCAGCTCGGCTACTCCTGTGCTGAGTCACTTCCAGCCGGGACATCCCACAGCCTCCAGCCCGGACTGTGGGAAGGGAAACCAAAGGGTCGTTTTCTTTCTGCTCCTGGGGAGTTTCACGGCTTAATCCTCTCCCACTGCGTACACGCTGCCCTGCTCCAGGCCCGCTCCCCCCGGCAAAGGCAGCAAACCTCCCCGTGCAGCGAGGAACCCCACAAAAGCAGAGTTTCCGAGGTGTGGGAGCTGACGAGAGGAAACAGAGTCATTCGTGGTTTTGCAAGCTGCCCCCCTGGGCTCCGAACCAGCCCGTCGCTGCCTTTTCCTGGCCCTTAGGATGTCTCATCGGTGGGTCACCCCGTGCCCATCCTTCCGTTTCAGGCTCGGATCTTCCAGCCTCCAACTTTTGGGCACCTCTTGCAGCTCTAACTCCATTTCCGTACATACGTAGGTGTCTACTCATCCATCCTTCCCGCTCCTTTTCCCTCCAGTTACCGTGAGCATGGCCATGCCCTTTGTCAAGCCATCCCTCCCCTCTCCCCTACACACGATCCTGAAACCCCAACACAGCCAAAAAAGCCGAATCTTTTCTCCCCCGGTCCCCTGAACCTGGTCTCTTGCTTTAAGAGGAATTTGATTGAGGCAAATATGTATTTATTTTTTCGGTGTGCAGTTGCTCCTCTCTGCACAGAGCTGGAGAGGATCCAGCAAGGCAAAGCCACCCTGACCTCCCTCCGCCCCATGCAGAGCGCCACGCGATCCTCCGACAGCAGCTCAAGTATTTGTGGGAAAGCGAAGTTCAAAACTGCCGTTAGCAACAAGACAAACATTTACGGCAGGTTTTGTTTCATCTGGGAGCAAAAACGGCCCCTGGCAAAAATCTGCGCAAGGAGGTGTCAGAAGGGCAGAGGTTGGGTTTGCCCCAGGGGGTCCCTGCCCGAGAGGCTCTTCCCCAGGTGGGAGGAGACGTTTCGCTTGGTGTCACTCCCAAGCAGCGACCAAACTGTTCGATTCACTGTGGGCAGGAGCACAAGGGACCAAGGCAGAGATTCAGGTTCAGGAACCGGGAAGGAGTGAAAACAGTGGGGAAAAAAAAAAAAAAACCCTGCGTTTTTCTCTTGGGGGGCAACCAGAGAAGCAAAAAAGGAAGACACCAGCGAGCGCACGCATTTCATAGCCGCTCTCCTCGGGCTGTTATCTAAATGCCGCAAAGCCTACCAGCGGGATAAGGCCACAAAAGCGCAGAGCAGACAGACGGACGGATGGTACCGATGATGCACACCCCAAAGAACGCCGGGTTATTTTTATGTGAGCAACTTTGTAAGCACTCGAAGTTGACTCAGTTTTCTGCATCTCCTCCCTTCGAGCCCTGGGCCAAGCTGGAGCCGTGCCAGCCCCAGGGATGGAGGAAAAAAGGGGGTCTCCGAAGAGCCAGCGTGCTGGGGCTTCTCCCGCCCGGCTCTGCGTGAGAGTCCACCCTCGTGCAAACCACCAGCATCTCGGAGCAAATTAGTGGCTCGCATTCGCAGCCTGGTGGCTTCCCACGGCTCCCAGCCAGCCCACGCTTGGCACAGCACAGTTCTGAGCAACATCTTAGGGACAGGCTTGGGTGGGACGGGAGAGGACAGGATGGGCCCTCTCCCAACCCCAGCCTCTAGACCCATCAGAGTCACCCTCCATCACCATCGCCCCGAGCCCTGGTCCGTTATCAACAAAGTCCCAGAGGGCCAGAAAGAGGAGGAAGGACTTTGGAGAAGGGGGATTGAGTGAGCGCTGGAGTAGAGGGTGGTAGAGAGCTCGGACCCTTCCCCACATCACTGATACTTTGCTGACAGTGGGAACCAAACTCCATCTCTGTAACCAGCATAAACCACCTTTGCTCTCCCCACAGCTCACTCTTGGGCAGAAAGCAGACCCACCAAGCCCCAGGACCCTCCAAAAGCCTGGTAAAGCAGGGGTCAGCATCTCTGCCTCCATCCTGAAGAGCTCCAAAACCCTTTAGGTTGCCTGGGGAAGAGACCTTGCAGAAGTTTAAAGCCACCAGGGGACCCATGGGACGTGTCCCACAGTGCTCCAGCCCACAGATGTCCCCAGCCCCTGGGTGCCCCCTGCTCTTCGTGACCATCCGGGCTGAAGACGGTTTGCAGAAGCCCCTCCAGTTGCCCCATTTGGGCATCTCCCGAAGGGATGAACACTTTTCTCCCATGCTGCTTTCCACCCTCTCCTCCCTCCCGGTCCCAGAGCTGACACCACTCCCAGCCCCAGCAGCACATGTGGGAGGACCCTGCAAGCCTTCAAAGCCCTGTCTGGGGAGAGACGAAAGGCCGGTTAAACTCCTGGCTGGAGATGAAAGGAAACTCTCCCCTCCGCGGCTGGAACGAGTTGCTGGTGCTTTGGAGTCGGGTTTGAGGCCCATTTCCTGAGCGCCATGGCAGGAGCTTTCATTTGCAGAGGGACTTTGCTAACTCGCCACGGGGCTGCAGATGCCCCAGTTGTCCACGGCACTTCGGGGTGCGTCCCCGTCCCCAGTGGGAGGACACCAGGATCCGCAGCAGGGGATGCTCCAGCAACTGAGGCTGGTGCTGGCATCCTCTGTATCTCCGCGGAGCCCAGCTCAGCGGGACACCACCGTCCCGCGGGGGTGACAAAGCCAGGAGTGGGGACGGGCTGCCCGGCGGGGCTGGCAGCAGGACAGGGGTGAGCAGAAAGGGGAGATTTCGGCTCCTGCGCCAAGCGCAGATACACAGCCCAGGGCTGAGGAGCGGCTGGCCGGGCGGATGCGAGCGACAGATTTTACTCATTTTGCCAAAGGAAATTCTATTCCGATTAAAACCCGTTTGATCTCGATGGAGAAGGGGGGGCAGGGTGGGGGTAGGGTTGGGTTTCTCTCCAATTGTTGGGCTTTATTGGGCTAATGTATCAGCTAAAAGCTTCCAAGTAAGATTTAAAGGAGGGAAAGGCGAGGGCATGAGCTGCAGAATCTGGAGATGACTTCAAGGGGCTTATTAAAAGGCGGGATGCATGGTGCGGCACGGAGCAGGAAGGGCTCGAGCCGGGATGTAGGGACAGTCAACATCAAAGGGGTTTGTGGGTGCGGGTTAAGCTGCGTGGGCACCCGAGGGCAGGGCTAAAGGCAGGGAAGGCGTTGGGTAACGTTTGGAGAAACAACGTCGGAGTTGGGGAAACACAGACCGACCTGAAGGCAGGGTCCTGGGCAGAGGAGACCGAGGCGGTGGAAAAATCAGGGGTGCTACGGAGCCGATTCGAGCATCAGCAGGCAGACACGTAAGGAAAGGCGCTGGCATGGAGCAGTGCTGGCCACCGAGTCCCCCCAACCCCGTGTCTCCGGCAAGGGGTTCCTACGCTGACACATCCCGCTTCATCCACTCCCAAATCACTCGTGAGTTCAGATTCAGCAGTTATGGCTGGGATAAAAGGTCAAGTCATAGGAAACTGCAGCTGAGATGACTTGGAGAGGTCAACCCATGCGCCCCCCTGTCCCCAGGATGGGTCGATCATGCCTCTGCCACGTCTGCAAATGCCCGTCCGGATTGTCCGGCCGGCAAAGGGGACACAGGCAGCCACACCAGCAACCTGCTGCCCTCACTAATCCCTCCCAAGCCCTAACCTACATCTGTGCTGTAGTTTAAGCCTATTACGTCCTCTCCCATCTGGACTGGACAAGAAAAGCACATCGTCCCTCTCCTCTGTAGAACAGCCCACAAAGACCACGGCCAGGTCTCCTCTCAGTGGTTCCTTCTCCAGACCAAGCGACAAAGACGCTTTCAGGCTCGCCGTAGGTCGTACCTCGGTAGAGAAGCCCTACCTGCTGCTCGACCATACCCGCTGCTCTCTGCAGGTCTCCTTGCCCAGCTGCCAACTGACGCTAAGGACGTTACCTGGTGGGTGCCGGCACGTAGAGTTGAGCAGGGATGGATGAAAGGAGAAGATCATCTTGGTGGAAGAGCTCCTGAAGGATCACTGCCTCGCTGGGTCACCTGTGGGGCTGGGCTGGGCTGTCTGGCTCCTGTCCAGGCTGATTTTCCTAAGGGTTGATTCCCCATCGAGGAAGGAGTGTCCTCCATTTCCTTACCTTCTCCTCCATCCCCAGAAAGGAAAGCTTTTGTCCGGGCTGTAATGTAAAAGGGACCGTGTCCCGTGATGCAAAGCACTGCAGGGTTGGGTGTTTTCAGGGGAAATCAGGAAGGTCTTGTTGAAATTTAGGTTTTTCTGAGGGCTAGAGAGAACATTGCGGGTTGGGGAACACGGGCAACGGATCGTCTTCCAAGGGAGGCCGTGAAAAAGTGTCATCTGAAATGAGTGATCGTGAGCTGGCGTGGGTTAAATCGAATGCATAGCTAAAGTATAAGCGCTTCGCTAGGAAACCACGGGGGTTTTTTTGAGATGGAGAGAGGGAAAACCCCATTGAAAAGCCCCGTTTACAAGTAGAACGCCTCTTCCGTGGATAACTCCGTAGGGGTAGTCAGAATCGTCCTAAGCCAGGCTGAATTAGGCCTGGCTAAAGAAGTTCAGCCGGAAAGCCCTTTAGCCGTATACATCAAAAGAGAGCAAAAAAAAGAAGATTACATCTGTGCAGTGCGGATAGGATTGAGCTTAAAGGTAATTTCGACATTTCCCCAAATGACGCCACGATTCAGTGGGGAGGATGAGGATGGAGGACGGGTACATCACGAGGAGTTTATGGAGCGAGCGCCTTGGAGGCGAAGGCAAAGCTCCGCGAGTATTGTGTGCCGGAGCACTGAAACCTGGATCTGTAATAAATATCATATCTTAGCGGAAAATAGAACCAAGTGAGTAAAGACAGTAAATATGGAGCTTTTATTGTCAGAAGGGCAAGGGAGGCGAGCGAGTGTGACCCCGGTGCTGTGCAGGGCTTGGAGGAAATCTGGAAGGCAAAAACTATCAAAGATAGGGAGATAATTGGATAAAAATGCCAGAGAACAAGCTCACCTTGGGCCAACTCGATAATTGCCTTTGATCAAAAATTATTTTCCGAACAAAGGCCGTGCAGTAGAGCTCCTCTGTCTGGACTTTATTAACACACTCGATAAATTGCTCCACAGGTACTTGCAGGTAAACTGGAGAAAAGGGGGTTTTAACTGGGGCAGGAACAGGCTAAAGGGGAGACAAGGGGCTGTCGTGGAAGAGGGACTGTCACCGACTCGGGGTCCCCCAGGGACCGGCTGGGGACCGGCTTCCTTAGCGCTTTCATGTGCCTAAAGACCAGGAGGGAGGTAAAAACAATTTGGAAGTGATGCAAAGCCATTGCCACACAAAGGCGTTGGCCGTGGAGAGGAGCTGAGGATCCGAGCGCAAGACCTGGGCGTATTAAATGATTAGCGTAACAAAAAAATGCAACAAGATCGAACGTAAAGTCAGCGTTTGGAAATACAAAACCCTTGACGAAGTCTTCTTGCCGCCGCTGGCACTTACAATGTGCATGTCCCACTTTTCCCAATCTCCTTCCTGGGCGAAGCTTCCTCCCAGCCAGAATTTGGCGGATCCCATCCCACTGGAGCAAATCTTCCCCGGGCTGGGAAAACAAAACAAAAATATCCCATTAGGAAAGGAGGAGGAGCGTGAGTCGGCCTGGTGGGCTACGGGGTGCTCATCCCAAACTCTGCCCATCCCAAACCAACTCCACTTTCCAGGCGCCGGGCAGATAAGGGAGAATTTTGTATTTTTTGAGGGTTGATTTTTAGCTTTGGAGCCTTCGGCTTCGGGACCCGGCTACCAACCCGCAAGATTTTTTAATGTAATTATTCCCAGAATAATTTCTCCCCCACAAGGCCCTTAAACCACTGAACCGTGTCAAGGAGCTGGGGGCCAAGAGACACGTCCTGGCACGGCGCTGGCTGGGCGAGATGTTCCCAGCCACATCAGGCACGGAGTAAACAGGATCTGGTGGAAGATCTCACAGCCCGAGCGCTCGCTGGGAGGGGAAGGGCACCCGTCTCGTCTCTTGCCTCTTTGTTTGCCATCGTGTTTCACTCTGCGATGATTATTTCAGTTCATTCTTGGCCTTTTAAGCCCTTTCTTCGTTTCTTTACTCTTTCATTCCTGGCTTAGGAGGAAGGTAAGCAACGGCCCTTCCAGGAGAAGCTCCAAGCCTGCAGCAGGGGTTGTCCCCGGAGAGGACCAGAGCCCCCAGCCAGCTCCAAACTGGAGAATAACCTCCCTGGAGGTGCCAGGACCACCCGATAACCTCTTCGCGAAGCTGTGGTTTGGCTCCTTTCGGCTGCACATCGTTGCTCTCCATAAATATTGTCTCAAAGGCTCTTCCTAGATACTCCTTCAAGCCGGCAATTTTCAGCCTCCTTGTTAAATATTGGAACCATATTGAACCATTTTACTCACTTGGTTCTTCTCCAAACTGAAAGATGTCCTAAAAATAACTATTCCCAGTTCTGTGTGTGATGCTCAACGCCCCCCCCCGCCACCCCCTCCCGAGACCATGGCTGCCTCCCAGCTCCGTCTGCGCTTCAGTTAGCTTCTCCCAACACTAAATCAGCTCAGCTGGGGACTTTTAATCCCACTGCTAATTTTTACCAAAACCCACCTCTGCCCGCTGGCTTGTGAGAAGCCCGAGGCGGGATCACGAATTCCCTTGGGAAGAGCATGAGCCCGGCAGGACTCAGCGCTGAAGATGATGACCAGGAGGAAGGACTTGGCCTGGGCTCGTGTCCGTGAGTCCAGCGTCCATCCAGCTTGAGATACGGCATTTGAAGCAAGGAGACACCTCTGGGGTCGCTCCAGCAAAGAGGTCTCGGGCAGGGACTCTTCCTTGCCACGCCGCCCTTGGGCAGGTTGTCCTGTCCCCCCCACCCCAGCCGGACCCACAGCCACGCTCAGGAATGGGGCTGGATGCAGGGCTGCGCAGCGAGACCTTGCAGCTCTCCTGTTGCCAGGAGGGCGCAGAACGAAGTCTACCAAAAGATCCCTTCTAGCCTTATTTTATTCTTTTAACCCACCCCGGCCATGCCAAAGCCTACCCCTGCCTGCCACAGCCGAGGTCACCCCGCCGTGCCGCATCCACCGCTATATCTTCTACCCGTCATGTCCAGCCCGTACCTGCCACCAGCCTCACCCAGCACCGCCCCTGACGCCACGGACCTCCCGTTCCTGTCCAAACCCACCCCACGCCTGCTACATCCTCCTCCAGCCGGCACACGATGGCACACAGCTCCCTCCTGCTCCGAGCGGGACCTTGCGTGCAAGGGCTGCAGTTATTAAAATGGTATTTGGGGGATTTTCTTTCTTTCTTTTTTTCTTTCTTTTTTTTTTTTTTCTTTTTTCTTCTTTTTTACAAGCAACAGCCAGTAAACAAAGCGCAAATATGTGCTGAGTCGGCTCCCTCCTCGCCGGGCGGGCCAGCTCCACCGCAAGGCTGGGGACCGCGCTTGCGGCAAACCGTGCATCCCGGCGGATCCGCGGTGCCACCGAGCAGGGGTGAGGTCCCCCTTTCCCGCCAAGCTTGGAAAATGGTCCCTTCTCCCTTGGTCCTCTCTGCAGACAGATTCCCCTTCTCAGCACCCACACTGCCAGGCGATGGCTCCTGCATGCACAGCTTTGGCCAAGGGGCAGGATGTGACCCAACGTGGCACCATCAAGCTGGATGGGTGGACATTCCCAAGGGAAGAGGGACGTAGCATCTGGGCAGACCTCTGACCCTCCTGCCTCCATGGCTGATCCCTCCCAGCACTATGTTCCCAGCCCGGCCACGCTTGGGACCATCCATGGCCACCCCAAGGATGGCTGAAGACCTCTTTGCCCCAGCTGGATGGAGCCCCAGGCTCTGCCCCATGGCTTAGGGCTGTTGGACACTCCTAAGCACAGCCCCAGAGCCCACTTAGAGGACACACAGCCAAGATTTATGGATCCAACACGCCAAGGACAGTGTCACCCTGGCCAGCAGACACCGAGCATCCTTCTCCACCCAAACCCACCTTTGAAGGCCCACGTTCAGCAGCTCCAGCGAGGCCCATCTGCGGAGGCCTCCACGTCTGGCGGGGCTGCGGCGCTCAAAGCCTTTGAAACGCCGCTTCCGTCCTCCCCACATCTTGAAAGCAGATTGCTAAAATGCAAAAAATCTGTTGTTTTTGTTAATGTTGCTTTGAATATCTGCAAGCACTGCTCAGGCAGGAAGGTGGGATCAGGGCCACCGACGTGGGCAAACAACAGACCCTCCGGGAGGGTGTCGAGACCCTGATAGTAGGTCCCAGCAAGCTGTTGGAGACCTGCACCGGTGGCGTGACAGTGGGCTGCAGGTAGAGCTGGGCTTCGGAGCAGGCTCCTTCCGACACCAAAGGTCCTCTGCAAGCACCAACACATGTGCCAAATCCAGCAGATGCTGCACGATCCCTGCAGACTTCCTTATGCAGCCAAGTGCGGGGTGATGCCAAAGGCATCCTGGGGGGCATCAAGAAGAGCATGGCCAGCAGGTGGAGGGAGGTCATCCTCCCCCTCCGCTCTGCCCTGGGGAGGCCGCAGCTGGAGCACTGGGTCCAGTTCTGGGCTCCCCGGGTCAAGAAGGACGGGGAACTGCTGGAGAGGGGACAGCAAAGGGCCACCAAGATGCTGAGGGGATGGAACATCTCTCTGATGAGGAAAGGCTGAGGGATTTGGGGCTCTTCAGTCTGGAAAAAAGACGATGGAGGGGGGACCTTCTCAACGCTTATAAATACTGAAAGGGTGGGTGGCAGGAGGATGGGACCAGGATCTTCTCAGTGGTGCCCGGGGACAGGACAAGGGGTAACGGGCACAAACTTGACCATGGGAAGTTCCACCTAAACACGAGGAGGATCTTCTTGACGTTGAGGGTGGCAGAGCCCTGGCACAGGCTGCCCAGAGAGGTGGGGGAGTCTCTGTCTCTGGAGACATCCCAAACCCGCCTGGACGCGTTCCTGTGCCACCTGCTGTGGGTAACCCTGCTCTGGCCGGGGGTTGGAGGAGATGATCTCCAGAGGGCCCTTCCCACCCTGTGATTCTGTGATACGCTCACTGCTGCTCCTCCAGCTGGATGAAAACTGGGCAATTGCATGGAAAAGGTCCTGGTAAAGCCTGGTCTACCCGGAGAACGGGGCTGGGATCATCGAGGCTTTGGGGAGCCTGCAGGTAGAGAAGGGCTCTCGTGGCAAGATGATGGACTCCAGTCTGCCCAGGGGGTGGCTCTGGCTCTTTAGAGCCACATGGAGCCTCTGCTCTCCCAGCGCCAGAAGAACAAACACGTAATTTGGGCTGGGGTGCTGCCCTGCCTGGTTTAGAGCAGGGGCTGGAAACCTTCCCCCAGGGGAGGAGAAGGCTTTTCCCCTCCTGACCGAGGCAGTCGGGGGCTGCTCAACCCTTCCCTTGGAGGGCGTCTGGCTCCATCAAGCTGCCAAACCCATCCTGTAGCCCAGGGCGGGGGGAGGCTGTCACTTGGGGGACGCCGATTCCCAGCTGCACCCCAAGCAGAGAAGGGAGATCCCTCCCCTTCATACCTGCCATGTTTCGGCCACCCCGAGAGGCAGTTTTGTGGCAGCGAAGCCACCGAGAGAGACAGTGGGACCGGAGAGCATGGCACGACAGCCAGCCCCGCTGCGCTAGCGATGCACTGCAGGTGGAGTCACAGAACGGTTTGGGTGGGAAGGGAGCTTAAAGCCCACCCAGTGCCACCCCCTGCCCTGGGCAGCGACACCTCCCACCAGCCCAGGTCGCTCCAAGCCCCGTCCAACCTGGCCTTGAACCCCTCCAGGGATGGGGCAGCCACAGCTTCTCTGGGCAACCTGGGCCAGGAGCTCACCCCCCTCACAGCCAAGAATTCCTTCCTCAGATCCCATCTAAATCTCCCCTCTTCCAGTTTAAAACCGTTCCCCCTCATCCTATCACTACATGCCCTTGTAGAAAGTCCCTCTCCAGCTTTCTCACAGGCCCCTTCAGATACCGGAAAGCTGCTACAAGGTCTCCCCGGAGCCTTCTCTTCTCCGGGTACCTACATCCCTGAGCGTCCCACGATGGGAGAGCCAGCCAGAGGCACTGCGGCTCCATGCTGAGCTCCTCGGTGGCCTCCACGCAGTCCCCAGCCCAGGGGACACCCTGGAGGGTGGTGACACGGTGCCGGACCTGCTGCGGCTCCAAGCTCAGCCCCTGGATCTGCTGCAGAGGATGGGGCTGGTGGGAGGAATCCCCCTGGGAAGGGCTCACGCAGCCTCCCCGGGTGCGTGTGCCACAGCGCTGCCAGCCCTCGTCACCTCCCCGGCGATGGCAGAGACTCGGTGGCTCCTCAGCAGAACAAAACCAGCTGCGATTTCGGCACGAAGGAGCCGGGACCGGTGCCAGGAGCCACCTCCCGGTGCAGGAGCAATCTCCCGGAGCCGGCTGTGAGCCCCTGCGGAGGGAAGGGGAGCACCAAAGCAAGCCGCGGTGGCCACTGGCCACAGCTCACCATTTGCCAGACCCTTCTGATGAGCTGGGTCGGGGCGCAGGGGTGAAACGAGGACTTCTGCGGCGCTCAGCCTGCAAGGAAACGGGGGCTCGCTGGGGACGGTGAGGTCGCTGCCGTGGGAGCTGGCGGTCCCCAAAGGGGTCCGGCCTTGTCCCCCCACCGCAAAGCCCAGGAGACCCTCCGCCGGACGCACACCCCCGCGATGGGGGTGTCATGGGGATGAAGATCTTGCTCCTGGGGGGGGGTTCCAGCTCCCCCCCAGCCATGGCCGGGCCGCTGCTGCCCTCCACCGGCCACTACCCACCCTGCACCCATGGGTGCTCCCAGCCCGGCCGGGGGCTTCGCCCCATCGCCCGCATCCCTCCCTCCCTCCCTCCCGTGCTGCCGCCACAACCTGCTGGCACCGCGGTGGGGGGGACCCCTCCAGCCCCCTTCCCACCCCACCCCACCCCCCTCCCCGGAGGACAATTCTCACCTCTCGCCCCAGAAGCCCCCAGGGAAGCCGCTCCGGGTCCCTTTGGAGAAGGCAGCCAGTCGCGCCGCTGAGGGTGCAGCTGAGCCCGGCAAACTCATTTCATTGGTAACGGGAGCGGGAGGGCAGCTCCCCGCGCGGCACCGCCGGCTGCTGCGCCCAACCGCGGCCTGCGGAGCCTTGGACTCTTCCCTCCCGCAGGAAAAGCATCAAAGGGCAGACGCCGTCCCAGCGCTTCCCAGATTTATTCCAAATGTTCTGATTCCCGCGGCCTCCCACCAGCCACTGGCCGGGCGACAGAAAACAGATGATGGGGAATCAAGGTGCGGGGGCCTCAGCCCACTGCCCCAAACCCCACTAACCCAGGGGACTGGGTGGGGGGCACAGGGTCCTGGTCCCTGCACCGGTGACAGGACTCGTGTCACCAGGCAGGGGAAGAGCCGCCCAACACCCGGCCTGCGGCGAGGTGTGGAGAGGGGGGTCCCCACCAGCATCAGCCCACAACGGGGACACGCAGCCACCCCCGGGCCAGGGGCTCGGTGGAAGAGCCGAGCAGCGCAGCCCACCGAACTCCAGCCAACCTTCCGCGCTGAATTTAAGACATCGCCTTGCATTTCCCCTCCCCGCCCAGGTTCCTAAAACCGCCCGCTCTTTCCCCCAAATCGCCTTCTCTTTGCCCAAATCCTGGGAGGAAGAAGAGGCGCGGGATTTCCGTTTCTCCCTCGGCCGCGCAGGTGCCGGCTGAGCCTGCTCGGAGCTCGGTTACAGCTCGGACCACAGAGGGGAGACAGGCGGCTTCCTGCGAGACCACAGGGCGCTCCGGCAAGAGCCAATTCCTCATCCCACCCGGCAATTTTCAGCCAGGTCCACCACCAGAAGCAGGAGCACAGGGGAGAGCTTCTGCGCACCCAGAGCTAGAGAGGATTTGGGAATCTCACCTCTTGGGTGCAGGGATTTACACCTCCCGCGCAAAGCCAGGGGAGGCTGCCCAGCCTTCGGGAGCGGGTGGTGACAGCGCTGGAGCTGCAGGACGGGTGTCTCCTCGCTGGAGATGCCTCCACGCAGGACGGACGTCTCCGTGCAGGACCTCCTCCCAGCCCACAGCTTCCCGGGACAAGGGCGGATTTCTCCACCGAGGGCCGTGCAGGAGGAGGCCCGGCAGCATTTACTCATGCTTGGAGATGGCAAGAACAAACGCACCGTTCCCAGCAGTTTGAGCCCGGTTAGACACCACCAAAGCACCAACCCTGCCCCGTCCGCGGCATCAAATCTGCTGCTTGGCAGAAGGAACAGGCCGTTCGTCCCCTGTCCAGCCCAGGCACAAGCATGCACCTATTGCCGGGACTCGTTTGCAGAGGAATCAGAGAATGGTTTGGGTTGGAAGGGACCTTAAAGCCCACCCAGTGCCACCCCCTGCCCTGGGCAGGGACACCTCCCCCAGCCCAGGTTGCTCCAAGCCCCGTCCAACCTGGCCTTGAACCCCTCCAGGGATGGGGCAGCCACAGCTTCTCTGGGCAACCTGGGCCAGGGGCTCACCGCCCTCGGAATAAGGAATTTCCTCCTGATATCTCACCTAAATCTCCCCTCTTTCAGGTCAAAACCCTTCCCCCTCGTCCCATGGCTCCCCTCCCTGCTCCAGAGTCCCTCCCCAGCTTTCCTGGAGCCCCTTTAGGGACTGGAAGGGGCTGGAAGGTCTCCCCGGAGCCTTCTCTTCTCCAGGCTGAACCCCCCCAGCTCTCTCAGCCTGTCCCCACAGCAGAGGGGCTCCAGCCCTCCCAGCGTGTCCGTGGACCCCTCTGGATCCGACCCTACTCATCTCTCTGCCCACTCCTAGATGGGCACCGAGCTCTCACAGCACCCAATGCCCCCTGAAATCTCACAAAAAGAGCCTTCGTAGGCTACAGCGTCCCTTTTTCTCCATCCTTTAGGAAACTGATGGCTTAATTCAAACTCCTCCGCATTCCGACGGACGGACGCAGCCTGGATGAAACGACCCACCTCCAAGATCAGATAAGCGAGCGCGGGCACTGCCTCTCTCGAGGCTGCAGAAAAGGCAAGAGAAATCAGAGGCCAACAGGGGAAAATAAAACAAAGGGCTGCCTCAGCCGGCTGGGATCCCCACCAGGATAATTAGCCCACGCTGACAGCAAGTAAAGGCCAAGCTGCTGAGAGGGTAAAGGCACTGCGACAAGGCTAAAAGAGACCGGGACTGTCTCATTCCAACGGCAAAACTAAAATCTGCAAGTCCCAGAGAGGGAAAAATAATTCAGCACCGTGTCCCCGGGCAGTCAGCGAACGGTTTGTCGCAGGAAGATGAAATATTCCCTCCCCCTGGACTATTGCGAAGTTGCGGCCAGGGTTGCTGACGAGGCAGCCGAGCTTGGGCTTCCGCAGACAGCGGTGCCCTCCCATCCCAGCACATCATCCGGCGCCCGTCAGCGCTGGGAAACGGGGAGCGCTCTGCTCACAGCAGATCATCCGGCGCCCATCAGCGCTGGGGATGCCCAGGGCTGGGAAACGGGGAGCGTTCCCGTCACAGCGGCACATCAGCAGCTCTTCCCCTCGCCCGGCCGCTGCGGGTACGCACGCGCAAGGCGTAGCTCGAAGAGAAAAGGGCTGAAAACAACATCACTTGCTCAAAAATCCCTTTGTGCTGAAATCCCCAAATGCAAAAAGGGGTTTTTTGGAGGAAGCGGGGGGAACCCACCTTAGGCATCGCTACCTGTGGGTCTAGGTGTGGAGAGCACTGATAAAGACGCACGGGACAGAGCACCCCAGAGTTAAAAAAGGCTCCCCATCACCCCAAAAAAGCAAAATCTTTCATGCAATTCATTCCCGTCCTTCCCCACAAAGAGGGACGCTCCCGCAAACTCTCGTCAAGGGAAGGAGAGAGAATTTAACAACTTGGTAGGGAAAAATCACTCCAGATGCCGGTTTGGTGAGAAAGACGACTGTATTTCTGCTCTTACTGTGGTGTCACATACAAGTTATAGTGTAGTTTAGTACAAGGAGACACGGGGATACACACAAATGAACCCCACTGTGAATTACATCATCCCACCGCAGGACCAAATCTTACACCAAGCGTGCAAACGAAGCATAAACAATGTAAAAATATATTATATATTTACATACGCAATCTTTTAAAAAGCTGAGATGCCAAGTATAAATTCCACAGCTAAAACATGTCAGGGAGAACATGGGGGTTAGATTCAGTGAGCTGTTTCGTAGGCAAATTTTACAGTCACAAAAATAAACTTTAAAAATCTCCAGGGTAAGCTGGGAGGACTTTTGGACACAAGAAAGGAGCCCCTGATGTGCTGCTACGAGGTGTCAGTGGCGTGCAGACAGGAGGATGTGATTTAGGGAGAGCCCGGGACGATGTTTTGCTGTAGGGCAGTGGCAGAGCTCCCCCAGCCCGACCGGGGCGGGGATTTCGGTGTCCCGAGCGCACCCCAAGCCGGTTAACGGAGCTGGGGCTGGCAGCGGCACCGCCAACGCGTGGGCAGCGTTGTGGTGGGGAAACGTAAGACGAGAGATGACTTACTGAAAGCAGCGATGCTACAACCACTTGCAAACACCCCACTGGGTGCCCCGGCTCTGGGCAGAGAAGCGAGATGAGCTACACCGGCTCATCCGGCCTCAGCAGCAGGGGGGATTTTGCTATTTAAAAGCCTGAGTATTAATCTCGTAAGCACATTTCACACTGGCAGCCTTTGTCTGGGTTTAGGGACTCCGGCAGGTCCCCTGGCAAAAGCTGGCTACAACCTTGGTTTACAACCTGACCCAAAGATGTTCCTCGATCCAGTGAAGTCACTCCAGGATCTTCCTACCCAAGACACCCAGGAATGCATTCACCAGGCATTCTCAAACACTTCCAAAACCCCCTCAGGTGCTCAAATGAATTACCATGTGCTTCCCACTCATCTTCCCAAGTAAAACTCAGACCAGCCAAGGTGTGGGTGGTGCCTTCGAGTGTGGAGGGACTCGGACACAGCGAGGTCAGAGCTCACCGCCCAGACAAGGGAACAGAAAGGACAGTCCCAGGTACGCCCCAGCAAGCGCTGCGCAAAACCAGACTGGGAGTTTGGTGTGGCGTGAGAGAAAAGTTGGGCCAACAGCAGCGCGTGTAGGACCTTCCCCTTGCACCTCACTTGGTCACAAACCCCTGAGCAGGTCCTGTCCCACAGATGGCCAAAAAGACGCTTCAGGGAAGGCTCCCGCAGCACCTAGAGACGTGGCAGGAGAACGCTGTCTGGGGGACTCCTTCAAAACACCTGCCTTGTTCATCTTCCATCGTCCCGCAAGGGCAGGGACCTTCTCCCGCCCCTCTTCTCGCCCGCCTACAGAATTATTCATGGAAGTTGCCATTTCTAGTCCGTAGTAGCCAGCACCAGCTGCCTGACATGACAAAACACCAGCCTGGATTCGGCCAGAGCAGCAGCCCAAAGCCTGTGCTTTGCCTGAAGTACGCACAGTTAACACGGGAAGATGGAAACGCTTGAACATTTCAAGCTTCTCAAGGCAGCCGCTGGCGGGGAGCAAAGCACAGGGATTAAAGAGGTCACTAAACCCACTCAGGTTTTAGGGTTGTCAGAGCAGTGCCACGCACAGATGAAACACAGAGGGACAGCTTCACTGCCACCAGGCAAAAGACGGTCACACCCAGCCGATTCCAGCACACGAGCCCATGAGCACAGACCTGTCGCCTCTTAACTGGCTGCACGAGAGCCCAGCCGCTTCCCTATGGCTGCATTATCCCTGTGACGCTCGTTACTGAGGCTTGCTGGAAGCTGACTCTGGATCCCTTTCTTATTTTTGAGTAGCGTGTCTCTTTCCCTCTCTCATCCTGCTGTTACGGGGGAGCTGAGCAAAGAAAAGGAAACAGCACTGTCTACAAAAAGATGTTTGGTTTTTTTTTAAGGAGAATCATATTCATGTTTCTCCAGAGGTTCAGGTAGGTAAGCCCTTGACCAGCACATCTTTCACCCAAACTACATGCTACAAATTGGGGCGTTAAATACGGTATTACTTTCCTTTTGCAAACGATCCTGGTGGCAGCCAGAATCAGCATTCTCCACCTCTGACAGAGCCCTGAGATGACGAGTGCTTCTCTGCTGCTGGCCCGTCCCCTGGGGGCTCATCGGGGCCACAGGAGAGCGCCGACGTTGTGTCCAATGCGTACAGAGAGAACACTGGAAGATGCGGGGCCCTGGCTGGAAGGTACGGAGGGACTTCCGCCGCAAAGAAAGGCTCATCGCTCCCTTTGTCTGAGGAGCGGAGCAATACAAAAGGAGCTGACTCACGCAGCAGCGTTCTTTCCCACACGCATCTGGGGCACCCACCTGAAGCTGGTGATGCACTCACGAGGAAAAGACTCGGGGTGCTGCATCCATGAGGTACAAACCCACGGCTCCTGGAAGGCCCAGGACTTCTCCCTCCCCACCTGAAAGCTCCCCTGGACCTCGGGGCAACACAAAGAGCGGATCTAGGCCTGCCGTGTGTAAGCACATGGAGTCTCTCACCTCACTACCAGACACAGGGACCCCCAGGGACGTTACAGAAAGACTAGATCGACATCATTAGCCAAACTTTAAATGGTTGAGTAAAAGCAATTAGGAAAAACCCCTACTGCAGACAGACAAACCAAGCAGCACTGGGTGGGTTCCTTCTCCGCCTCTCGTACATCTCTTGCATGTACCATGCAAGTACCATGCCTTTGGGGGGCAATTCAAACATCCAGCACCTTCAGCCAGGAGTGAAGTCCAAGCGTTAGAAGTCACTGAGGATACTGATGTCTGCAAACTCATTCCTGTACCGGTAAGCGTACAAACTGAGCAGGAAGGCCCATTTCAAGGAGATGAAACTCCAGACAGACGACAGGTAGTAGCTTCTGGGATCAGTCAGAGCTAGGAGAGAAAAAGACAAGAGATACAGTTAAAAATCCCATTTCTCTCTCTTGCAGTCCAGCCGGGAGAACCCAACTCAGCCCGCCAGCTCCTGGGAACTTTTCAGCCTGCATCTAAAGATCTTGTTCTGCGAGCAAGGCTTACTCAGTGCCTTATTCCCAGCTGTCTTCACTTGGAGTGTGAAATTTCCTCATCTCCACCACAGAACAGTATTTTGGTCACAGTCTGAAGAAGGTCATTATTACCTCTGGAGAGGCAGATCCTAAGAGCTGGAGGGTCACCCTCTCCACCACCCCAAACTCTCCTCGCCTTTGGGCCCAAAGGATGGAGTTTGTACAAATCCCCGGATGGCAGAAACACAGGGCTCGAGAAAACATCCTCAAGCTGCAGTTCTAATTTCTCTCACCCTGCCTTACGGATTTAGAGAATCTTTGCAAATAAACACGTTTCTTCTTTATCTATTATAAAACCGCCTCTACTTAGGGATTGCTTTGAAGTCAAGCGGGCACGGTTCTGCTTTCTGAGTGCACGTCAGCAGTCTGCGTATCTATTTTCAACATTTAGGGGTTTTTAGTTCTAGAGATGTCAACAATTTTGAAATACACTTATGCAACCTAATGCATAAACCGATCCCACCTCTGAGTACAAGCTGCTTGGTCATTAGCAAAAAATAAAGATAGATAATTTTTTTTGAAGAATACACAAAACGATACTTACTGAGTAAACCCCACACATTGGGTGTACCAGTCCTAAACTTTCCATACATAAATAACCTATGTTCTGTTCTACTTTCTACTTTCCCCCAAATTAGGGCTTTCCCTAAAACACCTCCATTTCCCTAAAAAAAACCCCAATTTTTGCCCAAAACAGTTTCTCCTCAGGTCTCCAAGAAAAGAGGTGATGACAAATATTTGCTTTTCTTTTTACATTTGTATTTCTAATGATTGCGTACGAGTATTTTCATACCCTTCCACTAGGCTGAAGCACTCGAATCTCCGCGGGGAGCGTGCTTAGGCTGAGCCAAGGCCTTTTGGGGGGGTTACGACCCCAACACAGTTTGCCTACCATCACGAGTACAACAACAACAACAGAACTCTTCGTGGCTCTCAGCCCAAATGCAGCAAGCAACAAACACAGGCAACTTCTTAAAAAAAAAAAAAAAAACAAAAACAAAACCCCAAACTTTCTCTCTTTGGTCTGTTGCCAAGCAAATACTGGGAGTAATTACGCGAACCCTCCTTAGACAATGTTAAATATTTTATAGCAACACCGCTTTATATGCTGACTAAGTGTAGAAGGCATTTTCACCCTGCTGACTTGTGTTTGGATTTCAATATTCTCACCCACCTGCTTTATGAGTGCTGAGGAGACAATGTGTAAGAGCGCTCCCTTTATTTGTCATAGAAATAAGTAAATTCCAGTTCCTGTAGGAAATAATGCTGGAAAACGTGGACTGCCTGCCAGCAGTTCTATAGACCAGGCCTATCAAGGCAGCTATCAAATATTACAATGATGTTATAAGATGCCCTCAGGGAGCGGCACTCATCGGGCAGCAGAATTACTCGTGTCATCAAGCTATCCCAGCTGAAAAATGAAATACAATGGCTTTCTTGCAACCCCCCCAAAAGCCTCTCAACACCTCTCAGAAATACTGGCAGGAGCACCCCCAGATCCACACCCCAGCTCTGCTTCGCAGGCTCTTTTGTTCCTTCACACCCAATCCCAGTAATCCCAGCATCGTTAGTCGTTTCTCCCTGCTGCAAAGTACTTACACTGGTGCTTGGTGATGGCCAGGACAAGGAATGTGCAGAATCCCACCACGGAGAGAGCTGAGAAGAGGATCCCGATGAAGAGGAAGAACCTCAGCCCTTTTAACCAGGTCCTCCAGTAATCCTGCACATACATCACATGCGTGATTAGGGCCCAGAGCGCCAGAACACCTGCTCAATTAGACAGCAAGGGCAATCAGTACCACGCAGCACACTGCAACACAGAAAGGCGTCTAATACATATACATCTCATTAAACCCCAGGCAAAACCCAAGGAACTCTGAGGATTCATGGTCACGTCCCCCCGAAAGAGGGGGAAATACCAGAATAAACGGCTGCCTGTGCCAGCATCGCTCTCCACGACCACCCCACACCCCCTGCTCTTGCCCAGGCTTTGGCACACAGACCTTGATTACAGGCTGGCACAGGAAAGATTCATTCATTGAATGGATTCCCCAAAATAACTTATTCATTTTCCTGTTTGCGATAAACCCACTGAATTCATACTCGGTGCAGTTTTATTTAATTCTCCATACAGCTTTCCTGACATTACACGTAGGCAGCCAAGCACTTGGCAAGAATGGATGCCCCTTTTCAGAGGCCAGGCAGCCCCTTTTACACAGGGAGACGATGATGAAGAGCACCACTACGTAACCACTGATTTCAGACAAATAAATCAAGATATACAGGACTTGTTCACTACTCAGCGTTTCGCATCATGCCTCTTAGCTCCGATGCATCTCCAGTTAACTTCATAAAGACTGCATTTATATAAACCCCCTCTAAACGGTTCAACTAAAGGGGTGTAGAAGTTCAGCTCCCAGATGATTCGTACGTACAATTCCCACTTACAGCAAAGCACGCTCACCGAGCGTTTAAGGTGGCCATAAGCTAACTCTGTACTTTTGGGCCTGACCCAAAACATCTGGATTACATAACCAGACAAATATCTGAGCATGTACAGTATATATATATATATATTATTTTTTTTAAGAACAGTCAAATTCGCTATGGCTTTAGTAGGAACAGCAAAAGGCATTTCCCTAAGCTTAGGTGACTAGTCCATAACCAACCCGTCAAAAGGGAGGAAAAAGGAGGAAAAAAAAGGGATGAAAGCATCCAAATAACAGCCATAAGCAGTTTCTGATATAGGGAAAAACAAAGCATCCTTCCCTAATCTTGTTCTAAAAGCTGCTACCTTTTCACCACACTTGGGAAAGAAACGAGAAAAGTTGCTCAATATAAGAGCTGCCTGTTCCCATGGAAGTTTTTATAATCCGCCAGAACAAGGCGGCCTGGCATTCCCCATCATAAAACCCCAACTACAAGCAACATCACCAACTGCAATTATAGCAAGCTGCTCCTCCAGTTAAGTCGCGGCGCTGAGGAGTATGACTAAACCCCCGTAAGCCGCTAACTCAACCTATAGTTAGAGCCACTTTACAGATTTAAAACATTTGACTCATTCCAGCGAGGCCCTCGGCGGCACTTCTGAAATTCGAACCTCCGGTGGTGCAACTAACTGGCTTGTATTTCTCCGTCGCTGCTACCTCCTTTCCAGATTTTATTTTAAGGGCAGCAGGGGGAAAAAAAAATAAAAAATTAAAAAAAAAAAAATGACACCACTGCTAGAACACCAGGCTGCTTTATACTGTATTTTGCAATAACACAGACCTCCCTCTGCGGCTACTTCTCAACATCAAAGGAAGCAAAAACCAGCCTTGCCCACTACAAGATAAACACTTTAATACTCAGTACAGCCACAGGTCTTGCCAGAGCTCATTTGTTACTGGATACGGTCATTATACAGAAAGCTTCCCAAGGCTTAAAAGAACTTATTATAGCACAGAGGAAAACAACTGCGTCAAAACCGACAGACAAGCACAACTGAGAGTCGCCCTACAAACCCGCCGGACTTGCTTTTCAGCTCGTTCCTAGCAGGTTTTCAGACCTCACTGGCCACATGAACAACGGACACCCTGCAGGTGCACGGCAAATGAAGCTGAACGTAGAGAAAGTCAGTTCCAGGCCAGACTGGAGAACCCTGGCAATTGTTTTTGCCTCTTCAGGTATCCCAAGATGGGGCAAAAGTTAAAATATCCCCCACAGCGGCCCACGAAAGAGGTGGGGGGACAACCTTCAACAAAAGCCAACCGAAAAACCCATTAAAGTGAAAGGGAAAGCACTCAGCACTAAAAACCCAAGGGTAAAGCGCCGATATCCAGGAGCTCACAGACTTTTTATCAGAGCGAACAGGAAAGGCAGAATCAGTCCATTACTTCATCTGGGTGGACCTGCCACAGCTACGCAGTATCTAAGCATGTTTTCTGGCTCCAGGCAGACAGGATTTTAATGCTGAGACTCTTGTCAAGTCAGCTACAGATACTGCTTTTCCATGACTGATTCTACACAGGCAACCACTACGCACGCGTGCTAGAGATCACAAAGATATTCCGGAGCTTTGCAAACGCAGAAGACCGCAATTGCGTTGGCAATGCTTTTCAAACAGCCTGCCACGGAATTTGGTGGAAAAACCTATCACTCAGCTCGCTAAACAACCACTTCCTCCACTTTGTGTTACCTTTAAGCTTGTACTCTAGCAAGTTCAACCCATATTTAAAAAATAAATAAATAAATAAATAAAAATGGGGAACTTGGGTTTTTCAGTCAGCAAAATAAACTGCTTACTCCCTCCCAAGCGCTTTCAGATGACTTTGCACAATTTATTTGAAATGCTGAGTCAAGCTGTTGGTGTTTCCACGCCAAAACTGCTGCTGATGGTCCGAACGGTCTCTGTGGGGACAGCAGAGGCAGCGCGTGAGCTGTCACTTGATCTTCCCCCCACCGCCGGACCTGACCCTGCACCTCCCCTGACCCTAAAGCCTGACCCAGCACTCGAAAGGAAGCTATTTGGCAAACCGCTGGGTTCGGTTAATTCTTAACATCTAGAGAAACTGCCTCACACATGACTAAGCAAAAAAAGCCTCATGACAACTTCACCATGCGCTGAAGGACGGGGTTTGGTCACAGGGTCATTAAAGACGGGGTATCCTTTTACAGGCAGCTCAGCCAACATCATGTTCGTTACCACGCGGAATAGAGGGGAAAGGAGTCTCCTCCAGCTCCAGCCACATGTTTGCCTCCTTCCCCTTACACCCCTGTGACACTCCGATCCTTCGGTGAGGCTACCCAGCTTGCAGAGCAGTTGATTTTTCGTCTTCTTTTCTCCCCCCCCCCCCCCCCCAAACAGCAAAAAAGCATTCCAGCATTCCAACAAGTTAAATCAGCTCACAGCACGATCTGAAAAACACCAACACTGGCATAAAAAACACTGGCAGCATGCATTGAGGGACAGGTAGGAGACATGAGAGCAGGACTTGCTTTTTTAATTGCTTAATTTGCTCATCCTGAGCCTGTGGGATCATACTCAGGCGGGCACCCGAACCCCACCAGTGCTGCTCCGAACTGGGGAATGGCCACAAAAGGAAGCAAAGCCGCCCACCGCGATGTTGACAAACGTTTGTGAATGGAAGGGGCATCCCAAGTGGGATGAAGCTATGTAATATCAGTGCACGGCAAACCAAACTAGAGTCTGAATACACTGGGAAAACAAACAGTTATTGCAGGGGACCTAATTTAAGCAGAGTATGTTGCTAAATACAGTTATCACGAACGAAAACTCTTAAACACACGAAAACATGTACCTTTGTTAAAAAGCATTCTTTAAGCTAAATGCTTATCTACATACCACATTCAGCAGGAAAAAAACCCCACACTATTTCTAACTAACTCCAGAGGAAAAGCGTCCATGAATGCCGGAATGGAGCCTCTGACTCATGTTTAATTCAACTGAAATTGGGTTCAGGAAAAGAAAAATCACCTCCTAGTCATCAATATACACAAGCTAAGTGGCGAGAAGAACAAATGAGTTGTATTGATTTACAGAAAAGACTTTCATTATCACACCGAGAAACTAAAACCATACTAGTATTCTTAATTAATGTGAAATCTCTCACTTTATAGACCTTGAGAGCAAAAGGTTTGCAGGTTGAACGCAAACCCATTAGCTCTGCGTAGGTAAGAGCAGAACAGCTCACTCATTCAGCTGTACAACCGAAACAGGTTTTACTGGAATAGGAAATAAAAGTTGCGTCTCATTTAAAGTCTGAAATGATTAACTGCAGGACCTCCGGTTTTTCTTTTCCGCCTCAAGAGAAACCCCCAGATCCCCTCCTCCTCCACAACCGTATTCTCCAGTGGAATCACACTTTGCACAGGAGCTAAACCTGGACCTGAAGCCGTAGCCCTGGAGTGGCAACGGTGGTTGTCGGCTCCAGTTACATCGCCCGCTTAAAATAACATCAAAAAACCCTTGCACTCGTTTCAGAGAAACATTTGTCTTGGTGGATTTATCCCACACATCATGGCTGGAATGACCCTAAAATAAGAGCCGCTCAATAAGACACAATCAAAGGATTTCCGACATAGAGCAACGGGAAAGTTACCTCTAAATCAAACCCTAATTATCCCCAAGTACACAAAGCTCCAGGAAAAGGAAACTGGCCCATCAAACAACCGCAAGTGCATCTGAAACAACAGCGAGAGAGGCAGGGTTTTTTAAACAGAAGTTAACGGGCATTTTGACAAGATTAATTCATATTTAAAATACAAAAACTTACAGCATACTTGGAACAAGTTTAAATAAATTCTAAAAGGCAAGTTCAAAAGCAGGCTCGCCCTCAGTCTGTAACCTGGTACAGAAAAACACTTAATATCTAAATATTTTGATAAGCCCTTTTGAAAGTTTAGCATACTTGAGCTCAAGTGAAACAAAACCTTCCCTTTCTCCAAACAGAAATAACAAAAACTGCGACAAACAAAAGGTTTTCTCAGACCCCTGCTCATCACTGCCCCATTCTTCGGTCCCAGCAAAACAAGTTGCATTGTTGACGGGGAGCGAGAGCCCAGCTGCCTTCCCTGGGGTCAGAGCAGCCAGAGGCCGAACGTGTCCGGCCACGTTTGCACCCGGGGTAGGACACTGTGTACGACACCACTGGGCGTTACAGATTCTAGGAAAAAACAACAAATGCACAACGGAGGCCAAAAAAAAAAAAAATAATAATCAAGCAAAATACAGAGACACAGAAGCTATTCTGCAATGAGCATTCTTATTGCAGCCTCCCGAAGCTCCAAATGCGTGTTGATGATGGCAAAGATGACGGCAAACAAAACGACAATAAGAATGAAAAACAATATTAAAAACTACTTGCACAGGCCTGGAAAACATGAAGTCTACGGTGACCAATTAGAAGACCTTTTTTTCTTCAGAGTGCTTAACAAAGCCTTCAGTCATTTTCCATCTACACAATCTTCTTTTATACGCTCTATTACTCGAGCTCGAGCATTAGAAATACCTACTCTAAAAGCAGCCTGAGCTTTGCCAACCTAAGTTCGTTTTGCCATCTCTAAGTTTTGAAAATTTTGCCTTGTCTGGTTGATTCCCTGCAAGGGTAAAACGTTTTCTTCCGGGAGCTAAAGCCAAGCCAGCTCGGCCTCAGCTGTTTTTGGAAGAGGTTAAAAATGGGTTTTCTTGAACAGCTCTTCTGCCAAAATAGCTGGGGATCAACACTGAAATATTTTAGGAAAACAGCTCTAGAAGGAGAAGAGTCTTTGGAGTATTCTAGTGAAAACTGGTTTTCACTTGGCCAAATTTCCCTCTGGACACCTGCGAGCGCTTTACTATTCCAGGGCATTTCGGTTCGGAGGAAAGGAGAGAAGAAAAACCCGACGTTTCAGCATGTTGTTGAGCACCGCGTCGCTCTGCTCGGTCCCTTTCAGAAGCAGGAAACAAGATGTAGAGATTTCAGCTGCTCTGGGCCTCTACCAGTCGCAGTTAAGATGAAACCAACATCACATTTTCCAGCACATCAGCAGCACTTCCGAGGGACTCATTCTCTCCTCACAACTTCATTTAATTATGATTAAGCATAAGCCACGAGCAGTCTTTTCTGCGCTTTCTTTACGTGTGTTTCTCCTCCCTCTTCTCCATTTCTTAAGATGATGGACTAAAGCAGTCACGAGCCAAACCTTCATCGAACAATATGTAGTATTTTGTATGTAAATGCAAACATTTACGAATGCTTTACTCCATAATTGCAACCCTTTTTGGCCATACTATCCCAGCCCTGGATAGGGAACAAGCTGATTTGCATAAATTTAGTATATAGGAAGTTAGATTAGTTATCAGAGTCTTCAGAGAATCACTACTTTTGTCCGCAATAGATACTGTGTTCAGCATAAACTAGCTTCTACTACTTTCACTCATCAGATATTTTTAAAGTTTCAAGTGTCTGAAAAGTACATTTCATGTTTCATCTTCTTTGCAGCTGCTTTAATATCTGGTCCACATTATATTTGCAAAGCACAAGCTCTATATTTTGCCAGAAATATCCGAGCAGCTTGGAAACAGCCAATAAAGTCTTTTTGGAGTGGGGAAAAAAAAAAAAAAAAACTCTCTTACTATTAAATTTAAAAAGAGAAGATACATACACAAGAACATTAAAAGCCACTCAGGAAAGGGCTGGATACATCCTGAAAACATTTAATTGCTTTCTTCTCTTTTAAACTGCCTCTGGCAGAATGAAAACATCAGAGTGGCTTCGAGATTCATGGCCTACTTAAAAAAAAATAATATTAATTTAAGGCAGCGAGGGGAGAAGGTCAAACATACAAACAAGCAGTAAATTATAAAAGCCACTGTGACTAGCTCAAAATGAAACAGCAAACCACCGAGACAGCCGGTATTAACTCAGGAATGACTTTCTGGGTCCTGTGATTAGTCGATTAAGTTCCGTCCCTCGGGTTACCACAAGCACTCGATGGGGTGTTTCTGCTTAAAGCAAGGATATGATACACAAGGTCTGTATCTGATTTAAGATGATCCCCAAATTCCCAAGTATGCATGCCCAGAGGCGTATGTAAGATGCTGAGGATTAATGAGTTGATTTTACTAGACGTGGTGTGTAGGGTTTATTATTACGAAAGCCAACCGGAAAGACTGGAAAGGTAGTTTGCTCAGCACCTTAAATTACACGCTTCTGGTTTCATAACGACAGGTAACCGAGGGCTCGAGTTACAGACTCATCAGTATGTGGCAATCTTCCCCCTGCAGAACTTTAATACTAGAACTTGGAGCAAATAAATATCTGAGTTTTTCCTTTAAATTACAGGAAATGTACCAGAGCAAATGAAACCTAGTACAAGCAGCAGCGGAGGGCAGATTTCAACGCAAAATGTAGCAGGGAAGGTTCTCTAGAAGATAAGCAAGAGATAAATAAACTGATTACAAAGAGAAAGATACAGATTCCAAATGAGACAGGAATCAGCAGAATATCTTACAGAGAGGAAGTCTATGGATAAACACCCTAACCCAAATGTCCCTGACAAACCAAAGGCGCATCAAGAAAAGCTGCAGCAGGCTCCAATCCATCTCACCAACGCAGGCAACAGAAAAACAGCGATAAACACACAGGAGGCGACGGGAAAACCAGAAAGACAGTTAAAACAAGATAAACGTGTACAAACACACACTCGCAGAGAAGGCTGGCAGGCAAAGCCTCGGCTTAATCAGAGGCATATTAACGAGGAACTGCTGCAAAGCTGCCAAATACACCAGCCTAAACAATTTTCTACCCCTCACATGCGGTGTCAGAGCTCCCAGCCACAACAGCCCAATCCGCAACTTGCTCTCAGGTGCTCAGACCGCTTTTTGAAGCTTCCAAAAAAAGCACATATGGCTCAAAAAAACCCCAAACCCCTATTTGTGCTAGACTTTGAACCCACCCGGCACAGCAAGCACAGGGTTTTGATTTCACAACGATAGGAGCTGCAGCGGCAAACAACGCTGCGCCCCAGCACTTGAGCTGTGTCACGCGTTTTGGGGGAGAAGCCGTCATTCTGCACTATGTTATCCTGGGCAACAGGCAGAAAGTTGCAACAGGTTTATTAGTAGACTAAAGGGCAGAAAACAATGCCTGACAATTAACTTTGCTGTGTCTAAACAGCGGAAAATTTCAGAAGCTCGCCCACTTCCTTTCCTGCCATTCTCTGCCAGTAGAAGTAAGTACTAGTTAGCACGTTACAATAAAAAACGGGTGATTTAGTGAAGTATGCCAGAAACAAACCAAGTGAACGCCCTGCTTACCTGAAACTGAAGCATCCACAGTGTCTAAGCGTAACACAAACCTCCTACACACCGTGATTTTTTCTTAGAACAAACTCAATTCAGCAAGTAGCCTTAGCTTCAATGCACGGAAAAAACATGGCTTGCTTTTTTTTTTTTTTTTGGCTAATCCTCTACGATTAAACAAGCACCCATTTCGCTCTACCCACACAGGCTCCCAAGTGCAGGACGTGAAATGTCGATCTGTAAAGGCCAGCAATGAGCTGAGGGCACACCTTGACTTTTAACATTTGTCTGGCAGCAGAATGAATTCCAAAGGTCCTCCCCATACCCGAGCGTTTATATTCCCCCTCCTTCCCGGCCCCTCCATCCTGGGGATAACAACATTTGTGAGACAGCGCCCTACATATCCTCACTTCAGGGCTGGGAGCCTAAAATAAAAGTCTCGTCTCAAATACCTGGAGTGTATTTCACCTGTTGAGACATCAATGGGGTAGAAAAGTGAAGCAGAAGGACAGGAAAAAGCAGCCATGGGTTTAAAATAACAGGAACCCCTTAAATCAGCGTTGTCTAACACCAAAACACACATTTCTTAACCTCTTTCTCAGGCTTTTTGATCCTACTGTGACTCTACCTATAGGCATTTCACCGATGTTGGATAGCAAATTCACACAAATTCATAGAGTCCAATCTAAAAATCGACCACTTTTTTGTTGTTGTCATCGTTTCTTGCTTACCTTGCTCCTTGTTATCTTAACTAGCTTGCATTACCTTTTAATTAACCAGCACACAAACCTTCCCCCAGCAGACAAGAATCTAAATAACCTCAGCACGGCAAGTACAGGACGGTTCCTCCCTCTGCTTTCTCACCAACCTCCTTCTAGAATGTGGGCTTCCGAAACTCCTCTGTGAACACAAAGACGGCATGTGCATGCAGCATAAAATATTACTTGTTATTTTCCTGTGCGTTTCCAGGGTACAACACTCCAACTTTCCAGGGTACAACACTCCAACTTCCCTTGTGCCACCTAGTAAAGCGAGATAGACATGTTGGAAATGCTTAATTCCAGCTGGAATGAAAGCTTTTTGGAGGGAGAGGAAGCCGAGAGGCAACCACAACCCTGCACCCCGCAGCTGCTCTGACAGCGCAACAGATACTGAGAGGTACAGGGGAGCGTCGGCGTCGCTCACACACCAGAAACAAGCCAGATTCTTTACAGAGTTTAACTTCACTTTCTACTTTTCCTCCAGGTATTTAGCCAGAGAAACCCTTAAGTTGACAAACCAAGAGAGGACAATGTTCTGCTCCAACCCAATCATGAACTAAGATCCACGACCGACGCAGGCATCTGAAGCTCCCCTGATTTCAGGGGATGTTAAGACGCAGTTTACAGCTTCTGGCCCTACGACAAGCAGCCTGATCACCTATTTCCGAGCATCGGGCACAGACGCTTTCACCGGGTATAAATGTCATAGGAGGCCGGCACTTTTCTTTCCTAAAAATACAGAGCACATGTAAATATAGATTGCCAGACCAAAATTTTTACCAGGAAAGCCAGCAAAGCTTTCAGCTGCAAGTTTAAAATAAAATCCTTTTCAGTAACAATGTTGGCTGCTGTATGGGGCTTACTCTGACAGCCACACACAATTTAAACCTCAAACTTTTAGAGGTTTTTTCCCTCCGTAACATTTGAGTTATACACCGTCATTCCACCACAAACAGCAAGTCAGCGAGATGTTCTTGCAAAAACCTTCTTGGTACCAAGTAGAAGACTTGAACAATTCCGCCTTCACTAGCAGTGGGGTTATAAAATACACAAATTAATTTCCTTCTTTCCTAAGGGATGAGCATCAACAGATGTAGTTAACGTGTCCCACAAACCACGGTTTTCCATTTCAAGTTGCAAATACAGCCAGACACTGTGAGCTAAAGCTTCCCAAAGAGCTTTTATTAAAAGTCAGCCTTTTTAGAGTGCAACAAGTCCTTCCAGGAGGTCGGGAGTTCCTGCGCAGATCACAAAAGCGGCACCTGGAGACTTCCCAGAAGGAAGCGTAGCCCACCCAAGTCCCAAAATCACATACTGCTGTCATCTATGCCAGCCGCCACACAGAGCCTTCCCCCCACCATGCCACAAGCCAAGCCCAGTGTTGCCAGCTTTGCCACCGACATTCAAAGAAACCCAATGCACGCAGCGTGGAGGAAAGGGCCCTGCCACGTCCCAGCATCCTGGCATCAATGCTGTCCCCAGATACTCCCCGCCCAGGCACAAATCGGTGCTTCGCTCCCTTTTCATAGACTCATAGAACAGTTTGGGTTGGAAGGAACCTTAAGGATCACCTAGTTCCACCCCCTGCCCTGGGCAGGGACACCTCCCACCAGCCCAGGTCGCCCCAAGCCCCGTCCAACCTGGCCTTGAACCCCTCCAGGGATGGGGCAGCCACAGCTTCTCTGGGCAACCTGGGCCAGGGGCTCACCACCCTCACAGCAAACAATTTCTCCCTGATATCTCAACTAAATCTCCCCTCTTCTAGGTTAAAACCTCTCCCCCTCATCCCATGGCTCCCCTCCCTGCTCCAGAGTCCCTCCCCACCTTTCCCGGAGCCCCTTTAGGGACTGGAAGGGGCTGGAAGGTCTCCCCGGAGCCTTCTCTTCTCCAGGCTGAACCCCCCCAGCTCTCTCAGCCTGTCCCCACAGCAGAGGGGCTCCAGCCCTCCCAGCATCTCCGGGGCCTCCTCCGGCCCCGCTCCAACACCTCCGTGTCCTTCTGCTGTTGGTGCCCCAGCGCTGGAGGCAGCCCTGCGGGGGGGTCTCACAGAGCAGAGCAGAGGGGCAGAATCCCCCGCGCCCCTGCCCAGGCTGCTGGGGATGCAGCCCAGGAATACAGGTGGCTTATCACAAGTTAAACCTTCGAAAAGCCCTCGGGCCGTTTGGCGATTCTTTAGCCAGCTGGGAGCAGGGCCCCGGTTGTGGGGGTGGTGATGGGGGGGGTCTCCCACCCTCACTCCGGGCCCTGCACTCCCGGGGCAGCGCTGCTCGCCCCCCCCCCCCGGCCCCCCTCACCCCGGTGACCACCGCTGAGGCGAAGCCGCCCCTTCCCCAGCCCGTCTCCCCCGCGGGAAGGCGCTTCCCGCCCTCGCCCCCCACCGCCATCACCCTCCCTCAGCACCCACCGGCGGGAGTTACCTCAGGCGGCGGCGCCCCGGCCCACCCACCCCCCTCCCCGCAGCCCTCCCGCCGCCACCTCGTACCCGAGAGCCCCCCCGCCGCCGCCGTGGCGGGCTGCCGGAAAGCCGGCGCCAGGCTCCAGGTGAAGAAGGCCGAGAAGCCCATGAGGGCGCCGGCCGCCGCGTAGGCCAGGCGGAGGGCGAGCGCCCGGCTCACCGCCATCAGAGCGCTGCTGCGCCGCCGCCCCGCCCGCCGCCGGCCCGGCCCGCCCCGGCCCCGCCCCGCCACAGCGCGCCCCCTGCCGGCCGGGGGGACCGAGGGGAGGCCCGCGGCGGGGACGCGGCGGGGGTGGGACGCGGGAGGGCATGGGGGGCGTGGGGACACAGGTGGCGTGGGGGAGACAGGTGGACGTAGAGGATTGGGGACACGGGGGGTGACCCGGGAGGGCATGGGGGGTGAGGGGAACACAGGTGGACATAGGGGAGTGGGGACACGGGGAGAGTGGGGACACGGGGGGCGTGGGGGACACAGGTGGACCTAGAGGACTGGGGACACGGGGAGCATGGGGACACGGCGGGGGCGTGGGGACGCGGGGGGGGGGGACACGGGAGGGCATGGGGGGTGTGGGGACACGGGTGGTGTGGGGGACACAGGTGGACATAGGGGAGTGGGGACGCGGGGAGAGTGGGGACACGGGGGGCGTGGGGGACACAGGTGGACATAGGGGAGTGGGGACACGGGGAGAGTGGCGACACGGGGGGCGTGGGGACGCGGGGGGGGGACACGGGAGGGCATGGGGGGTGTGGGGACACGGGTGGTGTGGGGGACGCAGGTGGACGTAGGGGAGTGGGGACACGGGGGCCGTGGGGACACGGGGAGCGTGGGGGACACAGGTGGACATAGGGCAGTGGGGACACGGGGAAGGGGGCGCAGGGACACAGGGGGGGACACGGGAGGGCGTGGGGGACACAGGTGGACGTAGAGGATTGGGGACATGGGGGGTGACCCGGGAGGGCATGGGGGGTGTGGGGACACAGGTGGACATAGGGGAGTGGGGACACGGGGAGAGTGGGGACACGGGGGGCGTGGGGGACACAGGTGGACCTAGAGGAGTGGGGACACGGGGAGAGTGCGGACACGGGGGGCGTGGGGGACACAGGTGGACCTAGAGGATTGGGGACACGGGGAGCATGGGGACACGGCGGGGGTGTGGGGATGCAGGGGGGGGACACAGGAGGGCATGGGGGGTGTGGGGACACGGGTGGTGTGGGGGACACAGGTGGACATAGGGGAGTGGGGACAAGGGCATAGGGATACAGGGGTGGGGACATGGTGGGGAATGGGGGCAGGGGGACACGGGGGGCGTGGGGGACATGGGGTCACAGGGGACACAAGTGGACACAGGGGAGTGGAGTCATGGGGGAGTGGGGACACAGGGGGTGTGGGGGACACAGGTGGACATAGGGGAGTGGGGACACGGGGAGAGTGGGAATACAGGGGTGGGGACACGGGGGATGTGGGGTCGGAGGCACAGGAGGCGTGGGGGACACAGTTGGACATAGGGAAGTGGGGACACGGGGGGGTGTGGGGATACAGGGGTGGGGACACGGGAGGGAATGAGGGTCGGGGGACATGGGGAGCGTGGGGACATGGGAGGTGTGGGGGACACAGGAGGACATGGGGGACATGGGAGCATGGGATGGTGGGGACACAGGGGGACATGGGGGACACAGGAGGATACAGGGGACATGGGAGCATGAGATGGTGGGGACACAGGGGGACATGGGGGACACAGGAGGATACAGGGGACATGGAGGCATGGGGCGGTGGGGACATAGGGGGACATGGGGGACATAGGGAGTGTGTGGGAGTGTGGGGAGACAGGGGCACATGAGGGGGGTGGTTGGCGTATGGGGGTACACACAAAAGAGACATGGAGGTCATGGGGACATGGGGGGTTAAGGACACAAAGGTGGACAGACAGGGACATGGAGGCATGGGGGGGACCTGGGGATGGATCACGGGGAGACAGGGGGACGTGGGGTTAGGTGGGGGGCCAGAGGAGACGTGAGGACATGGGGACACTGGGAGATGGGGGAGCACGTGGGGTTGGGGACATTTGCGCCACTTTCGCTTCCTCTCTCGGGGAGTTTTCCTTCTTTCACCCAGCGCCGTCCTGCCGGGTTGTGGGATTGTGGCTTTGGGGACACCTCATAAAACTTCTTAAACGATTCAGGGGCTTTTCTGGTCTCTTTTCTCTCCCCCCCCCCCATTTTCTTTTTTTTCCATGTTCTGAGCTGGTGGCCGGGTTTGGCTGGGCTTAAACCCAGGGTGCGGAAACTTGCAACGATGCTGGAGGCAAGAATGGGCTTTTTCCACCTATTTCGAATCAATTATTAATTGCACTTATGTAAGCGGCGCATCGTCTGCCGCTCGAGGAGGCCGGGACGGATGCTCTGCCCAGAGCCTGGGAATCCATTACTTGCTCTGTTCCAGCTCATAATGTTTTTTCCTTAATTTTCCGGGTTTAGTCTCAACCAAGATGAGCTTTCCAGGCCTGGGAACATGCAGTTTGGCTGCCGCGTCCGCACGCAGAGGACTCGCTGCTCTAGATGGCAGCAGCCTCCTTCCCTTTCAGCCTGAACAAATCCCTGAAACAACATCTCCCCTTCCCTCTTCCACTGGGTCCAGCCAGGTCCGGAAAACCACCAAAGCTGGAGTTTTTCCCTATATGATAGAATCATGGAACAGTTTGTGTTGGAAGGAACCTTAAGGATCACCTAATTCCACCCCCTGCCCTGGGCAGGGACACCTCCCACCAGCCCAGGTCGCTCCAAGCCCCGTCCAACCTGGCCTTGAACCCCTCCAGGGATGGGGCAGCCACAGCTTCCCTGGGCAGCCTGGGCCAGGGGCTCACCGCCCTCACAGCAAACAGTTTCTCCCTGATATCTCAACTAAATCTCCCCTCTTCTAGGTTAAAACTTCTTCCCCTCATCCCATGGCTCCCCTCCCTGCTCCAGAGTCCCTCCCCAGCTTTCCTGGAGCCCCTTTAGGGACTGGAAGGGGCTCCAAGGTCTCCCCGGAGCCTTCTCTTCTCCAGGCTGAACCTCCCCAGCTCTCTCAGCCTGTCCCCACAGCAGAGGGGCTCCAGCCCTCCCAGCATCTCCGGGGCCTCCTCTGGCCCTGCTCCAACAGGTCCATGTACTTCTGATGTTGGGGGCTCCAGAGCTCCTGACATATCCCATGTGAAGCTTCTGCCTGTGAACCTCAGCCTCCTGCCAAGAACCACCATGGAGAACCTGGCTCCATCTTCTCAAGAACCTCCTTGTAGGTGCTCAAGGCTGCTGTTATGTGACCCCAAGACTTTTCTCTTCTTTAGATTGAACAAGACCCATTTCCTCAGCTTCTCCTCATGCAGAAGCTCCAACTTCCAACCATGCTCCAGCCTCCAACCATCTTGGTGACCCTCCATTGAATTCACTCCAGTTCATTGATGTCTATCTCGTATGGGTGGCCCAAAACTGGACACAGCATCCAGATGTGGTGCAACGAGCGTTGAGTGGAGGGGAACAAGTGACAAACCATCAGAGAACGTGAGGAGGATGTGGAAGACCCTCGATTTTTGGAGGACATCATGACGAGGACAGTCATGGCAGGTCTGCGAAGGTTGATGTTCATCGGGGCTGAGAGGTGTGGCTGAGGATTCAGTGCCGCCAGTTCAAGAGCAGGTCATGGGATCTGAGAGCGGAGAAAATGTTTATGCAGGGTGACCGACCCGTGAAGCCTTATCACATTCTTGGCTGAAGAATCGGAAAAATTCACGGGGGAGCTCACCGCAGGGCTCGGAGGAGAAACGGCATTTCTCGGCCGGCGCCGTGGGACGTTATTCCATGCACACCTCACGCCTGAGGTGCTGAACGGGCACCGGTCACGGTCACTGGTGAAAAGACGGATCATCTCACAGCTCGTTTGGGTTCAGCAGCGCCGAGTCTCAGCCTGGCGTATCCCGGGGCTGAGCGCGGCCCTCAAAGACTCGGTGACATTCATAAATTATCGGGTGCCCTTGGGATGGGTGACTGCTTGTCCTGGGTGCCTTTGGCTGGGGGAGGGACATGCTGTTAGTGGGTTTTTAGCATAAAAGCCCTGAGATCTGCAAAAAAACCCTCTTTCCTGACGGCTCCTGCAGCGATCGCGGGAGTTCGGATGCTGCGTGCACATGCCTGAAAGCGCAGTGAGCGGCGTCAGCAAACGCCAGTCAGCTATTCTGTGTCAAAACAGGTAAAATCAGCTCCACCTCCGCTCTCTCTGCCCAGCCTCTTCTCACACCTACTTTCTGCCAATTACCCAGCAGAAATTTGGAGACGACTTCTGTAGTGTCATCCCATCTCTGCTGACTCTGCCCCAACGGCTGGGGCCAAAGACAAAAAGATTTTGCGGAATGATTTTTTACAGGTAGAAAACCTCTCTGCCCTCATCAGGAACAAGAAAGTCTGTTTTTTTGTAGATGACCACGGTTCAAATGGGTGCTGGAGGGGTTCAAGGCCAGGTTGGACTGGGCTTGGAGCAACCTGGGCTGGTGGGAGGTGGAACGAGATGACCTGCCCCCAGGGCAGGGGGTGGAACGAGATGACCTTCAAGGCCCCTTCCAACCCAAACCATTCGATGATTCTATGATTTAGGGAAGATCAGGCCACAGCAGAAAGTCAGCCAGAGGGATTTTGGGAGATATAATAAGGGGAGCAGGTCTGTCACTTAGACCAACCTTGGAGGTGATCGATGTGTCTTTTAAAAGGCTGCGGGAGGGATCTGGAGATCACAAGTGAGTAGACCTGTCTCCAGGCTGGGTGATGGGTTCAGGGCTGTTCCCACAGAAAACAACAGGACATCGACGCAGGTGAATAGCGGGAAAGAGCAATTGCTGCTTTGGAAAGTGGAATAAAGTGGCCTGGTGGACGTAATGTACATTGATTTCTATAGAAATCCATTCTCTTGTGCTCCTTCACCTTTGCTGATGGGAAGGAAATGACCCTCCTGCATTAATAACCATCCACCAGACGAGACTCACGAGCCGGTGGGGGATCGGCTGCCAGGTCCCTCCTGGCACCCAAGTCTGTGCCGGTGCATCCCAGCTCCGCGCCGGGCGTGAGGAGATCGGGGAGAGCTGCTGGGGTGCGGGGCAGGTTTGGAGGACGGGTGTGTCGAGGAGCTCGGCTCAAGGCTGCGGGTCCCAGCTCTGCGTTCCAGGACACAGAACCAACGCGCGGAAATACGATGCGCTGCAGCTGCTTCCAGCCCCACGCCGACGGAGAAGAGACCAACGCGCGCGTCCCTTCGTCAGAAGCGGGAGGAGAGCGGCGATGCCGGTCGCGATAGGCACCCAGGAGGGGCTGACATCACCCTGGGCAGGCTGCTGCCCTGCCGACCTGCGTGTCTGGGCCAGCCGGGAGAGAAAGGGGCACTTGGGGGCATGAGTCACCTCCTCCCTCACCTCCTCCCCGGGTGAAGACCTCAGCCGGCTCAGGAGAATCGCACCCAAGAAGCGGTTGCACCTCAAATCCCCGCCAGCACTGAGAAGGCAGGTGGGGCGGCTGGCACGAGCGTGTGCCTCGATGCCTAAAGAGTCTGATTTAGGGCAGCAATCAGCTTTTTGATCGGTTTGGTGTCGCGGTAGAAAAGCGCCTTGGTCCCCAGGTGGAAAAGCAGGGCCACCTGGATCAGCATCCCCCCAACACCCCCTCAGCAAATGGGATTCTCTCCATCCATGGAGCAACAAGCCCCAAATCCGCAGGAGGTAAGGAGAAGCCGAGTGTGCCTGGAGGTGCTGGGGGGTGATCAGTCATAGAATCACAGAATTGCCTAGGTTGGAAGGGGCCTTTCAGATCATCTAGTCCAACCATAAATACGTCCTCCTTCCTTGCCCAGGAGATGAATGCGATCACCGGAAAGAGTCCTGCACCACGTCCAGCGGACCACCAGCTTTTTTGGGATGCCAAGCTCAAGGAGATGAAGTTTCCACAATTCCCTGAGGGTCTCCATCACCCCTGTCCAGGACCTTCTTGGACAAGAGGAGTTTGGACCATGCCTGGCCAAGCGGAGGGGCGGGTGGTCGCCTACACATCGGACACAAGAGCAACCTCCGGCTGGCCTTGGGAATAAGTTGATGAGAAGCTGCTGGAATTGCACGGCCTAAATTAAAGATTCACTGAGCGGACACGATGAGCGGAGCCAGAGCAGCCAGCTCGGCGCTCGCTCCGTGTTTCCCCCTGGGCTGCTCTGGTTGGTGTTTCAGGGCAGGACGCGCATCACGTCGTCAGGGAATCCCGGCTCTCACGGGATCGGGTAGGAGCCGCGTCCTCCAGGCACGACGGCCCCGGAGGAGGGGGCAGCCGGGTGTTTTAATGCCCATTTTTCTGCAGAGCTGTTCATTTTGCCGTGCGAGCGGCCGGAGGCTGAGTGAAATCCAGCTTCGTGTCCTGGCTGACCGCACGGAGAGCTGGAGCCAGGGATGGCTGCCAGCCCCTCTGCAGACCTTCTCCCAGCAGTTTGCGCCTGTTCTGCATTAACAGGAGCCCACGGCAGCTGCTGCCCACCCCGGGACATCATCCCCACCCCGGGACACCATCCCCGCCCTGGGACACCATCCCCACCCCGAGCGGCGGTGGGTGGCCCTGCTCCGAGGGGTGGAAACCTCCGGCAAGCAAAGGCGGATGAAACGGGAGCGAGAAAGTGGACACAAGGAGGAGGAACCGCTTCAGCTGCGAACACAGACGTTCCTGTTCAACAGCTCAGATTTGGCCCGCTCGCATTTCTAAACCTAACGCTATTTTCCTCACTTCTCCACCCAAAACGGGCTTCCTGCCTCCTTGGCGCTGCCCACAACAGCGGGCAACCGCGGACGGCGTCTGAATTTTGCAGACGTCTGGACCTTGGCCCTTTTCTCCACCACCAGCACCTGGTGGCCAGGTTGCCCAGAGCAGAGTCTTCCTCCCGGTTATTGCTCCTGCCTGCAAAGTCCCGGCGACAGCTGGGAAACAGCCGGATTTACCGGATGAGGCATCGCCTTCCTCCTCCTCCTCCTCCTCCTCCTCCTCCCTCCGCCCCGCGCGCTGTAGGTGGGAAAGCTGGATGGTGCCTGGCTCTGGGAACAAAAGGAGGAAAATCGCTCGGGATGGGGGTAGCCCTGTTTGTTTTCAGAGAGCTGGAACCAGGCTGGTATTTTATCCCGCTCATCTCTTGAGAATTCGTCCTTGAGGCTTTTTTTTTTTTTTGTCTCCTTAAATGCAGCATTTCGTGTATGGGAATAACTTGGCCGGGGGGGGGGTGGGGGGGGGGCAGGGGGGAAGAAAAAAGAAAAAGGTTTAGACTCCGTGAATATTAAAGACTCAAAGACAAAAGGCAGAAGGAAAAGTTAAGGAAATGGGGAGGTCCCGGCCCTTCCTGGTTCAAGGGAGGGTTACAAATGCTGCCTTAAAATGGCCCTTTGGGAAAAACTTGTTTTTCCTTCTCCTCTCATTAATCCTCCTTTAACCCCCCCCCCCCCGCCCCCCAGCAGCTGCCTGCCGGTTCCTCATGGTCTCCGCAGGCTCCCACCTGACTCTGTTCACTCTGAACCCCACCGCGGTCTGTCATTCAGTTTGCTGGTGCTGGGCGTTGGGGACATGGGCCTTCCGATGCCACTGAGCCTCCGTGTCTCAGGGTCCCCCTGTTCCCGTCTCCTGCTGATTTAGTGCCTCGCTGACCCCGCGTCTCTGTGTTTCGGTGTCTCTTCTGCGGCTCTCAAGGACTTTGTAAAGGCAAAACTCTGAATGCGAACATTTCCAAGGGGCTGCAGCCGGCGGGGGAGCCCAGCGGGGCTGAGCTGGGTTTGCGGCCAGGAAAACTGGCCCAGAGTTTGGTTTTCCTCCTTAGGTCCATAAATTAGACCTGCCTGGGACTGTCCTTTGCCCCGAGACCCGCTGGGGCAGGGGTGCTGATGCCCACGTGGGATGGACTGGGTTGGGGTTAGTGTTAGGGTTAAATTCAGGCGGGTTTAGGGCTAGGGGTTGGGTTGGGGTTGAGTTTTGGGTTGAGTCAAGTGATGGACTGGGTTGGGGTTAGTGTTAGGGTTAAATTCAGGCGGGTTTAGGGCTAGGGGTTGGGTTGGGGTTGAGTTTTGGGTTGAGTCAAGTGATGGACTGGGTTGGGGTTAGTGTTAGGGTTAAATTCAGGCGGGTTTAGGGCTAGGGGTTGGGTTAGGGTTGAGTTTTGGGTTGAGTCAAGGGATGGACTGGGTTAGGGTTAGGGTTAAATTCAGGCAGGTTTAGGGCTAGGGGTTGGGTTGGCGTTGGGTTAGGGTTGGGTTAGGGTTGAGTCCAGTGATGGACTGGGTTGGGGTTAAGTTTAGGGTTAGGGTTAGGGCACGGGGTTGGGTTAGCGTTGGGTTAGGGTTGAGTCCAGGGATGGACTGGGTTGGGTTTAGGGTTAAATTCAGGCAGGTTTAGGGCTAGGGGTTGGGTTAGGGTTGAGTTTAGGGCTGGATTTGGGTTAGGAAATGTCCTTTTGCCAGGCAAACCCACACCTTGGAGCTCTGAGACCCGCTGGCCACTGCTGCCTGCGCCCCTTGCCTTTCCCCCTCCCCGGCACAACCCAACGCAGCCAAGGGCTCGCTTCAATCTGGCTTTTCCCAAGTGAAATCTGCCACTTCTAGACCAACCGTGACGCTGATTGTTCCTGATTTAGAGCCACTTTGTCTGCGCAGGCGGGTGGAAGCCATCGTTTTCTGGAGGGCTGATGATAAACCCTCGCTGGATTCAGATCTGAGGCGTTCGCAGCTCTTCAGAGACGCAAATCTGGGAATCATGTTTCAGGAAGAATTGGAAGCAGCCAACTGGCTATGGAAATACCGGGAGAACAAGACGCATCACGTTCACCGAATGATAATTAAAGGAGTATCAAATGCGGCTGCCTGAGAGATTGAAATCTTCCTTCCTAAAAGAGCAGCATCACCTCCATGGCAGCAAATTCCTGCTCAAGTTATAATCCAATTGCTAAAATGGCTAATATGGCTATAGATACAGCTAAACCACTCTGGCTAAAATAATACCTATAGCTGTTTTCTTTTCAACACAAAAAAGACCCCAAAAAACATACAATAGCTTGTGTTAATTCAAGAATAGCTGCTAATTCTGTACCAATTAGGAGACAAAACGCAGAAGTGGGGCTGCTTATTAAATTACAAATCATGCAGACTAAATCCGAAGATTATTTAACGCCAAGTGTTTCAGCAAGACACTTGCAAAACTGCGTTGGAATAATAATGTCACGGTGGAAGTAGTATTAATCAAAGTAATGAAAATATAAATTAGGAAAGGCTTAGCCAATAAAAAGGAAATATATATAGTTTGAGGAAAAGAAATACATAAAATAGCTACATTAAAGAATAAAGCAACATGCTTAGACCGCAGTAATTTAAAGCCATTTTCCCCAGAATCGTATTTTCAACACCAATTTGTTATCTTGTCCTGGTAAGCCAAAGAGATGATAAATATCAAAGATTTCTTCTACAACCATCTGCCAGCAAATAGACCCATCAGTAACACAAAGAGTTCAGCCATTTCTTCTCGAGTTTCTTCGCTGAATATGCACCAGACCCCACCACCAATTTTCATGAAACAACGGAAAAATAGGTGGTGTAAAGGAAACACCAGCGTTTAACTTGTTCTACCTTTGGGTAGCGCTGGCAGGAGGGAAGCAGGTTTCGGTGTTTCGCTGCCCCGTGCGTCTGCGGCTCCTCTTGGGGACGGCCCCGGGGTTATTAACAGCCCCCGCGCATCACACAGGGTCAATCACGGAATGGGTGGGGTCGGAAGGGAGCTCTGGAGATCATCTCCTCCAACCCCCCCGCTTCCAAAGCAGGGTCACCCAGAGCGGGTCGCGCAGCATCGTGTCCCGGTGGGTTTGGAATCTCTCCGGAGGAGACCCCGCAGCCTCTCTGGGCAGCCCGTGCCAGCCACCCTCACCGGAAAGAAGTTTTCCTCATGTGGAGATGGAATTTCCCGTGTTCCAGTTTGTGCCCATTGCCCCTTGTCCTGCCCCAGGCCACCACTGAGAAGAGTCTGGCCCCATCCTCTCGCCCCCCATCCTTTAGCCGTTGCTGAGCGTTGATGAGATCCCCCCTCAGCCCGCTCTTCTCCGGGCGGAACAGCCCCAGGGCTCCCAGCCTTTCCTCAGAAGACAGATGCTCCATTCCCTGGATCATCTCCGTAGCCTCCGCTGGACTTTCTCCAGCAGTTCCCCGTCCTTCTTGAGCTGGTCAGCCCAGAACTGGACCCAGTGCTCCAGCTGTGGCCTCCCCAGGGCAGAGCAGAGGGGGAGGATGACCTCCCTCGCCCTTCGGCCGCGCTCTTTTCAGTGCCCCCCAGGAGACCATTGGCCTTCTTGGCCACAAGGGCACATTGCCAGCCCATGGGCAACTTGTTATCCACCAGGACTCCCCGGTCCCTCTCTGCAGAGCTGCCTTCCAGCAGGTCGGCCCCCAACCTGTACTGGTGCAGGGGGTTATTCCTCCCCAGGGGCAGAACCCTGCACTTGCCCTTTGTTGAACTTCATGAGGTTCCCCTCTGCCCAACTCTCCAGCCTGTCCAGGTCTCACTGGATGGTGGCGCAGCCTTCTGGGGTGTCACCCACTCCTCCCAGTTCTGTGTCACCAGCAAACTTGCTGCGAGGACAGGCTGAGAGGGCTGGGGGGGTTCAGCCTGGAGAAGAAAAGGCTCTGGGGAGACCTTGGAGCCCCTTCCAGTCCCTAAAGGGGCTCCAGGAAAGCTGGGGAGGGACTCTGGAGCAGGGAGGGGAGCCATGGGATGAGGGGGAAGGGTTTTACACTGGAAGAGGGGAGATTTAGATGGGATATCAGGAGGAAATCCTTGGCTGTGAGGGTGGTGAGTCCCTGGCCCAGGTTGCCCAGAGAAGCTGTGGCTGCCCCATCCCTGGAGGGGTTCAAGGCCAGGTTGGACGGAGCGACCTGGGCTGGTGGGAGGTGTCCCTGCCCAGGGCAGGGGGTGGCACTGGGTGGGCTTTAAGGTCCCTTCCAACTCCAACCATTCTGTGATTCTATGTTTGTTTTTACATCCGGGGGAAATAAACCCCGTCCTCGCACGGCCAACAAGCAGCAGAGTCAACTGCTCAACCCAAACCCACAGCACCCGCCACGGACGCTGCCCCTCACCCCTGCGTGCTGTTTGCTGCCCCTGCTCTCGCACGCTGCCCGTGCAAACCCATCGCCCTGGTCCCAAGAACCCCTGAACCCCGACAGCCGCCCGCCGCGGTGCCGGGCTGGCACGGCCCCACCGCACGCCGGGGGTGTCCCTCGGGAGCTGCCGTCGGCGCGGGTACCCGGTCCTGGCTGGGAAAGGCCAGCCCTGGAGCTATAAAGAGAATTAGCCTGACATCTCTCGAGCTTTATTCAGTGCTGACACTCGGCTTTTGCTGCTTTTCCCACAGAAAGCCGGGGCCGGCCGGCTGCGTTCCTGGAATGCTATTTTATCCCCAATTTGATTTACGAAAGAAGCGGAGAGGAGCCTGGAGATGGAGGGGGCTTTAAATTGGCCTCGTAGCTCTTGCTGGCACAGAGGAAAGGCTGGGAAAACACCCCAGAAAACGCCTGGAGAGGATTTCGGGGTGGGCTGGAGGCGTCCGAGCTGCCAGCGGTCCCCGCTGAAGCAGCACCCCCCGGTGCGGGCACAGCTGGGGGCTCAGCTGGGACCCCTGTCCTCAGCAGAGCTGCACCCCAGCCCCATGGCCATCACCCCCCAATTTTTCCCCCTGCCCATTGCTTTAACCTCATCCTCCCAGTCCTCACCAACGTCTCATCCTCCCAGTCTCCACCATCACCCCATCCTCTCAGTCCTCACCAATGTCTCATCCTCCCAGTCCCCAACAACACCTCATCCTCCCAGTCCCCACCATCACCCCCATCCTCCCAGTCTCCACCATCACCTCATCCTCACAGTCCCCACCATCATCTCAACCTCCCAGTCCCCACCATCACTTCATTCTCCCAGTCCCCACCATCACCTCATCCTCCCAGTCCTCACCATCACTCCATCCTCCCAGTCCCCACCATCACCTCATCCTCCCAGTCCTCACCATCACTCCATCCTCCCAGTCCCCACCATCACTTCATTCTCCCAGTCCCCACCATCACCTCATCCTCCCAGTCCCCACCATCACTTCATTCATCTCAACCTCCCAGTCCCCACCATCACTTCATTCTCCCAGTCCCCACCATCACCTCATCCTCCCAGTCCCCACCATCACTCCATCCTCCCAGTCCCCACCATCACCCCATCCTCCCAGTCCCCACCATCGCCCCATCCTCCCAGTCTCCACCATCACCCCATCCTCCCAGTCCCCACCATCGCCCCATCCTCCCAGTCTCCACCATCGCCCCATCCTCCCAGTCCTCACCAACTTCTCATCCTCCCAGTCCCCACCATCACCCCATCCTCCCAGTCTCCACCATCACCCCATCCTCCCAGTCCTCACCATCACCTCATCCTCCCAGTCCCCACCATCACCCCCATCCTCCCAGTCCCCAACATCACCCCATCCTCCCAGTCTCCACCATCACCTCATCCTCCCAGTCCCCACCATCACCCCCATCCTCCCAGTCCCCAACATCACCCCATCCTCCCAGTCCCCACCATCACCCCATCCTCCCAGTCTCCACCATCATCTCAAACTCCCAGTCTCCACCATCATCTCAACCTCCCAGTCCCCACCATCACTTCATCCTCCCAGTCTCCACCATCGCCCCATCCTCCCAGTCCTCCCCATCGCCTCGGGACAGACTATTTCTGCTGCCACCTTTATTTATGCACAGCTATTTAAAGCTCCAAGCTGTAGGCAACGTCTGGGCACTCGCCCTGGGAATGCCGAGTCCCTCAACCAGGGAAACGACCCCAAAACATGACTGCCGGCTCCCGCCCCTCTGCCGTCCCCACCACCGTCCCCGCCACCGAGGGGGACGGCTTTGCCGTGTGCCGGGACATGGGGAGCCGGGGCCACGGCGAGCCCCGGGGAGCAAACGCCAGCCTTCCCTGTCACCCCGCAAACCCTGCGCTGATTTACAACCCCTGGGAAGGGGCCGGGATGGGTTTCCCAATCCCGCCGGTGGGGTTTATTGAAGAGATGCCAACTGGGAACGCTGGTCGCAGCTCCCAGACCTCGGGGAGCTTCTCATCTCCCAGGGAACGGGCACGTCTTGCCGGAGACTCGGCTCCGGAGAGCTGCCGCCGCAGTCCCTCGGTGATGGGGGGCGGCGGGTGCGTGTCAGAGCAGCTCTGAAATTAGTGATTTGTGCTAACGAACAATGGGGAGGCGGTGGGCAGCGGCCAGCCCTTGGCTCCAGCATTGGAGGGGGGGCTCGGGCTGGAGGTACCCGCGCCGGGGGCACCGCCGCCGGGCTGTAAATCGCAGGGAGACGGGAGGTGACAAAGCACCACTAAATCATTTATGCCCTGAACTACGCAGGAAAATGGGAATAATTTAATTTTTTTTTTTTTTTTTTGGCCAAAACACAGGCGATAACAGCTGTTCTTATGAATTACCCGAGTCCTGAAGGATTTTGTTAAGGGATGTGCGTCGCTCCCAGCCCACGCCACTGAAGGTCCGAGCGCTGGTGAGGTTTGAGGAGTCAACCAGCACCGACACCGGCACCGCCAGTTTCACTGGGAAAGGTCTGGGAGCAGCAGCCGAAAACTCTCCCTCTGTGAAGTCACCCGGCTCCAGCAGGTCCCAGAAACCGAACACGCTCCGCACGAAAGGCGCCTTTCCACAGGGCCGGGCCCGCCCGCTCCGGGAGATTAATCATTATTCAAGCGCAGATAAAATGAGCAAGTTCAATACAGCGATAAAGAGCCAGATAAAGCAGAGCTGCCCTGTTTGCATTTGATGGCGAGGCAGGAGTTCTGCTCGGAGCCAACCAGCCCCGGGAGCCGGTGCAGCCTGTTGGAAACGCGTCCCCACGGCCGGAGCCGGTGACCCGGCACGGCAGCTCGGCACACGGCCGCGGCACGGGTGACAATCCTCCGGCGTTCCTCCGGCATTCCTGCGCCTGGTTGGCACCCGGGGAAGGGCACGGGCGCAGCAGCAGCCGGGGACGGCGGACGCTGGGTTTCTCCCCGACTGGGATCCCGCGCTGCCATCGGATGCGTGTCGTCCCCCAGAGCTCAGCGGTACTGCCCCGCTTTGAGCCGCACGGGACTGATTTCTCCTCTCGTGCCCGGGAAAACTGCACTTTTAGAAGACTCTAGGGCCTGAAGCCGTGAAAATATTTACTTTATCGCCAGCTCGGTGAGGGGCGGGTTTCAAGGGCTCAGTGTTTTCGAGGTGCGGGGACGAGGAGGAGCGAGACCCGGGCACTTGCCCCAAGCTGCCACCGGGGTTATTCCATCCCATGGATGGCACATTCCAGAGAAATCAGAAAGTTTGCTGAGTTCTCTCCTCTCTCTCCCCCTTGCTGGCTGCCATCCTGAGCACTCCTCGCCCCGGTGCCGGAGCCCCGAGCCCTTCCCTTCCTCCCGCAGCCGCAGCGCTCGCGGGGTCCCACATTGGCGGGGAGCGCACGGCTTCCTAGGATAGAACGGGCCGGGTGTGATCCTTGGGTGTTTTCTATTGGTATCGGGATCAATACTGGTCCTCTAGTGTTATTAATGTTAATTATTTAGTCTTATCCTATTAAATCTATTTATATTTCAACCCTCGTGTGTCCTTGTTCTTCCCCGATTCCCCTTCCCGGGTGGGGAGGGCTCATCAGGTGATGGAATAATTGCCTAAACGACAATAAATCATTGTGGGTTTCTCAAACCATACCAGGTACCCCTGTGCCGGTACACCCCGTCCCTAAAGCATCTTACTGGTCCAGTAAAGACAGGACACTGGGCTGGATGGAGCCAGTTCAGCGTTTCCAGACCTGCCATCCCTGGAGACGCTGGACCACGCACCAGCCTGTGGTGGGATGCTACCGCCTGGTTTCCCGAGGGATTCGGACCTCCAGCAGCACCCACGGCACACAGCAGCTGCGGGGGCCACGGGGAGGATTGCCAGCCCCGCTCCCCACGTGCCATGCCGCTTCCCGAGCGAGCGGGGCCATCCCGCGCTGATCCTGCCAGCACGGCTGCACCAGCCACGGCCTCGGAATGTCTTCTGAACTCCGTCGGGGCTGGGAGCTGTTCCCAGGAATGCAGGGTGGGCGGAAGCGAGGAGACAGCAGTGAAGGGGCAGGGAGAGAGCGCTTTGGCGAGGGTGGTGGGGCACCCTTTATCGCTGGGTCTAAACTGGGACGGGGTGGGATAGAATGGGATGGGATGGGGTGGGATGGGATAAGGTGGGATGGGATGGGATGGGATGGGATGGGATGGGATGGGATGGGATGAGATGGGTTGGGTGGGATGCGATGGGGATGGGGGGATGGGATGGGGTGGGATGGAGGGGAATGGGATGGGATGGGATGGAATGGGATGGGATGGGATGGATGGGGATGGGGTGGGATGGGATGGGATGGGGATGGGGTGGGGTGGGACGGAGGGGGATGGGATGGGGTGGGATGGAGGGGGATGGGATGGGGATGGGGGGATGGGATGGGATGGGATGGATGGGGATGGGGTGGGATGGGATTGGATTGGATGGGATGGGGATGGGATGGGATGGGATGGGATGGGATGGATGGGGATGGGGTGGGATGGGATGGGATGGGATGGGATGGGGATGGGGTGGGGTGGGACGGAGGGGGATGGGATGGGGTGGGATGGAGGGGGATGGGATGGGGATGGGGGGATGGGATGGGATGGGATGGGATGGGATGGATGGGGATGGGGTGGGATGGGATGGGATTGGATTGGATGGGATGGGGATGGGATGGGATGGGATGGGGATGGGGTGGGGATGGGGTGAGGTGGGATGGAGTGGGATGGGAATGGGGTGGGATGGGATGGGGATGGGGTGGGGTGGGGTGGGATGGGATGGGGTGGTGGAAGCATCAGCCAAGATGTGGGGAGAGGAACCGCCCGCGGTCCTTGGTGGGGCCAAGGCAGGTGTCACGTCCTTGGCGCGTTGCGCTGCAGCCGCAGCAGCCGCTCAGGTGGGGCTCCCCCGGGGAAACGCCGCTCCAAGAGCCTCCTGCCTTCCTCCAACCTCTTCCTCCTTCTCTTAATTGGCTCTCATTTGCATGGGGGGGGCATGTCTGTGCAAGGCGGGGAGCCCTCGCCCATGTCAGCAGAGACCCAGGGGCCTGTCAAAGGTGAGCGGATCCTTGATGTGCAAAGCGCGAGGCAGCCCAGAGCGCTTTCCAGCAGGCTGGGGAACTTTCCAAAGGTCCCTCCCTGCAGCGGCTGATCCGGCATCCTCCCTCGCACGGATCCTGGCTCGCTGCCCCGCCAGCGTTTCCATCCCAGCACCAGCTCCTTCCGAGCAGGAGCAGCTCGAGAGAATCCCTCCCGGATGGGCTTTGCCAGCCGGCGACAGGGACCGGGCAGGAGGGAGGCTCCTTGAACCCGGAGCCGCCTTTGCCGGTGCCGAACTCTCCTTCCACCACCTTGCTTCGGGCTGTGGCCGGAGTGGGCTGCGACCGGGGAGATTTCCTTAAAAATGGGCTGTGGGGGCTGGGAGGGGTGGAAAAACGCGGCGCTGGGAGCCCAGTATGGTGTAGTGTGGGGTTTGTGCGTGTTGCACACCCGGTGCCACCCGGAGTCGATGGACGGACACCTGGGAAATGACAGCTTCGGAGCCCTCCCGGGGCCATCGGTGTGGCAGGGGGGGAGACGCACGCGCCGGGGGGGGAGATGCACACGCAGGGAGATGCTCACACAGGGGGGGAGATGCTCATTCGGGGGGGGGATGCTCACGCAGGGGGATACTTACACGGAGCGGGGAGACGGACACACGGAGTGGGGAGACACACACACGGAGGGGGGAGATGCACACGCAGGGAGATGCTCACACAGGGGGGGAGATGCCCATGCCGGGGGGAAATGCCCACACGGGGGGGAGATGCCCATGCTGGGGGGGGGGAGATGCCCATGCCGGGGGGGGGGAGATGCCCACACGGGCAGTGGGGGGTGCAGACACAACACCAAGGGACAGGCTGGGACTGGAAGCGAGAAGCTGCCCCCGCCACCCCCCCACACACTGGGACAAGGCGCTGGCACAGCCCTCGCAGCCGTGTTTTGGGGCAGCCCCCGTGCCCCCCATCCCCACATCGCCTCCCCTCCGCAGCATGGGGCTCCGTCCCCGGCTGAGAGGGGAAAAGCTTGCGGCGCCGGTGGTTTCCTGGGACAGGAGAATATATTTAATGTTGTAAACACAGAAAACACCCCGTGAGAAGGGCCAGGAGGAGCCCCCGGGCTGCGCGTTCACCCCGCCGCGCCAGGCTTCGAGACGAGGGTGCAGAAAACGCATCTTTTGCAGCAGAATAATCAAACGGGAACTTTCGCGCCCGTTTCCGCAGCGTCCCCGAGTCCCCAGGTGCTGCCACCCCCGTCCCACCCGCCCCCACGTCTGCTCCGTCCCTGGGGCCTTCGGGGGGGGAAACTGGACCAGCAGCGCTTCAGGATGGGGAACCGCTCGCCCTGCATTTTAAATGCCACTCGTTGAAGTGTTTTCCAGCCTGCGCCCGGCCTCATCCGGCCCCCGCATTGCCCCGTCTCTCCCTGCCCGGCTGCAACCCACTGGGACCAGTAGCCAGACTGGGTTCCCAGTGAAAAAGCCTTTAGCGGGATCCCGGGAGGGATTTGCCCAGAGGCCGGTTATGCAGCAGCCCTGCGGCTTCGGCTTGGAGATCCTGGACCAAATCACTGCGCAAGAGCGCGGGTGTAAGGGGGGGCAGATGCCGGCGCGAGACTCCTCAGCGCGTGGGCGGCTGCTGGGGTCCCCGCTCGCTCGCGGCAGAACCGGCGGCTGCGGCGGCGCCCGAAGCCTCAAGGTCTCCCAGAAAAATGCCTTTTCTGCTTCCGAGCGCCCGGGGGCGAAGCGGAGGGTGGGAGGAAGGCTCGTTGTCCCCCGTCCTGCACGGCTGCTCAGGGATTTGCCCGAGGCCACGCAGGGAGATCCAATCTCCCCAGGCCCATGGGGGGTGGCCCCGAGGAGTGACGGTCCTGGGGAGCCTGGCGTGACCCCCCGGAGTCCCCGGGGTGCCCGATCAAGAGAGGAGTGTGTCAAGGACACATATCCAAACTGCTTGTATCCGGCTGACGTGCCTCATCGCTTTGTTATTTGGCGCTTATTTAAATATATATATATATATTTAAATCTTTTTTTTTTTTTTTTTTCAAATAAAAAAATCCAGGGTTTTATTTTAAAAGTAAAAGTTCCCTTTGGCAGAAACCCCTTTCTTTTTAGCCAGAAGCCCCAGCGCAAGCACTCCCGGGACCGCTGGGCCGTGCTCCAGCTCGGCTCCTCCGTGCTCCCCGGCCGGAGGCTGGGGGCCACCTCCCCAGTACGAATCGCTCCCACTTTCCAGCACCTCCGTGCCCCATTCTCCCCCCGCCAGGCTGGGCCCCGCAGGACTTGGCAGGGCAGGGGGGGCCCTGTGGTTTCCTCAGCCCCAGGGTCTTGGTGGGGTGCTCAGGGGGACACCCCGATCCCCGGACTCTTAGTGGGGTGTTGTAGGGGCTCCTGGAGACACCCCAATTCCCAGGGTCTTCTTGGGGTGCACAGGGGCTCCTGGGGACACCCCGATCCCTGGGGTCTCGGTGGGGTGTTGTAGGGGTTCTTGGGGACACCCTGATCCCCAGGGTCTGGGGTCCCCAGGGGCCACGCAGGGCTGATGCTGACTGGGGAGTCCAGCGAGTGGGGGTCTGGGCCAGGCCCCCCCAGGGTGTTGAGGCCGGGGCGGAGGGAGGGTGTTCCGGTGCCGAGGGCAGTGTGTGTGGGGGTGACCTGGTGCCAAGGACGGGTGGGGGGTATCCCGGTGCCGAGGGCGGTGTTGGGGGGGTGTCCCAGTGGCGAGAGTAGTGTTGGGGGGGTGTCCCGGTGCCGAGGGCGGGGGGGCATCCCGGTGCCGAGGGTGGTGTGTGGGGGGTGTCCCGGTGCCGAGGGTGGTGTGTGGGGGGGTGCCCCATTGCCGAGAGTGGTTGGGGGGTGTGTCCCGGTGCCGAGAGTGGTGGTAGTGGGGGGGGGTGTTCCGGTGCCGAGAGCGGTGTTGGGGGGATGTCCCGGTGCTGAGGGTGGTGTGTTGGGGGGGTGTTCCGGTGCCGAAGATGGGGGGGGGGGAGGGCGTCCCGGTGCCAAGGACGGTGTTGGGGGGTGTCCCGGCGCCGAGAGCGGGGGGGGGGGGGGGGTGTTCCCGGTGCCGAGGGCGGTGGGGGGTGTCGGAGCGTGGGACCCCGGGGAGGGGCTGCGGGCGGGCCCCGGCCCCGCTCCCGCTCCCAGCCCGCTCGGGGGCGGGGCGCGCCCAGCCCGGCGCGGCGGCGGCGGCGGCGCCGAGCCCGACCCGTCCCGTCCCGTCCCGTCCCGTCCCGTCCCGAGCAGCGCCGCGGAGCCGCCGGAGCAGCCCCGGGGGCTGCTGCCGCGATGGCTTCGCCCCCCCGCGCCGCCGCCGCCGCCGCCGCCGCATGAAGGTTGGCGGGGCCGGGGCGGCCGGGGAGGCGGCGCGGCGGGGCCCCGGAGCTCCGGTAGCCCGGAGCCGGCAGGGCACACGGCGAGCCGGGCTGGAACTGGGGGCCGGTGCTGCTCGGTCCCCCCCCGCGCCGCCGCCGCCGCCTCCGCCGCCGCCCCCCGCCGGGGGAGCCGGGGCTGAGGGTAACCGGCTCTCGGTGCTCCTGAAGAAGATGCACTTGTTCCGGAGCTCCAGCTACGAGATCCGGCTGGAGGGCGAGGGGGGCAGCCTGCCCCGCATCCAAGGCATCCGCTGGGTGAGTGCGGGCTGGGCGGGAGGGGGGAGACCCGGCCGGGGGACCCCCCCACCACCACCGAGAGTCCCGGGGCACGGACCCCAGGCCAAGGAACCCCCTTCACTGCCGGCTTTTCCCTCTCGGCATCCCTCCTGGCGCCAGGAGACGGACTCCAGGCCGAGGAACCCCCTTGGCTGCCGGTTTTCCCTTCTCAGCACCCCTCTTTACCCCAAGGGATGGCCCCCGGGCCAAGGAACCCCCTTGGCTGCCGGCTTTCCCCTATCAACATCCCTCCTGGCACCGGGGGACAGACCCTGAGATAAGGAACCCCCTCGGCTGCCGGCTTTCCCCTGTCAGCATCCCTCTTTGCCCCAAGGGATGGACCCTGGGCCAAGGAACCCCCTTGGCTTTGGCTGTCCCCTCTCAGCGTCCCTCCTTGTCCCGGGGGTCTGCACCTGGGTGAGGACGGGGTTCAGCGAAGCCACCGTAAGAGCCAAGCAGGGCCCCCCCAAGGCTTATCGCCGCCTCCAGCGCCGCTTTCTGAGCAGGGCTTTGCAGGGCAGGTCTGGCCTTTCCCTCTTTCCTGGCTGGCCTGGCAACGGGCTGTGATCTGTGACCTGTACCCCGCTCCCCCCCTCCTGTTTGCTGGCTGGGAGGCCAGGCGTGCAGGGAGCCAGGCGAGGCGTGCAAGGGGCCAGGCGTGCAGGGGGCCAGGTGAGGCGTGCAGGGGGCCAGGTGAGGCGTGCAAGGGGCCAGGCAATGCTTGCAGGGAGCCAGGCGTGCAGGGAGCCAGGTGTGCAAGGAGCCAGGCCAGGTGTGCAAGGGGCTAGGCGTGCAGGGAGCCAGGCGTGCAAAGGGCCAGGCAGGCAAGGAGCCAGGCAAGGCGTGCAAGGAGCCAGGCGGGGTGTGCAAGGGGCCAGGCGTGCAAGGGGCCAGGCGTGCAGGGAGCCAGGCAAGGCGTGCAAGGGGCCAAGTGTGCAGGGGGCCAGGCCAGGCATGCAGGGAGCCAGGCGTGCAAAGGGCCAGGCGTGCAAGGAGCCAGGCAAGGCGTGCAAGGGGCCAGGCGTACAGGTGGCCAGGCGAGGCGTGCAGGGGGCCAGGCGTGCAAGGGGCCAGGTGTGCAGGGAGCCAGGTGAGGCGTACAGGTGGCCAGGCGAGGCGTGCAGGGGGCCAGGCGTGCAAGGGGCCAGGTGTGCAGGGAGCCAGGTGAGGCATGCAGGGAGCCAGGCGTGCAAGGGGCCAGGCGAGGCGTGCAAGGGGCCAGGCGTGCAAGGGGCCAGGCGTGCAGGGAGCCAGGCGTTTCTGCAGCCGCCTGCCCTGACCCCTTCTCCCGGCAGCGCGTGGCAGCCAGGCATGAAATGAGCCCGGTGCTATTGTGCTGCGGCGCGCGGCGGCCGGGCAGCGCACCCCAACCCCGAGCGTGCGAACAGGAAAGACCTTCCCCCGCGGCACACGGGGTTCAAAACGTTCCCTCCCCGCCAGGGTCAGGCCGTTTCTCCAGGAGAAACCTGTCTCTTGGCAGCGGGACGATGCTCAACCTCACGTCCTCCCTCCCTGGGTCCGTGCCGTCCCTTGGGGGGTCTCTGGGGTACAAAAGGTCCCCGCTCTTGGCCTCTTGCTGTCCCCTTTGGGCTGGGAGGTGACCCCGGAGCCTGTTCACCTGCCCCATCGGAGCTTCCTGACCTTCCCCTTCCCACAGTGCTTGACCCGAGACAAATGTTTTTTTAAGGAAAAAAGTGAAATTACTTTAAGGGAACACACCACCCCCCCCCCCCTGCCCCGTTCAGCATTTCTGTGCGGCGTGCAAGCTCCTTCACAAAAATAAGAAAGCTTTCCTCTCTTTTCCCTTCCCCCTCCCGCCCCCCCGCCTTCTTCCTGATTTTTTTCTCCCCAGAACTTTTAGGAACTTAATTTTGGGGAGGTTTTTTTGAGGGGCAAAAAGCCGGGGAGGTCGGGAAAGCAGCGGGCTGGAGCGTCGCTGGGCTAAACTGCCGGACCGGGATAGACCTGACCGAGTCTGGCAGCCCGGTGGCCCGTGCAGGAGTGTCCCCTCCCCGAGTGGCTCCGCCGTGCGTGGGGACAACCGCCGGCCATTTGAGGGGAGCGGAGCTGATTTTTGCTGGGAAAAGGGGGGTTTCCCCACTTTTTGCAGGTGCCCGTTCCTCGGGGCAGGTACGGGAGAGGCGGACGGCGGGGAACCGGCTGGCTGTGCCTTGGAGCAGCAATATTGTCCCTTGTCCCCATCGCTGCAAGCCTACGGCTCCTCGAAACTCTTCCTCGCCTGGTGGCTCCGTCTCATCCCTCCGGGCAACTTGTTTCCCTCAACCCGGTGCCGGCAAATCCCTCCCAGCTCTTTCTTGCCACAAGCCTCCAGCCCAGGCTCCCGTTCCCTGGCATCAGCGGGACATCGCAGCCCGGCGTCCCCAAGCAGCTCCGTCCTTCACCTTCCCAGAGTACAAGTGCCACCGTGTCACTGCGTCCCTGGGGAGGACGGAGGGGACAGAGCAGGTCCCCTGACCCCCCCTCCCCGGCAAGGCTCCCGGGGGGGATGGCAAGCCCCTGGCTGGCTGCCGGGCCTTTGGAGGCTGCGGATGGGCGAGGACTTTCTCCGGAGCCGTAAAGCCTGAAATAACTCCTGTTGTTTTCCTTGGGATCCCAAACAAAAGCGGCGCGCGAACGTGGAATGGTCGCTGCTGGCCTTGGCCGGCCGCCCGCCCGCCGGCCGCTGCCGGATTTCTGGAGACAGGCAGGATCCGAGCGCCCGCGCGTCCCGTAAGCAGGAAGATGGAAAGAGGCAACTCCTTCGGAAGCAGTTCGGAGACGGCAGCCGCGATGAGGCAGGGGGTGAGGGTGGGGAGGGCATCCTGTGGGGCCGGACCCGGGAGCTGGGCAGCAGGGATGCTTTGGGACGGGGTTTTTGGGGTGGTTCGAGAGCTGGCCTGGCAGCAGGAAAACCCCAGGAGGGAGTAACGGCTCCGAGCGCTCATCCCTGGGCAGGGTTTTTCCAAGTCTCCTTCGGTGTCCTTGTCAGCGCGGCTCGGAGCAGGACCGCGGCGCGTCCTGGCTCCCTGCCTCAAGGACAGACCTCCCTTACGGGGTGATGCCAAAGGCGGGTTGGGGACCGCCGGAGCAGTTGACGCCTGCACCCGAGGGGGTGACACGGAGCTCCGGGTCCCACGGCGGGTAGCTCCGCTCTCCGGCCGCAGCCCGGCTCCTATTTGCAAACATTTGCTCTGCGATTGCCGGCGCGTTTCCTGTTCCACGGGGCGGTCACGAGGCTCGGGAGAGTTTGCAGAGTGAGTAAGTCACCGTGTCCCAGCCTCAGCGGCAGCGTGGCCGGGTCGGGAGTGTCCCCAGGGATCTGCTGCCTTCCCGGAGCCGCTTGTTTTCCATCCGTCCGCTCCCCGAATCTCTCCTAAACCAGTTGCAAAGTGCTGAGGGCAGGTTGGTTCCTCCAGAGGTGTCCGGAGGAGGATGGGGAAGACCTGAGGGTATGGAAAGGGCTGGAGGAAACCCGGGGAGCGGCCTGAGCCGGGCAGGCTGGGAGCAGGCAGGGGTTGGGACAGGCAGGCAGCGCAGGGCAGAGCACCCATGGCCGCGTGTCCGCCTCCGTCACCCTGCCGGGAGGTGCCAGGGCTCTTTGGAATCCCCTCAGCTCCCGGGTCGGCGGTTTTTTGTCCTTGAATTCACTTGCAAAGAAGGTTTCTGAAGCTAATTACTCCCGCCCTTAATTGAGGCTTTCATCCGGGGCCGTCCCTCCTGCTGGGATTGCTCAAACCTTCCCCGCCATCCCAAAGCCAGCGGATCCAAGCAGGCTCTGGCCCAGGAGACGCCATGTTTCGAGCGCCCACCACCTCCCCCACCAGCCCCGGGGTGCTGCGGGCATCTTACAGCCAGGAAAAAATGGGGGGGGGGGGGGGACGACGGGATGGGGGACGGGACACGACACCACAAAACCTTCCCCTGGAGGTGAAGACACCCCGAGGCCGGGTGGCCCTCACCCCGTCACGGGGTTAATGCTCAAAGGGCAGTAACTGCCCCGGCCGGGGCAGCGCGTGGAGAACAGGTCTGACGGGTGCTCTGCCTTCCCCCCCCCCCGCCCCAAACACCTGTGATTTATGCGGCACACGCAGATGAACAGGTTGTTTATTCAGGGAGCCCTCGTCCCTCTGGGCAGCGCCCGGGGTGGGAGCGCGGCCGCCTTTGCAGCGGGACTGGGCCTGCGGCTGGGCTGGGCCACGATGCTTCAGCCCTTCCTCCCTCGGCTTATTTTTTTTGGGTCCCTCTGCTCCGCTCTGAGGGAGACCCCGCCTGGAAAACTGTGTCCAGCTCTGGACTCCTCAACACAGGAAGGACACGGAGCTGTGGGAGCGGGGCCGGAGGAGGCCCCGGAGATGCTGGGAGGGCTGGAGCCCCTCTGCTGTGGGGACAGGCTGAGAGAGCTGGGGGGGTTCAGCCTGGAGAAGAGAAGGCTCCGGGGAGACCTTCCAGCCCCTTCCAGTCCCTCAAGGGGCTCCGGGAAAGCTGGGGAGGGACTCTGGAGCAGGGAGGGGAGCCATGGGATGAGGGGGAGAGGTTTTAACCTAGAAGAGGGGAGATTTAGGTGAGATGCGAGGAAGAAATTGTTTGCTGTGAGGGGGGTGAGCCCCTGGCCCAGGTTGCCCAGAGAAGCTGTGGCTGCCCCATCCCTGGAGGGGTTCAAGGCCAGGTTGGACGGGGCTTGGAGCGACCTGGGCTGGTGGGAGGTGTCCCTGCCCAGGGCAGGGGGTGGCACTGGGTGGGCTTTAAGGTCCTTTCCCACCCAAACCGTTCTACGGTTCTATGATTTTCTCTGGGGCATCCCTTCCCCGAGGGGAAAAAAATGAAGGCGCGGGTTCCCCATGGCCGGTGGGGGATAACCAGAGGGATGAGTGGTGGGAGAGAAACTGAGGACTCAATCGTGGCCCGCTCTGGATGGCGGACCTGAACCTGGATCCGGATTGTGCCGTGGCGGTTGGCAGACGGTCCGCCCCCGACAGCCAGGACGCGGCTCAGCCGGAGACGGTCCCCAGCTATTCCTGATGCCAGTCCCTCCGGGAGGGACTCCCTGTGCCATTTTTGGATCCCTGAGCTATTTTGGGATAAGAAAACAGCATACTGGGATAAGAAAACATTAAAAGAGGAACTGGTTTGGAAAACTGCGTTGGATCAGCTCCTCACGTGCAGATTTCAGTTGGATGGAGTGAAGACCTCGGTGGGTGACTGGGGTTTTCCACCCCCCACGGGGTGCGTTTCTCTCCTCGGGGAGCACTGAATTGCCGCGGAGCCGAGTGTGCCGTGGCTCAGCGAGGTTTCCTATTTTGCTCTCTTCCTACTGACACCCGTCCCACTATTTGCATTTTTTTTTACAGCTGTCGAGGCCCAGGTTCACATTTTCGGTCACCGCCGCAGACTCCTGCTGGAGCTCAGAGCCTCTGCCCACGAGCGAGGGAAGATTGGGCTTGTTTTCTCCTAATATGCCCTATTTTAGGCATGGCTGTGTTGAGCGTTACCCGCTGCTGTTCCCCCACACCCAGCACGTGCCTGGTGACTTTCTGCTTTGCTGGTCCATTGTTTCCAGGTTCTCCCTTAAAATCCTTTGGAAAAACAGCTTCATATTCGCCAGCTCCGAGGTCACGCATCACCCGCCGCAATTCTGCCGTTCTGCTGCCGAGCTCCTCCCGGCGCACGGAACCGCCGCGTGCCGGTGGTTCATCACAGCTGATTTTGCAGGATTTAGTGATTTATTTAAGTTTTTTTCTGGCCGTGCTGTGGTTTGAGACCCGTCCCCGGACGCGTTGCCTGCAGGGAAGGGTTCGGGCACGTGCTGCTCATGGCTCTCTGCTCCCCTCGTCCTCTGCAGCTCTTGCCCCCCATCGCCTGCCCCGGGACAGCCTGGCCGCGGCTCCCATCCCTGGTGTCCTCCGCAAGCTCATCCTCCGCCTCTCCAAGGCTTTCTGGGGCCCTTGCCGTAACCCGACGGAGTTTGGGATCTTTTCCGTCCTCTTTGTTTGGACCCGGCTTCAAAGCTGGAGGAAAAGCCCCGGGTTTGGGACACCCCTCCCTCCCCGGGGGGCTGCGCCAGCTTCCCCAGGTCTTTCTGAAGTCCTTCCCCCCCAGTGGCAAGCTCCCTGCCCCAAATCCCGTGGCTTTGATCCCTGTTTGCAACGATTTTACTTTTAACTTCCTTCTTTTCTCTCCCGGCTCCCTCATTTGAATGCACTTCCCTTTCTGAAGTTAAACATAACTGCAGGGAGTCGGGGTTGGGGGGGGGGGGTGAGGTCCCCCCGGTGCACGCGTGGGGCCGGTGGGACACGATGGGACAACGGTGATGCTTCGAGCTGGATCCAGGCTCGTTTTTCCGTTGGGACGTCCCAGCTCGCTGCTCCCTGAAGCAGGATCTTTAGTGGTACCCAAAGGGGTCACCCTGGGGGGAGCCCTCCCTGCGAGCGCGTGGCCGGGGTGTTGGCGTGGCTGGGGGCGCGCAAGGGAAAAGGGGGTGTAAAGCGGCGAGGATTTCAGGTGATGCAGGGAAAAATAGGCAGGTTTCTGGCCGCAAACATTCGCGGGGGCCGTTTTCAGCAAGGAGGGGGCAGAGGGAAGGCTTCGCCTTGCTTCGAGGAGGTCGGTGCTGGGGAGCGTGCGCGGATGCTCGTCTTGGTGTAGAGCCGAGGCTGAGCTGTGCCTTGGTGGGGGCAGGAGCCCCCCCTGGGGTGTGCGGGGCGAGGGGGGGCACGGCAGAGCCCCCACGGCCACCAGCCGTGACGAGTGGTGGTCCTCGGGGGTCAGTAGTGGGACCGGTGCTATTTAACATCTTTGTTGGTGACATGGATGGTGGGATCAAGGGCACCCACAGCAACTTTGCCGATGACACCGAGCTGTGTGGGGCGGTGACACGCTGGAGGGAAGGGATGCCACCCAGAGGGAGCTGGACGGGCCGGAGAGGTGGGACCCTGCCAACCTCCTGAAGTTCAACCAGGCCCAGTGCGAGGTCCCGCACCTGGGTCAGGGCAACCCCGGGCACAAACCCAGGCTGGGCGGAGGGTGGCTGGAGAGCAGCCCCGAGGGGAAGGACTTGGGGGGGCTGGTGGGTGAGAAGCTCAACATGTCCCAGCCGTGTGCGCTGGCAGCCCAGAAAGCCACCGGCAAGCGGGGCCGCATCCCCAGCAGCGTGGGCAGGGGGGCGATGCGGTGGGGGATTCTGTCCCTCTGCTCCCCTCTGTGAGACCCCCCTGCAGTGCTGCCTCCAGCGCTGGGGCACCAACAGCAGGAGGTCACGGAGCTGTTGGAGCGGGGCCGGAGGAGGCCCTGGAGATGCTGGGGGGGCTGGAGCCCCTCTGCTGTGGGGACAGGCTGAGAGAGCTGGGGGGCTTCAGCCTGGAGAAGAGAAGGCTCCGGGGAGACCTTCCAGCCCCTCCCAGTCCCTAAAGGGGCTCCGGGAAAGCTGGGGAGGGACTCTGGAGCAGGGAGGGGAGCCATGGGATGAGGGGGAGAGGTTTTAACCTAGAAGAGGGGAGATTTAGGTGAGATGTGAGGAAGAAATTGTTTGCTGTGAGGGGGGTGAGCCCCTGGCCCAGGTTGCCCAGAGAAGCTGTGGCTGCCCCATCCCTGGAGGGGTTCAAGGCCAGGTTGGACGGGGCTTGGAGCGACCTGGGCTGGTGGGAGGTGTCCCTGCCCAGGGCAGGGGGTGGCACTGGGTGGGCTTTAAGGTCCCTTCCAACTCCAACCATTCTATGATTCTATAGTTCTAACCCCCTTCTTTTTGTTTTTCCAGACTCCACTTTTGGACACGGAATCCACCCTGGATTATGGACACAGCCTTACCCAGGTGGGTGGGCTGGGAAAACCCACAAGGACCTGAGTTTAGGGAGGGGGGACGATGGCAAATCACGTCTTGAAGGCTGTGAGGGGTGGGGGGCCGGAGCACCCCTGTGCCCTGGGGTCCTCGGCTCAGCTCTGGGATGCTCACACCCTTGGGCTCGGCCATTCCTGGGGGCGGGCGATGGTGATCCCGGGGCGCTGGGGCGGGCGTGAGGTGTATCGCAGCTCGTGTAGGGTGTTGGGGACACGAATGACCCTGCGAGGTGTCAGGGTCCATACCTTGCCGCCCGTGCCCTCCCCGCTTTCCCAGCAAGCTGTAAAATCCCTTTCCACCCTCAGGCATCCTCGGAGAAGATCTGGCGAGCCGGGAAGCTCCTCTTCATCCACCTCACCAGCACCCGCCCCGGCCTCATCCGGGACCACAAGCATCACCTGCGGCATCACAGGTGGGACGGCGGCACCCTGCCATGCCGGGGGACACCCCGGGCTGCCTGGGACGAGGGCAGGACTTCTCCCGCCTGTCTGATAGGGTTTGAGAAACCCATAATGGTTTATTGTCGTTTAGGTAATTATTCCATCACCTGATGAGCCCTCCCCACCCGGGAAGGGGAATCGGGGAAAAACAACGATAGACGAGGGTTGAAATATAAATAGATTTAATAGGATAAGACTAAATAATTAACATTAATAACACTAGAGGACCAGTATTGATCCCGATACCAATACAAAATACCCAAGGATCACACCCGGCCCGTTCTATCCTAGGAAGCCGTGCGCTCCCCGCCAGCGTGGGACCCCGCGAGCGCTGCGGCTGCGGGAGGAAGGGAAGGGCTCGGGGCTCCGGCACCGGGGCGAGGAGTGCTCAGGATGGCAGCCAGCAAGGGGGAGAGAGAGGAGAGAACTCAGCAAACTTTCTGATTTCTCTGGAATGTGCCATCCATGGGATGGAATAACCCCGGTGGCAGCTCGGGGCGAGTGCCCGGGTCTCGCTCCTCCTCGTCCCCGCACCTCGAAAACACTGAGCCCTTGAAACCTGCCCACCCCCGAGCTGGCGATAAAGTAAATATTTTCACGGCTTCAGGCCCTAGAGTCTTCTAAAAGTGCAGTTTTCCCGGGCACGAGAGGAGAAATCAGTCCCGTGCGGCTCAAAGCGGGGCAGTACCGCTGAGCTCTGGGGGACGTCACGCATCCGATGGCAGCGCGGGATCCCAGTCGGGGAGAAACCCAGCGTCCGCCGTCCCCGGCTGCTGCTGCGCCCGTGCCCTTCCCCGGGTGCCAACCAGGCGCAGGAATGCCGGAGGAACGCCGGAGGATTGTCACCCGTGCCGCGGCCGTGTGCCGAGCTGCCGTGCCGGGTCACCGGCTCTGGCCGTGGGGACGCGTTTCCAACAGGCTGCACCGGCTCCCGGGGCTGGTTGGCTCCGAGCAGAACTCCTGACTCGCCATCAAATGCAAACAGGGCAGCTCAAACCAAGGCACCATCCCAGGCAGGGGTTCCCCCGGGGTGCCGGGTGCCGCCGTCCCGTTTTGGGGACAATCCTCACCCTTTCTGCCGTTGCAGGCAGTGCTGCTCGGGGAAGGAGCTGGTGGACTGGCTGCTGAGCGCCGGGCTGGCCGTGCAGACACGCAGCCAGGCCGTCGGCGTCTGCCAGGTGCTGGTGGACGGAGGCGTCCTGACCCACGGTGAGGGCAGACGGTGGGACTGGGGGCTGCCGTGGGTGCACGTGGCACCCACCCTGGGTCTGCCGTGGGTGCACGGCCGAGCTCACGGCGCTCTCCCCAACCCCGCCCCGCAGTGAAGCAGGAGTGGCATTTCCAGGACAAGGACACCCAGTTTTACCGCTTTGCCGAGCTGGAGTTGAGCCCCGAGCCCGGCGCGGGGCTGCGGGATGCGGAGGAGCTGCTGGAGGCACTGGCCTTCCTGGCCCAGCTGGGTCCCGACGCGTTGCTCACCATGGCCCTGCGCAAGCCGTGAGTGGCCCGGGGGCTCCCGGGGGCTCATTTCAACCCTGGAGTCCCAAAGGGGCTGCGGTGGATGGGGGTGACCCGAGCATCTCTTCCACGGCTGTCAGACCGGGGGGAGAAAGAGGGTGCTGGGCCAGGGGGTTGTGCCCGCAGAGGGGTGTCTGCGCCCTGGGATGTGGTGGGGAGAGGGGGCACGGATGGCTGCTGACCCCCCCCCCGCCCCTGCCTCCCCTCCCAGGCCTGCCCAGCGCACGGAGGACGAGCTGGAGCTCATATTTGAGGAGCTCCTCCACATCAAAGCCGTGGCTCATCTCTCCAACTCGGTGAGCGCCCTGCTCCCCCCGCGGCACGCGCGTGTGTGTGTGTGTCCCCAAACTCCTCCTGGTCCCCAAATCCTCCCGCATCCCATGGCTTCCCGTCTGGGCATCTCTGAGCATCCCTGGGCTCCCTTCCCACCCTGTCCCCTGTTCCCACGCGTGTCCCCTCCTGGCTCAGCTCCGGGCCGGGGTGACCCTCATGGCGGGTGCCTCTTGCCGCAGGTGAAGCGGGAGCTGGCGTCCGTGCTGATGTTCGAGTCGCACCAGAGAGCTGGCACCGTGCGTGAGTATCGCGGGCCCCCGGAGCCGTGCAGGGGCACCCCGGGACCCCCAGGGAAGGGTCCCCAGCCCGGGGAGGACGGCTGGAGCCGTTGCCGTCAGTGTGGATGCTCTCGCTGTCCCTTGGTGGACCGGGGATGGAGGGGACCGGAGCAGTCGCCGCATTCGCCTGGGCTGGGGGCTCGGGGGGGGGGACGGGCTGAAGAGGGATGCCTGGGGGCTCCCCCTCTTCGACTGCCCCCATTTCCCCTGCAGTGTTCAGCCAAGGAGATAAGGGCACGTCATGGTACATCATCTGGAAGGGCTCGGTGAACGTGGTCACCCATGGCAAGGTAGGGGTGTCCCTGGGCCGCAGGGCTCTCCAGACACCCCATGTCACTGTCCCCCCAGCGGGGATGAGGGGCTCCCACCCCATCCCCTCACCCTCTGTGCCCGCCCCCCTCCAGGGCTTGGTGGCCACCCTGCACGAGGGGGACGACTTTGGGCAGCTGGCGCTGGTGAACGACGCGCCCCGGGCGGCCACCATCATCCTGCGAGAGGACAACTGCCACTTCCTCCGGGTGGACAAGCAGGACTTCAACCACATCCTCAAGGTGGGCAGGGGGCTCGCGGGGCGCTGGGTCCCAGCCGGGACACACCGTGCACCCTCCGTGCTGTCTGCAGGGGAGGACACTTCTCTGCCTGCCAACACGGGGTTTTGGGGTGCCACCAGCCAGCCAGGGGTTCCCTGACGGCTCCGAGCCGGGCTGATGGCTGGTTTTTCTCTCTAGGATGTGGAAGCCAACACCGTGCGCCTGAAGGAACACGGGAAGGTGGTGCTCGTCCTGCAGAAGAACCTGCAGGGTGGCAGCAACCAGCCAGCCGCAGCACGGAGCAGCAGGTGACAGCAGCATGTCCTTGTCCCCTCCTCGCAGCCGTGCCATCAGCGCCGCCTGTCCCCCTGCCTCCTCCGACTTCCCTTGGAGGAGTCTGCGTGTCCCCAGAGGGGGATCAGGGACGCCAGGCCGTGCTGAGCAGCTGCATCGAGCGGCCCGGTGGCCTGGTGTGGTGGCCCTGCCCACAGCTGGGGTGGCCCATCTTTCCCTGATGCGCCCAGGGCTCTGCCCAGCAGGTACTTCGTGATGGCTGGGACGCCGGAGAAGATCCTCGAGCATCTGCTGGAGTTCATGAGGCTCGACGCCACGCTCTACGACCCCGTGGGTAGGTGGAGGGGGGGGAGATGTCTCCCCCTTGCTCCGGGGACCACGTCCCCAAGCCACCCTGAGATGGGGGCAGGGGGAGCAGCCCCTGGCGGGACTGCCTTTGGTGATCGACCCCAAAAGCTGCTCCTCTCACCCTAAAAACCCTCCATTGGGGCTGGGAGAGGGAGGCAGCCCCGGGGCAGGGAGCGTCTCCTCTCTCCTCTCCCGCATCCCTCCATCTCCCTCTGCCTTCGGAGCGGAGCAAAACCAGGCGAGACGGGAACCAGGAGATGTCCCCAGCGGGTAAAAAATCGGAGCAGCCGAGCTGGCGGCATCGTCACTGCCTTGGGGCTCGCTGCCTGCGGGCGCTGCGCTTCTCCTGCAGCCCTTGGGTTTTTCTTTCCGCCCCCCAAAACCCGCCGCCCCGCCAGCCCTTTCCGTCATTTTTAGAAGCAAAAAATGACCCGCAACGAGCACGGTCGCCCTGGCGGGGGACGCCACAGGCCAACCCCATGCAGGGCGTGGGTGACCCTTTCCCAGCCAGCTGCCACCGCCTGGCTGTGACCACCGTGTCCCCAACCCGCTGGCCGCGGTGACGGGTGAATGATGGTGGCCCGGTCCCTTCCAGATACCCTGCTGGGGGATTTCCTGCTGACTTACACCGTGTTCATGCCGACCTCGCAGCTCTGCAGAGCTCTGCTGCACCAGTATCCTTCTGCGGCTGGAACTTGGCGGGGGGGGGGGCGGGACACACCAGGCTCCATCCCACGCCACGCACCCCCCGGTCAGGGGCCAGCGCGCCCAGCTTGGTCCCGGTCACCCCGGTGGGACCTCAGGGGTTGGCCAGGGGAGCCCCGAATTCCCCAGGCTCTCGGGCACGGGGCACATCTCCGTCTCCCGTCCTGTCCTGGGTGCACAACTCTGGGGGGTCCCCGTCACCCGTGTTGGTGCCCTTGACCGGTCCCAGTTTCCGCGCGGAGCCGCTGGAGGGCTCGGAGCAGGAGAAGGCCACCTACTCCCTGCACAAGCGGCGGAAGATCCTGCGGCTGGTGAGCCAGTGGGTGCTGCTCTACGGGCGGCTGCTGCAGGGCGACCGCAGCACCACGGCTCTGCTGCAGGTACCGGCGGCAGCGGGACGAGGGTGGGGGGGGATGTCCCCAGAGGGGAGGTTTGGGGGGGGGGGAGGGGGTCTGGCTGTCACCACCCCCCGCTGACCTGCTGGGCACCTTCCTCTCGCAGAACCTCGCCGACCTGGCGAGCCAGGACCCCCGCCTGGGCGGGCTGGGCCAGGAGCAAGCGCAGGACCGCCGGCGGCCCCGAGCGTGAGTCCCCCGGGGATGGAGGGGTGTCCCCGTCCGAAACACAGCCTGGCTCTGTCCCTAGAGCCATCGCTGATGCCCGTGTCCCCGGGTCCTGCACCCCTCGTGCCCGGGGGATATTGTGCCTTTCATGGGGCTGAGCTTTTGGCCAGCAAAGCAGCGATTGCCACGACTTGGGGGGATGCTTGGGGGGGGATGCCAGCAGCTCTCGGGCCACTTTGTCCCCAGCGTGGGGGTTTCCCAGCCACAGGAGGGCATCTGGTGCCTAGTGGGGCAGGGATGCACGGAGCGGGGGGGGGCTTGGTGATGGCCTGGATCCCCGGGGGCTGCAGGACCCGGTTCTGTCTCCTTTATCCTCCCTGCAGGAGGATAACCCTAACCTTTATCCTCTCCCTGCAGGCTGGAGAACGGAGACGGCAGCGTTTCTCCCCAGCCCAAGGTAGGGGGGTGCCCTGGGGGGTGGCCAGGGTGAGGGAGGTGGACACTTGGGTCACCCTCGGCCTCTGGTGACCCCCGGCAGGAGGGGTAACTGGCGGGGTGGCATCCTCCCCGCTCTCCCCCCGCCTCGCCCGCAGGCTCGGAGCTCGGTGAACTGGCTCACGAGCCAGGAGGAGGCCATTCCGGGCAGCAGCTGTGCCTTAAGAGCCCAGGACAAAGGTACGGTCACAGACAGCGGGGACTGTCCCCTCCCCAGCGGCTGGGACGCTAAAACTCTTTCACACACACACCCCCCACCCCCACGCCCCCCCCCTCCATAGTGCCCTACGAGATCTACAGACCGGACCACTCGTGCCTGATCGCGGTGCTGCCCGTCAACGCCTCGGTGCGGGACGTCCTGCGGTCCCTCGCCCCCCGGCTGGGCCGGGACCGGGAGCACATCCTAGTGAAGGTGAATTCGGCCGGAGGTGAGCGGGCTTCCCCCCCCGGGATGTCACCGTGCCAGGGTGACAATTGGCCCGGTGGCCAGCCAGGATCGGGCCCCTTCTCCATCCCGGCATCCGACCCTCCTCTCTCCCGCAGAGAAAGTGGGGCTGCAGCCGGACGCCGTGGGGGTGTTCACGGCGCTGGGGCTCAACGAGAGGCTCTTTGCCGTGAGCGTGGAGGAGCTGGGCAGCCTGGTGGGTACGGGGCAGGGGGGGTCCTGGGGGTGGGCAGCACCGGGATGACCCCCCGAGCGGGATTTGGGACTGTGGTGCCTCCATAACAGCTCAGGGTTGGGGATGTCCATCCCGGGAAAGGGCTGGTGTTGCCATCCCCGGTAATGGCCGGAGGGGTCGGGCATCCTCTCACCTGTGCACAGACCCCCCACCCCGAGCAGCTGGGCCCCCACGTCGGCTCCTCAGAGACCCTGGACCTCATCAGCTCCAAGGACCTGGCCAGCCACCTCACCGACTACGACTGGAACCTCTTCAAGAGCATCCACCAGGTAAGGGCAGCACCCGGACCGGGGCGGGAGATGCCTCCGGGGTGGTTTTTTGGGGCACCCCTCAGCCGCCACGTTGGGCTTTGCAGGTGGAAATGATCCACTACATCGTCGGGCCGCAGAAGTTTCACGACGTGACCACGGCCAACCTGGAGCGGGTCATGCGGCGCTTCAACGAGCTGCAGTACTGGGTGGCCACGGAGCTGTGCCTCTGCCCCGAGGTGGGCAGGCGAGCCCAGCTCCTCCGCAAGTTCATCAAACTGGCCGCACAGTGAGTGCCTTGTCACCCCTGTCCCCGTCCTTGCGAGGACGGAGCCGGCGGTGGCCTCCTCGCCTGACTCTGTCCTCGCCGGCAGCCTCAAGGAGCAGAAGAACCTGAATTCCTTCTTCGCGGTGATGTTTGGTGTGAGCAACACGGCCGTCAGCCGCCTGGCCAAGACCTGGGAGGTAACCGGCCTTCGGGCTGCTGCCAGCCCCGCGAGGTCCCCCGAGGTCTGCGGTGACGGGTCTGGGTCCCCTGGCTTGGGCGAGGGTGGCCCGGGGGTTGGGGTTCAGGCAGCCCCTGCACCCACAAGCTCCGAGCGAGGGAGATTCTGGAGGCGGGGGGTGTTTCCCACCGGGCAGGGGGCCAGGATCAGCCCCGGGGGTCTGGTTGGACCCAGCCGGGGGCCGAAGTCCCCCCCACCAGGGTGACAATGGGCTCCGAGCCTATTGTTCCCGAGCACCCGGAGCAGTTGGTGGTGTAGGGCCCACAGAGGTGCAATGGGGGAGAGTCGGGGTGTGGGGAGCTGGGGGGTCTCTGGGGACGGGAGAGACGGGGTGCCAGGGGCGGTGACCCTCTCTGGGGGTGGGAGAGATGGGTGCTGGTGACGGTGACCCTCTCTTGGGGTCTCTGGGGGTGGGAGAGACGGGTGCTGGTGACGGTGACCCTCTGTCGGGGTGTCTGGGGGTGGGAGAGGCAGGGTGCTGGTGATGGTGACCCTCTGCAGGGGTGGGAGAGTCGGGGTGCTGGTGATGGTGACCCTCTCTGGGGGGTGTCTGGGGGTGGGAGAGCAGGGGTGCCAGCGACAGTGACCCTCTCTGGGGGTGGGAGAGTCCGGGTGCTGGGGAAGTGACCCTCTCTGGGGGTGGGACACCTGGGGTGCCGGTGATGGTGACCCTCTCTCTGCGCAGAGGCTGCCCCACAAGATCCGAAAGCTGCACTCGGCGCTGGAGCGGATGCTGGTGAGCGCAGCCCCTTCCCGCCCCATATCCCCCTTCCCGCCAGGGTTTGCCCCCTCTTCCCAAAGGGTGCAAGGTCACAGGGGTGCCACGGAGGTGCTGCCCCCCCCCACCCCGCCTTTCTCCCCTGCACCCGGGGCAGGCAGCAGCCGGGGCTGCGTCCCCTGCGCTGAGGTCCCGCTCCGTCCCCAGGACCCGTCGTGGAACCACAGGGTCTATCGCCTGGCCGTCGCCAAGCTGAGCCCCCCCATCATCCCCTTCGTGCCCCTCCTCCTCAAAGGTGGGTACCTCGCCTGGGGAGCTGCGGGTGCAGGTGGGAACGGGTCACACCAGGGTGGCGGGGATCCCTTGGGATGCATCCAGCCCTCCCAGGGACCGGGAATCTGATCCCCAAATCCATCCTCCCCCCCCCCCCGGCCCCCCGCCGCCGCAGACATGACGTTCATCCACGAGGGCAATCGCACGCTGGCCGAGAACCTCATCAACTTTGAGAAGATGGTGAGTGGGGCGGGTTGGCTCCCCCCGCGGACCCCCACCTTGGGGGACCTGCTTGTCCCCCCCCCCCTATCCCCTGGGATGCAGATCCAGAGCGTCCCCGTGGCGTTAGCGCAGCCCCCCCACTCCCCCACCCCCAACCCCCAGCAGCCAGGAGCCCTGGCCGTCCCCTCGCGGGGGGAGACACGGGGGCAGCGGCCGCTGAAGCCGGAGGGGACCGTGTTTTACCAGCCTGGGAGCAAAGTGGGGCCAGGTGACAGCAAGTGACCTTTGTGCATTGCCCACAGCACATGATGGCAAAGACCGTGCGTGTCCTGCAGCGCTGCCGGGGCCACGCACACGGTGAGTGCTCCCGGGGAGGGTCGAGGGGGGGCCGCGGACCAGCACTTTTGGGGATGGGGCTGAGCTCCCGCTCTCTCTCTCTCTCTCTCTCTCTGCACCCAGCTCCGCTCTCCCCGCTGCGAAATCGCTCCCCGCACCGGCCGGAGGACCCCAAAGCCGTCAGGATCTCCACGTGTACGTCTGGGGCTCACCCGTCCAGCCCCCCCCCTCCACCCCATCCCTGCCCTGGGGGACCCCCACCCCTCGGAGCCAGCCCAGGGGAATGTGCACCCACCGTCCTCAGGCAGGGGGTCCCGCAGGCACATCCCGAGGGCACCAGCCTGGCTGCAGTGGGTGAAAGCCGGTCCGGATGCTGCCGATGCCCGGGAGTACCCGGGGATGGAGGCTGAGCTCCCTCTGCCATGTGGGGCGAGCCGTGGGTCGCAGGCTGGAGGCACCAGTCAGCAGCTCCGCGTGTTAAAAGGGGGTCAGGGGACGCTTCCAGCATGTCGGAAGCGCTGGAGCGGTTAGGCAGCAGGATGGGGCAGTGCTTTACCCCCTGGAGCAGGGCTGTCCCCACTTGCTCCTGCTCCTTCAGCTCCAGCGGGTTTCTGGAGGTGAAGGAGGGGATCCCTGAGGTGATGGAGGGGATCCATGAGTTGAGGGAGAGGTGATGGAGGGGATCCCTGAGGTGATGGAGAGGTGATGGAGGGGATCCATGGGGTGGTGGAGGGGATCCGTGAGTTGAGGGAGAGGTGGTGGAGGGGATCCCTGAGGTGATGGAGAGGTGATGGAGGGGATCCATGGGGTGGTGGAGGGGATCCATGAGTTGAGGGAGAGGTGGTGGAGGGGATCCCTGAGGTGATGGAGGGGATCTGTGAGTTGAGGGAGAGGTGATGGAGGGGATCCATGAGGTGATGGAGGGGATCCATGAGCCAAGGAAGTGGCGATGGAGAGGATCCATGAGCAGAGGGAGAGGCAATGGAGGGGATCTGTGAACCAAGGGGCAGGCGATGGAGGGGATCCATGAGGTGACGGAGGGATCCATGAGCAGAGGGAGAGGCGATGGAGGGGATCCATGAGGTGACGGAGGGATCCATGAGCAGAGGGAGAGGTGATGGAGGGGATCCATGAGGTGACGGAGGGGATCCATGAGCAGAGGGAGAGGCGATGGAGGGGATCCATGAGGTGACGGAGGGGATCCATGAGCAGAGGGAGAGGCGATGGAGGGGATCCATGAGGTGACGGAGGGGATCCATGAGCAGAGGGAGAGGCGATGGAGGGGATCCATGAGGTGATGGAGGGGATCCAGGAGCAGAGGGAGAGGTGATGGAGGGGATCCATGAGCAGAGGGAGAGGTGATGGAGGGGATCCATGAGGTGACGGAGGGATCCATGAGCAGAGGGACAGGCGATGGAGGGGATCCATGAGGTGATGGAGGGGATCCAGGAGCAGGGGGAGAGGCGATGGAGGGGGAATTCCAATGAGCTGAGCAAGAGGCGACAGAGGGGGATCAATAAGGCAACTGGAGGTGATGGAGAGGTTCACTGAGCCGAGCTGGAGGGGATGGAGGGGGTCAACGAGCCAAGCCAGCAGCAGTGGAAGGATCAGCGGGTCAGGTGAGAGGCAGTGAAGGGGGATCTGTGAGGTGAGCCAGCAGTGACGGAGAGGGTTGGCAAGCGGAGCCGGAGGGGATGGAGAGGGATGGGAGAGTCCAGCCCTGATCTCAGCTCTCCCCAGCAGGCTCGGAGCAGTCCCTGAGCGTACGGAGCCCCGTCTCCACCTGGGCGTACCTGCAGCACCTCAAAGCCATCGACAGCCAGAAGGAGCTGCTGCGGCTCTCGCACGACCTGGAGTCCTGACGGGGCCGGAGGGGGACAGCAGGGACGCGGCAGCCCGTCTGCCGGGGGGCAGCCCCATGGCTCTGCTCCCGGGAGCACCGGGCACGGGGCTGCGCCGGAGCTGGCCCAGAGCAGCCTCCGCTCGGCCGTGCCAGGTCCGGCACCGGGATGCCGGGATGCAGCCGGGCTGCGGGCAGGCGAGGGCCACGGAGAGGGGAGTGAGCAATAGAGGTATTTTTGTATGCAAGGCTGCGCTCCCCTTTCTTCTCTGTGCAGCAGCCTGGATTCACTCCCTGCACCGGCCGGGGGGAGGACGGAACCCTGGCTGCCCCCCGATGCTGCCTGGCCTGGGGGTGCTGGGCTGGAAGATGCCTCTTGCTCCTGGAGGGACTGGAGCCGGAGCATCCCTATGAGCAGGGAACGCCACTGCACCCCGATGGCCTGTCTCCGTCGGGTCTGGCTCGTGCTGCTGTGCTGCCCCACAGACCTTGGGGGCAGCCCCAGAGGGGACCTGCTCTTCCCTTCGTCCTGTGTGTCCCGTGGGAGGTGCTGGCTGCGTCCCCTGTCCCACCCTCTGGGAGCTGCGTGACCCCAGGAGCCACGGGAAAAGTATCACGATCCCCCCCCCAGGACTGTTGGGGCTTAAACCAGCCCGTGCTGCCAAACCCTGGGCTAATCACAGCCTGCTCCGTGCCTCAGTTTCCCTACATGGATGGGGGCAGGAATAGCCACGTACAGCCGTGGCGCGGAGGCAGGAGAGCATCCGTCATGGAAGGAGCTGTGGTGGCCTCCTGGTGGAGATGGTGGCCTGCTCTGGCCGTCCCCAGCCCCTGACCAGTTGCTGGGCCGCGAGCCGGGGTCTGGGGGAGATGTCTCTGAAGGAGGCAGCGCTGATGGACCCCGGGGTGGGGGGTGACGACCCCCATCCCATCCCCCAGAGCATCTCCGTGTGCGCACGGAGCGGTTTTAGCAATGACCTTCCCACACGCCGTGAGCAGGCCTGGGTGAAGCTGCCGGGGCTCAGGGGAGATCGCAGCCCCCCCCAGAGCTGCCACGTTGGCCGGCTCCCAGCGCGGGGGAGGCTCCGCAGCCCCTGGCCAGGTCTGTGCCCCAGCCGGGCCACCGCGGAGCCACAGCATGGAGCCACAAGCCAAAGCCCCCCCACCCCGGCCTTGCCCCAGGCACAGCTGAGCTACAAGGGACCATTAATTGCTCTTTTCAGTGCCGCCATGGAGATGAACGGGTTGCTTAAAATAAAAGTCTCCATCACAACTAAATAACATTCCGAGCGACGAGGCGGGATGCGGGTTCCTGGCGGCTCCCAGCACCACGTCCATCCCGGGACCCCCGGGTCCCCCCGCCACTCTAAAGCTTGGTTTTGTGGTTTTCTGCTCGTTTGGCCGTGCTCCATGGGGAGCAGGTGGTGACACCGGGCACCTCCCAGGTTTCTAACTCCATCCCCACGCATGGTCCCAGCAGCGCGCGTGTCCGGGCAAGCCAGGGCAAAGCAGAGAAGCGATGGCGATTCCGTGGCAGCTGGACCCAAATCGGGCAGCCCAGACCTCCCGCAGCCACCTTTCCCCGGATCTTTGTCTTGAAAGACCACAGGAGCCTTGAAACGAAAGAGCTCGTGTGTGGGGAAGGAAGGGTTAAACCGGAGTTGTGCGTTTTCCAGACGTTTCCGGGCCTGCAGATTACCTTCAGTCCGCAGGTTGGCCGGGTCGACGGATGCGTCCCCTCCTCGGCTGCGGGCGGGATGCTGGCCCGCTCGGCTGGCTTGGCTGGGGAAAACTCCACTCGAGTGGAAAAGTTGACCCTTGTCTGGTTTTTCCCGGCGCAGGCTGTGAGGAGCATCCCGTTGGGAAGCTCCACCGCGGTCCCTGCCCCTCCGCAAGCTGTGGTTTCCCAAGGAGCACGAGCGTGAAGGTCCAGCCCCACCAGCGGGTCCCATGGAGGTGCGGAAGCCCCGAGACATCCCGAGCGTGAGGGAAAACCTGGGGAAATAGCCTGGAAAAGGTCAATGAGTCCGGCAGGGGGGCGGGGAGGGGGATGCGGAGAGGAGGATGGCAGGAGGGGATGGGGATGAAGCTGGGTGTCGGGCAGCCCAGCTTGCCGAAAGCTGCGAAAATAAGAGGGTGGATGGTCACCTCCTCGAGCAGGATCCTGGGGAAACCCAGGGTGTGGACGAGGGTGTAACGCAGAGGAGGAGAGATACTGGCGTTGTTGGGCACAGGAGCAAGCGTGGCCACCCGGACTCCGAGGCCGGGGCTGGCTGCCGTGGGCTCAGCGTGGGCAATTCCCGTCTCCTCTCCTCGGCTCTAACGCAAGAGGGACACGGAGCCAGCCCCGGGGCGCTTGACTCACCCCTCGTGGGCGAGCAGCCTCCACAGGGTCACGGGGCTCGGTGACAGCCGGCGACGCCGTCCGTCTGTCAGCGGTGGGTGATCCTGGACACACCTCGCCGCGCTTGTCCCTGCGACTGCCAACCACCAGACGGGGCGAGGAGAAGTGGGTTGTCCCCAGGGGCTCGGAGGGCTTCGGTGCCTGCGGGTCCAGCACCGCTGGAAGGTTGAGGTGGGAACAAGGTGTGTGGGACCGGGGGGGTGTGCGAGGGTGGCCGTGGGGTGTCCTCACACCCAGCCACCACCAGCTTCTGGAAGGTGTGGCTGAGGAACAGGGACAAGCACGCCGTTCCCACATCTTTGCCGGCGGAGCCGACGCTCCCAGTTAAGCCCAAGGCAAAAGGCATCATCCTCCCCGGTGAGGCTGGGAAAGCAACCTTCTGCAAGGAGAGACGGGCTCCACCTCCACCATCCTCCATGGTGGGCACCCAGCCCCCTCGCCGAGCCCTGCGGGACTCGCTCCATCTCCAGGTTCCATGGCTCCTGCTCTTCCAGGGCGTCTCAGAGGAGCAAGAGGGATGCACCATGGCTGCAGCCAACCATCCGATGTCCGGCCCCGCTGATGTGAGCTCCTCACCCCCCACAGAGCTCGAGGCACAACCTGGAGTTGGAGAAACTTGTCCTTGAGCCAGTCGATGGACTCAAAGGGCACAGGGTGACGCAAAGGCTGCTCTCGGGGAGGACAGGTCAGCAGGGTCACCAGCCCACGTTGGAGGGTAGGAAATGACTGAGGGGTGAGAAAGAAGCCAAACCTGGTCCTTGTTACACCAAAGCCGGCTCTCCGGTGCCAGCTAACGCGCCCCGGGGGGATTAAGGCTGTCGCAATGCTGCTGTGTTGGCAGGACGGGGCGCAGGCGGCTGCTGCCTGCTCTGCTGATGGAGGTTAGAAGTTGCCTCCCCTCGGCCCGGGTGGTGTTTGGAGGTGAGTTCTCACCTGCCGAGGTGGAGATGCACAAGGAGTGACCCCCTCCTTGGTGACCCCCCCTGCCCTGGACCCTCTGTTTCTGGTGGTGGAAGCATCGGGAGCGTGGCCACCTGGCAGCCGTGGTGGCAAGTAGCCCAGGAGACCCCGGAGCTGTTTACAGAAGCTGCGGGAGCCTCCGGGTGGGGAGTCTTCCCGGCATCGCACCTGGCCAAACCAGAGGGACATGGGCCACAAGGGACCAGCCAGTATTGGGCCATCCCAATGGGCCACCTCGCACTGGTGACGAGGCGGAGAAGCGGCTGGTGTAAATCATTTGGGCTTTGGGCAAGGCTTGTGATGAGGCTTCCTGAGAAACCACGTCACCGTGTGAGGAGAAGCCAGAAACCAGCCGGTGCCTGTGATGGACCCTCGGGTGCAGCACCAACGTCCGCTGTTGGTTTCTTCTTTACTTTCCTGGAAAGCCAAGGAAGGGCGATGCTTGCGGACAATACAACCCTGCTCCCTGACGGATGAGCTGAGGTTAGCCCATGCCCGGCCCTTGAGGGCCCGTGGCTGGGAAGAGACGGGGAGATGTGTGGAAAAGCTGAACTTCCCCAACATCCTCCAGCAGCAGAAACGGGTTGAGGAGGTTCCTTCCCCCTCGCCTCCGTGCGCTGCTCTCCACACCAGAACGGGGAAACAGTTTTTAAACCAGCCTCCAGAAGGACGGCGAGTTGCGTCTGGGTTATTGAGCGTAGGGAAGGAGGAGGAACTTCTTGACGTTGAGGGCAGCAGAGCCCTGGCACAGGCTGCCCAGAGAGGTGGGGGAGTCTCCATCTCCGGAGACATCCCAAACCCGCCTGGACGCGTTCCTGTGCCACCTGCTGTGGGTGACCCTGCTCTGGCTGGGGGTTGGAGGAGATGATCTCCAGAGGTCCCTTCCCACCCTGTGATTCCATGATTGATTTCCCTGATGCAGTGTTGGGTGCTGCCCCGCCAGGGGCTGAGCTGGGCAGTGGCGGGATGGGGATGGAGAGCGGCTCAGGGACAATTGCGATGCCCCTTTGAGAACAGGGAGGTTGAGCCACGGTTCAGAGGCAGCGTGAAGATGCTTTTGGCGGCGGGATGGGTGCTGGCCGATTCCAGTCTGGTCACCCCCGTGCCCCTGGGTGTACTGGTCAGCACGTACAACACCCTCCAGGACTGGGAACCAGCGGGAGCCAGGTGCCGCCCAGGCTGTGGTAGCATGGAAAGCTGTCTCTCCTGCGGGATACGCCAAAACACACACCGTCTGGGAACATCTTCCACTGCGTTGTGCTGAATTGAGCCTCGGCTGACGCTGCTGCGGGCAGGGAAGGGGCTGGTGGCCACGCCAGGCGTGGGCTGATCTCCCCCTCGGCGTGACCTGGGGCCATGGAGGCCCTGGAGAAGGGCAGCCCCACGCAGAGTGGGGATGGCCCAGCTCTGGGCTTGCCCCAGGAGCGAGGCCGCGCTGGGGTAGCCCACAAAACCTGCTCCCGGAGCAGCCTTGACGCCGAAGCCTGGCTTGTGGTCGTGTCTCGGGGTTTCCTTGTGCTGCTGGAGGACCTGGAGGCTTCAACCGAGGCTGGTGTGCGCGCAGCCTCCGGAGACAGCAGCTGAGGATGGAGAGATCGTTACCTCTAATTAACTGGGGAGCAGAAAGTTGCCCCCAGTTAACACCGGTTGTATGGGAGCATGTGGCACGGGGAGGGACCAGGCTGTGGCACTGACCACCAGCTCGCATCTCGAATGGACCTGCCGGGGCTCGGGGTGGGAAAAGACCCCACTGAGAAGCTTTCCCCGAGCTCCTCAATCACCCCCGGGGGTCACGAACGCGTGGAGTGGAGCAACATCGGGATACTGGATATACCAGCCCTGCTCCCGCTCCAGGCAGCCTGTAATTAAGCCGTGCACATAATGAGTTTTGGCAAAGTTTGGGTGCAGCTCGCCCGTGAAGTCCTCGGTGGCATCACGCTCCTCCCTCCCCTCCCCTCTCCCGAGGGACCCACATATAACAGGGAGCGCCAGGGAGCACCGTCATTCCCAACCTGCTCTCCGGGAAGCTCCGGAACGCCCAGCCTGACGTCGACGGGGACGATGAAAACCTGGATCCTCCTTGTCGGGGCAGGAATAGCCCTGGGCTGCGTGTCTGGCAGTGAGTAATGGAGCCTGGCTTTGGCAGAGGGGCTAAACCCGCCGGTGCATCCGATGGTAAGGGGCCGGCGCTGGGTGGCCGCAGACGGCGCCGAGGGCGCTGCCGTGAGCCAGGAGCTGGGCTGTACTGGGGCAACTGGTTCCTCACGAGGTTGCATCCAGCCGAGCTTCGCAGGGGAAAGGGTGAGGGATGTTTGCGTGCTGGAGGGCTTCCTCGAGCTCCGGGGGACTCGGTGGTGAGGGTGGTTTATCCTTCTCGTCGATGGGTTGAGACGTCCCCTGGGTCTTCAGCCTTCTCCACCTGCTGCATCTTGCTGTGCTTCGGTCGTGCAAGCCCGCCTTCCTCCGGCTCCTCCAGCCTCCCGCGCCGGGGGAGGACGACGGGAAGTATTTTTCTAATACTTTTTCCACAACTCCCCCGTGGCCGCCGGGGGCGGGCGGAGGAGCCAGTCAGATGCCATGCGAAACCCAACAGGAGCTCGGGTGTTTCGCCCTCCACGACCCTGCGGTTGTGAGGAGAGGAGACAGGCTGGGGGAGACAACCGAGGACCGCTCTGTCTCTAAGGCAGGCGCTGCCACGAGGAGCGGCTTGTGGCTGCCAGGGTTTGGGCTCCGGGTTGGCCCGGGTCCCGCGCGTCATCCTGGTCAACTGGGTGCCTTCATTGCCGCCTTCTTGCACAAAACGTGAACTGGGATCTATTCGCAAGACCGGGGTTTCGCCACTCGCAAGGCCGCCAGCGGGCTGTAGCTGGTGTTTCAGAAGCAGGTGACTCCCCTCAGGGCTCACGGTGAGGAGTTTTGCAAGGCCGGTGGCAGAAGAGGAGCTTCTCTCTGCTGCAAACCAGCCCTTGGGTTGCCCCGAAAGCGGGAGGATTTCAGGTTATGTGACTCCGCGATTTGCCGCGGTCTCGTCTTGTTTAACGCCAAGTGCCAAGTTATTCTTCCTTGAAGGAATAACTGGGTTTGCCGCGGCTGGGAAGCTGGGCGGCTTCGCTGGCTTGTGTCCTGGTCTGTCCTCGGCACACACTTGGCACCAGAGGGATCAGAGCATCACCGCGATGGACCTGTCTGAGCTGTGGCACCTCCACCGTGTAATAACCTCGCTTGTCCTCGGCCAGGCAGGACAGCGGTGGGAGATTTTTGCCTCACGGGCAGCTCGCACCCAGGGTGATATGTGACTTCAGGAGCCAGGAGCGTGTAAATATATATTTGGGGAGCTCAGACCATCAATAGCTCTTTTGTCGCGGGTTAATTTGTCCTTCAAAACGGGCCCTTTTAGAGGCAGGGTTGATCTTCGGTCGGTGTTTGCGGGGCGCAGCGAGGTCTTGAGTCAGGGCGGGGAGTCGCGGACGCCGCTCTGAGACGAGCCGTGGCTCGTGTCCGTGTGCGCACCCGGGCTGAGAGCCGCTGGGAGGGCTCCGTCACGTCCCAGCCGTTTCCCCCCACAGGGCTAAAAGTGGGAAAGAAATATTTGTCTGGCTTTGTGCAGCCAGAAAATATCCACTGGCTGGACCGGCCAAATATTGAGTGAGTATCTGAGCGCGGATGAGCTGTGCTGAGCACTTGCTGGCCGTGCTGCGAAGATGATGAGGGGACTGGAACATCTCTCTTATGAAGAAAGGCTGAGGGATTTGGGTGGTTTTAGTCTGGAAAAAAGACAACTGAGGGGGGGTCTGATAAATACTTAAAGGGTGGGTGGCAGGAGGATGGGGACAGTCTTTTTTCAGTGGTGCCCGGGGACAGGGCAAGGGGTAACGGGCACAAACTTGACCATGGGAAGTTCCACCTAAAGACGAGGAGGAACTTCTTGACGTTGAGGGTGGCAGAGCCCTGGCACAGGCTGCCCAGAGAGGTGGGGGAGTCTCCGTCTCCGGAGACATCCCAAACCCGCCTGGACGCGTTCCTGTGCCACCTGCTGTGGGTGACCCTGCTCTGGCCGGGGGTTGGAGGAGATAATCTCCAGAGGGCCCTTCCCACCCTGGCCAGTCTGGGATTCCGTGATTCTGTGTCCTCCTGCTCCAGACACCGTCCCTTGGCTGCAGCCTCGCCGGCTCTCCCAGCAGCCCTTCTCTCCCCCAGAGCTCCAGCAGCCCCTCTAAACGTGACCGTGACGAGCGGCCGACTGCTCTGCAGCTCTTTAGGTTCACGCTCCTGCAGCCGCCCCCGCTGCCCACGCTCCCGGTGTGGGGAGAAGCCTCGGCACCCCACAGCGGAGCCCCGAGGGCAACGCGGTGAGGCTGAGCCTCCTCCGCGAGGCTCCGCCTGAGTCACCACGCACCCCAGTATCGGTGCTTTGCTGGGACACGCTCCAGAAACACGTGCCCCAGGACCGGGATCATCTCAGCGGTGACTTATGTGTGGGCAGTTTCTGCCTTGCACAATCCCTCCGGGACCTGCTGCTGGAAAACGAGCCTGGATGCGTGATTCAGGCTGACTTATCCCGACTGCCACTCCGGGAGTCAGAGGGATGCCATCCTGGGGACAGGGATCTCGGCTCCCAATGCCATCAGACATCCAGACCTGGCTGCTGTGCTGAGTGGACTGGTGAGACTGGGGGTGTCTGGACACCATGAGCACCACTCGCCACCCAAAGCATGGGATGACCCTTCCCTCTGCAGCCCTTCCCAGTTCTCCCTGCATCGGTACGAGGAAAAGTGGGACTAAAGTAGCACCAAGGGCAGGTGGCCACCAGGATTGTCTCCTACGGACACCCCTCTTGCGATAAAGTGGATTTGCAGAAAAGGACCCGGTGGTGAGAAGCCAAACGGGCGTCAGCAGTGTCCCCTTGCAGCACGGTCAACCAGCCTGGGCTGGGTTTGCTGGTGGGGTGAAGAGGTTCCTCCCCTCCCCTCCTCAGGCACGTGTGGGACCTGAGGGGGTTCCTCATGGTCCCCCTCGGGGGGGGACCGCGGTTCCCATGTGGTTCCGAATCCACATCGTGGATGTGGTTCCGAAAAGCGCAAAGGATTTGGGTGAAATGCCAGACACCAGAGCAAGCGACGCGGTTGCCGAGAGAAGCCAGCGAGTGTGGCAGCGCTTGGAGGTCACTCTCATCGCTGCTGTGTCAGGATTTGCCCCGAGGGCGCGTTTCACCTGCTGGAGTTCAAGGCAGGAGGTGTTTAAGGTGTTGCGTGATTGCAGGGTTGCGAGGGAAAGCAACACCCTTTCTTCCAGGGATCCCTTTACAAGCTGGCAGCTGGGTTGGGACACGGCTTCTTGGTACGTCCTTGGAGATGGCCACCTTCCTGGCTGGAGCAAAGGGATGCCCGGAAAGCCGTGCCTGGGCTGTCTGCTGTCCCAGTCCTCCCATCGGGAGCTGAGGATAAGGCACCTTCCCTAAGCACGCAGTCTCTGGGCTGTCTATTAACACAAACCCAACATCTCGGTCCCCTACAGCCCCTCTTTGCTTGACGGCAAGTGTCCATCGTCCTTCTGAGACGTGCCACTTGCTCTACTCAGAGCACAGCTTGAGTTGCTGCCTTATTTTTAGCTTTGCCGCCATGTGTAATAAAGCACACGCTCGACGACGCATTCATCATCTAAATAGCCGGGGAAGGAGTTCCCAGTTTTCCCGGCATTGCAGAAAGAGCGACGGTCGGGTTTGCAAATAAGGGTGTCTGGAATGTGGCACCACTCCCCCGGCCTGGGGACGGTGGGACCTGGGGCGCTCCTGCTCATCCTGGCATTAAAGGAGTGAATCAGAAGGAGCGATTAGCGCTGGGGAGCCAAGAATGCGTTTCCCGGTGTGAAGTGGCCCTGACGTGGTGGACGTCCACGGCCGAAGAGGAGTGACCCATGGAGATGTGTCCTGAGGATTCAGCCCATCAAAATGTCACCCTCAATAGCTCCAGGGCAGGAGCCTGGTCCTTCAGGTTCTCCCAGGAGGGAGCGTGGGCAGGAGAAAGGATGCTCCCGGGTCGCGGGGTGGCCAGGGCAGGGTGGTCGGTCCGTCCTGAGGACCACCCTGTCGTTTCTCTCTCCCAAAGACCTGTACACGGCCCCCGACTCCTGCGAGGGACGCTGCCAGGAGCCCTACAGCCCGGAGGACGAGTGCCACTGCAACCCCGAGTGCGAGCGGCACCGCAACTGCTGCGAGGATTACTACAGGCACTGCCGAGACGGTGAGCATCCCCGCTGCCGGGGGGCTCGGGGGGGCTGCTCCCCGACAGAGCCTGGCCGGGGGAGGGGGGGGGGGGGGGCGCAAAGGGGTTGGTTGCAAGCCCGGGTTGATGTGCGTGCGTTATTGTTTGAGAAAACCACAATAATTTATTGTCATTTAGGCAATTATTCCATCACCTGATGAGCCCTCCCCACCTGGGAAGGGGAATCGGGGAAAAACAAGGATACACGAGGGTTGAAATATAAATAGATTTAATAGGATAAGACTAAATAATTAACATTAATAACACTAGAGGACCAGTATTGATCCCGATACCAATAGAAAACACCCAAGGATCACACCCGGCCCGTTCTATCCTAGGAAGCCGTGCGCTCCCCGCCAGCGTGGGACCCCGCGAGCGCTGCGGCTGCGGGAGGAAGGGAAGGGCTCAGGGCTCCGGCACCGGGGCGAGGAGTGCTCAGGATGGCAGCCAGCAAGGGGGAGAGAGAGGAGAGAACTCAGCAAACTTTCTGATTTCTCTGGAATGTGCCCTCCATGGGATGGAATAACCCCGGTGGCAGCTCGGGGCGAGTGCCCGGGTCTCGCTCCTCCTCGTCCCCGCACCTCGAAAACACTGAGCCCTTGAAACCCGCCCCCCTGGAGCTGGCGATAAAGTAAATATTTTCACGGCTTCAGGCCCTAGAGTCTTCTAAAAGTGCAGTTTTCCCGGGCACGAGAGGAGAAATCAGTCCCGTGTGGCTCAAAGTGGGGCAGTGGGGTCCCGGGCAGCCCCAGCCCGTGTCTCCATCACCCTGAGCTCCTTCTCCTTCCATGCAGGTAGAGAATGGGCCGAGGATGGAGCTCGCACCCGCGGTGAGTATCCCCGCTCCTGAGCACGGGCGATAAAGGACCCCCCGGCTTCACTCCCCTCGCTCCTCCGGGGGTCGATGGCATCGGGGTGTCACACTGGTTCTGTCCCATCCCTGCCCCATTGCCCGCCGCCCCACGCCACTGCCTGTGGCTGGGGAGCAGACGGTGCAGCGAGAGCCCCGGCGTTGCCCGTTCACCGGCAGCATTATCTCCCCGCGCCGGGTGCGGGTGATGAGGGCAGGCACTGGGGCGAGCTGGTGTCTGCATCCCCTGGTCACTGCGCACCTGAAACGTGGGAGATCCAGGGGGATTTCAAAGAGCAGCATCGTGCCAAAGGAGGCCGAGGGGAGACCTTCTCGCTCCCTACAGCTCCCTGAAAGGAGGGGGTAGCCCGGGGGGGGTCGGTCTCTTCTCCCAAGGAACAGGCGATGGGACAAGAGGAAACGGCCTCAAGCTCCACCAGGGGAGGTTTAGGATAGACATTGGGGAAAATTCCTTCACTGAAAGGGTTGTCAAGCGTTGGAAGAGGCTGCCCAGGGCAGTGGTGGAGTCACCATCCCTGGAGGTGTTTAAAAGCCGGGCAGACGCGGTGCTGAGGGACATGGGTCAGTGGTGGTTTGGGCAGTGTTGGGTTGATGGTTGGACTCAATGATCTGAAAGGCCCCTTCCAACCCAGGGAAGTGATGGAATCGCCATAGAATCACAGAATGGTTTGGGTGGGAAGGGACCTTAAAGCCCACCCAGTGCCACCCCCTGCCCTGGGCAGGGACACCTCCCACCAGCCCAGGTTGCTCCAAGCCCCGTCCAACCTGGCCTTGAACCCCTCCAGGGATGGGGCAGCCACAGCTTCTCTGGGCAACCTGGGCCAGGGGCTCACCACCCTCACAGCAAACAATTTCCTCCTGATATCCCATCTAAATCTCCCCTCTTCCAGTGTAAAACCCTTCCCCCTCATCCCATGGCTCCAATCCCTAAATGCCATCCCTGGAGGTGTTTAAAAGCCGGGCAGACGCGCTGCTGAGGGACGTCGGTCAGTGGTGGTTTGGGCAGTGTTGGGTTGATGGTTGGACTCGATGATCTGAAAGGTCCCTCCTAACCTAGACGGTCCCACGTTTCTATGATTCTACACCCGGAGACAGGGACTGATGCTTCCCAGCTCCCCCAGTGCTTAATGAAAGCCTCCCACGGCTGCAGCCCAGTGGCCAGCTCTTGTCCCCAGGCCGTGGGGTCAGTGCGGGTTGGGACCCCCCCTGCCACCCCTGCATCCCTTGACCTGCTCTGCTGAGCGCCCGGCTCCTGCGGCGTCCCGGGATCGTGACACCCCGCAGCAGCACTCACCGCCGCGTCGCCCTCGCCTCTCCATGGGCAGCGCATCTGCAGCCCTGGGAGCTGCTGCCTGCCCTTGCCAGCCTCCCCCCTCTCCTTCCAGAGGGTTTCTCCAGCAGCCGGGATGCCATCACCGACGAGGAACTCCTGCAGGTCTCGGAGCAGCTTTACAAGGCGGATCACAACAAAGCCCGACCCACTGACATCGCCATTAACCCCCAGTACCAAGCCTCCCCCGACGAGACGGGTGACCAGGAGGACCGGTCCCCGCAGCCGTGAGTCTGCACCAGCATCCTCGGGGGGTGGCCGGGGGCCACCAAGGCAGAGCCCATCCAGCCAGGAAGGGCTGGTTTTGGAAGGGACCTCTGCTTCCCCGTTGAGTGTAGGATCCGCTCGTTCTGGGCGTCATCTCAAGGCATGTGGAGGAAAAGAAAGCTATCAGAAGTACTCAACATGGATTCACCAAGGGGAAATCATGTCTGACTAATCTGGTAGCCTTCTGTGATGGCATGACTGGATGGAGAGATGAGGGGAGGGCGGTAGATGTCGTCTACCTTGACTTCAACAAGGCGTTCGACACCGTCTCCCACCGCATCCTCATAGGGAAGCTTAGGAAGAGTGGGTTAGATGAATGGACAGAAAGGTGGATAGATAACTGGTTGAAAGACAGAGCTCAGAGGGTTGTGATTAGGGGCACAGAGTCGAGTTGGAGGTCAGTGACAAGTGGTGTTCCCCAGGGGTCAGTTCTGAGTCCAGTCCTCTTCAATCTATTAATCAATGACCTGGATGAAGGGACAGGACGCACCCTCGGCAAGTTTGCCGATGACACAAAGCTGGGGGGGATGGCTGACACACCAGAAGGCCGTACCGCCATCCAGAGAGGCCTGGAAAGGCTGGAGAGTTGGTCAGAGAAGAACCTCATGGAATTCAACCAGGGCAAGGGCAGGGTGCTGCACCCACGGAGGAATGACCCCCCGCACCAGGACAGGTTGGGGGTGAGCTGCTGGAGAGCAGCTGGGTGGAAAGAGACCTGGGAGTCCTGGGGGACAACGGGGTGGCCATGAGCCAGCGATGGGCCCTGGTGGCCAAGGCGGCCAACGGCATCCTGGGGGGCATCAAGAAGAGCGTGGCCAGCAGGTGGAGGGAGGTCATCCTCCCCCTCCGCTCTGCCCTGGGGAGGCCGCAGCTGGAGCGCTGGGTCCAGTTCTGGGCTCCCCGGGTCAAGAGGGACAGGGAACTGCTGGAGAGGGGACAGCAAAGGGCCACCAAGATGCTGAGGGGATGGAACATCTCTCTGATGAGGAAAGGCTGAGGGATTTGGGGCTCTTCAGTCTGGAAAAAAGACGATGGAGGGGGGATCTTATCAACGCTTATAAATACTGAAAGGGTGGGTGGCAGGAGGATGGGGCCAGGCTCTTCTCAGTGGTGCCCGGGGACAGGACAAGGGGTAACGGGCACAAACTTGAGCATGGGAAGTTCCACCTAAACACGAGGAGGAACTTCTTGACGTTGAGGGTGGCAGAGCCCTGGCACAGGCTGCCCAGAGAGGTGGGGGAGTCTCCGTCTCCGGAGACATCCCAACCCCGCCTGGACGCGTTCCTGTGCCACCTGCTGTGAGTGACCCTGCTCTGGCCGGGGATTGGAGGAGATGATCTCCAGAGGTCCCTTCCCACCCTGTGATTCTATGGTTCTCCTAGGCTCTACAAATACGTCAATGAGGAGCTCTTCTCCAAACCCACCTACGCCAGCTTCATCAAACTGCTGGACAACTACCAGCGGGCCACCGGCAGGGAGGAGGACGTGACGGCCGAGGAGCTGAGGGAGCAGGACAACTTCCTCAGGGAGGTGATGAAAACCGAGCTCATGAAGAAACTCTTCGCTTTCCTCCACAAAAAGAGTTGAGTGTGGAGCAGGGGGAACGGGGCGGGTTGGGCACCCAAAGGGAGAGCCCCAGCTGGGTGGGAGGTGACCTGGGAGGGTGCGGACTGGAGCGGAACAGGAGAGGGGTCTCCAGAGCTGCCAGGACACGGGAGAATTGAGCTGGGCAAAGCTGCATTGTTCCTGAGGGGTAGGGCTGGGAAAGGGCTGGGATAGGGCTGGGATAGGGCTGGGGGGACCCTGGTCCCATCGCAGGATCTGCTCCCACCTGGTGCCCCTCCGCGCCCCCTTCCCTGCAGACCGCTACGGCTCCGAGCAGGAGTTCGTCGCCGATTTGAAGGAGATGTGGTTCGGCCTCTACTCCAGAGGCGACGGCGAGCAGGATTCCAGCGGCTTCGAGCACGTCTTCTCAGGTAGAGCCGCACCGGAGGGATGGGGGGGGGGGGCGGGGGGGGGGGCCGGGCAGCGCCAGGCTTGGGGGGGCTCACCCCAGGGTCTCGCTTGTGTTTAGGGGAGGTGAAAAAAGGGAAGGTGTCTGGATTTCACAACTGGATTCGCTTCTACCTGCTTGAAAAGCAGGGCGCCGTCAACTACTTCAGCCACAACTTCGAGGGGCCGGTAAGTGACGCCCGCGGGTCCGCGGCCGGCGGCACCGCACCAGCCGGCAGCACCCCGACCCCGCCGCATCCCGAACGGGGAGAATCAGGAGCATCAGAGATGCTCACGTCCCCTCTGCCTCCGTGCGGGGACCCTGGGATGGAGACACGGGAGGGTGGGAAGGTCCAAAAAAGATGACTGGATGGGCAAAAGGGGCTCCCCAAATCCATAAGCGAGAGATTTGAGGTTGGGGGGGGCTCTGTCTGGCGCCCGCTCGGATGAGCTGAAAGCTGCTCTGGATCTGTGCGTGGAGAGGGCGTGAGGATGCCCGGCTTCGTAGGCGGATGGGATTTGCTTGAATTCCCTGCCCCGCTGCACCCGGAGCCGGGGGGCTGATCCCCGAACCCCCTTTCTCCAGTGGGACACCTACCCCGACGTGCTGGGGCTGCAGTTCAGCTGGGACGGCTTCTACAAGGAGGTGGGTTCTGCCTTCATCGGCTCCAGCCCCGAGTTCGAATTTGGCCTCTACACGTTGTGCTTCATCGCGCGTCCTGGGAGGGCGTAAGTACCGTGTGTCTGTCTGCGTCCGTCCGTCCGTCCGTCTGTCCTCTGGCCCCCGGGGCCAGCAGTGCCCCCTCCTGAGCCCCCTCAGCAGCCGGGTCGGTCCCCGAGCCCCACACCGCTCTGGGGATGGCGCGGCGCTGGTGGGGGACACCCCGAGCATCCTGGAGATGTGGTTGTGGGGCTGAGGGATGGAGCAGTGCGTGTGTGCGGACACCGAGGACACCCCGGAGATGCGGTTGTGGGGCTGAGGGATGGAGCAGTGCGTGTGTGCGGACACCGAGGACACCCCGGAGATGCGGCTGTGGGGCTGAGGGATGGAGCAGTGCGTGTGTGCGGCCACCCAGAGCCCCCCAGGCTGGAGCAGGGCTGTGACACAGGCTGCGTCCCCACAGATGTCACCTGAGCCTGGGCGGCTACAGCCTGAGCATCCAGACCTACACCTGGACCAAGTCCACCTACGGCGCCGGCAAGAAGTACATCGCCACCGCCTACGTGATCTCGTCCTGAGACTGGGAGACGGGGGCGGGGGGTGACGGCAGCCCCACGCTGGGGGCCCTGGGCTGCCCCACACCGGGGGCCCGCGGCACTGGGCAGGATGGTCCTGCCCTGGGAGGGGGATGGCCGTGCCCCGGGACCAGGGCAGGGCACCGGAGGGAGCCGGGCAGGACGGCGCTGGCCGTGCCCTGCGTGGAGGCAGCGAGGGGATGGAGGCGGCAGCCACAGCACACCCCCCCCCCGGTGCCACTGAGTGTCGTGTCCCCCAGTGGCAGCAGAAGAGCAGGGGGAAGCCCGGGGGGGGCTGGCAGTGGAAAGTAGCACCCCCGAGAGAAATAAATACTGACCCTGGATGGAGAAGTGTTCGATTCCTGGGTGCTGGTCCCCCTCCCCACCACTTCTGTGCCAGGGACAGGGCAGGGACTGGCCCGGGGTGGGTGTTGGGACCCCCGGGTGCTGCCAGGGCCACATCCAGCCCATGGGGTGTAGCGGGGGGTGGAGGGGGGGCTGCACACCCTGCACCTCTTCCTGCAGCCTCCAGCCCCAGAGCTCCCCAGTATGGCTAATGCAGGGGGGGGACATGGACCAAAGCCTGTGCCTGCTGTGATTGTGTCCCCCCCCCACCCCTCCAGGAGCCCTGTCCGGGGTCGGGGGGGGGGGGGGGGGGTGCAGGCCCCCATTCCCCGCAGGCAGCGGGTCCCCCAGCCGCAAGGTGGTGCGTGCAGCTCCCTCCGGCCTGGCCCCACGGGACGGTGCCCCACCGGGAGCTGGCTTTTTCGGGGATCCCAGGGCCAAGAGCCCCCAGGACCGGGGCATCTTACCAAACCCAGCCCCTCACTGCCTTGGGTCTACTGGTGTGGGATAGCAGAGAGGTGAGGATACTGGGAAAAGCAAGCTCCTGCCATCCGGGGTCGGTGCCACCGTCTGTGCCACTTACCCCTCCACTGCGGCACCCAAAACTTGTCCCCTGCCTTCCTTTATCCACCCACCCCCCCAGCTTCTCCAGATGCCGCGGGCTCAGCGTCACCCCCTGACGTCCCCAAGCTGCCCGTGGGTCCCGTCCCCCCAGGCTTTGCCCCACTCGGGGACCGAGGGGACAGCTGAGCGGCTGGGCCCCGGGGTCTCTGTCCCAAGAGGCAGCGTCTCCTTGGGGGCCATCACAAGGAAATCAGGGTCCGCGGTGGGTGCATCCTCCTGCATCCTCCATCCTCGCCCAGCTGTGCTCTCCCCGGGGACCACGGACCCCCAGAGACACCCCCGACTCTGCACCCAGATCTGGGGCTGCTCGAGGCTCCAGGCGCTTTCCTCAGCATCGCGCTGGGAGGGGACAAATCCAGAGCCCCTTTGGGCAGCGGGGACCCCCAGGGTGACACCCACCATAACCCCACATTCACTGCCCCCCAGGCTGGTCCAGGGAAAGGATGTCCCATCGTCAGGAGGTGACAAGGACCCCTGCCAGCCCCATCCCTGCCTGACAATGCCAGCCCTAACACCAGCTCCCCCAAGGCACCGGGATTCCGTAATTTCCCCCATGCTCAGTCCCTTCTCCTGTTTCCCCCCCCCAGATTTGGGTGGGCAGGACAGTCACCAGCTCCGGGCAGCCGCTTGCCCCCAACTTTCTCCTGCCTGCACCCCCTGCGCTGGCTGGGCAGGCAGCAGCCGGGGTCCCAGGGTGCAGGGGATGCTCAGGGGGTCCCAGGGTGCAGGGGATGCTCAATGGGTCCCAGGATGGAGGGGGTTCTCCGTGGGTCCCAGGGTGCAGGGGATGCTCAGTGGGTCCCAGGGTGGAGGGGATGCTCAGGGGGTCCCAGGGTGCAGGGGATGCTCAATGGGTCCCAGGGTGGAGGAGATGCTCAGGGGGTCGTAGGGTAGAGGGAATGCTCAGTGGGTCCCAGGGTGGAGGGGATGCTCAGGGGGTCCCAGGGTGCAGGAGTTGCTCAGTGGGTCCCAGGGTGCAGGGGATGCTCAATGGGTCCCAGGGTGCAGGGGATGCTCAGGGGGTCCCAGGATGGAGGGGGTTCTCCGTGGGTCCCAGGGTGCAGGGGATGCTCAATGGGTCCCAGGATGGAGGGGGTTCTCCGTGGGTCCCAGGGTGCAGGGGATGCTCGGTGGGTCCCAGGATGGAGGAGATGCTCAGGGGGTCCCAGGGTGCAGGGGATGCTCAGGGGGTCCCAGGGTGGAGGGGATGATCAGGGCGTCCCAGGGTGGAGGGGTTGCTCAGTGGGTCCCAGGGTGGAGGGGATGCTCAGGGGGTCCCAGGGTGGAGGAGATGCTCAGGGTGACCCAGGGTGCAGGGGATGCTCAATGGGTCCCAGGATGGAGGGGGTTCTCCGTGGGTCCCAGGGTGCAGGGGATGCTCAATGGGTCCCAGGGTGCAGGGGATGCTCAGGGGGTCCCAGGATGGAGAAGATGCTCAGTGGGTCCCAGGATGGAGGAGATGCTCAGTGGGTCCCAGGGTGCAGGGGATGCTCAGGGGGTCCCAGGGTGGAGGGGATGCTCAGGGGGTCCCAGGGTGCAGGGGATGCTCCGTGGGTCCCAGGGTGCAGGGGATGCTGCGCGGCAGCTCCTGGGCAGGAGCGGGGGGATTCGAGCTGCCTGACAGATGGCCGGCTGCAACAGTTCCCGGGGAAGGGGTGGGAGTCCCCGCACCATCTGCCAGGGGTCACAGGTGACCCCCAAACCCCGCCGCAGGGCGAGGGGTGGGGGGGGGGTGGAGGGGGGGGGCATGCCACAGCTTGATTTATAAAAATGCACTGGGAAAGTGGGGAAGGGGTGGTTTGTGGGGGACTCGGGATGGGTGCGGGTCGGCTCCCTGCCGTCGGCTCCCTTCCCGGCAGCGTGGGCATCGCTCCTCTCCCACGCCCGGGAGCTGGGGTGCAGCGGGGGCTGATTGCAGGAGCCGTGGCGGGGGGTGGAGGGGTGTCAAGCTGCGGGTTCAAACGCCGTGGGGCAGCCCCAGGGCCCCGGCCAAGGCGGCTTGTGCCAGCTGGTAGATGCTCTCCCGGTGGGCGGTTGGCGAGGGGCAGATTGCACGGGGCAGGGCACGGCCCCCGGCTGCGGGACGAGGATGCTCCAGGCGCCTTCATCCTTGCTCCAGCCCATCCCGAAGCACCGGAGCTTTCAGGAAGCAGCGAGCGGGTGCTGCTCACTGCGGGGCCGCGTTGGCGCGGGACCCAGTTCCTCCTCCTGGTTCTGCATCCCTCATCCCTCATCCCTCTGCCCGTCTCCCCACCGGCATCCCCGATGCCGAACCGTCTAGAAGGAACCCCGGTGCCCCCAGGCATCACAGAGAGTGCTGGGGCCCCACCCACAGGTCCCCTCTGCACCCCACAATCGCCGCCAGCCCCATTCCCGGGGCTGGGAAGCTGCTTTTCCAGCACCCACGGAGACAGAACCTCCCAGAGAAAGGTGCCGGGGTGGCGGGTGCAGGACTGGGGGACCGGGGGGTGCTTGGAGACGCTCGGATGATGCTGGGGAGCTGCTCTGCGCTTCATCCGCATCCAGAAGGAAACCCCCCCCCGCCGTACCCCACCCCGGTTGCAGCAAGCCGGGGGGCAGCCAGGAGGGCTGAGGTGGGCACTTTTCGGGGTATCCGCTGGTCTGATGGACACCCCCCCACCCCCCCCCCCCCCCCCCCGCCTGCATCAAGGTGGGAGGCAGCGGCCTGCCGAGGTCACACGCAGAGGAAATCCATCCACCCCGTACCCCAAAACTCCCTGGCGGACGCACCGCAGGGTCCTCCGCAGCATCGTCCCCCCGAGCTTGAAGGACCCCCCTGGTCCTCCCCGGGGGCCAGCGCATCCCTCCGCATCTTTCCGCCCTGGGGTCCAGGCTCCCTTTGGGTCGAGGCGAGCAGTGTGGGGCTTGGGGGGGGGGCCTCTCCGGCTTCCCCCCAAAGTGTGGGGAACTCAAACAAAACGAGCGGAGAAGAAAGGGAAGGGCAGGAGAGGGGTGGGGAGGAGGGGCAGGTGTCGGCAAGCTGCCTCCAGCCATCTGTTGCCAGCTCGGGGACTCTGGGCGCCCCCCCCCCCCCCCCCCCCTCTGCGCCTGACGGGGACAACGCTCGCTCTCGGGGGGGGGGGGGAAACACACACACTGCGCGGTCGCGTCCCCCACCTGAGCGCAGCCGCGGCGGGGCTTTTGGGAGGGGGACGCTGCCCCCTCCCTCCGTGGGGCTCGTGGGCTGCCCGGGTGCCTTCGCCGCAGCTGAGCCCGCCGGGGGCTACCGTTGCCCCCCGCTCCCTGCGTGCAGGGAATATGGGGGTACCCCCTCGGCTCCCCCCAGAACTGTCCCCGTGTCCCCCCGTCCCCCCCCAAGACGTGTCCCCTCCTCGCACGCAGGAGGGGTGGGCGCCGCGACCGCCTGCGAACCGGGGGCCAGGGTTTGGGCTCCTTCGCCCGGGACTGAAACCCTCCAGGCAGCAGCGCTTTGGCCCTGCGGTGGAGATGCTCCTGATTTACGCCAATATTGGGAGGGCCGGACCCCGGGCACAGCTCTGCGGGTGTGATTTGGAGCCGCTAGCGCTCGCAGGGTGGGGGTTTTTTTTTTCCTATGTTTTCGCCGTTTTTCCCCGTGCTGTGCTGGGCACAGAGGACCGGGAGGGGGAGAATCACGGAATCGCAGAATCTTCATGGTTGGAAAGGACCTTCGAGATCATCGAGTCCAACCAAACAACCTACAGACTCTGCCACTAGAGCATGCCCTGAAGTGCCAGAAATGAGAGGCAGCAGCCCCCCCCTGCCCCCCCCACACACCCCTGCCACCGCTCCCTCCGTCCCCGCAGCCTGGTTTGGGCTCCCGTCCTCGAGGTTTACACAAGACCAAGATGAACCACCCCTGGACGAGCCGGTGTGAGGACACTGGGGCAAGGAGGGCTTCCCTCTGAGATGCCCGGGGGTGCCGGGAGACACCCCCAGGGCCTGCAGAGCCCGGCTCCTCCGGACACGCAGGTGGGACACCCCGAGCATCTCCCAGGACACCAACATACACGTGCCCGAATCATTCCCCTGCCCTGGGACAAGCTGAACCGTGCGGGGAAGGGGGCAGCAGAGGTCATAGAACCATAGAACCATAGAATGGTTTGGGTGGGAAGGGACCTTAAAGCCCACCCAGTGCCACCCCCTGCCCTGGGCAGGGACACCTCCCACCAGCCCAGGTCGCTCCAAGCCCCGTCCAACCTGGCCTTGAACCCCTCCAGGGATGGGGCAGCCACAGCTTCTCGGGGCAACCTGGGCCAGGGGCTCACCGCCCTCGGAATAAGGAATTTCTTCCCCACTTCTCACCTAAATCTCCCCTCTTCCAGTGTAAACCCCTTCCCCCTCGTCCCATGGCTCCCCTCCCTGCTCCAGAGTCCCTCCCCAGCTTTCCTGGAGCCCCTTTAGGGACTGGAAGGGGCTGGAAGGTCTCCCCGGAGCCTTCTCTTCTCCAGGCTGAACCCCCCCAGCTCTCTCAGCCTGTCCTCACAGCAGAGGGGCTCCAGCCCTCCCAGCAGCTCCGGGGCCTCCTCCGGCCCCGCTCCAACACCTCCGTATCCTTCTGATGTCCCCAGCGCTGGAGGCAGCACTGCAGGGGGGTCTCACAGAGCGGAGCAGAGGGGCAGGATCCCCCCCTCGCCCTGCTGATCCCCCGTGTTTTGAAGGGGAGATGCTGAAACCGCGGGTTGGAGGGATGCTCCGTCACCCACAGGTCCTCGGCCCAGCCCGTCCACTGGGTCTCCCCTTGTCCTCGCCTTTGGGAATGGCTGAGCTTTCCGAAGCGATCCCTCCAGGATGGCTCCCGGCACGGACCGTGGCAGCCCAGGCGTTACAGCTGAGGGCTGGGGGCAGCCGCAGCCCTGGGCGCCGCCACCACCAGCTCCCGGCCATTAGAGCTTTCGCGAAGGTGAGGATGAAGAGGGTTACGGCTCCATCTGAGCCCCCGTAAGGCAAAGCCCGCTGCGTTATATCCTAATCCGAGAGGCCTTGGGGACCGTGACTCTGAGTGGAGGCTCTAATCCCCTCCCGTAAACGATACGGCACTAACTACCCCGATGGGACTCTGGCCACATCTGGTAGGAGAAGCCGCCGGGAGCGCCCGGCGGTACCTTTCGCTAAGAGGATGAGGGTGCAGAGGGGAATATGCTAAACCTTTTATGCCGCGGGCACTTTTTTTTTTTTTTTTTTTTTTTTTTTTTTTTTTTTAGCTGCCGCCATCAGATGTCTGAGCCGGCGGGACGGGATCTCCATCTGGACGGAGGGCCCCGGCCCTCGGCGTGCCCCCGCGCCCCGGCAGCATCCCTCCTCGCTGCCGGCCGCTGGAGACGCACCACTGGGCTGCTCCTACGGATGCGTCCATCTCCCTTTTCTGGGGTTTTAAGGAGGAGGGATGGCGGGGGGGGGGCAGAAATGCCCCCCATCGATGACCCCCCCATGCTCTGCCCCATCCCCGGCGTGGCTCAGCCGGCAGCCGCCCTGCTCGGCGGTATGGGGAGGGAGATGCCGTCCTGCCGATGGGAAACTCCGAGCTGGCTCGGAAACCCTCTCTCCCAGCCCTGAGCACAAATTAACGGAGAAAACGACCCAAAACAACCCAGCCCTCGCTTGCACGGTGGGCTCCGCGACCAACCGGCCGGAAGGGACCCGGGGGCAGCATCCCCCTTCTCCCCCCAGCCCTTCCGGGGGGGGCACAGAGAGGGGTCGAGCCCTGCCGCAGCAGGGGTAGGAGGCCAGCCAGGATTTTCGTACGGTAAATCCTCCTTTTCCACTGATTCACCCTGAGGATGAAAGGGGTGGGGAGAGCAGAGCCGCCCCCCCCGAGCCCCCCAAGCCGCCGGGGAGGGAGCGCGGAGCGTGGCTGGCAGCTGGGCTGGGGGTACACCCCCGGAGCAGAGGTTAATGAGCCAGGGGGGCCAGGAGCCGCGGCGGCCGTTAGCCCATATGGACAGGCGGGTGGCGGTGGTGGAGGGAGCGGGGGGGGTGTTGGCGCGTGCCGGCGTCCTGCCCCCGCGTTTGGGGTGGCAGAGCCCACCCCCGTCTCCTCCGGCGTTACCACAAGTCACCCGAGAGGCAGAGTTAGGTCAACGACGCCCCGCTCTGGAACTGGTCTCCCCCCATCCCTCCCACATCCCATCACAGAATAATGGAATGGGGGGGGGTCAGAAGGGAGCTCTGGAGATCATCTCCTCCAACCCCCCCGCTGCCAAAGCAGGGTCGCCCAGAGTGGGTCGCGCAGCATCGTGTCCCGGTGGGTTTGGAATCTCTCCGGAGGAGACCCCGGGGCCCCTCCGGGCAGCCCGTGCCAGCCACCCTCACCGGAAAGAAGTTTTTCCTCATGTGGAGATGGAATTTCCCGTGTTCCAGTTTGTGCCCGTTGCCCCTTGTCCTGTCCCAGGCCACCGCTGAGAAGAGTCTGGCCCCATCCTCTCGCCCCCCGCCCTTTAGCCGTTGCTGAGCGTTGATGAGACCCCCCCTCAGCCCGCTCTTCTCCGGGCGGAACAGGGCGCTCAGCCTCTCCCTCCATCCCTGGGATGCTCTTCCTATGCTCAAATAAACACCACCGGGGAGAACCAGGACCTCAGCGTGTCACCCGGGGCCGGGGTGATGGGGGGTGGGGGGGGGGTGTCCAACACCCCACAGGGCACGGCAAGGACCACGCGTCCTCCATCCCGGAGCGGGGATGCCTGCGGTGCCGGCCCGCAGCTGGCTCCGGCCGTTGGAGACACAAGCCGAGGTGGCGTCCGTTGCCCTCGAGGTTCAGCCAACGGCCGGGAGCCCGCGGGGCCCCCTCCGCACCTTCTTCCCGCTCCCCGCGGGGACGCCGAGCGGCCAACTGTTCCCCGCAGAGGCCGGCGAGCTGCAGCCCGGGCTAATCCAATCCATCAGGGGGGTAATGAGCTATGAAAGTGCGGATTCAATTAAGGGGGATTGCGACGGAAGGCAGAGCCCGGCGGCAGACGGAGAAAGGAGCCCGCTCCCCTCTGAAAGGGTCCATCTGTGCCGCCGTGTCCCGTCTTTGTGCTCCCTGAAAGAGCCGCAGAGGCACAAAAGGCGCCGCGTCCCCGCCGGGCGCTGGCGCTGGACAAGGGTCCGGCCATCCCGGCAGCCCTGGGGGGGAAACTGAGGCACGGCACGGTTAAAGGAGCAGCTTACGGCACCCAGGGCAGGGTTTGGAGGACAAACGCTCCCACCCGGCTCTCTCGCTGCTGGCTGCAACCGCGTTTGTAGGGGGTTTAACTTTTCTTTGTGATTCGGTGGGGTTTGTGCAGGGCTGCTGGCCCCGGAGATCCCCTCCTGCTTGCCCCAGGGTGCCATCCGGAGCGCGGGGGGGGGGGGGGGGCCGTGGGCGGCAGGATGAGCCCCCACCTTTGGGTTGGTCCTCAGGGCTGGGCCGGTCCTGGTGCCACCTGCCTTTCGGTGCCCGTCCCCTGCCTGGAGCGACTTCTGGGCAGGTGACATCCCGGTGTCCCCCTCGGCCTCCAGGTACCTCCGGGGTCGGTGTTGGGCATCCCGTGGGCACGTGGCCGAATCCAGCAAGTCTAATCCTCCGCAGAAGCCCATGTTGAGTCACCGCACGGGGGGAGAGCAAGAATCGGAGCCTTAGGGCTTGCGGGGGGGTGAGGGGGGGCCGTGCCTCAGTTTCCCCCCCACTCCGGGAACGGCTGGAGGAGGTGGCAGTGCCCTGGGTGGGGGCGTGGGGGGGGGGGTCCTCAGCACCCACCTGCCCTCGGCTCTGGGGCTCCTCCTGCATCCCTTGGGTTGGAAATACCCCCCGGAGGCCTCTTCATCTGAGAGGCTCCCGCCTGATTACAACTTGGGAGGGATTGGGCCGGGGACGAGTTTAAAGACGGGATTATTCCTGTACAAATTCTGATTAAACCGTCCCCAAACCCTCCTGCTACAAGATTAAGCCGAGCTCTAATCTCGCCCGAGCAGCAAGACTTCGTCAATAACTCCAAATCTCTCCGCTGTTAGTTTATCTGCTGGGGATTAAGCCGGGAGGTTCCTGAACTTGTATTATAATATAAAAAAAAAAAAAAACAACCAAACAACCCCCCCCCCAGAGAAGCCCCCCCCCAGCCCTGTGCGTGTGCATGTGCCGGGCAGCTGCCGTCTCCCACCTCTCAGCCAGGGCTGGGGCCCCATGAAACGCCCGCTGCCACCCCGATGCCAGCGCGGGCTGGGGGGATTGCCCAGGTCTGCCCGTCCCTGCCCGTCCCTGCCCGTCCCTGCCCATCCCTGCCCATCCCTGCCCGTCTCTGACCGTCCCTGCCTGTCCCTGCCTGTCCCTGCCTGTGCCTACCCATCCCTGCCCATCCCTGCCCGTCCCTGCCCATCCCTACCCATCCCTGCCTCTCCCTGCCTCTCCCTGCCCAACCCTACCCATCCCTGCCTGTCCCTGACCAACCCTGCCTGTCCCTACCCATCCCTGCCTGTCCCTGCCTGTCCCTGCCCATCCCTACCCATCCCTGCCTGTCCCTGCCCATCCCTGTCTGTCCCTGTCCATTCCTGCCCATCCCTGCCTGTCCCTTCCTCTCCCTGCCCGTCCCTGCCTGTCCTGCCCATCCCTGCCTGTCCCTGTCCATCCCTGCCCATCCCTGCCCGTCCCTGCCTGTCCTGCCCATCCCTGCCTGTCCCTGTCCATCCCTGCCCATCCCTACCCATCCCTGCCCGTCCCTGTCTGTCCCTGTCCATTCCTGCCCATCCCTGCCTGTCCCTTCCTCTCCCTGCCCGTCCCTGCCTGTCCTGCCCATCCCTGCCTGTCCCTTCCCCTCCCTGCTGCTGGGATGGGGTGTGCAGCCCTGGTGCCATCCCCAGACCTGGGGACATTCCAGGCTGCCAGCCCTTGCGGGAGTCCGGGTCCTCGTGCGCAGGACAGTGACGTGCTCTGCCCTTGCGGGACACGATTTGTCACCCGGCAGCAGCCCGGGAGGCGACCGCAGCCCTCAGCAGAGCGGGCTGGGGGTCGCCTGTGGGGTGGCACAGCCTGGGGACAAGCAGCCGGGTCCTCACGAGCTCTTTTTGTGGCCCAGGTGTTTTCCACCCTCTCTGCTGGAGCAGCAGGGCTCAGGTCCAAGTGACGTCCCAGGAATGTCCCTCAAACACCATCTCTGAGGCTTCCAGACCCGGGCAGGCAGCGGGACAGGGGCAGAAGGCTCAAGCGTTGCGTGTGGCGTCCTCTGAACAGAGCTCGTGGTCCTCCCTCACCCCGACCACTGCTCCCTTATCCCGGACTCAGTCCATGGTGGCATCCGCGTCCCCTTCTCTCTGCACGGTCACCTCCTCTGGACACCGAGGAGGGGCTCGGGAAGGAGGGGACCCTGCGAGAGGGGCCCTTTTGCTGCTGGGAGGTGGCACGGGGTTAGCACTGCCCAGGTACCGACGGCTTCGTCAGTCAGGGATGTGTCCCCAGCGCCCGGGGGAGAGGGGTGACACCTCTCCCAGCTGCATGACAGTCCCTCTTGGTCACCTTGAGCTCCCCTCGGGGTCAGCCCAGCCCACCAGGACCCACGCCAGCACCAGGGTAAGACCAACAGCCGGCAGCAAAATCCCTTTGGGTGCACCTTTGGAAGCAGCGCGGTCCCTGGGTGCCACGGCAGGGTGGGGATGGGGAAAGCTGGGAGAGCTGGGATGGCCGGGAGAGCCGGGATGGTCCCCCGAGGCGAGGGATGCTCCAGCGCTGGCCGTGGCTGGACGGAGCAGATGCCGGGGGAACGTTTTCTTTAATCCCCTGGCCCGGTCCCCGCTGCGTAAACACTCTGTACAGCTTTGCAAACAGATTGAACCGCGGCTGATCTGGAGCGCGGCAAAGAGCTTAGGGGGGCTCGGCCGAGCCAGCGCCGGGATTTGCGCGAATTACCCGCCCCGCGCGGGTGGGAAGCTCCGGAGGAGCCGGCGAGATGGGGAAGAACCCGACCCCATCTCCGCTGGGCTGGATGTGGGAAGGGGACCTTGCCCTCCCCTGGGTCCCTGGGCAGGGTGCAGGGGGTGCAGCAGGGTGGTGGGGGCAGCCACGGATCCCCAGTCGGATGCATGAGGTGCAGCTTTTGAAAGCTCACAGGGCATCCCAGCCTGGGAAGTCATAGAATCACAGAATGGTTTGGGTTGGAAGGACCTTAAAGCCCACCCAGTGCCACCCCCTGCCCTGGGCAGGGACACCTCCCACCAGCCCAGGTCGCTCCAAGCCCCGTCCAACCTGGCCTTGAACCCCTCCAGGGATGGGGCAGCCACAGCTTCTCTGGGCAACCTGGGCCAGGGGCTCACCCCCCTCACAGCCAAGAATTCCTTCCTCAGATCCCATCTAAGACAGATGTCTCGGCTGGCCGGGCCCTTCTCCCAGGCATCCAGCCCCACAGCACGTCCAAGGGGACCGTCTCCTCTGCTGGGACACTGCCTGGTCCCACGCTCTGAGGACCTGGATCTGCACCTGGACCCTCCAGGGCTCGGTGGGATGCTGGGTGAATGGACCGGAGGATGCTGGATGGTGCAAGGATGGGGGGACACCATGCACAGGAGTCACCCGTCAGCACAGCCACGTCCAGGACCAACTTGGACTCATGGAAAGAAGAAATTAGTCCTGAAGACTGCGAATGTTGCAAATGATGGGTTGGTTTGGAACACAACGGCGTGAGCCGGAGGGTCATGGCTTCGCACAAGCCCAGTTTAACCCTCGATGCCCGGCGGGCGCAGGCCATCCCCGTTGCCCCAGGATCAAGCATGAGGCCACCACGCTGATCCTCTTGGGACCACGCGCGGCTCCTCTCCCACCAGCCCGTCCTAATCAGCCAGAAAGTTAGTTGCCAAAATCTGCTGTCCCCAAGGGGGAAAAGACGATTAACTCAAGAATCAACAGTCTGATATTTCGGCTTAGTGGGAAAATCCTTGCGGTTTCCCAAGCTGGGCACATTAGGAGCTCAGTGGCTCACAGTGTGATCAGATTACAACCAATATCAGAATTACAGCTTTTAAATCTGGGGTTTAAAAAGACTTAGCAATTATCCAGCGCTGGGCACTCCCACGCCACTCTGGAAACCAGGGCGACTTGGAGCCAGGACCCTCAGAGCGAAGAGTTGCTTCCAACTGTGGCTTTTCCATGGATACCACCACCGTTGACCGTGTGCCTGGATGGTGCTGGACACCCCGACCGCTGCTGTGGGAATGCCCCGTATGGGATGAAGGGCAAAGCGTCCCTCTCCTGGGGTCTTCTCCACCTGCCCAGGGAAGGACGGTGTAGGGGGCTGTTCCCAGCTGGCCTTTTCAGCTCTGATGGTCATCCTTCATCTTGCATGTTCCTCAGCCGCCTTCATCCCTCCTGTATCCTTGAAAAAAAGAGTCCTGGTTTTGAGTCAGCTCCCCCAGGGATGGGGCCGGCTGCTGGGGTGCCAGAGAGGGGCTGGAAGGGCTGCTCTGCCATCCCAGCCGACCCCCACATGGGCCCAGGTGGAGACCCTGGGGGGAGTCAAAGCAAAGTCCAAGAAGTGTCCGGAGCCGTCCCTGCACCGCATCCCAAACCGATGCCCACCCGGCATCCCAAACCCTGCTCACCCGACGCTCGCCCAGGAGATGCAGGAGCAGGAGGAGATGATGGACCATCGGAGGCTCCCGGTACCTGCTCCAGCCTCCTGAGGCCTCTTCCGGGAGAAGGAGCATCCTCCAATCTCAGCTGTGTCATTAGATGGGAAGGGGAGAGTTTCTAACAAGGGCTCCTTTGTGTTCGGTGCTAATTAGTCATTAAGGCTACATCAGTGCAGCTGATGGACTCCCCACAAGGCTCAGCTCCTGGGCACCCACCGGTCCCCACGGTTCTGTGGGTCCTCACTGGGGCTGGTGAGACGCGGCGTTCCCTCCCCAGGTGCCCTTTCCCAGCACCCAGACCCTGCCTGCCCCATCCCATCCCCTCCCCGACCCCGCAGCTGCAGGACGTCTCCCGGCCTCCCCCCACGCTGGGAAAGGGGTGGAGGGAGCTGCAGGGACCCATCAAGGCATGGTGGGGACAGGGAGCCCGTTTTGCCACCCAGGGGGGGAAGAGGGACCTGCCCCATGGGCTTCCAGGCTGTGCCAGCGCTGGGGAGCGTGCGGTGCAGCGAGCGTGCCAGTTCTCAGCTCCTCGCCCCCCCCACAGCCCCAGCAGAGCCGAGCATCGGAGCCACGGGGGATTTGAAGGAGCCCAAGCGGGCCACGGCCCCGGAGCTCCTCCTGAGCTGCAAACACGCAGGGGTATTCCCGTGCCCCCCGCACACGCGTGTACCGGGGGCCAGCTGTGCTCTCGCACGCCCGCGCACACACGCGGCCCCGGGGGGTGGGGGGGGCGGCCGGCGCAGGAGCAGGGCGGCGTTTGCCCCCAGCCTGGCACGGCTGCCTGCCCTCTTGGCACAGGCTGGGGCTGCTGGAAGGGGCGATTCCCCGGCTGTCGGGCACACACGCGCCCGGGGGGACCTGGCACCGAGACGGGCTTGGCCACCGGCCAACGAGCGAAGGGCCACGGGGAGGAGGGGGGGGAGGAGGGGGGGGGGGGGGGGGGGGCCGGGGGCACAGCTGGACCCTGGACACCAGCGGGCAGCCGGCCGCTGCCCTCATCCCATCGCTCCCAGAGCATCGCTTTTGGGGGGGGGGGGGCGTCACGCTGCCGTCGGGTGTGTGTTCGTGGGTGCGTGCACACGTGTGCGTGTCTGTAGGTGTCCGGGGGGGGGGGGGGGGGGGTAGGTTTTCATGCACGTGTGTGGGTTTGTGTGCACGCGTGTGGGTTTGTGTTCACACATGCACATTCGTGCACGGCGGGAGAGAGGGGGTACGGAGCCGTGCGCGAGGGTTGGGACGCCGCGTGTGCACGCACAGATGTCGTACCTCGGCGCCTGTGCACGCATCCCTCCCTGTGCGCCTACGTGTGTAAGGTTTGGTGTGTTCTGAATGCGCGTGTGCATGTGTAAGCTGTGCGTACACACACTGGGAAGGGTCTCCCCGCTTCCACAGGCTGCAGTAACCCCCCAGCCCACGGTACAGACTGGGACAGGGTAAGACCCATCCCCAGGATGAGCATCCCCAAATAGGAGCGTCCCCAGGAGGAGCATCCCCAGGTAGGTACATCCCCAAATAGGAGCATCCCCAAATACAAACATCCCCAGGTAGGAGCATCCCCAAATAGGAGCATTCCCAGGAGAATCATCCCCCATTAGGTGCATCCCCAGGTAGGAGCATCCCCAAGTACAAACATCCCCAGGAGGAGCATCCCCAGGTGGGAGCATCCCCAAGTAAGTGAAGCCCCAGGAGGAGCATCCCCAAATAGGAGCATCCTCAAGTAGGAGCATCCCCAGGTAGGTGCATCCCCAGGTAGAAGCATCCCCAGGACAAGCATCCCCAAATAGGAGCATCCCCAAGTAGAAACATCCCCAGGTAGGAGCACCCCCCAACAGGAGCATCCCCAGGAGGACCATCCCCAAGTAGGAGTATCCCCACGTAGGAGCATCCCCAAATAGGAGCATCCCCAAGTAGGAGCATCCCCAAATAGGAGCATCCCCAGGTAGGTGCATCCCCAGGTAGAAGCATCCCCAGGTACAAGCATCCCCAGGACGAGCATCCCCAAATAGGAGCATCCCCAATAGGTGCATCCCCAAGTAGGAGCATCCCCAAGTAGGTACATCCCCAAATAGGAGCATCCCCAAATAGGAGCATCCCCAGGTAGGAGCATCCCCAAGCAGGTGCATCCCCAGGACGAGCATCCCCAAATAGGAGCATCCCCAAGTAGGTGCATCCCCACGTAGGAGCATCCCCAAATAGGAGCATCCCCAAGTAGGAGCATCCCCAGGTAGGTGCATCCCCAGGTAGAAGCATCCCCAGGTAGAAGCATCCCCAGGACGAGCATCCCCAAATAGGAGCATCCCCAAGTATAAGCATCCCCAAGTAGGAGCACCCCTAAACAGGAGCATCCCCAGGAGGACCAACCCCAAGTAGGAGCACCCCCAAGTAGGTACATCCCCAAATAGGAGCATCCCCAAGTAGGAGCATCCCCAAATAGGAGCATCCCCAAATAGGAGCATCCCCAGGACGAGCATCCCCAAATAGGAGCATCCCCAAGTAGGTGCATCCCCAAGTAGGAGCATCCCTAAACAGGAGCATCCCCAAGCAGGACCATCCCCACGTAGGAGCGTCCCCAAGTAGGTGCATCCCCAGGATGAGCATCCCCAAGTAGGACCATCCCCAAGCAGGTGCACCCTCACGTCGGAGCATCCCCAGCCCGGCCCCCTCCCCAAAGCCAATGCTCCCCTCTTCCTTGGGGACACACACGAGCTCTCCCCTCCTCGCCAGCCCCCTGCCCAGCTCCCTCCTGCCGCGCGGCTCAGCCCTGTCCCCGCTCAGGGCTGCAGCGTCTCCCCCAGCCCTTCTCCGCAGGGCTGCAGCTGCGGGTGCCCCCAGAGAGCCCCCCGCCCTCGCCCCGCGCCGGGCAGCGCCAGCCGTGTGCCGGGCACAGCTTGCGGGGACGAGGCGCTCGGCAGCTCCCACCGGGCTCCCGGCAGCAGCCGGCGCGCGGGGTTTGGGGACGGAGAGGCACTGAGGTGTGCGAGGACACGTGGAACGCAGGGTCCCCACGCGAGAGGCCCCCACGGCCGCCAGAAGCTGTTTCGGGTTTTTAGCGCAGCTGGGACACGAGGGCTCGTGGGTGCCGCGGGGGCCGGGTCGCGCTCGCCCCGCTCTCGGTGGGGGCGAGGGCTTAGACGGGGTGAGGCCAGGACACGCGTGTCCCCCACGCCTTCACGGAGCCGGCGGGACGTGTCCCGGGGTGCCTCTGCGCGGCCACGGAGGTGACACGTGTGTGTGTGTGCTGGCACGTGTCACCTCCCTGCGTGCATGCATGGGGTGCTCACAAGAGTGTGTGCACATGCGGACACGTGCCTCAGCATGTATGTGCGTGGCGTGTCAGCACGCACACGTGTCAGCGTGCCGCCTGTGTGCGTACGTGTGATATTTGGGTGCACGAGCAGGTCCATGGAGGTGCACACATGGGTGGGTGTCCGGGGCGGCGCACGTGTGTGACTACTACGCTCATGTTCGTGTGCGCGTCTACACACATGTTCATGCCATGCACCCCCGGGCGGAGCCTGCAGCAGCTCCACAAAGGCCCCCCACGCTCACCCCGCCGCCTTCCCAGGGAGTCCCATGGCCAGCGCTGGCCCCACGGCCATGGAGGTGCACATCTGGGGCAGCGCCCGTGTGTGACTATGAGCATGTTTGCGTGCGTGCCTACACGTGTGTGCACGCGTGTTTGGGACGTGAACCCCATAAAGGCCGGGCAGAGCCCGCAGCAGCTCCATAAATGCACCCACATTCACCCCCCGGCCGCGTCCACCACCATCACCACCCCCCCAGTGCCTCTGGAGATGACCTTCCCAGGGAGTCCCATGGCCAGTGCTGGCCCCATAGCCAGCACCAGCCACCAGCAGCAGCCCGCGGAGCCCAGCCCTGAGGTCAGGGATCCCAGCTGGACCCCAGCACGGGGGGGGAATGGGGATCCTCTGGTTCCCCCCAGGCAGCCCCTCACCACCACCGCCACGCTGGAGACCACAGAAAAGGAGACGCCAGCCCTGGGGCGACGCCGCTTGAAACAAGACCACAACTTTATTCGAGCTAAAACCCCAATTCTGCTTTCTTTACAAAAGGATAAACATTTGCTCTCAGTACAAAAGGGAAGAAGCCCCCAGGAGCCAGGGGCCGGGACCTCCGGAGCTCAAGTCATCTCCAAATTCCCAACTTTATACAAAACACCTCTTGGCAAAACTGGGAGGTTTGGCCAGCCGGGCTCGCGAGGCCAGCGGGACATCAAAAATAGTTGCCTGGATTTTCTTGAAGAACAAAAATAGTTGCATAGCCTTTAAAAGTTATTGCTCGCCTAGAAATAGAAGGGACGAGTCGGGAGCTGCTGGGCACCGTCAGCCTCCAAAAATCCATGGAATGGCCATGGTAAATATGCAGTTCAACATTAAATACGTAACCCCTTGGTTAAACAGTTGGTTTCATCATCAGAAACGAGACCGTGAGGGCAGGAAGAGAATAAATTAAATAAATAATGGCTAATAAATAATCCTGGAGCAACAGCACCGCAAAAACCACACGTCTCCACAAAGCTAACTCCAACTAAGCACTTGGAAGTCAACTGGAACATGAGGAGGTTATTTAGCACATTCCACATTTCATGTAAAATGGAAGGAAATAAATTAGACACACACACGCACACCACCCCCCCCCCGACACACCCACAGAGTAAATAATAAATAAAACAGGAAATTAAGACACACTTCTTTTGGCAGGATGTCTTCAGGACACGGATCATGAGAAATAACGCTACAAACCGTAAGAAGACGTGGCTCTACCAGGAGCAAGGGTTTAGCTGAGAGCTCCTCTTCCAGCCGGGATGTTTGTGCTCTGACAGACCAACCCTCCCTTCGCGAGGCTTCAAGAGCCGTGTGCTGACGAGCTCATGGTGGTTGTGGGTCACAGGCCAGGTCTGAGGCTCAGAAGGGGATGGGCAGCCGGGCTCAGTGCAGGAGGAGAGCAGTGGAGGAACCATCACGGAGAAGCTCCGAGCCTGGCTGGGCCATGCCGTCCCTGGATGATACAGTGGCAGCGAAGATAAGGTTCTCCGTTGGGTGGGAAGCTTCAAGGAGGAGCAACCGTGTTGGTCTTCTGGAAGTGGTTGAGGTCATGCCCACCTCTGCCAGCCCATCTGGCCGTGGCTGAACTGGGAAAACTATGACCCCATCAGAGGCTGAGCCATGTGCTGATGAGCTCGTGGTGGTTATGGGTCACAGGCCAGGTCTGAGGCTCAGAAGAGGACGGGCAGCCGGGCTCAGTGCAGGAGAAGAGCTGTGGAGGGACCATCACGGAGAAGCTCTGAGCCTGGCTGGACCATGCCATCCCCGGATGATATGTTGGCAGCAAAGATAAGGTCCTCCGTTGGGTGGGAAGCTTCAAGGAGGAGCAACCGTGTTGGTCTTCTGCAAGTGGTTGAGATCATTCCCACCTGTGCCACAGCTGAACTGGGAAAACCACGAGCCCATCAGAGCCTGTGGAAGGGGAACCAGTCATCCCAAGGGGCAGGAGGGGCTTGTCTCCACCTGATGCGAGACAGAGGTGTGCCCACACCCCACCACCCCAAGGAGGGAGGAAAAGGAGCCGTAACATCTTGGCAATGGACGATCCCAAGTGCTGGAGTGCGTTCAGGCAGAAAGTCCTGCAGGGTGGAGCCACCTTCACGAACATCTCTGGGGCAGAGGGAGTGGGCGGCAACGGCTCAGCTTTCGGCAGTGGCTGCTCAGAGTTCGGCTGTCGGGAAGGGTTCACGTGGCTCCTGGGGACAGCTCGGAAATCAGCAAGGTGGCACCAGCGCAGACCTGTTGGCAGAGGACAGGAGGGCCAGCCGAACCTTCCACGCCGATGTCCCGCAGAGATGCTCAGAAGTCTCTCACCCCGTAGCAGCGATTTCCTCGCTCCAGTTGTGTCCGTTCTAGAACCAGCTCCGCGACGCGGCTGAACTTCTCTCTACGTCAAGAATTCGGGTCTAACTCTGCTTCGCTATTCATTGAAGATGGCGTTGAGCTGGGGCCCGGCCACGTGGTGTGGGTAGGACTCATAGCTCATGTCTATGGGGATCTCGTAGCGGGGGACTGTGTTTTGGAAGTGAGAGGCATGTCCATGTGCTCCAGCCAGGCTGACGGAGGGATAGTGGGCCATGAAGGTGTAGGATTTATCCAGGTCTGGAGACCCATCTTGCTTCAAGGAGAAGTTCCCGCTGATGCTCAGGGGCGGCGTCAGGGGACCCTCATAGGGGGGAGTGGTGCAGTCAGAGGGATGGTTTCCAAAGGAAGCATCCACCAAGCTCTTGAAGGTCGGAGGCTTTAAATGCAGCAGGTGGGTTTCCATGGTCCCGTAGGGTGGACTTGGAAGCCCCGGGGACTGGTAGCTGAAGGAGTGGCTGGATATGGCCGATTCGCACACCGGGGACTTTTCTTCATGCTTCTCCAGGAACAAGGTCTGCGGTCCCAGCTGCAGACAGCCAGCCACCAGGTTGCTGGTGGGCTGGGACAAGCCCTTGCAGAGCATCTCCACAAAGCTCTTCCCTTCAGGGGTCTGCCCCGTCTCGAGCACCTCAGACAGAGCCCAGATGTAGTTCCTCGCAAGCCTCAGTGTCTCAATCTTGGACAATTTCTGAGTCTTGGAGTAGCAGGGCATCACCCTCCTCAGGTTGTCAAGAGCATCATTCAGACCATGCATCCGCGTGCGCTCCCGGGCGTTGGCCTTCACCCGCCGGGCCCGAAACCGCTCCAACCTCGCCTTGGTCATTTTCTTCTTCTTTGGTCCTCTTCTCTTCGGCTTTTCCCCATCATCCTCTTCCTCCTCTTCTTCCTCGATGCTGTCGTGCTCTTCATTCAAGCCAGACATCAGCCCAAAAGGACCTTGCCTGCTGTCCTCTTCCTTCAGCTCATCTTTGGAGCTCAACGTTTCCTCCATCCAAGCTTGGGTGCTCACCAGTTCCGCCATCTCTTTGGGCTTGGCGTACGTCTTGGTCATCTCCGATCTCTGCAACAAGGGGACAAGGAGATGTTAAGGAATTCCAGCAGGAGAGTCACTCAACATGTTGAGGGCATTAGGAACTGGCGTCAAAATCATCTTCCAGAGGCACCAACTGCTTTTTGTCCACCAATGGCACTTACAGAATCTATTTATCCATCACCTATCTCTGTATCTACCTACAGTAATTTCTGCTGAATTTTTTGGGGAGCCGCTGAAGCCTCTCCGTGGGGCCTGAGCTCTCCTTTGCCAGAGAGCTTCTAACAATTCAATTTTGGGGTTATTCCTGCTCATGAGTCCCTCCCCTCGTGGCTTCAACCCTGATCGTGGGTTGCAAAAGGGAGCGCGAAAGCCAAGATCCTCCGCCTCTGGAGATTTTCCTGCCTGAGCTCTTCTAACCTGAGCACGTTTGCTTGAACCCTCGTTTCCCTCTGCCGTAACGAATATACTCGCACCGCACGAACCAGCCCGGGTTTCACGTTAATCAGCCCCCCCAGATCCTGTCATCGGGCCTGACTCATTTAATAAAGCTTAGCATCTAAGCAGCTTTGCTGAAAGTGTGCTGCCCAAGCCCTGGCTCCGCTGCCCCTCTCCACCCCACGCGGAAAATCCCACTTTTAATATGCGAGATGGGGCTCGAGGGCTGGATTAGGGTGTTAATTGCTGCGCACAGCCATCGTATCCCCGGAGGACCATGCGGCCCCAATTAACTCTTCGGCGGAGTAATAGGGGGTCTGTCAGATGTTTGGAAATCTGGTGGGCGAAGGTCGTGAAGGACCATCTCTGGGACGAATGGATGGGTCTGGCTGAGCCAGGATGGAGAAGGTCCAAATGCCTCCTGCGAGCATCCCGGTGGGACCACAGGGCTGCACCCGCTCTGGGCAGTGAGAGCAGCCCAGAAACGGCTGCGGATCTGCTCCAAACCCCCTTCCAGGCTGCAATCCGAGGGTTATTTCACTCCGCCCTTGGAGTCCTACCCCAAACGCAGCATCCCTGCCTGCGCCTCCCGTCCCACACCGGTCCCGTGCACCAGAATCCATCCCAGAAGAAAACCCGCGGGTTTGGAGCTGTGTTCGAGAGGCGACCCCAGCGTCTGCCCCCTTTCCCTGCGCTCCGCGGAGCAGTATTCCCATGGAAAAGTTTCAGAAGGTTGTCTCTTTGGAAATCCAGTTTGAACTTTTAGGGATTTTTGCTCTCTTTCTCCAGAATATTGATTTTATTTTTAAAGGTGGGGTGGGGGGAAGTAGACAAAGAGGGAATTGCCTGATGAAGTCACTTCGGTAGTTTCCCGGTTTCCCATGTAAGGAGGCGGTGGGAACCCACTGTGAAATGGGAAGCTTGTCCAGCCCCTTCTATTTTTCATTTTCAAATGTCTCCATCCCACATCGTCTGAAAGAACGACAAGAAACTCATCGCAGGAAAACGCCTGCTGTAGCCGAAAACTTAATTTTCGAGTAGGGCTGGCTGCGCTCACGGGCAGAGGGAGATGCTCGCCCTTTGTGGCACCAGGCACCCAGCTCCCCTCCCAAAACAAGTGGGTTCAATTCCTCCTCCTTTCCTGTAGGACCAGGAACCTGGTTTCAAGTCTCCACTGCTTTATTTTCAAGGGACTCGGTCCCCCAGAGGAGGACAGTTGGTTCAGGACAAAGACTGACCGACCCCAGCCCCGCACAGCCCCGGGTACGAAGACCCTGACCCCGGATGGGGCCACCCAAGGCAGAAGAAACACAGAGGGCTGAGGAAGAGGATGCAGGAAAAGATGCTGGCACAAGAGCCAGGAACATAACGGGCAGCTGGGGCCGGGAATTTATCCCGGAGAGGGGGGCAGGAGGGACAAGAAACCCACAAGCACACCACAAAAATTAGGATTTGCTTGAGGGCTCTGCACCACGTCCTGCCTGGGAACGCAGCAGGATGTGGCCCAGCTGTACGTGGAGGCGGTGGGCTCCGGCTGCAGGGCGGATTAAAAGCCCCACAGCTGCTCCATCAGCTCCAGCACCCAACGGGGTGGCTACGGGGACACCGGTGTCGGCTGAGCCCTGAACCCCGGAGCTGCCCAGAGCTCCCAGTCCCACTCATGGTCCCGCTCCCAGCCCCAACCTCAGCCAACTGGGGCAGGGGAGAGGGGACGCACTGACATTTTGGAGGGGCAGAATCTGCTCAAGGGCAGCCCTGCAGCATCCACACGGACCTGGAAGAGTGGGAGGAAGGTGGGGGATGCCGGTTTCCTCCCCGCTGGGGTCCTGGCCCCGGGCAGGACTCGCTGAGGAAGGGGCTGCCCCTGCAGAGCACCGGTCCCCCAAACTCCCCGGGCTGCCCCCTCCCCGGGCTGCCCCCTCCGGCAGCGGAGAAACAAAAGCCTGGGGCTGCAGCAGGTCCTTCGTCACCTCCTTCACCTTCATCACTTCCATCCCCAGCGAAAGCCACCCCCAGGGGTGGCCGGACCCACCGCCAGCCAGTGCCCGGCGCCCGGGCAGGGCAGAGCCCCCAGCACGGGGGTCCCGGGGCTGCGGCTCCATCCCCGACGGCTGCGGGGAGCGGCTGGGGCTCGGTGCCGCCGGCTCCATCCCACCCTTCGCCCGCCACCCCCGGCAGAGCCCCCCCCACCCCGGGACGGCGTCCCGCTGCGCCGCCGTCGGGGCAGAGCCCCCCGCGCCGTCCCGGGGAACCGGGGGCACCGAGCGGCCGACACGTTCCTTCAGGTCCCCCCGCACCCCCGGGGGTCCCAACCCGCCCTTACCTGGGCACCGGAGCGAGTCCCCGCTGTCACTTGCCCGGGCGCATGGTGCCTCCAGCCCCGGGGACGCGGGCAGCTCCCGCGGCGGCGGCACCGGGAGCGACACCGGGAGCGGGCAGCTCGGCTGTCGGGCGGTTTTGAGAGCTCCGCGCTGCCGGCGGCTCCTGCCCGGCCGCGGATCCCCCATGGCTCCTCCCACGGGGGGTGGTGACCGAGCCCGGCTCCTCCCGCCCCCCCCCCCCCCGGGGCCCCGACGGCAACCCCGGGGCACCCCTGAGCTGGGGACCCCCGGTGGGGACGCCCGGTCCCTGGCCATCCCTGGGTGGGTGCCCCTCGATGGGCATCCTCGGATGGGTAGGCTGGCTGGGATCCCGTGGGTGGGCACCCTTGGGTGAGCATCCCTGGAGCAGCACCCTCGGATGAGCACCCTGAGATGAACACCTTAGGATGGGCACCCCTGCTTGAGCACCCCTAGATGGCCATCCCTAGATGGGCACCCCTGGATGGGCACTCCTGGGTGAGCACCCCTGGATGGGTGCCCCTGAATGGGCATTCCTGGATCTGTACCCTTGGAAGAGCACCCTGGGATGAGCACCCCTAGATGGGCACCCTTGGGTGAGCATCCTGAGATGAACACCTTAGGATGGGCACCCCTGCATGAGCACTCCTAGATGGACATGCCTAGACGGGCACCCCTGAATAGGGAACCCTAGATGGGTGCCCCTGAATGAGCACCCTTAGGTGGGTATCCCTGGACCAATACTCTTAGAAGAGCACCCTGGGATGAACATTTTGGGATGGGCATCCCTGGACCAGCACCCCTGGATGAGCACTCTGGGAGGAACACCAATGGGCACCCCTAGATGGACGCTCCTAGATGGGCACCCCTGAATAGGGACTCCTGAATGGGCATCCCTGGGCCAGCACCCTTGGAAGAGCACCCTGGGATGGGCACCCCTAGATGGGCACCCCTGGATGATGAGCACCCCTAGATGGGCACTCCTGAATGGATATCCCTGGACCAGCACCCTTGGAAGAGCACCCTGGGATGAACACCCTGGGATGAGCACCCCTAGATGGACACCCTTGGGTGAGCATCCCTGGACCAGCACCCTTGGATGAGCATCCTGGGAGGAACACCTTAGGATGGGCACCCCTGGACGGGCACCCCAGTTTGCCCAGCACCAGGACAGACCCAGCCGTGCAGCCCCACGGGGGGGAGTCCCCCAGGGTGTCCCCCTCCGACAGGACACGGCCAAGCACGATGTGACAGTGACACGGGGGGGGGGGGGGGGCGGCTGCCGGGGGTGTCAGACTGGGGTGTCATCACCCTCCGCCCGCCTTGGCCGGGCACCGCCGTGGTGACGCGGGAGCTGGGGACGGCCGGGGTGGGGGCGGCGGGGGGGGGGCCCAGGCCCTGGGCGACGCTGGCTCCGACCCAGGTGCTGGGTGTGGGCGCGGGGGGGCCGCGGCTCCCTCCCAGCTGTAATGAGAGAGCAAAGGGGGAGTAATTAGTGGCTGGTACAGCCAGAAGGGGCCCGGCTGAGCTCGCCGCCGCTCAGACAAGGGAAGGGGCCCCGGGGCTCCACAGCCCCCGGCCGGTGAGGGGGGCGATGGAAAAAGACACACCCCCCCCATTAATTAAGGGATGAGCGTTATGGGTCACCCCGCTCTGCCCCCCCCCCCGGACCTGGAGCTCGGCACCTCCAACCTCAGGGGCTGCAGCCCCCCGGCCTGGGGAAGGGGCTGGGCTGGGACCCCGCAGCAGCGGGGCTGGAAGCGGGGGACGCCGACGGCACCCCAAAAGTCATCCCTCTCCTCCCCCCCCGCCCCCCCGCCCCATCCCTGCCCGGACTCTGGTCCCAGCGTCGCTGCGTGGGGGCCTCCCCGCACGCGCCAGCCCGCGGGACCCTCCGCCCTTAATTCCCAGCGCTCGCCTCTCCTGTCTTTGGCAGCCTGGGATTACAGGGAATACTAATTAATTCATTAGTGGCTTCATGGCTTCCTTCCCAGCGCCAGGCTGGGCCGGGCCGGGCAGGCAGGAACAGATTGCGGCCAATAAATCTGCCTGTTGCCACATTGCCCGGCTCGGTGGCCGCTTCGTCCCCTCCCTGACAGATGGCTCCAACAGGTCCGGGCACCCGCACAAAGGGGGCCGGTGGGCGCCCGAAGCTGGGCGGGGGGGGGGGGGGGGGGACACGACACACTCGACACAAACACACACAAGGAAACCTCCCCCCGGGGGCTGGCGGTGGCCCCCGGATGCCGGGAGCGGGGGGTGACCCCCTCGGGAGCGAGCGGGACGGTGGCGGGGGCATTGTCTGCCGGCCCCCGTGCCGCTGGCTAATCCCATTGTGCGGGGGCTTTGCATCTGTTGGGGTTACGGGGGGCTCTGCCCGCCCCCCCACACACACACACACCCCCACCCCCCCGGGACCCCTCTCGCAAGATGTTCAACCTCCCCGCACCCGCCTCCGTCGCCAGCCCCGGGGACGGGGACCCCGCAGCCCCCGGGACGGGACCTCGCTGGGCTGTGGCTGGGGTGGAGGTGTAGCGCCCCCCCCCCCCCCCATGCCGGGTGGGGGCTGGGGGTCTCCGAGGTGGACTGGCATTACCAGTTACCACCTGGGCTCGGCCCCGCTGACCCCCCAAAACCCCAAGCTGTGCCCGTCCCAGCAGCCTCCCACCCTCCCCGAGACCCCCCCCCCTCACCCCCATGTGTCCTTTCCTTGTGCCCCCCCCCCTCCTCGATGCCCCCTGCGTAGCTCGCTCATCCCCCATGTGTCTTTCCATCCTTCCCTCCCAGGAGTCCTCCATCCCCCATTTAACCCTCCCATCTCTCAGGGATCGTCTCCCCAGCTCCCCTGTCCCCTGCAGGTCCCCCAGATCCTGCCCCCCCCATCACCTTCCCACCCACCCCCCCACATCCCTCCCCAGCTCTCCATCCCCCAGGCGCTGGGGGGGGTCCAGACACCAGTTCGTTACCCCACACTCATCTCAGCTCAGGGCCACGGCAGGTTCCCACCCGTGCCTCAGTTTCCCTCTGAGGAGCGCAGACCACGAGGAACAGGCTGCACCATCCCCATGACACCTAGAGAAAAGGTGGCAGGTCCTGACCTTGTCCCCGTCACCCCCATCTGTTGGTCACATGCAAGATGTCCCTCACCCTGTGACCCTTCCCTGGTGCCCTGCAAGGAAATCTCCCTCGAAAGCGTCCTCCTTCCCAGGTGCTCCACATCCCAGGGCCACAGCCATCGGGGGGGGGGGGGCAAGAGCAATCCCAGCAGGGCTGGGGTGATGTGGGGGACTGGGGGGGGGACGTGGAGCAGGTCCTCCCGATGGCTGCAAGACTTGCCAAAAGGAGCTAGATTTGGGGTGCTTCACCTTGATGATGCTCCATCTTGGGATGTTCCACCTCGAAGATGCTCCATCCTGGGATGCTCCACCTTTATGATGCCCCACCCTGGGATGCTCCACCTTGATGGTGCTCCATCCTGGGATGTTCCACCTTGAAGATGCTCCACCTCGATGATGCTCCATCCTGGGATGCTCCGCCTTGATGGTGCTTTACCTTGGGATGCTCCACCTTTATGATGCTCCACCGTCGGATGCTCCACCTCAGTGATGCTCCATCCTGGGATGCTCACCTTCATGGTGCTCCACCCTGTGATGTTCTGCCTTGATGGTGCTCCATCCTGGGATGCTCCACCTCAATGATGCTCCATCCCGGGATGCTCCACCTTGATGGTGCTCCACCCTGGGATGCTCCACCTTGATGATGCTCCACCGTGGGATGCTCCGCCTTGATGGTGCTCCACTTTGGGATGCTCCACCTTTATGATGCTCCACCCTGGGATGCTCCACCTTGATGGTGCTCCACCTTGGGATGCTCCACCTCGATGATGCTCCACCTGGAGAGGGGATGAAGCCAGCACCCGGATGCTCCAGGCAGGGCACAAACCTGCACGTACAAGGGGCAAAATTTGGGGAGGATGAGAAAGGGGGGAACCTCATCCCACCCCTCTCCCCATGTCCCACCAGCGCCCCTGGCCACCGCCCCCCACCTCTCCGTCCCCTAATCCCCCTGCCAGCCCCTGGCCTCGGAGGGGCCGTGGCCTGGAAGCCGGGGGGGGGGGGTGGTAATTGCCAGAGTAAATATTGTGAAAGCCGATTGCGGCCCCGCTGCCGGCCGCCCACCACCCCCGCACCCGGGGTTGGCATTCCTGGGCCTGTGCGGAAACGCAATTACCGCGTATTAACGGGGTCTAATTTAATCCCGGCAGCTGCGCCCGGGACGGCTGATTTGCATGACACTGGGGAATGCAATTAAAGAGAAATCAGGGGCTACGGGGGGCCCGGTGGGGCGGCGGGGGACCGAGGGGGCCGCGGCCAGCGCTCGCTGACCCGTGTTTGTCAATTTGAGCGATGGTGGCACCGGGGAGGGGGGGGGGGGCGGAACTGTGACAAAAGGGCCCTGTCCCCAGGGTCCCCCAGTTTTGGGGGTCTCCCGGGTCCCACGGGCACCGTCCTGGTGGCCCATCCTTGGGGTCCATTTGGCTGCAGAGGGCGTTTCGCCACCCCGACGGCTCTTGGTGCTGGAGAAGGGACACGTCGGGGGCTGGGGACACTCTGAGGGGACCGGCCACGTCCCCAGCCCTCGCTGCGGCACCCCTCCTGCCTGCTGGCCACATCCTGCCCCCCAAAACCCCCCAGGCGGTGGGTGGCACAGAGGAGGGAGCACCCGGTGTGTCCCGATGCTATGGGGTGCTCTCACATGGCTCCGTGCCTCAGTTTCCCCTGCCCAGCCCAGGGCAGCACCCTGAGGGGGAGGCAGGCGGGGATGGGATGCCAAAGCGCCCAGCTGGACTGGGGGGCACAGATGGGCCCCAGCACCCCCGGTAAGCGGGGAGGAAAGGGCCACAACCCCGCTGTCCCCCGGGACCGAGCTGGGAGCCGTTCCCAGCGTGGCTACTGGCCCGCTGGGCTCCTGGCAGCCACAGGACGCGGCGGCTGCGGGCACAGCTGGGAGAGCCCGGATTTGTTCCCAGTTGCCTCCGGCCCAGTGGAGCTGGCAGGGACGGCGTCCTCCTTCCCGGAGCAGGGCTGGGGACACCCTGGCGCTGGGGGACATCTCCGTCGCACGCAGGGGACGGCGAGTGAAGCCCCAGCCCTGCCACCACCCACTGCATCAACCCGGGGGGACACCGGGACACCCCCGGGGCTCGGCAGGGTCCCCGTTGCCGGAACACTCTGGAAACAAGGGGCGCAACTCCCAGCTCCTTGGCCAGAGAGGGGTTTATCAGGGTGGGGGAAGACCCTTTTCCCAGCTCAGTGGGGCAGAAACCCCCCAGGACTCAGCCCCCAGAGGGGCTTTTCCTACTGGGAGTGGGGCCAGGGGAGGTGAGGGGGGGTCCTGGGCTCAGCAGCACCAAACTGGCTGCTGAGGAGCAGGATGGAGCCCTCCACGGCCCCTTCCCTTGCGCTGGCAGGGTCCTGGGGGTCCCCACGTGTGGCACAGCAGGTCCTGCCCACGAGGGCACCCTCAAACCGGGGGTGCAGCCCCCACCCGCAGCCCCCCAGATGAGCAGTCGGCGTGTGGCGTCCCCGACCCCTGCTTTGCGTCTCGACGAAGGTTCCCAGGTTGGCAAAATCCGTTGGTGGGGGGGTGCGGGGCCCGGACAACGTCTGCTCATGGACCGGGGGTGCCGGTCCAGCCCCCCTCCATCACCCCATCACCCTGCGGGGGGGGGGGGGTGTCTCCAGCCCTTCACCCTCCCACCACCCCCCGGCTGCCTGTGAGCAGGACCCTCGTGTCCTGGTTTGAGCGACACAGGACTAACTCCTCTTCTCGTGCCCGGGAAAACTGCACTTTTAGAAGACTCTAGGGCCTGAATTGGTGAAAATATTTACTTTATCGCCAGTTCCGGGGGGGCAGGTTTCAAGGGCTCAGTGTTTTCGAGGTGTGGGGACGAGGAGGAGCGAGACCCGGGCGCTCGCCCCGAGCTGGCACCGGGGTTATTCCATCCCATGGACGGCACATTCCAGAGAAATCAGGAAGTTTGCTGAGTTCTCTCCTCTCTCTCCCCCTTGCTGGCTGCCATCCTGAGCACTCCTCGCCCCGGTGCCGGAGCCCCGAGCCCTTCCCTTCCTCCCACAGCCGCAGCGCTCGCGGGGTCCCACGCTGGCGGGGAGCGCACGGCTTCCTAGGGTAGAACGGGCCGGGTGTGATCCTTACGCTGGTATTAGGATCAATATTGCTTCTTCAGTATTATTAATGTTAATTATTTAGTCTTATCCTATTAAATCTATTTATATTTCAACCCTCGTGTATCCTTGTTTTTCCCCCGACTCCCCTTCCCGGGTGGGGAGGGCTCATTGGGTGATGAAATAATTGTCTAAACGACAATAAATCATTGCGGGTTCCTCAAACCGTAACACTCCACTTGCTACAGGGCCCCCCCCCCCCAACACCCCCCACCCCCGGGGTGCTCAGCCCAGCACCCAACCCCTCCCCTGCCCCCCTTCGCGTTGATAACCAGGTATTTTCTAACGTGCCCACAGCGGACCCCCGTGGTGGGGGGGGGAGGGAAGTCGGGGTAGGGGGGTGGGGGGGAGCTGGAGGAAGAGCCCGTGTCGCCGCGGCGGTGGTGGCACACGCAGCCCTGGGGCCACCCTGTCACCCCGGGGACCGGCCCCCGCCCAGGGGAGGCTGTCGCAGGCGGGGGCGACGCTGCGGAGCCGGGAGCGGAGCCGCCGCGGCCGCGCATCCCCCGGGCGGGAGCTGACATCTGCTGGTGGGAAACCTCCGCAGCCGGCAACCCCCGGGGGGGTGCCCCACCTCCCCCCAACTCGGGCAGGGAGGGCGGGGGGGAGGCTCGCCGGGACAGCCGCCGGGTGTCACCCCCAAATCTAGGGGGGGGGGGTGAGCGAGAGCTTCTCGGCGCAGAGGTCCTGGAGCAAAGAGGGGTCCCGCAAACCGGGGGCGGGGGGGGGGGGGGGGGGGGTGTCTGCCAGCACGGAGGGAGGGAGGCAGCACAGCCTTGGGGAGGCTGGGGAGATCTGGGGGGGTCAGGACATGGGGTACAGCGCAGCCCGAGGGGGGGCTGGGGAGATCTGGGGGGGTCAGGACGTGGGGTACAGCGCAGCCCTAGGGGGGGCTGGGGAGATCTGGGGGGGTCAGGACATGGGGTACAGCACAGCCCTAGGGGGGGCTGGGGAGATCTGGGGGGGTCAGGACATGGGGTACAGCACAGCCTTGGGGAGGTTGGGGAGATCTGGGGGGGTCAGGACATGGGGTACAGCACGGCCCTAGGGGGGGCTGGGGAGATCTGGGGGGTCAGGACATGGGGTACAGCTGGCCCTAGGGGAGACTGGGGAGATCTGGGGGGGTCAGGACATGGGGTACAGCACAGGTCTGGGGGGGGCTGGGGAGATCTGGGGGGGTCAGGACATGGGGTACAGCACAGGTCTGGGGGGGCTGGGGAGATCTGGGGGGGTTCAGGACATGGGGTACAGCACAGCCCTAGGGGGGGCTGGGGAGATCTGGGGGGTCAGGATATGGGGTACAGCACAGCCTTGGGGAGGTTGGGGAGATCTGGGGGGGTCAGGACATGGGGTACAGCACGGCCCTAGGGGGGGCTGGGGAGATCTGGGGGGGTCAGGACACGGGGTACAGCATAGACATGGGAACACAGGAAAGGTTTGGGGGGGGCGCATCAGGAGATCGAGTACAGCACAGCCCTGGGGTCACAGGACAGATCTGGGGGGGGGGGGATCAGGACATGGGGCACAGCGCAGCTCTGGGAGGGCTGGGGAGATTTGGGGGGACCAGGACATGGGGTACAGGACAGCCACGGGGGTGCTGGGAAGATTTGGGGAGTCAGGAGATGGGGTACAGCACAGCCCTGGGGTCACAGGGCAGATTTTTGGGGGGAGGGGGTCAGGAGATGGGGTACAGCACAGCCCTGGGGTCACAGGATGGATTGGGGGGGGGCGGCAGGAGATGGGGCACAGCACAGCCCCATGCCTTTGAGATGGGCATCGCCCTGTGCTCTGCACAGCCCCACGGCCCTGGATGCAGCCCCAGGACACCCCCCCCCCCCCCCCGGCTCCTGTCTGCGGCCACTTCTGCCCCCGAGACCCTCGTCGGGGGGGACAAAATGACCCCCTGCGGGCATTGGCAAGGTGGTCCTGGCCCCTTGTGACCAGTTCCATCCCAGCAAAGAGCCTACTGGGGGCTGCCCCGACGTCCCCGGGGGCTGGAGGTTCGTCTTGGGTCCCCCTGTCCCTGGCCAGGCTCTGCAGGAGGAGGAGGAGGAGGAGGAGGAGGAGGAGGAAGATGGGCACAGGCGGTGACGCTGCTGCCTGGACGGCGACCACGGGCCCCAGATGTTGAGCTGCGGGCATGGCATTGCCGGGAGCCACCGTCTCTGCCCGTTTGGCAACCTCCTCGCCCAGCTGCCTCCCCCCTCTCCTCCGGCTCCGCAGCCGGGGCTCCCGCGTCCCCCCCACTCTGGAGCATCCCTGGACCGTCCCCCGGGACCGACGGCGGCGAGGAGCCGCGGTGGCACCTGCTCCAGCTTGGCCCCGACCCAGGCGTGGAGATTTGCCGGCATCCCCACGGATCCGGGCCAGCTCGGGGTGAGCATCCCTAGGGAAGAGGAGCCCGGGCACCTCTGCGGGCACCGGGATCCAGCCGAGGGGTGACTTTGCTGAGGGAGGAACCGGGGGGGGGGGACGACACACGGGCGTTCAGCAGGGTCAGATTAGAGCATCCCCAAGGATGCCCGGCCTCCCCGGGGAGAAAGGGTTGCTCTTAGCAGCGAACATGGATTTTCTGAGAATTTACAAGTAAATCCATTAATTAGTTTATGAGCTAAAATTAATTAGGAATGGGTCCTCCAAGGGCTGCTGCTCCGTGTCGGGTCGTTAGGTCCGGCTGACAGTAATAGCAGTAAATTGAGTTAACTGAAATAATCGCGGTGACGTTTCCCGGCCAGCTGGGTCGGCTCCAGGCTCAGCACGGCTCCGAGCTCCAAATTCAAACCGCACGTGGAGGCTGCGGCCGCGGCTTCTCCCGCGGGGGACCGGGAGCAAGAGGTGACGTCCTGGGACACGGCGGTGTCCCCTGGTGCCATCTGCCTGCCCCTGGAAAGGACGGAGAGCCAAAGGGGACCACATCCGTGCCCATCCCCTGCCTATGGATGCTCCGGATGGGGAAAAAAAAGATGCCCTGAAGCCTCAGAGCTGTTGGGTGGAGGTCGGCCCCCGGCTCCAGCACCCCCCGCTCCAGTCACTGGGAACCCCACGGGCTTTTGGGGTCACCAGCTCCCAGGTGGTGACATCCAGCCCCTGCTGCCCTGGGCGTCCTCGCTCAGAGCTTTTCCGCTCCGCCAAAACGGCGGCCCTTTTTAAGGGCAGTTCCCAGGATTTGGGGACGGCTTTTGTGCGACCGGGAAAGGCGGGCGAGCTTTTCACGCCAGGAGGATCCTGTCAGCCGGGCTCTAATTTAAACTCCGCTCCATCCCCAGCAAATCCATGGCTAATAACGCTCTATCCCACCTCGGGGAATAATTACGGGGCCAAGAGCTGTCAGGAATCACTTGTGGGGTCTCCCCGGGGCCATCCCACTGCGCGGAGAGCGGCAGCGCCACCGGGAGCCTTTTCCTGGGGGGGAGGGGGGGGGAAAGAAAAAATATAAAAAAATAAAAAGAAGGAAAAAAAAAAAAAAAAAAAGCTGTTTTTTAAGATGAGATTTCTCTCACCTGCGGTGGGAAGCCGGAGGTGGCGGCTGCAGTTGTCACTGCATGCGTTTATCCACCCCCAACGCTTGCCGGGGGCCAGCTCGGAGGGGGATTTGGCCACCCGAGAGCTCCTTTCCCCTGCCAAACCGTGCAAAAAAGAAACAAAAAAAATAAAAAAAATTAAAAAAAAAAATAAAAAAAATGCTTGGTTTACTTCAAAAGCTGCCCAGAAATGGCAGGAGGGAGGCGGCGGTGAGATGTGCGCCGCGGCACGCACCCCTGCGCCCGGCTGCCAGCCAGGAGGAGGAGGAGGAGGAGGCAGCTCTTCATCCAGGGACGAGGCATTTGCCGGCTCTGGGAGGAGCTGGGTTTCCTCCTCCGAGGAGTTTTTTTGGGGGGCAAAAATCATTCATTTAGGGCACCAGCGGTGAAGAGGTGAGAGGAGCCGGTCAAGGGCCGACCAGGTTTTGTCCATCCTCCAAGCGGGAGCAAAGCCGTGAGACTCTTCCTCACTGGTCTCCCAAGCTGGAAACCAGTAAGCACTGGATCCTCCGTGTGGATTTGGGGGTACAGGTACAAGCTCTCCCCTACCCACCCACCCCCCCCATCGCCGCAGCCCTTCTCAAGACACCTCCAGGCTCGTCCTGGATGGAGCCGTGTCTCTCCGGAGCATCCCACGACTCCAAAAAGACACGAAGCTTCTCCCTCCCCCATTCCCGGGAAGATCACCCGCTTCCCACGGAGCTGCCAGCATCATCCTCATTGCCATGGCAACAGGCAGCGGGGCCCCCCCCACCCCCCCCCCAACCTCCTCCAGCCCCCCACCCCCCCCCCCCCGCCCCAGGCAGGGTTTTGGCAGAGCTGGGGGTGGCAGAGCTGCAAATCCCACACCCCGCCCCCCCCTCCCAGGACTTCCAGGTGTTGGGGGGGGGCAGGGACAGCCACATTTTGGACCTGGGGCCGTGGCCAGGGTGGTCCCCAGCTGGGGACAAGGGGACACCGAGTGGGACGACACCCCCCCCCGCCCCCGGGGCTGGTGACCCCCCCCCCCCCGCAGTGATGAGCGAAGGGAAAGGGGCAAAAGCCGTTAGCCCCAGGGGGGACAGAAGATGCTGGATGGGGCAGGGGTGGCCTGTCTGTCCCCATGCACACACAGACCCCCCCCCCGGCCACCCCGTGTCACCTCGTGTCCCAGCCCTGCTCACACCCAGGACACCCCAGAGCATCACCGTCCCTGTGCCGGAGGTGGGGACACCGAGCTGGGGACCACCATGGGGACCCCAGATGCCCAGGCCGTCCCCACTCCTGGTGGCCTGAGTGGCAGGTGCCAGGCGGGAAGGGGGTGGGAAGAGCTCCGGGAGGTAACGAACTCCGCTAACGAGGGGCAGAGCGCCTGGTACCCGAACCCCGCAAGGGGGTTGAGAGCTTGGGGGGCAGCGAAGTGGGGTCTGGGGGTCTCTGCCGTGGCAGGACGAGCTCGAAGGCACAGCTGGGCACAGCTGGATCCAGCTCAGCCCTGCGGCTTGGAGGGCTCCCAGCAGGACTGGGAAGAACTGGGATGGCCTCCCTAAGGACTGCAGACCGCCACTCGTAGGGCTGGTGGGGGTTCTGGGACCACCACGCGTGGGAGGGGTCCCTGGGGCTCCACTGGCACCAGCTTCCCCCCGAAAAGGGCACCAGAATCAAGACGGGGGGGGGCTGGGGGGGGACTCGGTTCATCTACAGCAGCTGCCTCCAGCTGGCAGCAGGATCGTACCCCGGACCAGAGCGCGGCCGGGCTGGGATTCATCCCTCCCGGCCGCCGGACGCAGGGAAACACCGGGCGGGAGAAGGCGGGCGGTAATTAGGGGTTTGCTTTATTGGTAGCTTCGGGCCGGAGCGATGCGCAGACGCGGGGCGAGAAGAAGAGCCGTGGGGCGAGAAGAAGAGCCGTGGGGCGAGAAGAAGAGCCGTGGGGCGAGAAGAAGAGCCGTGGGGCGAGAAGAAGAGCCGTGGGGCGAGCTGGGGGTCAAGCGGAGCCGGGAGCCGCGGGGTGCTGTGCAGAGCCGGGGGTGCTCGCAGGGAGGAAGGGCAGGGGGGGGGACACACCACGCATCCTGGTCCCCGAGGAATGACGCCGGCACCCGGGGCCAGCCCTGGCAGGGACCCCAAATCGCACCATGGAGGGGGGGAGCAGGTTCTGGCTCCTCCGCTGCCCCAGAACCTGCTCTGAGTCGGCCCCCCCCCGCCCCAGCCCAGAGGAGCCACTGTGTGGGGGGGTCCCTGGTGTGGGATCAGGGGAGGGGTTGGGGGGGTGGCGGGAGGTGGGGGGGGGGGGGTCCGGGGGGGTGGCAGGGTGGTTTGGTGGTGGGGTGACGGGAGGGCCGGTGGGATAGTGGGGAGGTCTGGTGGGGTGGCAGGGGGGTTTTTGGGGTGGCAGGGTGGGTTTTGGGGTGTCAGAGTGGTTTTTGGGGTGGCAGGAAGGTTTTTGGGGTGGCAGGGAGGTCTGGTGGGGTGGCAGGGAAGTCTTTGGGGTGTCAGGGGGGTTTTGGGGATGGCAGGGAGGTTTTTGGGGCGGTAGGATGGTTTTTGGGACGGCAGGGAGGTCTGGTGGGGTAGTAGGATGGTTTTTGGGATGGCGGGGAGTTTTTTGGGGTAGCAAGGTTGGTTTTGGGGTGTCAGGGAGGTTTGGGGGATGGCACGGAGGTTAGGTGGGGTGGCAGGGAGGTTTTTGGGGTGGTAGGATTTTTTTGGGATGGCAGGGAGGTCTGGTGGGGTGTCAGGGTGGCTTTTGGGGTGTCAGGGAGATTTTTGGGATGGCAGAGAGATCTGGTGGGGTGTCAGGGAGGTTTTGGGGGTGTCAGGGTGGCTTTTGTGCTGGCTGGGAGGTTTTTGGGGTGGCAGGGAGGTCTGGTGGGGTGGCAGGGAGGTTTTTGGGGTGTTGGTTTGGTGGGATGGCAGGGAGGCTTTTGGGGTGTCAGGGTGGTTTTGGGGTTGGCAGGGAGGATTTTGGGGTGGTAGGATGGTTTTTGGGATGGCAGAGAGGTCTGGTGGGGTGTGAGGGAGGTTTTTGGGGTGTCAGGGGGGCTTTTGGGGTGTCAGGGAGGTTTTTGGGGTGTCAGAGAAGTTTGGTGGGGTGGCAGGGAGGTTTTTGGGATGGCAGGGAGGTTTTTGGGGTGGCGGGGAGTTTTTTGGGGTAGCGAGGTTGGTTTTGGGGTGTCAGGGTGGTTTGGTGGGGTGTCAGGGTGGCTTGTGGGGTGTCAGGGTGGATTGGTGGGGTGTCAGGGTGGTTTTTGGGACAGCAGGGAGTATTTTGGGGTGTCAGGGTGGTTTTTGGGGTGTCAGGGAGGTCCTTGGGGTGTCAGGGTGCTTTGAGGTGCTCGGCGCAGAAGCAGAGGAGGAGCCGGCCACGGCCATGGGTGGCCACGGGAGGTGGAGGGGGGGGCTCCCAGTTTCCCCAGGAGAGCCCTCCCCGCTGCCCCCCACCCCGCCCCACCCCCCCACCCCCCAGCCCTGGGGCTGCCTCCCTGCCAGCCACCGGCCACCCCGTGTCCCCAGGCCACCCGGGGAAGGAAGGGACTTACCGCGCTGGCCGCCGGCCGCTCACCTGGGCGAGAGAAAACACCCAGCGGGTGAGACCCGGCCCAGTCCCACCATCCCACCCTCTCGGGGGCACCCAGCTGGCGCCCCCCCCCCCCCCCACCCCAGCACCCACCCCGCTGTGTCCCCCCGCCGGCATCCAGCGCAGCGGGGGTGGCGAGGAGCTGGGGACGCCGCTCGGGGTGGCACCCGTTGCTGTCCCCACGGACCACGGCAGAACCCTCCCGCCGCCCCCCCCCCCCCCCTCCAAGTTGCCCCCCCTTCCCCGCTCACCCGACGATGGTGGAGGTCAGAGCCTTCAGCGCTTCATGCAGCACGTCAACCAGTCGGGCCAGCAGCCCTCCGTTCGCCCTCTCGGCTGCCTCAACGTCTGCGGGGAGAAAGGGGGTTACCCGCGCACCCCCCTCTGCCCCCAACCGGGTGCTCCTCACCCCCTCCACGGTACCTCCCGCCCACCCGCCGAAACCGCTGGCCCCGACACCCCCGGCACCTCTTGGCCCTTGTGTTCCCACCCCGGCCAAGGCCACCATCCCCGTCCCCGAGAGAGCTGGGGGGGGTGGTGGTGGGGGGGGGGTTGCAGGGGGCTGGGGCTGCTCAAACCCCACCTGCGCCGTGTGGGTCCGACCCACGCCTGCCCTGGGGGGTGGAGAGAGATGCAGGAGCATCCTCACCCGCCGGGAACAACCCCACCTTCAGAACAAGAGAAAAAACCCAAAGATTTGCTGTTCCTTGGAGGGCTCGGGGTCTTTGGCGGGGGGGGGGTCCCAAACCTTGGTCTTGCAGCCTGGCCACCAGACCCCCCCCCCCCCGCGGGATCCCCAAACTCACCGGAGCTCGGGGAGGACGTCCCATCGAGAGGAGCTGCAGGAGGAAGAGAGATGGCATCACCCACCAGGGCGGGGTGTTGGGACCCCCCCCCACCGCACACACCCCCCCACTCTGCACCCAACCCCTTGATCCGTGCGGGTGGACGGCCCGACCCCCCTCCTGCACCCCACCGGGGACCACCCCAGTGTCACCCCCCGGCCGCACGGGGACCTGCCCGACCCACCGCCAGCAGCCAGGCTGCAGGCGAGCCCGGCCAGCAGCAGGACGACCCAGAGCTTCACCATCCTGGAGGATTTCGGACGACGACCGCGGCCGGGAGCCACCCAGGGATGAGCCGGGGCCGGGGTCCCTCCCTTATGAAGGCAGCGGGCACCAATGGCCGGGACCGGGGGGGCTGGGGGATGTTCGGGATCTTCCAGGTGTGGGAAGACGCCGGTACCCGGGCGCCCGGCCAAGGGCAGGATTAGCCGGGATTAGCCCTGCAGCCCCTCCGGCTGGCCCCGCTGCCAGCCCCGGGAGCACCCGAACCAGCCCCATTCCCAGCCTTCCCGCTCCTCTGGGTGCCAAGCCATTCCCCAGCCTGCCAAGCCCCAACACTTCCCGGCGCTCCGTGGCTCCCACTCCACAGCATCCCAGTGCCCTCCGCAGCACCCCAGTACACTCCATACTCCCCCAGCACCCTCCTGTTCACCCCACAAGCCTCCCATGCCCTCTCCGAGCCCCCCCCCCCCCGGCTCACTCCTCCCCGACTGCCAGCCCCCCCACCCCCCCCACCCTGAGCATTCCTGGGGGGATGCGGGTTGAGCTCGGAACATCTTCACCGAGGGTGGGATCAGCTGCGGCACGGGGTGCTCCGAGCCAAGGGCATGGGCTGGAGCACGGGGGGGGTCATGAGACGGGGACAAGTGGCTCGGGGGGGTCAGGCGAGGCTGCCGTGAGCTGCAATAAACCCCCCCCCAGACCTTTCCTGCTCATCACGGAGCTCGTTTTCGGCTCCAGCTCTTTATTCCCCACCATTTGACAGACACTGGGAGAGCGAGGGGATGTGCGGGACGCAGCGGAGGCTTGGTGGGATGGAGGGGGGGTGTGAGGCCAGGCCCCCCCCCCCAGCAGGGATTGGGGGTGCAGGGGGGAGGTGATGGTGGGGACGGTCACACTGATGCACCCTGAAACACCGGGGTGACACGAGGGGACGATGGTTCCGCTCGGGAACGGGGGCACGGTGTCCCCACTCCTCGCAGCCTGAGTGGCAGGTGCCAGGCGGGAAAGGGGTGGGAAGAGCCCCGGGAGGTAACGAACTCCGCTAACGAGGGACAGAGCGCCTGGCACCCAAACCCCGCGGCAGCGGGACAGGGATGCGGCGGGAGCATCCTGGTGGGCCAGCCCAGCCCCGTTTCGGGATGAGCCGGGCAGAGCATCGCTCTCCCATTTTGGGGGATGCGGGTTGAGCTCGGAACATCTTCACCGAGGATGGGATCAGCTGCGGCACGGGGTGCTCCGAGCCAAGGGCATGGGCTGGAGCACAGGGGGGGCCACGAGACGGGGACAAGTGGCTCTGGAGCGGGGGGAGCCGAGGCACATGCATCCAGGCAAAAAACCTGGATGAATAATCTCCCCGGCCCTGTTTAGCAAACAAATCCTATCCGGAGCAGACGCGAGCCGGGGAGGGAAGGAAGGAGCCGTCTCTCGGCTCTCCAGGGGGGGAGCGCGGCATTGGCGTCGCACCACGGCCCAGCAGCCACGCGTGACCCGCCACCACGCGGCACGGCCAGCGCCGACGGCGGGGGCCATTCGCCCGGGGCCGGTACGGAAAATGCAGGAAAAATGGCTGGATGAAATTGTAGGCAAAGCTGGACGGAGGTGGCGGCGGCAGCTCCCGGGCTGGCGGGGGGGTGGAGCGTGGGGGACACCCCCAGGGATGGGGCCCAGGAGATGCTCCATCAGGGTGGGACCTGCCTGGGGGTGTGGATGGGGCAGCACTGAGGGGGGGCGGATGGGGTGCTACTGGGGGTGGATGGGGTGGTACTGGGGGAGTAAACAGGGTGGTACTGGGGGAGTGAACGGGGTGGTACTGGGGGAGTGAATGGGGTGATACTGGGGGTGGATGGGGTGGTACTGGGGGATGGATGGGGTGATACTGGGGGTGGATGGGGAGGTACTGGGGGTGGATGGGGTGGTACTGGGGGTGGATGGGGTGATACTGGGGAGATGGATGGGGTGGCACTGGGGGGATGGATGGGGTGATACTGGGGGTGGATGCGGTGATACTGGGGAGATGGATGGGGTGGTACTGGGGGTGGATGGGGTGGTACTGGGGGTGGATGGGGTGGTACTGGGGGCGTGGATGGGGTGGTATTGGGGGATGGATGGGGTGGTACTGGGGTGGTGGATGGGGAGGTACTGGAGGGATGGATGGGGTGGTGAATGGGGTGATACTGGGGGTTCATGGGGTGGTACTGGGGGTGGATGGGGTGATACTGGGGGCGGATGGGGTGGTACTGGGGGTGGATGGGGTGATACTGGGGAGATGGATGGGGTGGCACTGGGGGGATGGATGGGGTGCTACTGGGGTGGATGGGGTGGTACTGGGGGTGGATGGGGTGATACTGGGGAGATGGATGGGGTGGCACTGGGGGGATGGATGGGGTGGTACTGGGGGTGGATGGGGTGATACTGGGGAGATGGATGGAGTGGTACTGGGGGGATGGATGGGGTGGTACTGGGGGTGGATGGGGTGGTACTGGGGGCATGGATGGGGTGGTATTGGGGGATGGATGGGGTGGTACTGGGGTGGTGGATGGGGAGGTACTGGAGGGATGGATGGGGTGGTGAATGGAGTGATACTGGGGGCGGATGGGGTGGTACTGGGGGTGGATGGGATGGCACTGGGGGGTGAATGGGGTGATACTGGGCATGGATGGGTTGATACCGGGGTTGGATGCGATGGTACTGTGTGGATGGGATGGTACTGGGGCTGGATGGAGTGATACTGCGGGTGGATGGGGTGATACTGGGGGATGGATGGGGTGATACTGGGGTGGTGGATGGGGAGGTACTGGGAGGGTGAATGGGGTGATAGTGGGGGGATGGATGGGGTGATACTGGGGTGGTGAATGGGGTGGTACTGGTGGTGGATGGGGTGATACTGGGGGTGGATGGGGTGATACTGGGGGTGCATGGGGTGCCCAGAGCTCAGAGAAGGGACCAGTTACCCATTTGCACCCATAAATCACCGTCCCTGGTCCCAGGCAGGGCTTTCGCTGCCTCTTGGCTTCGGAAACGGGGGATAAATCCTGGGTATTTTCCATGCGTTTCTCCTGCCCGGTGCCCGAGGGGGGATTTGTGCCCCATAACCTGCTTGTTTCTCGGTATCTCAGAGCAGCTGGTTCATTCCCGGTGGGAAGAGGAGGGAGCGGAGAACCTCGGAGCACCCGACTCTGCCCCAGGGAGGGATTTCAGGCACCCGGATGCGGGCCGCGGAGCCAAAACCCCCCGGGGAGGGGGGGGGGAATGGTGCAAGCGCGGGTCGGGAGAAAATACCCAAATACCCGGCGAGGGGAGGCCGGGGAGCGCGTGTCCTCACAAGTGGAGTTTCATTCTGGTGTCCTGACACTTGCATCCCACCAGATTAATCCACCGCCGCCCTAAAAACCCCCAGCCCCGGTCTCGGAAGCACCGAAAACTTCAACATTTGCGTGAAACCTGATGAAGCCGCAGCTCTCCTTTCCCCGGGGCTCGGCAGCGGAGTTGGATGAAGATGTCGCGCCGTGTCCCCAGCCCGTCCCCGTCACCAGCTACTTGTTCCCAGTGGTTCCCCAGTTCAGCCCACTGGTTTCCAGCCCAGGTCCCAGCCTGGTTCCTGCAGGCAGCGTCGGGATGGGACTGGCCTTGGACATCCCCCGGGGATGGATAACCCGGGCCTGAGCTCCGGCCGCTCTCCACCAAGGCTCCACCAGCCCCATCCAGGACCTGCCCGGCAAATCCCGGAGCAGAGCGGGGTTTATTTCTGGGATGAGCCAGGGCCGGGCAGATCCAGGGGATCGGGAAGGGGTCACTGCCAGAGCTTGCAGGACCCTCCAGGTTTGGCGGGGGGGGGGGGGGGGGGGGGGTCCCACACAGACCCCTCTGCAGAGGGGGAGGAGGAGGAGGATGAAGCGCAGCCCTTGCAGCCCGAACCAGCCCCGGCTGGTTGGGAACGACCCCCCCCCCCCCGCCCCGCCATGGGACCCACAGCACAGGCGGGGCGGGCTGTGGGAGCCAGCCCCGGTGCCGGAGGGGCCGTGGGGCTAATCCAGGATAATCCCGTTTTTGGCTGTTCTCCACTGGGAAGCCCCGGGGGGTGTTTATCCACCAGGACTTTTCCTTTCCCGGTAACTCGGGCGCCCGTGCCCGGCGGCTGGTGCCATCCTCGCAGCCGGTGGGCAGCCGGGGTGGGCAGCGGGGGGAGCCGGGGAGGAGGGGGACCGTGGTGGCTCCTTCCTGAGGCCGTGGGGCTCTTTCCTGGGGTGACTTGTGACCTGTCCCCATCCCCTGGGCAGACCTGGAGGAGCGGGAAACGGAGCTGGGGCCCGAATTTGTGGCTCGGGTCCGGCGCGGGTTGAACCCCGCGGGAGGCTGCTGGGGTGCCCGGCCAGTGGCCACCACCCTCCATCACCCAGTTCGGGGCTGTGCCCACCCTCGGTGGCCACATCACCGGGGGAAAAAGCCACCAAGGCAGCTGGCGGTGCCCGGGGCCGGGCGTGCGGTGGCGGCGGCGGCGGCGCAGGAGGGGTTAAGGAGCAGCCGGCGCAGACCCAGCACCATCTCGGTGCGGTTTCCTTCAGCTGCCCAGATCTTGGAGGGGGGGGGAAGTGGGGGGGGGGGGGGATATTGTGAAGGGGGAGAACAGCGAGATAAGGTGGCAGGAAGATGAAGAACAGGCTCCGAGGCACGAAGGACCCCGATAAGGGAACAGGAGGAGGCTCAGCAGGGGCCAGGCGCGACGGAGGGGCCAAAAAAAGCGCCGAGCGGCACCCGCTGCTCCAGTCCGAGCCTTGGGCTTGCACCCCAGTCGGGGCACGTTTGTCCCTGGGGGGGGCACCGCGGGCCCTCCCCCCACCCCCGAGCCCTTGAGCAAGCGGTGGGACCTTCCATGGGGTCTGTACGTCAGGAACCCCCCAGCCCCGGGGGCAGCTCTGTCCCCTGGGAAGACCCGGAGCCGAGCGGTGCCCCCCCAAGTCAGGCCCTTCTGGGGCACCGGGAGGGCTCGTGTTGGGGGTCTCTACCCCAGAGGGGGTGGGCAGGGCTGGATCCCACCCCCCCTCAGCAGCTCCAGGCAGGGACACGGCCACCATCGTCCCTTTGGGAACTTTATTTCCCGCGTGCTGCCGGCTCTGCCCAGCAAACCCCCGTCCTAGTGTTCCAGGCGCTGCAGCACGGGTCACCAGCCCCCCCCAAAGTGCAAGTGGTGTCCCCAAGAGCCGGGCACGGGGGAGACGTCCCCGGGGCTGCCCTAGGGCTGGGGGACATGTCCCCCGTGCTGCCCTGGGGCTTGGGGACATATACCCGATGTTACCCGGGGCAGGGGCACATGTCCCCAGTGTTGCTCAGAGGCTGGGGGACATGTCCCCAGGGCTGCCCTGGGATTTGGGGACATGTCCCTGGTGCTGCCCTGAGGCTGGGGGACATGTCCCCAGTGCTGCCATGGGACTTGGGGACATATTCCCGATGCTACCCGGGGCAGGGGCATGTGTCCCCAGTGCTGCCCTGAGGCTGGGGGACATGTCCCCAGTGTTGCCATGGGACTTGAGGACAGGTCGCCAGGGGCTGCCCTGGGACGTGGGGACATGTCCCCAGTGCTGCCATGGGGCTTGGGGACATATTCCCAATGCTACCCGGGGCAGGGGCATGTGTCCCCTCTGCCGCCCTGAGGCTGGGGAACATGTCCCCAGTGCTGCCATGGGGCTTGGGGACATATTCCCGATGCTACCCAGGGCAGGGGCATGTGTCCCCTCTGCTGCCCTGAGGCTGGGGAACATGTCCCCAGTGCTGCCATGGGACGTGGGGACATGTCCCCAGTGTTGCCATGGGACCTGGGGACATGTCCCCCGGGGCTGCCCTGGGACTTGGGGATATGTCCCCAGTGTTGCCATGGGGCTGGGGGACGCGTTCCCAAGTGCTGCCCGGGCATGAGGGACATGTCCCTGATGCTGCCCTGGGACCTGGGGACATGTCCCCGGTCCTGTCCTGGGGCTGGGGGACATGTCCCCAGTGCTGCTCCGGTGCAGCCGTGTCCCCAGCGCCATCAAACTGGGCAGAGGGGACACGCGTGTGCCCCTCGGGGCAAAAGTCCTGAGTCGAAAGGTTTTCTGTGCCAAACACCCCCACGTGCGCTCACACCCCCACGTGCGCTCACACCCCCACGTGCGCTCACACCCCCACGTGCACCCCACACCCGCGTGCGCAGGCCGTGCTCAGCCCTCAGCCGAGGGTGCTCTCGGTGGCCGAAGCGCGGTGGCACGGTCCGGTCCGTGCGGTGACAAAGCCCGGCTCCCCTCCGCCGTGGTGGCCTCAGGCCGTCTGGTGGGTGCCCTGGAGCCGGGCGGCGGGCGACTGGCCGGGCACCGGCTCCTCCACGAAGCCGCTGCTGTCGGACTGCCCGCTGCCGGCGTGCAGCATGAGGCCTGGAGCGAGGGGACAGCGGGGGGACACGGAGGCGGGGGGGGGGGACACACATGTTGGCACCCGCTGGGCTGGCGGCCCGGCCGCCCCCGTTGCCCCCCGGGAGGGTGGGAAAGCCCCGGGACTTACTTCTCCGGATCGCGATGGAGGGATGGAGGCAGCGGGCGGCTTCCTCACGGGCATCGCCATCCTCCTCCTCCTCCTCCTCCTCCTCCTCCTCGCTGGCGCTCAGCACCTGCAGGCGGGATGCGGCAGGGCTGGGTGAGGGGGTGCTGCAGGGGAGCGCGGCAGTGCACACGCGTGTGCGCACGTGCAAAGGTGTGTCGGTGCGTGCGTGCGCACCCGTGCGTCCCTCTGGGTGTGTGTGAGTGTGTGCAAAGGTGCATCTGTGTGTGTGTGTGCACACCCGTGCATCCCTCTCTGTGTGTGCGAGTGTGTGTGTGAGTGTGCAAAGGTGCACCAGTGTGTGTGTGTGCGCACACCCATGCGTCCCTCTGGGTGTGTGTGAGTGTGTGCAAAGGTGCATCTGTGTGTATGTGCGCACCCGTGCATCCCTCCATGTGTGTGTGTGAGTGTGCAAAGATGCATCTGTGTGTGTGTGTATGCACACCTGTGCGTCCCTCTGGGTGTATGTGTGAGTGTGTGCAAAGGTGCACCAGTGTGTGTGTGCACACCCGTGCATCCCTCTGGGTGTGTGTGTGAGTGTGCAAAGATGCACCAGTGCGTGTGTGCACACCCGTGCATCCCTCTGTGTGTGTGTGAGTGTGTGCAAAGGTGCATCTGTGTGTGTGTGCACACCCTTGCGTCCCTCTGGGTGTGTGTGAGTGTGTGCAAAGGTGCACCAGTGCGTGTGTGTACACCCGTGTGTCCCTCTGTGTGTGTGTGAGTGTGCAAAGGTGCATCTGTGTGTGTGTGTGCACACCCGTGCATCTCTCTGGGTGTGTGAGTGTGTGTGTGAGTGTGCAAAGGTGCACCAGTGCGTGTGTGCACACCCGTGCATCCCTCTGTGTGTGTGTGAGTGTGTGCAAAGGTGCATCTGTGTGTGTGCGCACACCCGTGCGTCCCTCTGTGTGTGTGTGTGAGTGTGTGTGTGAGTGTGCAAAGGTGCATCTGTGTGTGTGTGTGCACACCCGTGCATCCCTCTGTGTGTGTGTGAGTGTGCAAAGGTGCATCTGTGTGTGTGTGCACACCCGTGTGTCCCTCTGGGTGTATGTGTGAGTGTGCAAAGGTGCATCTGTGTGTGTGTGCACACCCGTGCATCCCTCCATGTGTGTGTGTGAGTGTGCAAAGGTGCATCTGTGTGTGTGTGCACACCCGTGTGTCCCTCTGGGTGTATGTGTGAGTGTGCAAAGGTGCATCTGTGTGTGTGTGCACACCTGTGCATCCCTCTGTGTGTGTGTGTGAGTGTGCAAAGGTGCACCAGTGCGTGTGCACACCCGTGCGTCCCTCTGTGTGTGTGTACGTGCGTGCAAGGATGCTTGTGTGAGTGTGCAAGGATGCTTGTGTGTGCGTGCGAGCCCGCCCGGGCGTGCGTGCGTGCGTGCCATCGCGCCCGTGACCCCCAGCTCCCCCCCCCCGCCCCCCCCGCCCCGGCAAGAGGCTCCATTTGAAGCTCTAAATCATTCAAACCTTAAAAGCCTGAGAAGGCTCCGGGGACATTTCCCGCTCCAGCTCCTTCCCGCCTCGCCCAGCATCGCCCAGCATCGCCCAGCATCGCCCAGCATCCCCCCACCCCCCCTCCCCCCCGCCCCCCAGCCGAAGGGACCCCCGGCGCCCTCCCCGCCCTGCGCCCATCACCCCGGCATCGCCCCTCACCTCCTCCATCTCGAAGGAATCCGCGGGCTCCCGCCAGCCGGGGCGCTGGGACGAGGGACCCTTCCCGGGGGGCTGCAGCCCCGGTGCATCTCCCCGCTGTCGCCCCGCAGCCCCCGGGGAGCCCCCCCGGTGCCGGCCCCTGCTCCGCCGAGCCCGGTGACCTCCAACTCTCGGTGTGTCCGAGCCGGGGGAACGTGTCCCAGCGGGGTCCAGGGTGGCACCCAGGTGGCACCCACCGGTCCCTTCCTTCCTCCTGGGGGAGGTCCCCCAGGAGCCGGAGCCGAAGCCGGAGTCCCCCTCGAATCCCAGCCCCTCCGGGTGCTCAGGGGTGACCCACCCCCGGCCGGCGTGGGGGGCCAGGGGACCCGGCGTCGGGGACAAGGTGACATTCCCAGCGGCGTCTGGCTGCTGCCCCTCCGTGCTGACCCATCGTGCGCCCACCGGGCACGGAGCATCCCGGGCCCCTCGAGCCACCCCCGCAGGGCTGGCACCGCTCCCCCAGCCATGGGGACAGGACCGCTCCGGGCGTCCCCACGCAGCGTCCGCCGGTGTCCCCCCCGGGGCTGGCCTTGGGGACACCTCCTGCTCCCCGCCGCAGCACGCCGGGGCATCCGCACCGCCGCCACGGGGACACGCAGGGCCACCCTGCGCCCGCAGTGACGGTGACGCTGGGGGACCCCCCTGGGCACCCCGCCACTGCTGCGCCGTCCCCGTGTCCCCGTCCCTTCCCTGGATGCCATGGGGCGGCTCGAAGCGGAACCGTTCCCCCCCCCGCGCCCGCTCCAGCACCTCCTGCACCACCTTCCCCAGGGCACTGGGCTGGCTGGTGGCCGCGGCGGGCGGCTGGCCGGTCCCTCGCGGGCTGTCCTCCTCCCGCGGGGACGTGTAGAGGCACATGGTGGCCACGGCCTTCTTCAGGCGCTCCACGGGCGAGAGGGTGCTGGGCTGGGGGGGGGCGACGGGGACGCTGGGGACGTCGGGACAAGGCCAGGAGGGGCGGGCGGGGGAGATGCGCTGGACGGGCGTCCGCGAGACGTAGGAGTAGAGGCAGAAGAAAGCGTCGGCCGTGGCAGCCAGAGCCTGGACCTGCTGGAAGCGACCTGGGGGGCCAGGAGGAGATGGGGTGGGGGGGGGGGATGGTGGTCGGAGGGGGGGGGGGGTGCTGTGGGGTGAGGGATGCTCGGTGGGGCAGGGGGAGGGGGGGGCTGGGTGTGTTCCCCCAGCTCCCAAGTGGGGAAACTGAGGCACGGGAGCATCTTTCCCGCCATCCCGACGGAGCGAAGCCGGCAGGGTGGCTCCCGCCCCACACGGTGGTGTCTCCCAGCACAGCGTGGGGGTGGAGGGGGTGGGGGGGGGGGGCTTGGGGACACACGCGTCACTCACTGGCCAGCATCAGGCAGGGGTCCTCCATCTCCATGCGCCGCACCTGGGCTTTGAGGAAGAGCTGGAAGTCGATGCCCTTGGCGCGGGAAGGAGCGGAGAAGAAGCGCGCGGGGACGCGGGCCGCGGCCTCCGGCTCGCTCCGCACGAAGCCCAGGCTGTAGAGGATCTCCTCGGCGTCCGCCTCCCGCCACTCCAGGACCTCGGTGATGCTGCGGGGTCGGGGGAAGCCCCGGCTCAGCCCCCACGGGGACCAGTCTCACGGGGCGGGGGAGGGGGGGGGTGACCCAATGTGTCCCCATACCCCCCACCCCCCTCTCCCAGAGACACCCAGCCCCCCCCCAGCTCCTACCTGGAGCTGGTCTTGGTGGTGAGGCTGGAGAAGGCGCTGGATGCCATGCTGTGCCCCAGGTGGAGGTGCTTGTCCCGCGGAGCTCTGCGGCGGGGAGGGGGGACGGCGCTGAGTGACGGGGGTGCTGCCAGCGGGATGCACGGGGACAGTGTCCCCAACCCCCCGCCGGGACCCCAAACCTCACCTGCCCGTGGCTTTGTCGCTCCCCGGTAGCAGAAGAGCTGGGAAAAGGGACAGAGAGGCGGCAGGGAGTGAGACGGGGTGTCCTGGGGACAGGTCCCACGCCTGCCACCCTGGGAGATGTCCTTGCCGGTGGCCACAGCCTGGAGCCTGGGGGGACGCAGGGTCCGGGGGCATCTCAGCCCCACCAACACCCTCCAGGAGGAAAAGCTTCTGATGGTGGCTGTCCCCCTGGATCTGCTCCTGCCTGTCCCCAGCCCCCCCGCCTCCGTCAGGGCAGCTCTGCCCGCGGGGTGACAGTGACACCGCAGGAGGGAACACCCCAGCGCGCCCGGGGGGTGGCTGGTACCTTCAGCTCCCAGGGTCAGGTCATCCTCGAAGCTGGTCCCGTTGCTCCCACACCCTGCGAGAGACCAAAGCCTTGGGGTGGCGCGGGGACACCCAGCGCTGGGGACAGGTCTCCGGGTCCTTGAAGACCTCCCTGCCCGTGGCCCCGCGCCTTTGGGGACACGCAGGGACCACCAGCCTCAGCACCCCCGGAGCGCCGGGGGGGGGGCAAAGCCGACGTACCGTAAGGGCCCGGCAAGCCCAGCTCCTCCGACGGGACGTCCACCGATGACCTGCGCCGGAGCAGAACCCCCTCACATCCCCCCTGTCCCCACCCCAGGGGGGGCTGGAGGTGGCACGGGAGACCCGAGCGCGGTGGGATGGGTGGTGGGGACATGGGGCGCGGATGACGGGGCGCGGGGTGAGAGCAGGGAGACGGCGGCCGGGTTTGGGTGGGTGCACCATGGTGGGATGCTCGGGTGGGGGTTCCCCCCAGTCCCAGGGCCTCCAGACCCCTGGGACTACCCCGGACACCCCCCGGCGTGGTGCAGGGGGAGGATGCCACCACCTTGCTGTCCCAGTCTGGCCGGGGGTTTCCTGGACCGGTGGCCCTGGCGTGTGACAGAGCCATGGAGGGCGCCCTGTGTCCCTCCTCCACGGGGGCGAGCAGGGAGCAGGATGGGGGGGACGCGCCACCCTCCCCACCAGCACCCACGCACCCGCTGGGGCGCAACTTCCATTAAGGGCCGAGCGTGAGCATCGTCCCACCTCCCTCGCCACCCCCCGCGGTGACACCGACATCCCCTGGGAATGGCGTCGCGGCAGAGACACCCCCGGAGCTGCCCTCACCCGCACTCCTGCAGCCACGTCTCTATCTTGCTGGAGGGGCTTCCTGAGGAGGGGGGGGGACACACACAGACAGAAACACCCGTGAGGCGCCCCAGCACGAGGGGATCCCCTCGTCTCACGAGCACCCTGGGGTGTCCCCCCCCCCCCCAGCCCAACCTTCGAGGAAGACGTCGTCCAGGTGGGGCGGCTGCAGCTCGGGGACGTCCTGCATGGCGGCGGCCGCCTCCTCCTCCACCACGGTGGTCCGCCAGCAGCGGCTCTGCCGGGCCCACGCGCGCCGCTTCTCCCACGAGGACGGGCTGAGCACCGACGCGCCCTCCATGGCCACCACGCCGTGGTGGGGGGGGGACACGGACGCGGTCCTCCCTGCGGGGACAGGAGAGATGGCAGGATGCGGAAGGGTCTCCTCCACCTCCTGCTCCGGGGGGGGGGGCACCATGGGGTGCTCCATGGGTGGGCTCTGGGCACCCCAGGGATGCTCTGCCCTCCCCCCTCCCTTGGGTGTTGCCCTGGGTGCCGATGGGCGACGCTGCACCCGGGGGCCAGGGGGGGGACGACACAGGGACGGAGCTGCCGGAGCCAGCGGAAGAGCTGCCGGGGCCCAGATAAAGTGCACGGAGCTGCTCCACGGCTGGGCACGCGCCGGGGGAGATGATGCGGGTCTCCGGAGCGTGGACCTTCCCCCACGGAGAACGGGCATCTCTCCCCGCCCCGGGCTCCCCTGGGGAGGTGATTCCCCATCCCGTCCCCTCCCCGTCCTCCGGCCCCCGAGCAAAGCGGGGCACCGTGTCCCCGGGGAGTCCCCGGTTCCCGAAACGTGTGAAGGATCTCAGACCCCAGCACCAAGCTCCTGCGCGGCTCCACGGCACCCACTGAGGACACCGGGTCATGCGTCCTCTGCCCCGCCCCCCCCCAGTACAAGGACAAGGACCCCCAACCCGGGCAGACCCCCCCAGCACCCCTGCAGCCACAGGGACGGGGGTTCTCCTGCCACCCGCCTGCTCCGGCCACACGTCCCCACAGCTGAGCACAGTGGGAACATCCCAGTCCAGCCATCACCCACCAAGTGCTGCCAGAGTGGGAACATCCCAGTCCAGCCCCCTCCCGCATCCCCAGCATCCCGGTCCAGCCATCATCCCAGTGCTGCTGGAGTAGGAGCATCCCAATCCAGCCATCTCCCGCATCCCCAGCATCCCGGTCCAGCCATCACCTGAGTGCTGCTGGAGTGGGAACATCCCAGTCCAGCCATCACCGGAGCACCACCAGAGTGGGAACATCCCAGTCCAGCCCCCTCCCGCATCACCAGCATCCCAGACCAGCCACTACTCCCCGAGCACTGCCAGAGTGGGAACATCCCAGTCCAGCCATCTCTGGCATCACCAGCATCCCAGTCCAGCCATCATCCGAGTGCTGCTGGAGTAGGAGCATCCCAATCCAGCCATCTCCCGCACCCCCAGCATCCCGGTCCAGCCATCACCTGAGTGCTGCTGGAGTGGGAGTATCCCAGTCCAGCCATCACCTGCGTCACCAGCATCCCAGACCAGCCACTACCCCCTGAGCACTGCCAGAGTGGGAACATCCCAGTCCAGCCCCCTCCCGCATCCCCAGCATCCCGGTCCAGCCATCATCCCAGTGCTGCTGGAGTGGGAGCATCCCAGTCCAGCCATCTCCCACATCACCAACATCCCAGTCCAGCCATCACCCACCACATCAGCGGGAAGGGAATGGCTTTGTGGAGCCCCCATGGCGCGGGCCACTTGCCCCCGAGGCCGGCGCGGTTCATCCCCCCCCCTCCCCCCCAGCAGCGCCGCAGCCGCGCCGAAACTCCCCAGCGCAGGGACGGCAACTTGTCACCGTTTCCCCATTTCACCTCCTGCCGGGGAGGGTGCGGGACGGGGCGAAGCCCCGAGCAGGACCCGGCAGCACCCGCTGGGGCCACCCCGGAACGCTCAGGGCTGGGACGTCACCTCCGGGCAGTGGGCTGGGGGGGCTGGGGGGGGGCCAGGAGCAGCAGCCTGGTATCCGAGCTCCGTCGAGGCCACATCCAGCCCATCCAGGGCACGTGGCCGGGGGCCGTCTCCATCCCAGCCCCTCGGGAGCCGCAGGCCCAGGAGATGCCGCGACGGCCCCGTGGGAGCCTGAACAGCCCCCGGCCCCCCCGGGGCTGACGCGGTCCCGGGGGCGAAGGGGCTTTGCCGGGCCCAGCGAGGGGCTGCGGCACACGGGACCGGGGCTCTTTTATCCTGCCACATCCCAGAGCATCCCAGCCCTGTCCCCTGCTGTCCCCAGCCCTGGGCCCCTCTGGTCCCCGCTCCGCTCCCCGTCCCTTTGCTGCCACCAAAGAGTTTTCCAGTTGCTCCGCGTCCAGGAATCGTCTCTGCCGGATGCCCGGAGTCCCCATCACCCCCACAGCCTCGTCTCTTCCTCCCCAAAACCCAAGTCCATCCACCTCCTACTCTTCCGCACTCCATCCCTGCATCCCCCAGTGCCCCCCCGCCCCCCCCCCTGCCCCCAACCCTTCATGGGGCAAAACCACCCCCAAACCCTTCCGTGGGGCTACGGCACTCACCGGCAGGGGGGGGGGCAACCGGGCAGCCCCGTCGAGCGCTGCCTTATCTGCGGCGGGGGGCCATCAGCCGTGGCGTCCCGTCGCCCCACCGCCGCGCCCGGCCCCCGGCGGCATCTGTCGTCAGCGAGGAGGGAGGAAACTCATCTGTTTTGAAGAGGAAATTAAAAAAATCAACAGCGAAACCTCAAACGTTGACCCACATCCGCTGCCACAACGGGAAAAACTTAATGAGCTGCCGACGTGGGCGAGGGTGGCTAATAATAGCCCCGGGCACCCATCAAGCCACCCAGGTCGCCTTTGCCATGGGTGAGAGGGCACCCAACTTCTGGAGGGGTCCCCCGCGCCCAGCCGGCTCCGAAGTCGGCTGGGACACCCCAATGGGGGATCCCGAGGTCCCCTCGGTGGCCGGTGCCGGGTCCCCAAAGAGCAGGAGGTGCCGGGTGGGCTTTGCCCAGGGGATGCGAGGAGGAGGAGGAGGAGGAGGATGAGGAGGAGGAGGAGGTGGGTGCGTTACTTCGCACCCCACAGCACCCGGCTCCCTCCTGGATGCATATCCCGGGGTCCGGCACGTCGTGCCAAGCTGCCGATGCCACCGCGCCGATAAGAGAGCGCTGGCCGGGCGTGTGGCACGCGTGGCTTATCGCACGCTGGCCAGGCGAGCCCAGCGCGGCCCTGATAAGGGGACTCGAAGAAGCTCTGCCCGGGGCCGGGGGGGGGGGACGGACACAATCGGGGCCGGGGTGGCTCTCGGGGTGGCGGGTGAAGCCACCCCAGGTTCGAAGGGTGGCAAGGGGGCGACGGGGGCGGTTTGCCCCATGGTTTATTTGCCAAGCCGGGACGGCGTCTCCGATGCCACCCTCCGGCATCTCCCCCAGCGCCGGGATGCCAGCACCCGGTGACAAAGCCCACCGATGACATCCCCAAGGCGGGGATGGCACTCACCTCCAGCAGGGACATGGTGGCCGTGGAGGTGACATCCCCGGGCCCTCATCCGTCCCCTGGGAGCGGGGTTTGGGTGCTAATCACCGCCGGCAGCCCGGGCGCTGCCCCGGAGCGAGCCGCGATCCCGTCAAAAAAGGCAAGGAAGCTGCCGGCCAGCGCTGGCCGGGAATGGTGCTGCCCGCGGGAGGGATATTTTTAGCCCGCGAGTGTTTGCGGATAAAGCCTTGAATTAACCGTTCCTTCAGCCTGGCCGGGCCTTCGAGGAGGGGGGCGGCGGGGGGGGCACATCGGGTGACCGGGGAGAGTCGCTTCGCCCGACACATCCCCTGCGATGGATGTGGCACGTTCCCGCTCGGCGTCGCCCTTCGCCGGGCTCCGCTCCGGGGTGGGAGCGGGGAAAGGGTCTCATTCCGCTCCCCCTGGCACCCAGCACCCGCAGGGGTGTTTGGGGCGGGGGGGGGGGGACGGACACGGCCCCCCGAGGGACAGGGGACATTGAGTTCAATGGGACTCGAGACGCCACCGGGGTCTGAATATTGACATTTCTGGTGCTGACAGCAGCCGGGGCGGGGGGGCTCCCAGTTTAACCAGGATGCTGGAGCAAAACATGCACCACCACCTACCCCGCCCCCCCCCCCCCCCCGATATTTCTCATGTGTTTCCATCCTCAAACCCATCACGCTTCGCTCTGGGCCCCCCCCCTGCCTCCGGCGCCGCAGCCGGATCCCGACCCAGCAGGACCCGGCCCGGGGACCATCCTCCATCTCTCCCAGTTACCCCCCGCCACAGACACCTTCGGGGGGCCCACAAAGATGCTTTTTCCTCCCCCCGGCCCCCCGCACCCCAGCCCTTTCCACCCCCCCTCGGCAGAAGCAGCCCCCGCTGCAGGGAACCAGGATGGGGCCACGGATGGATGGAAGCCGGGAAGGATTTTCCAGTAAAAGCCCGGTGAGGAGGGGAATGGCCGTGGGCAGAGCTGGGGCAGGCAGGGGGGTGCGCAGGGATGGGGACCCCCCCCCCTCGCTCACCAGCCCTGGGGGAAAGGGGGACCCCCGCCCAGGGGAGAGGGGACCCCAAAGGCAGCCAAAGCAGCTCCAGGCCCCCGGGATGAAGGGGGGTCGCCATCCGCACGGAGCATCCCTGCAGGGGGAGAGCCGGGACTGGGCAGGATTAAAGCCCGGGAGCGGGGGACAGCCCGTGGGGGGGTCACCAAGCGCAGCCGGAGGCGCTGGGGGCAGCCGGGGTGGGGGGGTTGGAGGGGGGGGGGGGGCGGGTCACGGCGGCACGAAGCGACTTGTCAGCGAGTGCTTTTTGCATCAATAATTAACGGCGGCTGCATCACATCGGACACCAGGACACCAGGACACGGGGAGCCCCCGGGATGTTGGGGGGGGTGTTAAAGGGGGGGGGGGGTTGGGTGATCCCGCTGCCTTTTTCTCCCCCCCCCAGCCCCATCCAGGCTGGGCCCACCCCGCTTTGCCGGTGGCAGCAGGACCCTCACCCAGACCCCCAGCACCCCACGGCCACACGCCGCCAACAGCATCCACGCTGCCCCGTGTCCCCCCCCCACTCCATGGGGACCCTCCCCCCAGAGCCTGGCGGGGGGCACGGCCTGGGTAGCGGGGGGCTGAGGCAGCCCCCGCTGCCGCCCCCCCCCCCCCCCCCACTTTCTGCCTGACCTAGTTATAGCGAATTCCTCCTGCCAGATCCCGGCAGCAGCCGCCCGGGCCTCCCGCCTGCATGAATAAGTGATGGGACACGCATTTATGGCTGCTGCGGTGGGTTCCCCCCCCCCAACCCCGGCCCCACGGCCCCCCCGCCTTCCCCGGGGCCCTCCCCTCCCTGCCCCAAGTCCTGGGGGCTTTGCTTGGAGGGGGGGGGGGGATGACATGGGGTATGGGGGTGCAGCCCTGCAGAGGGGACCCCGAGGCAGGGTGGGGGGGGTGGCAGCCCCCCACGTGGGTGGGGGCACCCTGCAGACCCTCACCCTGTGCCCCCCACCACCCCACCCCCGCAGCAGGGGTGCTGCTCGCCCCCACCCTGCCTTTAAAGGTTTCATCCTCTTTTTTAGGGTGCTCCCTCAAAAAGTGTCCCCGCGACGCCCACGCCCCCGCGGCCACCCTGTCCCTCTGTCCGTCCGTCCACCCTGGCCACCAGCACGGGGCCACCCGTGTCCCCTCCCGGGCCATCGGGGCCAAACCGCCGTCACCGCGCTGGGACCCCCCCCCTCGGACACAGCCAGCTGGGGGCCGACACCGCACCAAAGCCCTCCTTGTCCTGCAATTAGTGGCCTCGTTAGGACAGAGGGACAGCCGAGGGGACGGGTGGGTGGCTGGGCTGGGGGTGGCAGTCCCCGAGAGCCGCTGGCCGTGTCCCCGTCCCCGGGAGGCTTCGTGCGGGCGATCGATGCCCGTCCCGTGTCCAAACTTTGGCGCTGCCGGACTTTGCCCGGGGCCCCCGGCCAGTCCCTCCTGGCGGGTGCCTGTCCCTGTCCTTGTCACCCCCCCCCGGAGGTGGCTCTGACCTGTCCCTGCGTGCGTGTGGGCGCGGGGGTGCACGTGGGGGTGCCTCTACCCGTGTCCCTCTGTCCCACTGCTCATGTGTCTGTCCCCACGTGCCACCGTGTCCCGATGCCCATGTCTGCGTCCTGGTGTCTGTCAGTCCAGGTGTGCACCCACTTGTCTGTGTGTCCGTCCCCGTGTCTGTGTGTCACCCATGTGTCCTTCCCCATGTCCGTGTGTCACCCGTGTGTCACCCATGTGTCCGGCCTGGTCCCCCTTTGTCCGTGTGCCTCCGTGTCCCGGCTTCTGTCCCACTGTCTCTCTGTCCCAGGGCCTGTCTGTGTGTCCGTCTTTGTTTCCACATGTCTGTCCCGGTGTCCTGGACTCTGTCCTTGTGTCCACAGGCCTGTCCCTTTGTCCCAGGGTCTGTCCATGTGTCCACTCTTGTGTCTGAATATCTGTCCCCGTGTCCTGGAGTCTGTCCTTGTCCCTGTGTGTCTGTCCCTGTGTCCATCCTTGTGCTCGTGTGTCTGTCTCTTGGTCCCAGGGTCTGTCCATGTGTCCGTCCTTGAGTCCAAATGTCTGTCCCAGCATCCTGGAGCCTGTCCTTGTGCTCGTGTTTCTGTCCCAGTGTCCCAGGATCTGTCCGTGTGTCCGTCCTTGTGCTCGTGTGTCTATTCCTGTGTCCCGGGGTCTGTCCATGTGCCTGTCCCTGTGTCACAGGGACACTCTGTGTGTCTGTCCTAGTGTCCATGTGTCTTTCCTTGTGTCCCGAGGCCCGTTCTCATGCCTGTGTATCCAGCCCTGTGTCCATGTGTCCGTCCCAGTGTCCTGGAACTCAGTCCCAGTGTCCATCCCTGTGTCCGGCCCTGTGTCCGTGTGTCCATCCCAGTGCCCCTGTGCCTGTCCCAGTGTCCTGACGCTCGGTCCCCGTGTCCATCCCTGTGTCCCTGCGCCCGTCCCGGCGCGTCCCACCGTCGGTCCGCGGGCGGGGACCGGGACCGGCGACCGGGGACTGGAAACGGGGGACCGGGGCGGGGCTGGGCGGGGCCGGGGCTGGGCGGGGCCGGGGCGGGGCCGCGGGGGGGGGGGCGGGCGGCCCGGGCAGGGCCGGGAGCCGCCGGGAGCCGCCGGAGCCGCCGGAGCCGCCGCCCGCCATGGAGCCCAACAGCCCCCGCAAGATCCAGTTCACGGTGCCGCTGCTGGAGCCGCACCTCGACCCGGAGGCGGCCGAGCAGGTCGGGGGGGCGGGCACCGGAGGGGGGGGGACACCGAGGGGCACCGGGGCTGCACGGCTGAGGGGCCGCGGGGGGAGCCGGGTGGTCCTGGCGGGCACCGGGGCGAGCAACGGGCGGTGCGGGAGGCTGCGGGCACGGGAAGGGCACGATGAGGGCACCGGTAGCGCGGGGGGGGAGCACCGAGCAGCCCCGGTGCGACCCGCTGCGGTGTCGGGGCGGTGGTGGCACCCCTGGGTGCGGGGGGGGGACGGGGCGCGGGGCGGTGGGTGACACGGGGGCGGCTGCGGCGTGGGGAGGACGCGCCCGGGCTCTGCCAGGTGGGTGCAGCCCCCCCGCTACGGGGGGGACACGGCGGGGACACCCCCAGTGCCCACCCTCCCCACCCCCCCACCCCCCTCCGCCGCCCCGCAGAGCACCCCAAGCACCTCCGGGGGCTCGGGGCTGCCCGGCCCCCCGGGCAGGACGGGGTGGCCGTGGCGATCAGGGTGACAGTGGGGACCGGGGTGGCCGTGGGGACCGGGGTGGCAGTGCCAGGGCCATGTGCTGGCTCAGCACTACGACGCCGGGGCCATCCCGGGGCGGGTGTAGGGTTACGAGCCGCCCCCCGCCCCCCCCCCGGGGCCCCCACATCCCTCCAGCCATTGCTCAACCCCTGCTCCCGCTGGAGGGGATCCCAGAATAGCAGCCGGGCCGGGATGGCCCGGCCGGGGGGACATGGCAGGCGGCCGGAGACCCCCCCCGGCCACCTTGACCCCTCTCCCTGCCCACCTCGCCCCCCCCTCCCGCTCTGTCCCCCCAGCCCCAGGGGACAAGAGGGGGTTCAGGAGGACCCCCCTGGCCACACCACGGTCCCCATCATCGCCAGGCGCGGGAAGCTCTGTGGGGGCTTGAGGACGCTAAGGAGGAGTTGGGGGGGTCCAGGCGGGGGTCCCAGCCATGCCCTCGCAGGCTGGGGGGTCCCCGGCAGCTGGGTGGCTGGCAGTTGAGGAGTCCCTGCGTGCCAGCGGCGCGGAGGCGAGCGCGGGCCACCTCCCCGGCGAGCATCTCGCTGTGGCTAAATACGGCCACGCACCATCTGGGGCTGCCGCACGGCTCATTTGCAGTGCGGCCCCCCCCCCTCCAGGAGCGAGGGCGAGAGCCGTGGGGGGGCTGCCAGGCGGTGGGCGCGGGACCCCCGGCACCCACCTCGGCTGCAGGGAGGAGCGGGGATGACTGCGTCCCACCTCCCGTCACGGCCGGGCTACGGTGGGGCTCGAGCATGGCCCTGCCCTGGGGGGGGTCCCCTGCCATCCCTGCCTCAGTTTCCCCTCCCAAGGGAATTCAGCCGTGTCTCGGTGCCGGTCGCAGCCCCAGTTTGGCGGCGCTTGGCCGTGTGGCAGGGCCCCAGCTGCCAGCCCTGTGCGGTGGCAGCAGGTGACGATGCTGATGTCCCTTCCATGGGTTTACAGCTCCTCTTTTTCGGGATGTCCCCACGGGAGACGACCTCATGTGGGTTCCCCTTGTCGGGAGCTCGCACTGATGGAGGGCTCGGCCATGTCAGCCCCTTGCCAGGCTGTGGCATGGTGTCCCCAGTGTCCCCATGTCCTGCAGGGCTGTCCCCAAGCCTGTGCAGCCCCACCCTTTAGAAGGACCTTGTCCTCATGGGCCTTCTCAGGTCCCCCGTGTCCCCACAGGTCCCGCAGCTCCTTGACTCTGCCAAGAGCATCCGTCTGCCCTGGTCCTCCTGGGTGCCACCCCTGGGTGCCAGGCCTGGCCCAGGGCTTTGTCCTGCGCCTCTGCTCAGGTCCCCGAGTCCGCCCTGAGCAGAGCGTGTCCCCAGGGCTGGGGGGGACAGTCCGGGGGGTGTTTGCTCCGTCATGCTGAGAGATGAGCTGGACCCATCCCATCCCCATCCCCAATCTTGTTCCCATCCCCAGCCCCATCCTGCTCCCAGACCCCGTTCCCATCCCCAGCCCCGTTCTGGTCCCCAGATCCCGTTCCCATCCCGAATTTTCCCCCCTGGGCCCGGAGGGAGCAGCCCCCCAGCGCCGCTGTGCCCGCTGCAGGCTGCCGGGGCCGGGCTCCTGCCGCCCTCGGCCACGGCGCTTCTTAATCGATGGTGGAGATTGATCTAAAAATAGCGGCGGCAGGAGAGGGCAGCCAAGCTGGGGACGGAGGGAGGGATGGAGGGAGGGACAGAGGGATGAAGGGATGGAGGGAGGGATGGAGGGACGAAGGGAGGGACAGAGGGACGAAGGGATGGAGGGACGGAGGGATGAAGGGATGGAAGGAGGGACAGAGGGATGAAGGGAAGGATGGAGGGATGAAGGACCGGAGCATCCCTCCCTCGGGTGTCAGGGTGGGAGCCGCCCGGATGCCTGGTTCCCCCCCTTCCTCCCCGGGTCCAGATCGGGAAGGGCAGCACACCTCGGGGTGCTCAGCTCTGCCTGGGTGACCTTGAGCGGGTGACACCGGTGTCCCCTGCCCCACGCCCCGGGGGAGGCTTCGGGGGTGCGAGAGCAGCCGGGGGGTCCATCACTGGGGGCTGCAGGGCCGCATCCAGCCCTGGGCGGGGGGGGCCCGACCCATCCCAGCCCCATCGCTGGGTGTCGGGGTGGGGGGTTGGACCCCGACCCCGGAGTTTTGGGCGAGGGGGGGGGGGGTTGTCGTCTCTGTGGCGGGTCCCTGGCGGGGAGAGGGCGATTCCGGGCGATTCCGGGCGATTCCCGGCTCCTTCTAATCTCCGTTTAAAATCCAGATCGCGGGTTTCTATGGCAACGGGGCCGACACGGAGAAGATGCTGCGGGGGGCCGGGGGGGGGGGGGGGTGGGCTGGGGCCGGGGGAGGTGGGGAGGGAGGGAGGGAGGGGGCTTCCTGCGCCCGCCCGGCCGCTCGCCCGCCTCATTAGCATCTCATTAGCATCTCATTAGGCAGCCCGCCTCATTAGGGAATCCTCGCTGGGAAATTCATTTTTTTTTTTCCCGAGCAACTCAGTTAGTGGGTCAGCGGGGAAAGGGGGCGAGGGAGCGCCCGCGGGGTGCGGTGTCACCGCTGTCACCTGCTGCCACCGCTGCCACCGGAGAAGGCCACACCGCAGCCACCGAATCTTCCAAACAGGGCCACGAAACCCCCCTTGAAGGCACCGGGGGTGGGGGGGACGTGGGGCGGGAGCAGCCCGGGATGCTCCAGGTGACCTTGGGCAAGGACGCTTGTGCCCACGGAGGAAGGGCAGGGCCCCGGCGCTGTCACCACACCGATGTCCCCAAGCGCTTCCCGGGGCTGGGGTATAATTAGCTCCTGGCTGTCATTAGGGCTGGCCGGGAGACGGTGATTTAAAAGACATGTGTGTCCGGCCATGGGAGCCACCGGGCTCCGGGCCCCGGCTGGCGTCCTCCGTCCCCATGGGGCCACCACCGCCCTGGGGACGAGGACAAGAGGGGGAGGTCTCAGTGCTGGTGGGGCTCTCGGAGGGGGAGCGCGATGGAGCTCGGGGTGCAGCGGCGGGTCCTGACTCTCTCCCGTCCTTCCCAGATCCGGAGGCGCCGACCGACTCCTGCCAACCTGGTCCTGAGCAGTGACCAGTCGTCCCCAGGTGGGTCCTCACCCGTGTCACCCTGTCACCCCGGGCTCCAGCCCACCCAGGGACCCCGCTGTGGCATGCTCAGGGACCCCACCCCCCCAACATGATGCTGAGGGACCCCCGAACGGGATGCTCGGGGCCACAGCACTGGGTGCAGCGGGACTCGTCCAGCAGCAACAGCAGCACCCCGTGTCCCGTGTCCCCCACCCTGGGACCGTCCCCACGTCCCACCCAGGGCTACGATTCCAGGATCCGGCCCCGGGTCTCGCTCAGCCCATCCATCTCCGGGGGAAGCAGGTGCCCGTGACACCGCGCCAGGGACACTGGCACGGGGCCACCCCTGCTGGCACGGGGAGCAGGAGACACCAGTTGTGACATTTCAGAGCTCCTCGGTCACTGGCCCAACCCAGCGTGTGGCCTTTGGGGACAGGGTCTGACCCGGCTGGCGGCTGCGTCACAGCCATCCTGCCCCCCCCCCAGCCTCCCCAGCTAGGTGGGTTCATCTGTCCCCTGCTTTGGGGACACCCCGGTGGCTGGGAGACTCTGTCCCCAAGTGCCACCTCCTGCACCCACTCAGGGCAGCGGCTCCGGCTGCGAATAAACCAGCTCCGTGCGGCTGAGCGTCACCCTGGAGGGGGGGGGGGTGTCAGGATGCGGCCCGGGGGGGTCAGGATGCGACCCGGGGGCTGCCAGCCTGGCCTCGTCCCCGGCGTGGGGACAGGGCTGAGCCACCGCCGGCCACCCTCCTCTGCCACCCTTTGGGGGACACGGCAGGGGACGGGATGCTGGTTCCCATGGCAACATGGGGGGGGGGCGATGGCGATGCTTGGAAGGGGGCTCGTGGTGGGGTGGGGGGGAGCGGGGCTGTCCCCACGGGCACGCCGAGCACCTTTGGGTGACAGCCAGACGCCCGTAGGGCCGGATCCACATCGGGGGGTGCAGGATGGGGCCCAGCACCCCGCGCCCACCCCTCACCTCTGGTTTCTTCTGCCCCCCCACCCACCCCCCACCCCCCAGAGATCGACGAGGACCGGCTGCCCAACCCCCTGCTGAAGGTGGGTGCTGCCGCCGTGGGGGGGCTGCGGGGGACCCCCGGCCCCTCGTGGGACCCGCCGGGTGCCCCCCACCCCCGCTCACCCCCCCCCCCCCCTTTCCTCGCAGTCGGGTCTGGCCATGTCGCCCAGGCAGAGGAAGAAGGTTTCCCGCACCACCCCGACCATGAAAGGTATTTGGGGGGGGGGGGGGGGGGATTGGGGACAGGGGGTGACAGTCCCCTGGGTGCCCCAAGGGACAGGTGGGTGGGATGGCCAGTGCCCAGCCTGGGGACAGGAGCGGGGGCACACGGGCTCCGGGCACGGCGGTTGCCACCGGAGGGGATGGGAAGCCACCAAACTATTGCCGGGCTGCACCTCCCCGGTGTCACCGGGAGCGTGGGGACGGTCCCCGCTGTCCCCCGCCTCCCTGTCGTCGTCGTCCCCCCCCCCACCTCCCCCCCCCCCCAGCCTCAGCGCCGCTCCCTGCCTGGCAGAGCTGCAGATGATGGTGGAGCATCACCTGTGCAAGCAGGCGCAGGGCGAGGAGGAGGAGGAGGAGGCGACCGCCAGCGCCGGTGGCCCCGGCCACTGCCACCACAGTGACACCGAGCACAGCCACAGCCCCGGCGGCACCTGCCCGCTGGCCACGCACCGGGGGGGGCCCGGCCCTGGCGAGCGTGAGTACCGCTTCTGCCCCCCCCCCCCCGCCCCCCGGGGTGGTTTGGGGGTGCGGGGGGGGGGGTCCTGGGCTGATTTGGGGGGCACTGGGGGGGGTCCTGAGTTTATTTGGGGGGTGCAGGGAGGAGTTCTGAGTTGATTTGGGGGGCTTCGGGGGGGGTCCTGAATTGATTTGGGGGGCGCAGGGGGGATTCTAGGCTGATTTGGGGGGCGGCCGGGGGGGTGTCTGATTTGATTTGGGGGGTGCAGGGAGGGGTCCTGAGTTGATTTGGGGGGCTCGGAGTGGGGGGGTGTCCTGAATTGATTTGGGGGACGCAGGGGGGATTCTAGGCTGATTTTGGGGGCGCCCGGGGGGGGGGTCTGAGTTGATTTGGGGGGTGCAGGGAGGGGTCCTGAGTTGATTTGGAGGGTGCAGTGGTGGGTCCTGGGCTGATTTTGGGGGGCACAGGGGGGGTTCTGAGTTGATTTGGGGGGCACAGGGAGGGTCCTGAGTTGATTTGGGGGGTGCAGTGGTGGGTCCTGGCCTGATTTGGGGGGAGCGGGGGGGGGGGTCCTGGGCTGATTTTGGCCTATCCCTGCAATCCCTAAATGCCATCCCTGGAGGTGCTTAAAAGCCGGGCAGACACGGCGCTGAGGGACGTGGGTCAGTGGTGGTTTGGGCAGTGTTGGGTTGATGGTTGGACTCAATGATCTGAAAGGCCCCTTCCAACCCAGGGAAGTGATGGAATCGCCATAGAGTCACAGAATGGTTTGGGTTGGAAGGGGCCTTAAATCCCACCCAGTGCCACCCCCTGCCCTGGGCAGGGACACCTCCCCCAGCCCAGGTTGCTCCAAGCCCCGTCCAACCTGGCCTTGAACCCCTCCAGGGATGGGGCAGCCACAGCTTCTCTGGGCAACCTGGGCCAGGGGCTCACCCCCCTCACAGCAAAGAATTCCTCCCTGATATCTCAACTAAATCCCCCCTTTTTCAGTGTAAAACCTTTCCCCCTCGTCCCATGGCTCCCCTCCCTGCTCCAGATTCCCTCCCCAGCTTTCCTGGAGCCCCTTTAAGGCCTGGAAGGGGCTGGAAGGTCTCCCCGGAGCCTTCTCTTCCCCAGGCTGAACCCCCCCAGCTCTCTCAGCCTGTCCCCACAGCAGAGGGGCTCCAGCCCTCCCGGCATCTCCGGGGCCTCCTCCGGCCCCGCTCCAACAGCTCCGTGTCCTCCTGATGTCCCCAGAGCCGGAGGCAGCACTGCGGGGACAGGGCGGGGGGGGGGTCTCCCCAGAGCCTGTTCGATTGAATGCGAATCAGGTCTCGGCAAAATTATGTCGTAGATGGTTTTTGAAGATAAAAGGGAATTCTTTTCCCGTACGGCGCATAATTGAACGCCGGAGGCTGTTCGTGTGGGCTGTTACCAGAAGTACAGAGGAGTTCAAAAAGCGAGGAGACCGATTCCTAGGAAAGGGCGACCGTCGGGGATAACGGAATGGAATTGCGAGCCCAGCCCAAAATCCAGTCAGTTGCTTGCTGTGGGTCTGAGGGGGGTGTCAAGGGGGCAGAGCACCCCCCTGACTGTACTGGTCACCCCCAGGGGGTCCGGGGGCAGTGGGGGTTTTGTTTTGGCCTGGCCTGGCCGTAGTCGACAGCCGTTCAGGAGCTGCCTCGTCGGGTGTTTCCTCTGCATGTTCTTTGCGGCGTTGGGAAGAATAAGGAAACGTGCCTTGAACGGAGCGATACGTTTTCTTATTTTTTTTTTCTCTTTATTGTTTCGACTGAGTTGAGTAAAAGCTCCTCAATGCCGACAGCGTTAGGGGTGGGTGTTCCTGATCCCGCTTTTCTAAACATTTGTGTTTTGATGCAAATGTTTATTACGCTCCTCGCTGCGCTTTTGGCTAAAGTAAATGTTTCCATTAAAATAATATCTGTTTCTCTAACCTTTAAAACACCAAACGCATTTTTGCGCCCTTGTGGAATAATAAAATGTTAAATATTTCCCTTAAGCTTTTAAGGGGATTGAGCACTCGGAGGCGCAAACCCTTGCGCTTCCGATGTTTCCAAGCTTTTTCCCAGCCCGGGGAAGCTCCAAGCCTGGGCTGCAGCGGGGGCAGCGGGTCCAGTCCTTCCGACGTAGCTGAATTCCAGCTGGAATTGCGCTGCTAATGGCAAACCGTGGCTGCCAGGCTGAGCCAGCCGCGCGGATTGCCTCCGTCTCTTGTGAAAAGGCTTGTGCCAAATAAATAAGTTTCCCTGAAAACACACACCCCCACCCCCCCCAATCCCCTTTTCTAGCGTATTTCTTTGCCCTTTTGCTCCGGGCAGGGAAGAAAAGGGAATCTCGTTTGCCTCTCTCCTTGCAAATCCGCCGATGCCGGTCGTGCCCGCTCCCGCAGGGAAGTCGGGGGCCGTTCCCTTTGCAGTCGCTGCTCCTTCCCCGTGGCATTGGGCTTCCCCGGCCGAGGTGTGCGGTGCCGCGCCGGCCTCCAGCGCAGCCTCGTGCCGTCTTAAAACAGTCGCCTGGCTCCCGCTGCTCCCTGGTGCCGTTCTCTTCTGGATGTCTCCTTTCCTAGGAAAACTCCCTGAGCAGCTGAGTAAGGGCGTGCCTTTTTTATTAGTTTTTTTTTTTAATTAGACCTGCGTTTTTCAGAACGGTGACGGAGCCTTTTGGCCACTGTTGCGCGGTGGCTTCTTGGACGGCCCGAGCCAAGGGAAGGTGCCTCCTGGAGCCAAAGTCCTTTGAAGCGGAGCTAAAAGCCGCGGGACCCGACGTTATTGAGCAGCTCGGGGAGTTCGCTTGTGCTGCGGGAATATCGGTTAACAGCAATAATGTCCAGCCTCTCTTAGATGCAGCAAACCAATAGGTGATGGAACCTGTGAAAAAAAAAAAACAAACCACGCGTGGGGATTTTTTTTTTAAAAGAGAAGAAGGTGCCTACAGCGTCTCTCCCTTTACCTGCGGGTGCGGGGTCTGTTTTTCCCCACCGCTGGTCTAATGGGGCACCTTGGAGCGTCAGCCCGTTGCGTGTGGCCGTTTGCGTCCGCGCGACCTCCTTTCGGTACCCTTCAAACCTTCCCTCTTCCTCAGCTCGCTGCTTTTCTCTCCCTCCAGCGAATGCAGAAGAGAGCCGAGCGCTTCAACGTGCCCGTCAGCCTGGAGAGCAAGAAGGCGGCGCGGGCGGCTCGGTGAGTCCACGCTCGCAGCCGTTCTCCTCCTCTCGCCGGGGAGGAGAAACCCCTCCGGATACGTCTGCCCCTGGGGCAGGTGGTGTTGGCGTGAGGTGAACGCGCTCGGACGCACCACCGCGCTGGGGAGGAGTCGGGAGGATGAGGTGGGGGTCGCGGATCGGATAGGGGCACGGAGTTGAGTTGGAGGTCAGTGATGAGTGCTGTTCCCCAGGGGTCAGTTCTGGGTCCAGTCCTCTTCAATCTATTAATCGACAACCTGGATGAAGGGACAGGACGCACCCGCGGCAAGTTTGCCGATGACACAAAGCTGGGAGGGGTGGCTGACATGCCGGAAGGCCGTGCCGCCATCCAGTGAGACCTGGAAAGGCTGGAGAGTTGGGCAAAGAGGGACCTTACGGAATTCAACAAGGGTGCTGCACCCACGGAGGAATAACCCCCCGCACCAGGACAGGTTGGGGGTGACCCGCTGGAGAGCAGCTGGGTGGAAAGAGACCTGGGAGTCCTGGGGGACAACGGGGTGGCCATGAGCCAGCGATGGGCCCTGGTGGCCAAGGCAGCCAACGGCATCCTGGGGGGCATCAAGAAGAGCGTGGCCAGCAGGTGGAGGGAGGTCATCCTCCCCCTCCGCTCTGCCCTGGGGAGGCCACACCTGGAGCACTGGGTCCAGTTCTGGGCTCCCCGGGTCAAGAAGGACGGGGAACTGCTGGAGAGGGGACAGCAAAGGGCCACCAAGATGCTGAGGGGATGGAACATCTCTCTGATGAGGAAAGGCTGAGGGATTTGGGGCTCTTCAGTCTGGAAAAAAGACGGCTGAGGGGGGACCTTCTCAACGCTTATAAACACTTAAAGGGTGGGTGGCAGGAGGATGGGGCCAGGATCTTCTCAGTGGTGCCCGGGGACAGGACAAGGGGTAACGGGCACAAACTTGAGCATGGGAAGTTCCACCTAAAGACGAGGAGGAACTTCTTGACGTTGAGGGTGGCAGAGCCCTGGCACAGGCTGCCCAGAGAGGTGGGGGAGTCTCCGTCTCCGGAGACATCCCAAACCCGCCTGGACGCGTTCCTGTGCCACCTGCTGTGGGTGACCCTGCTCTGGCCGGGGGGGTTGGAGGAGACGATCTCCAGAGGTCCCTTCCCACCCCGGCCAGTCTGGGATTCTGTGGGATTCTGTTTCCCTCAGCCTGAATGAGCCATGGGCAGGTTTGCTGGAGGGTTTTGGGGACACGTGCTGCGTTGCGCCTGCGGGGACGTGGTGCTCCTCGTGGGGCAGGAGAGACCCCCGTGTCACATTCGGGCCGTGTCTGGCTGCGGGGCGCTCGATGCGTTCCTCACTGGTGCCTCAGACTAAAATACCAGTGAAATTTCTGGCAGTTCTCGTGGTTATTCTGGAAAGAAAGAGGGAAAAAAAATGGTGAACTGCTGGGGCTGCTACCAGCTTTCTGCACTTCGGGCTTCATTTTATGGAGAAAGCGGGGAATTAATGCCCGCGGAGGAAGCGCGGGAGCCGCTGCAGTAATTCTGTTAGCCGATAACAGCGTGTTCCAGTTCATCTCGCCCTCAAACCAGTTTGATTCAAGTACGCTCAGGAAAAGGATTTGCAGGAAAAGTTCACACCCAGGAGGTGACGCGCCGGGTGCTGCCTGACCCCCTCTTTGCCCCCGTCCCTGACTCAGCTCTGTTTGCCTTCGGCAGGTTTGGTTTGGCCCCGGTTTCGACTAAAGGTGAGGAGGTGAAGCAGACCCCATCCAGGGAGTGACCTCACTGCAAATATTGAATTATTCCTGGGGAAAGAAAAAAAAAAAAACCCCAAAACCAAACACAAAACTTGCCGGTGGGACTACCTTTGTTTTTACCTCTCTCCCTTTTCCTTACTGCACCCGGGAGCTCCGAGCGGGAACTGTAGAATAGGGAAGAAAAGGACGAGGTTGTTCCCTTGGTAGCTCAGATGCTTTTTCCCGGCGGCTCTTGCTTCCAAGCACAACTGGAAGACGCCAGCCGGATTTCCCTGCGGTACCCCCCCCGCAAACACCCTTTGGCTTCATAAAATGCCGGGTCGCGTCGCCAGAGCTGACTTAGCGAGGTGGGACGGCAGCAGGTTTGCGGGTGGAGAAGCGGATTTGAAGGCGAAAAAAGAAATTGGGAGACTCCGTAGCGAGCGGAGAGAGAAGCCGGGGAGGAAGGGATGGCGGGTTCTTCCCCAGTTTGCGGTGGGACCGGGCAGCGCCGCGACTTTGCTGCCCCTCCAAGGTGCCGCTCCCCATCTTTGTTCTCTAACTGCCTTTTCTTTTTTTCTTTTTTCCTCCTCGTTTCAGGCCTCTCTGCTGACAGCAAACCCACGGTAAGAAACGCTTCTCGTTCTTGACCGGCCGCTCGTCAGGCCCTTAACGCGCGTCGTGGTTTGTAGGAAGAGGGTTTTACCTGCGGGCGGGGGTAAACCGCCCAACGCCTGCGGAGCGAGGGCTGGCGGCGTAGCCCCCCCTGGGCGTCGTGTCTTCCCACAGCTGGGGGGGGGTCCCGTCCCCGCGCCCGTTTCCTCAGATGAGCTGATTTTTAGAATGAAATGCCGAAAGGAACAAAGGTGGATTATTTGGTTGGTCGTTGGGTTTTTTTTCGTATGCCTGACTTTCATTCTGTGTTTTTGTTGGAATTGCTTGAATTATGCCTCGGGAATGGAAATGGCGAATGACCTGCAGTAAATTACTCGGCTTTTAATGGCCGGGGCCGCTTTGCCCAGCCGCCTTCCAGGCCTCAGTAGGAGGCACCGAAGGCCAGGGAACTGCTGGAGAGGGGACAGCAAAGGGCTACCGAGATGCTGAGGGGATGGAACATCTCTCTGATGAGGAAAGGCTGAGGGATTTGGGGCTCTTCAGTCTGGAAAAAAGACAATGGAGGGGGGGGACCTTATCAACGCTTATAAATACTTAAAGGATGGGTGGCAGGAGGATGGGGCCAGGATCTTCTCAGTGGTGCCCGGGGACAGGACAAGGGGTAACGGGCACAAACTTGAGCATGGGAAGTTCCACCTAAAGACGAGGAGGAACTTCTTGACGTTGAGGGTGGCAGAGCCCTGGCACAGGCTGCCCAGAGAGGTGGGGGAGTCTCCGTCTCCGGAGACATCCCAACCCCGCCTGGACGCGTTCCTGTGCCACCTGCTGTGGGTGACCCTGCTCTGGCCGGGGGTTGGAGGAGGTGATCTCCAGAGGTCCCTTCCCACCCAGGCCATTCCGGGATGATTCTGTGGCATTCTGTGAGTCTCGCAGCGGGCGGCTCCGTGTCTCGGCGTTTGCGTGCTGGGTTGGGGATGGGTGGAACAGTTAAGCCAAGATCTGTCGCCAGGCGAGGCTCTGGCTTTCGGTGGTGCCGGGGGCACAGAAGATCTTGCACGAACATCCGCGAGGCGGGACAGGGGTTTCCTCTGCGGAACCGCGTGCCCAAAAAGTCTGTGTTTGTTCGGGAGAGGTGCCGTAATGGTGGCTGACGCCTCTCCGGGAAACCAGGCAGTTTGGGCGATTTCCTGGGAAGCTGCTTGGTCCAGGGATCCGCTTGGATGTGACACGCAGGTTGTGGAAGGGTGAGGGCGCAGCGATGGCTCCGTAAACCGCCGGCAACCAGGTGGCGGCGGTAATTTGGGGGAAGTGCTGCCAAATTTGCCTCCCCGGGCTGGTAAATTATTTTGTGTTGGTGTTGACCAGGCTGCTGCAGGGAAGGTGCCCGGGAGGGGACAGCATGGGGGGGCTTTCTCCTGGGGTGGGTTTGGGGAAGCGACGGGGCGGATCGGCGGTTTCTGGTGCTTCCTTTGGGACACGGGTTCTGCCCGGCGGCTCCGGCTGTCGGGGCAGCGCGGTGCCCAGCGGAGCCTCCCCCGGGGCTGGTCGCTCCGGGCAAGTCTGTTCCGAGAGGCAGCCTTTTCTCCATCCCTCTTGAGTGACGGTGATTTATTATTTTTATTTTTTTTTTTTTTAATTATAAATTGTTTCCTATGTCTTTGTAGGTAAACATGGATAAATTAAAGGAAAGGGCTCAAAGATTTGGCTTGAATGTCTCCTCGCTCTCCAAGAAGGTAAGGTGCCTTGGCCTCCAGGACACTTTGCCCCTCCGGATTAGCCCGGCGCTCCGGCCCGGAGCGTGCTGTGGCCTCTCAAAGCTTTCGTGCCGCTTGAGGTTTTTACATCTTGTTATTAGCGCGACGCACGGGCCCCGGACCCCGGGGGAGCCTTGTCAACACCGTTTCCTTCATCTTCCCCTCTGTTTGTTTTTGCCTGTGTGACTCTTGCTATGGTTTTGAGAGACTTAACCGCCGCGTTGGATTTTTTTAAGCTCGTTCATCCGGGTTTTAACGAGGGAAGAGAGCCCGTTGCGCGGGCGGTGTAATTGGTCTGTTTTCAGGCGTTTGACTCGCGCTGTGGAAGCGCACGTTTCTGATGGGGGCAGGAGCCAAGTCGGTAAAGACCAAGGTAATGAGCTCTCTGAAGAGAAAGCGTCCAGAGCTCCCTGGTAGGAAATAACTCTTTGAAGTACAAATGAGATGAGCTTCGTGGGGGGGGGCTGGATTTGGTCTTAAAACTATTTATTTTTCCAGGAGAGAAATATACCCGTGAGGGTTCTGAGGGTGACCCTCTCCTGGTCCTCGTACCCGGCGATGGGTTTAGCTCGGCCTTTGCGTGCTGGCGCCGGCCGCGGGGGCTTGTCGGTGGGGCAGGAGCTGGAGCCGCGCTCTGTCTCCCGCTGGGACCCCCCTCCCTGTGCTGCTCTGGGGGGGGGGGGCGCTGAACATGCTTGCGGGGGGGGGACGGACCACGGGGCGTGCTTGGAGATACACGTGTGCCGGCGAACGGTGTGCTCACCCCTGCGATAATCCCTCGCCTAAATGTAGTAAATGTTGGGGGGGGGGGGGGGGGGGGGGGAGAAGATGAATTTAGTGCCTTTTGGGGGGAAAAACGGGAGAAAAGGATAAATATAGGCTCCGAGATGAATCCGACATCCTGCGTGCTGCCCCCACACAAATAGCCTTTCCCTCTTCTGGGCTGCGCCGAGCCCGGTGCCGCAGCGCTGTTGGGAAATAGCGGGGAGCGGAAAGAATTGTCCGGCTCTGCAGCTGGGTGGTGTTGGCATGGAGACCTCTCCTCTCCCTGCGGGAAAAGGGGAAGAGCCAGGGGAGGTTCGGCTTCTCTCCATCCCTCCGCAATGAGCCCCTCTCCTCCTCGGGGGGGGGGGGGGCGGGGGGTGGGTGGGATGGATCTGACCTTTTTTTTTTTTTTTTTTTTCTTTTCTTTTCTTTGCTGCCTGTTTCTCCACGTACCAACGTTCTGCTTTATTCCGCTGGCCCCGGGAATTCACTGATGTAGAAAATATCTGGCATTGGAGGTCGCTGTTCTTCCCCCCCCCCCGCCCCGCCCTTCCCCGCCACCTCCCTCCTTCCCTCTCCCGTCCCTTTGGGGGTGGGGGAAGGAGGCCAGCGCATTAAAGCTGGGATATGTGGAGCTCCGGGTGAGAGGCTGCTCAAACATCATTAACCCTGTCACTGGGAGCTCCCATTTTTCAGGAGGAATATACGCCTTGTCAACCTTTATGGCCGTGGCCTTCCCTGGCCGGGATCGTGTGGCTGCAGCTTAATAAAGCCGGGGTTTATGGAAGGAGGCGGCTCCCGGGCTGCGCCGTGGCCCCCTGGGCTCGACAAAACCCCGAAAGCCCCAAAGGCTGAGCCCCCCCGAGCCCTTCGCAGCGATGGCAGCTGGCTCTGTGCTCCCCGGGGACCCACTGGTGGGGCAATGGTTTGCCCGGGGCCGGTGGCCGGGCTGGCTCCAGCCCTACGGATTCATAGAATCCTAGAATTGTCAGGGTTGGAAGAGACCTTAAAGATCATCTAGTTCCAACCCCTCCCGCTAGATCGGGTTGCTCAGAGCCCCGTCCAGCCTGGCCTTGGAAGACTTCCCGGGATGGGGCTTCCACCACCTCTCTGGGCAACCTGTTCCAGTGTCTCGCCACCCTCATGGTGAAACCCACGCTGGGCTTTGTGTCCCCCGACGGAGCGGTGTCCGGCAGCGGGGCTCGTTGGCCGGGCTTTGTGTCCCCTGATGGAGCGGTGTCCGGCAACGGGGCTCGTTGGCCGGGCTTTGTGTCCCCCGATGGAGCGGTGTCCGGCAACGGGGCTCGTTGGCCGGGCTTTGTGTCCCCTGATGGAGCGGTGTCCGGCAGCGGGGCTTGCTGGCCGGGCTTTGTGTCCCCCGATGGAGCGGTGTCCGGCAGCGGGGCTCGTTGGCCGTGTCTCCTTTTTTTTGTTTGCTCCGCCGGGAAGGCGAGTTCACGGGCTTTAGAAGTGGCTTCTCCCACCGAGCGGAACACGCTCTCGCATTCCTGGGAGGAATATTATTGGTTACTTTAATTAGCTGGTGGTATTGTGCTTCCCACCTGGGTGTTCTTTATAGCTTTTCATTACGGAAGAGCCTGGCGGTTGCGAATGTTTACATGTGCCTTGGCAGGTTTGGGGGTTTTTGGTTTGGGGGTTGTTTTTTTTTTTGGGTTTTTTGTTTTTTTTTTTAAATACCGTGCGTGGCAGCAAAAACTTTACAATAAAGCATTGTCTGCGCGGAGCCACACTTCATTTCCTATTCAAATTGGTTTGGGGAGGGGTAGGGACGTGGAAGCGGGGAGGGGGTGGCGGGGGGGGGTGGGGGGGGAGAATCGTAGCCAAGGGGGATTTCAGACCCGCTGTGAGCAGGGAGCGAAGGCAGAGCTGCGTGAGTGGCTGTGAACTCATCTGTAGCTTTGAACCCCCCCCCCCCCCACCACCACCACCACCCCCCCGCCCTCCGTTAGCCCTCCGGGGTAGAAATCTTTCAAGTTTAAAATCCTCTTCCTCCCCGCCCGAGGGGGAAGCGAGACCCCCGGTCGGCGGGAGGCGAGCGGAAAGGTTGGCGGGGCTGGGAGCGGGAGAGGCAGGTGCTCGTTTGTCTCCAGGCAGCACGGGGCCATCAAATTTAATTTTTGAAAATAAATCAAGCGAGCGTTTATCTCCCCGTAGCCCTGACTCTTCCCCTCCGAGGCCTCCCGTTACAGCGCACGCTGGCTGACCTAAGGCTCCCCGTCCCTTGACTCCTGTTAGTTGTACTTAACCCCCCACACGTGGAAATGGTCCCTCTCTGGAGCAGCTGCTCCCTGTAACGCTCCAACTCCCGCTCCCCCGGGGAGGGTCTTTAGCTGCGGGTTTTATATTCGGGCTCGGATGCTGCCGAGGGAGCTGCCTGCGATTCAGAAGCGTTTCTCCGAGGGGTTGCTTTGCTCTTTATGGATAAAATAGCCTTGTACGTCTCCTGCTGAGAAAGCGTTGGCACCAAATGGACAGCGGGAGCCCTTGGGATCACATAAAAGCTCTGTTTGCCACCTTTGTATCACGTTATCAAATACCTTTCGCCATCCAAACAGATGACTCAAATAATTGGCTTTTTTTATCTCCTCTTTAACGCGGAGGTCTCAAACTGCCTAACGAACAATTAGCTGATTAACCCTCGGCTGTTCGGAGGTTGGGAGCGGAGGGGTGAAGCGACTCGGCCCCGGGATCGCTCCCAGTCAGGAGTCCCCGCTCAGAGCCCTCTTTCCGCGCCCCCCCCCAACACCCGCGCGTTTCCTTGAGCTGGGGGTGAAACAAAGGATTTTTGCCGCGAATCCTCCATATTCCGAGGGCGTTCCGTCCCTCGTCACGGGGCGCTTGTCCCATCCCCGCCTCGGTGCCTTCTCGGGGCAGGGGGAGATTCTGCGTCTGTCGAGAGGTGGAGCGACCTGTGGGGAGTGCGGCTCCCGAGCCCTGCCTCACCTCGAATAACTTCATTTTTCTTGGCCGGCTCGCGAATCTTCCATTTTACTGCTGGGGCGACGCGGCCGTAGGACACATCCAGAGCCCCGCGGGCATCCCGGGTCGGATCCTCAGCAGCACCACAGGGTGCTAAAAACATCCCCTTGATTCTCCGGGGCTGGGAAGAGTTAATGCTTTAGTACGGCCCGTCGGTTGTGATGGTAGATTAACGCCGGTTTAATTCCGGTTAATGAGAATGTGTTTTACAGGGAGCAGAGAAGAGCCGGGCTGGCGGGGGGACGGCGTGACGTCGGTGCGGCGGCGGAGCAGAGCAGGGGGCAGCGGAGCAGCAGAAAGTCTGTGTGTGTACAAAACAGCTAAATGAGAGAGAGAGAGAAAAAAAAAAAAACAACCCAACAATTGGCTTAATTGTTTGGCTTCCAGCGAGCTCCTGATACCGTGCTGGGGAGGAATCCTTTTCCTGGGTAATTTTTCTGCCCGCAATCTTTCCCAACGCCCCCCGCCAGCCCCGGATGGGAAGCCATTAAGCACCGAGGAAGCGGAGGGTGGTGGCCGGGGGGGGGGACACGACGGACGTGCTGATGTTGGCAGAGCAGAGGAGAAGGCCTTCGTGGCCGCGGGGTTGTTCCTAGTGAGCGCGGGGGACGGCCGCGTCGTGGCCGGTGGCATGTGCCTGGATTTTTGAGGGGGGGCGATTGGCTTCGGCGGCCGGTTCGTCGTCAAGAAATGCCTTTTGCCGTCACGTGGAAGAGACGGCCCCTGCGTTCTTTGAAAGGGCCACGTGCCCTTGAGTATTATTTTCTTCTCCAAACTTCGCTTTTTCTGGCTGTCGTCGGCTTTCTGCCTTCCTGGTCCTGCCCTCTCCGCTTTTCTTCCCCGGCTGCGGCGGTGGAGAGCCGTCTCCCCCGGGTTACAACCCAGCCCTTTCTCCTTCTCCGTGCTTCGCCTTCCTTCCTCCTCCTCCTCTCTCACCTTCTTTTGCCTTTTGGCGGGCGTTGTGATTAGAATATATATAAGATGGCCTAGAAAAGTGTCTTCCCCACGCTCTAAATTCACCCCGGGGTTGTATTTATCCCGAGAAGTCGATGGCTCGTCTGTGTGTTGTCCGCGCGTCCTTCCTCCTCGGGGCCACCGCACGCACTCGGCTTTTGGCGTGGGTTTATGGAGCACTTGGCACTTCTTAAATGAGAAAAAAGCGGTTTTTTTCCCCCCCTCGGAGCAGCATCGTGGTGAGGCGGGGAAGGGGCCGGGTGGCCTGGCAGACGCCGAGGGGCAAAGCATTTGACGCTGTCCTGCACGACATCCTGGTTTCTAAATTGGAAAAGCATGGATTTGATGGATGGACCGTCCTTAGGAAGGTGGACCATCATTAGGAGGATGGACCACCATTAGGAAGAAGTTCTTCACCATGAGGGTGGTGAGACACTGGAACAGGTTGTCCAGAGAGGTGGTGGAAGCCCCATCCCTGGAATTTTTTAAGGCCAGGCTGGACGGGGCTCTGAGCAACCTGATCTAGCGGGAGGTGTCCCTGCCCATGGCAGGGGGGTTGGAACTAGAGGATCTTTAAGGTCCCTTCCAGCCCTGACAGTTCTATGATTCTGTGACCACTCGGTGGATGAGGAACTGGCTGGGTGGCCGCACTCAAAGGGTTGCGGTCAATGGCTCAATGGCCACGTGGAAGCTGGTGGCGAGGTGTTCCTCAGGGGTCGGTACTGGGACCAGCGCTGTTTGACATCTTTGTCGGTGACATGGACAGTGGGATCGAGGGCCCCCTCAGCAAGTTTGCCGATGACACCGAGCTGTGTGTCACGGTCGACCCACTGGAGGGAAGGGATGCCACCCGGAGGGACCTGGACGGGCCGGAGAGGTGGGACCCTGCCAACCTCCTGAAGTTCAACCAGGCCAAGCGCAAGGTCCTGCACGTGGGTCAGGGCAACCCCGGGCACAAACCCAGGCTGGGCGGAGATTGAGGAGAAGGACTTGGGGGGGCTGGTGGGTGAGAAGCTCAACATGAGCAGGCAACGTGCGCTGGCAGCCCAGAAAACCAACCGCGTCCTGGGCGGCCTCAAAAGAAGCGTGGGCAGGGGGGCGAGGGGGGGGATTCTGCCCCTCTGCTCCACTCGGGGGAGACCCCCCCGCAGTGCTGCCTCCAGCGCTGCGGCACCAACAGCAGGAGGACACAGAGGTGTTGGAGCGGGGCCGGAGGAGGCCCCGGAGATGCTGGGAGGGCTGGAGCCCCTCTGCTGTGGGGACAGGCTGAGAGAGCTGGGGGGGTTCAGCCTGGAGAAGAGAAGGCTCCGGGGAGACCTTCCAGCCCCTTCCAGGCCCTCAAGGGGCTCCAGGAAAGCTGGGGAGGGACTCTGGAGCAGGGAGGGGAGCCATGGGACGAGGGGGAAGGGGTTTACACTGAGAAAGGGGAGATTTAGGTGAGAGATGGGGAGGAAATTCTTGGCTGTGAGGGGGGTGAGCCCCTGGCCCAGGTTGCCCAGAGAAGCTGTGGCTGCCCCATCCCTGGAGGGGTTCAAGGCCAGGTTGGACGGGGCTTGGAGCGACCTGGGCTGGTGGGAGGTGTCCCTGCCCAGGGCAGGGGGTGGCACTGGGGGGGCTTTAAGGTCCCTTCCAACCCAAACCACTCTGTGATTCTGTGGGCTGGTCCGTCATGACAGACCGTGTGGTGAGAGCGATTCCGCACTCGGGACTTTCCCCATGCCCTGAAATTGTCACGACATCCTGTGTTTACATCTTAATATTTTAGGTAATTTTTCAAGGATTTTTCTGTCTCCCTCCGAGTTGGACTAGTGGTAACTAAGACGGATGGATTTAGGGAGGGAGGTGAAAAATAGGCCTGGTTTAAAGAGTTAAATTCAAGCAAAGCCCTGGAAAAAACCTCTCGTGTTTTTCCTTGTGGCGGAAACCTGTCAGTAGTCCTGCAGAAGGTAGGAACTGGCTGAGAGTCAAGGGAATGCAGCTGGAATTGTGAGGCCGTGCGGGAACAGAGCTGAAAGATCCAGGTACGACATCGTGCCGGTGGCGAGGAGTGTCGAGGAGGGCGAGATGCGGCTCGGTGGGTCCCGAAATTTTCCCCTGCTCTCTTGGGATGCTCGGGGAAGGCACAGCAGCCGGGGATTCATCGGAGACCGAGCCGATTCCTGCCTTTTTCTGCCTTGGCCGCTGCCGGGCAGATGGGTAACAGCGTCCGTATCGAAACGTCAACCTCAGTCAAAAGGTAAAGCTGAGTTTTGAGGAGAGAAAGAGCGGTTTTGGGGCACTCCAGCCCTTGCAGGTAAAAACTGGAGAGCGTCCAGCCAGTCTGGAAGGATTTATAGAAACTTGAGCGCTAATCCTCAACGCCTGGTTTTTATTTATTTATTTTTTTATTTTATTTTTTTCCCCCTCTGCTGCCCGGGAGCCCCCGTGTTGGGCTCGCGGCGGGCGTTTGCTGCGTGCCGCGCCGGCCGCGGGTGCGTGCCCGTCCCCTCGCCTTCCCCCGGCCCCTGCGAAGCGCCCTCGCCGTTTGCCAAGCGGAGCGGCCTGAATGCGGCCCCCTTGGTTTAAGATAATGGGAAGTGACAAGGTGAAGAATGGCGCTGGCGGTCACGGACGTTTTAACACGAAGGGGGCTGTAAGCGAGGCCCCCGCCGCCCCTGCCCCCTCCCGGCTCGCTCGGGGAAGGGGTTCGGCGACCGAATGGCCGGCGCAGGCGGCATCCCTGGGTGGAGGGCAGGGCGGGCGAGAGGTTTGCGTTCGCCCTTCGTAATGGCGGGGGGAGGCGGGTTGCGGTCTTGTTTTTAAGGCTGCCGTGTCCAGAGGGGCCCTCCCCGTTGCCGTCCTGGAGGTGGTGGAGCTCGGCATCGGGGCGGCTCCGGACAAAGGCTGTCGGATGCGGGATGCCGGGCAGAGCAGCCGCTGCGGGAGACATGGGCACGGGAGGGGGAGGCTCGGAACAGCCTGTGGGCCAGCGCGTGGCTTACTGGTGTGCTCGAAGATGAGCCCAGATCTTCCCAGGGCTGTGTCGCCCGGGGGAAAATAAGACCTGAGGTTATAAGAGAAAAGTAAAGGTTTAACAGACCTCAATTTTTTCCCCTTTTGTGTTTTTTGTTGAAGAGGGAGCAGCGGTTTCCCCCCGAGGGCTGTGCTGGCGGGTCCTCGCTGGCCCCGTGCGCTCTGGCCCAGGGCGGCGCAACCGTCCCCTCTTCCCAGAGGGATGGATTTGTGGTTTCCAATCCCCATCCCTGGTGACCCGGCTGGCGTTCGATGGGATTGTGCAGGGAAATTCGTGTCTCACGTTTCCTAGAAGGCAACTAACGACTTTTGTCCAAAGCAGCTTTATCCCTTGCAAATAACTCCAGGCCGATATGGGGGAAAAAAGGCTTCTACCGGTAAATCCGGCTTCGGAAACCTCACCGAAGCCCCAGGGAGCTCGAGGCGCTGGGTGCCCGCGGACGCGCTCAGCCGTCCCCTGCGCTGCCATGGTCAGTGGCCACCCGTTGCGGGCGGTCACCAGCCTGGCGCTGTGCGGGGCCGTTCCCGAGCAGGAAGGTAAAGACGAATTTGAAACACGAGTATTGGATGGAAGCGCCTTTCGAGGGGTCGTCGCTCTTTCTGGACGAGGCAGACCTTAAAAGCTTGAAATACGCTCGCGTTTCCCGCTTCCGGAGTCTCTCCGCTCTTTTAGCGGCTCGTCGCTCTTCTAAATGCTTGTGCGCGTACGTCGCGCGAAGAGGAAGAAGTGAAGTTCGTGAGATGCGAACCTGGGCCGTGCTGCGCGAGGTACGAGGGGCCTCGGGTGCGTTGGTTCAGGTTGGGAGCGTAATTCCATGCTTTCGGGTCGAGGGGTGCGCCCGCAGGCATGTAACCGCACGGGAACGCTCTGGGAAGCCCGTCCTTTGGCGTGGAGGAGGCGCCGGCGCTTTCCTGCCGCTCCCCGCGCCGGAAGGGTTCAAGTGGAGCCGTGCGGTGGGTGAGGCGCTGTGCCCGAGGGGCTGGAAGGAGCCGGCGTCTCGAAGCGTCCCTTCCGCGGCGCATGCGCTGCGACCCTCGGTCACCTGCGCTCTCTCAGCTCCTCTTATTTCCTCCCCTCTGGCATTTCCTCGCCAGCAGATCCGAAATAACGTGCCTCTCCCGCTGCCTCGGCCTCCCGAGCTCCTGTAAATCTTGCCACCGACTTCCCCCCCGCCCACCTTTCTCCGGCGCGATGGAAAAGGTGCCGTGGCGGGTGCCGGGCTTGCGGAGCTGCCCCGTCTTTCTCGGTCATGGTGTTTTCTCCCATCGCTCCGTCTGCTTTCTGGCGCCCGCGGCCATGAGCCGGCGTCACCGCAACCAGGCTCTTCCCCCTCTCCCCGGGGCCTTTCACCAACCCCTTTCCAGGCAGACCCTCTTGTCCGTGCTCTGCTGAGGATTTTGTTCCTTATCTGCCAGGATTTTCCAGAATTTTCAATTCGGGACCTTCTGATTTTGCGTTTTAACTGAGGGCTTTGCGAGGGCTTCGTTCTCGCTTCCCCGTGAATCAGCTCCGCATCAGGCGAAGGTGGAGCTGCCCTTTGCTATGGCCGGCGCGTCAGTCACTGCGGGATTGGTGCCGGGGGAATTTGGGGTGCGCGTGACCTGACGGGGAAGGTTTCGGGGTGTAGGAAAGAGCGGAGAGAGGTGCTGTGAGAGGGGAGCCCCTGTGCCCGCCCCGGGGTGGTGTCGGGTACCCAGAGCCCAGACGGGAGCGTCTGCGGGGTTGGTGGTGGGATCCCCGCGGCTGCGTCATCCCCCTGCTGTGGGGACAGGCTGAGAGAGCTGGGGGGGTTCAGCCTGGAGAAGAGAAGGCTCCGGGGAGACCTTGGAGCCCCTTCCAGTCCCTAAAGGGGCTCCAGGAAAGCTGGGGAGGGACTCTGGAGCAGGGAGTGTAATGATAGGACACAGGGTAACGGCCTCAAACTGGAAGAGGGGAGATTTAGATGGGATATCAGGAAGAAATTGTTTGCTGTGAGGGGGGTGAGCCCCTGGCCCAGGTTGCCCAGAGAAGCTGTGGCTGCCCCATCCCTGGAGGGGTTCAAGGCCAGGTTGGACGGGGCTTGGAGCGACCTGGGCTGGTGGGAGGTGTCCCTGCCCAGGGCAGGGGGTGGAACGGGATGATCTTTAAGGTCCCTTCCAACCCAAACCATTCTGTGATTCTCTTTGTACTGGAAACTCTTGTGGTTGGGCAGACGAGAACATCTTATGTCCTTCTACACCCGATAAGGCTGCGGCTTTCGTTATCTTCTCAGTGCTTACTGGCCATCATGGGATGTTTCCTCTGGCCTCTGCCGAGGCAGAGAAAACAACGTCTGAAGAAACCCAGGACTCTTTTTTCCAATAGAAATGTCAACTTGGCGCCCAGCTGCCCTCCGAAAGGGTCTTCTGGAGTGCTGTGTCCGGTTCTGGGCTCCCCGGGTCAAGGACGGGGAACTGCTGGAGAGGGGACAGCAAAGGGCCACCGAGATGCTGAGGGGATGGAACATCTCTCTGATGAGGAAAGGCTGAGGGATTTGGGGCTCTTCAGTCTGGAAAAAAGACGGCTGAGGGGGGACCTTCTCAACGCTTATAAATACTGAAAGGGTGGGTGGCAGGAGGTTGGGGCCAGGATCTTCTCGGTGGTGCCCGGGGACAGGACAAGGGGTAACGGGCACAAACCTGAGCATGGGAAGTTCCACCTAAAGACGAGGAGGAACTTCTTGACGTTGAGGGTGGCAGAGCCCTGGCACAGGCTGCCCAGAGAGGTGGGGGAGTCTCCGTCTCTGGAGACATCCCAAACCCGCCTGGACGCGTTCCTGTGCCACCTGCTCTGGGTGACCCTGCTCTGGCCGGGGGGGGGGGTTGGAGGAGATGATCTCCAGAGGTCCCTTCCCATCCCGGCCATTCTGCGATTCTGGGATTCTGCTGGGCTGCCGCCATCGGTGGCTCGGCCAACGCGCTCCCAAAGCTGCGGTCGCGTGTTCCCCGCAGCCCCGTCGTGCAACGAGCGCAGGAGAAGCGGCGGCGTGCCTCGGCGCTGCGCCCTCGCCGCCGGCTCCTCCGGCGTTTCACCGTTATTCCTCTGCTTCCCCCTCCACCCTTTACGCCGCGCGTCCACACCCCCGCCATGTCATTTTAAAAATAAATGACGAGAGCGCGGCGCGGGGTCAGGGGGACTCCTGCTCGCCCATTGATCCCGGTGCTGCCTGAAAGGGCTCGGAGTCTCCGACAAACCTTCGGGGAGTGGCGAAGGGCTCGCTCCCGGGGGACAATGCCGGAGAGCGGGCGGGGACACACACACACACACACACACACTCTGACCTCCCTCTGCCCAGTCATCTGGTTCTTCATTGGTCCCCGCTGTGAAACAGAACTTCGCTTTTGTCTGTAACACAAATACATCTTTTCCCCACCCCCCCTTTCCCCCCTCTATTATGATTCAATCAATGATGTCATTATGTCCCATTCAGGGGCTCTTGAACCATTTGGCTGCAGGAATTTGGAGGAGCTGGGCCCCGGGGAAGAATGGCAGCTCTTGCTCCCGGCTTTCCAGAGCCCTATTCCAGTCTCAACCGGAGAAACAAAGTCAGGTTTTCCCCTTCACCCCTCTTCACCGTGGGGCACAAAAGTACAAAAAAAAACCCAAGAAAAAACCAGCCCCAAATCCCGCTGTGAGACGCGGGGAGGGGGGCGTGGGCCGCGAGGAACGTCCGCGGGCGAATTAAACCTCGCGCAGTTCTGCCGAGGATCCCCTCCTTCCCCTTCCATCCTTCCGCTTAAGACGATAACTCCAGCAGCCCTTTCCCGTCTTGGAAGACTGGAGGGTTTCGGCTCCGCGGGGCCGTTGCGCCGAGTCTTGGGGTCGTGGCTGTGGCTTTCGAGGGGACGGAGCTTCCTCCTCGCGGCCGCGCGCGCGCGCTGCCCACGGGTTGGTGGGAGCGTAAGGAAAAATCTCCGTCGAGGCAAATGACCCCTGGTTTTTAGGCCCTAAAAAGTTTGCGTAGCGTCGCTAATTCGGCGGTGGGAAGCCTCGCTTTGTCAGAAAACCCTCCCTGATTCCGTTACGGGGCGGCAGAGTGGATCTTTCCCAGCTCTGCGCTTTCTGGAAGGTCCTTTCGGGAAGCGCCGGGCGCGGGGTCGGGGAGCGCTGAACTCGCGGGGGCTTGGAGAGCCTCCAGCGTAGAGCCGGGACCATCCCCGGGACCTTTCCTACCCCAGCGGCTTCCCCGCGGAGACGCTGCCGGCCCGTGGCCGGGTGTCTCCCTGCCCTGGCTTCGTTCAGAATGAGCGGATTTAGGTTTTCTAACGTTTAAAATGCAGATGCGCGAGGTCAGGCGTCAGGCGGCCGGGAGAAGCTGCTTTAAAAACCTGGTCTCGTAATAACCTTTGGGATGGAACAGCTTAATTCCACGGATAATTTAGTGGCTAATATACCTTTTCCTGGGCTGTGGCTATTCCCGTTGTTTCAAAGGCTTAAAGGCGAGTTGGGGGGGGGGGTTGTTTGGGAGACCTGGGGAGGGAGAGGGGGGGTCCCCACGGACGGGGCTGCGCCCGCTCCGGCGCACAGCCGGGCAGCAGGGGCTCGCCGGCGCGTGAGCTGCCATCCCGGCGGAATAAATGCACGGATTTGACAATTCTTCGGGTTTAGTTAGTCCGACATTTGCGGAGCAGCAGCTCCTGTGCGAGCTTTCCCTTCGAGCTCCGCCAGAACCTCAAGCTTTCGGTGATACCAGAGAAACCAAATTAAGTGACCATAAAAGATCAAACATGAGGTGCTTCAGCCCCGGCCTTTCATCTCTTCTGGTTGAAAGAGGTGGTGAGCATCCACGTGGATCCCGACTTTTTCCCGAGGCGCTGGGCTGCGCGCGGATCAAAGCTGTCCGTCGGCGGGTTTCCCTCCGTTACTCGCGCACCCGCCGCTGGGTTTTGCCGCCGTCTCTCGCTGCTTGGAGCGGCCCCGGGCGCTTTGGGGTGGCAGCTCTTTCCGTTTGCTGCCACGGGGCAGCGGACTTGGGGAGTTTTGGGTCCCCGGCCAAAATCTGCTGGAGCCGCCCTCTACGCCAGCTCCTCCCTCCGCAGGATTTCGCCTTTCCGCCCTCGGCCCGGGCTGCTCTGCCCGGGAGGAGGATGGTCTGTGGGGTGAGGCTGGGAATCGGGGAATCGCAGGACGGTTTGGCTTGGGAGGGACCTTAAAGCTCAAATCCAAAGCTTAAATCTCGTTCCAACCCCCCCCGCCGTGGGCAGGGACACCTCCCACCAGACCAGGTTGATCCAAGGCCCATCCAACGTGGCCTTGAACCCCTCCAGGGATGGGGCAGCCACCGAGAAACCCAGTGTCCGGCCTAAAGCTCAACCATGGAGCGTGCGTGGCATTGCCCGGGTAAAGGGCTGGCCCCGTTGGTGGGGGACCTGCGGGGTCCGGGCACGGCCTCGGCTGCGGACAGAGTTCTTTGGCGGAGAAAAAAGGCCGGGTGTAGGAGAGGATTGATAATCCGCTCTCCGAACCCCGGCTGTACGTGGCGGGTGAAGGACTGAGCTGTGGCAGCGCCGTGCTCCGCTCCCCGGGGGCGAGCTCTGGCAGTTGTTTCTGCATCAGCACAAAAATCTCGGATAATTAAGCTCCGGGCGGTGCAATTGCACTGGAAGCGCTGCTCTGCCCTGCTGGTTTTCTCCTGCCGGGCCGGTTTGGTTTTCCCTGGTCGCGCTGGAACCGACGGGTCCCCGACTCTGCTCCCCTGAGCCGCTGGCGCTTCTTTTGGCCATTCCATGGGGTGCAAAGTCCTCGCCCGGCCGCGGGTGCCTTGGGAGTGTCAGGACAGTGGGAGGAAACTCCGGTCTCTCTCCAAACCTGCGTCACTTATTCCTGAAAAAAATGCGTTCCCTTTGGAATTAGGAGCGGCGAGCGCTCCCCCGGCTTCCCAGGCCCTTGGGTACCTGCGCGGACCTGGAGATAAAACCGCCTTTGAGTCGAAATCCCCACGTTCCTTGGGTTCCCCGGGGAATAAATGCCGCGCGGCTCCGGCGACGGTGTCCGACCGCCCCGGCAGCTGCAGCAGGCGCCTTTGCACCCGAGAGTTTTCTTGTTCTTCAGACTCCCGTTGGTTTTTCCACCTTTCTGCAGGGATTTCGTTTAGCCCGCCCGGCGGCAGCAGGCGGACGCCATCGGCACAGCGGGGCTCGGCGCGTCCTGCTGCCCCACGGAGCCCCAGGGATGTGCAGGGGAAGGGTTGACGCTGCCGCGGTGCGTTGCCGTTTTTGCGCTTGTTGCGTTGAAATAGAACGGATTTTTTTTTTTCCCTCTTTTTTTTTATTATTTTTTTTAAATCTGGGGCTGATGTGCAATTGAGATCATGTTATTTCATCGCCTGGTTGCCTCTTTTTTTTGTTTGTTTGGGTTTTTTTTTGTTTTTAACAATAGCTGGACTCTTCGAGGGGAAAACTCTCGTGCTCTGCCTGGCGCCTGCGGCGCCGCTGCCCTCCCCTTCCCCAGCCAGGTCTGTCGCTCCCCACCGCGCTCCGGGGTTCTCCTCGGAGCCTTCCCACCCCACCTTCGGGAGGGAAGACCCTCCGTAAGCGCCACGTGATAGTTCAGACGCCGCTTGGCGGGCGCGAAGAGATAAAAAGCCCTTTCCGAGGCCCTTTCGCCTCGTGGCGCACCTGAAGCGCGTCCCCCTCGCTCGGCCGCGGCATTCCTGACGTGTTTGTTCCATCCCTGACGTCCGAGCTGAAGAATGCGTTTCAACTCGGCGCTGGGAGAGCTGCAGGTGCGCTCTTAGCACATGGCTGCGACTTTTCTTCTCTTCCTCCCCCTCTGATCCCCTTTGGGGCCGGCGTAAACCTCTGGCGGTGAAAGCGACGGCGCCTTGAGACAGAGACACCTCCAACCGCCGCCTGCCGCGGCGCCGGCCCAACAGCCATGTACAGAACAACGCGGCGGCTGGGGTTTTTTAATTTTTTTAATGGTTTTTTCTTTTTTTTTTTTGCCTTCCCAACCCCTTTTCCAAGGCGTACGTGGGGAAGGACGAGGCGCGAGCTCGCGGTTGCCTGTTTCCCTTGGCTTGGGTTAAAAAAAAACAAAACAAAACCAAACCACAGTGTGAAGGTGAAGTTAGTCCAGGAAAGCAGCCGGTCTCTGATGCTGCGTGGCTCGGGCTTCGTTAGTGTGAGCGAGTAAATCAGGTACACGAGGACAGACGATGAGAACGGGCACAAGCGTGTTCAAAAACTCATGGTCTTTATGCTTCCCGGCTCCTTTTAGTATAAATCAAGATCTTCGGAGACCTGCAGCTCGCTCCGTTCTGGCGCGAGACTTCTCCCGGCCACTTGGCGTAGGTTTTTAGCAGGTGGAGTGAGCCAGAAGATGGAGCTTTGCCCTGACTTCAGGCGACTTGGTGGTCTAATTCTGTAATCTAGTTGCCGAAGGGACAGCGGGGAACGTGCGGATCATCCCCGGGGCGGGGGTGGGCTGGCCTGTGGTGGCCGTGGGTGACCCAGCTGCGTTGGCCGTCGCCGCCGTCTGGCTTGGAGATGGCCAACGGGCCACCTCTGAAGCCCCAACTCGAGCTGCTGGGGCTGGGGGTGGGTTTTGCTGCCCGCGTTCCCTGGGGATAAAGGGCTCTTTGATGGTTTCTGAAAGGCGCCGAGCCCCCCGTCTCCGCCGGCGTGGTGTGGTTGCCTGTCAGCCGGGCGGCGTACAAGTCCGTTCTCCGCGGCAGCGGCACGGAGGGTCCTTCTACCACCAACACCCTCTTTGTGTAAGGACTGCACCAGGGACTTTGGATATTCCTGCCGCCTGGATCTAATCTAAGCGGAGTCCTCGTCTTTTGGAGAAAGCCGTGGCCGTCTCCGCCGGCTCACCCTCTGGCGCCTTTCCCTCTGCCACCGGCTCCGGCCGCGGCTGGAAGCGCAGGGTGGTGCTGGAGACACCGGAGCTGCCCTCACCTGGGTGGAACGGGGCGGCTCGACATCGCCCCTGCCTTTTCTCCGGCTTTCGGAGGCACGGAAAACCAGCGTCGCTCTTCGTTCCTGCACCCCGCTCTGTACCCGAGGCGAAAGATCTCCCTGTGAAAGGCAATTTTGCCGCTGGAAACGGGAAGGGGGGTAAAGCGGCACGCGCAATATTCCTGTCTAAACCCTGGGCTTCCCTGTGGCTTGCCATCTCCTGCCGAACGCTCGCCGGTGTCCGGCGGCGGCGGCGGCACCTTCAGAAGGATTTAACAGCCCTCGGAGCCTGCGAGGGGAAAGAAACAGGAGGAATAAATACACTGAGATGAATTTCAAAAAGGCGGTGGGCGACAGCTGTGCGTCCTGGGATTGGAGTGTTTCTGAGAATAAAACCATCGGTTGCTGTCATTCACCCTCCGGGTATGAAATTGGAAGCCCCGTTACCCTTGAGTGTTTCATAACCTTTACCTTTTGGAGGTCAAGGCCGTGTCATCATTAATCTCCCATCGCCTGAAAGCCCCGGGGCTCTGCTTTTCATCCCGCCATCCGTCATGCTGCGGCGAGAGACGGGAGAGCGACCAGAAGGGCCCGGGTTTATACGCGCATGTGGGCAACGCGCCCTTCCCTTCTCCCGGGATGAAAACACCCGGGAGGACGACGCAGGGAGGGGGGCTCCTGGCTCTGTCCCTGCCTTTGGCATGAGGATGCTCGGTGGGGGTGGTGGTGGGGGGGGGCTTCATCCACAAATCCGGAGACGTTTCCTCCTGGCAAGCAGGTGGAGGGAGGTCATCCTCCCCCTCCGCTCTGCCCTGGGGAGGCCGCAGCTGGAGCACTGGGTCCAGTTCTGGGCTCCCCGGGTCAAGAAGGACGGGGAACTGCTGGAGAGGGGACAGCAAAGGGCCACCGAGATGCTGAGGGGATGGAACATCTCTCTGATGAGGAAAGGCTGAGGGATTTGGGGCTCTTCAGTCTGGAAAAAAGACGGCTGAGGGGGGACCTTATCAACGCTTATAAATACTTAAAGGGTGGGTGGCAGGAGGATGGGGACAGTCTTTTTTCGGTGGCGCCCGGGGACAGGACAAGAGGTAACGGGCACAAACTTGAGCATGGGAAGTTCCACCTAAAGACGAGGAGGAACTTCTTGACGTTGAGGGTGGCAGAGCCCTGGCACAGGCTGCCCAGAGAGGTGGGGGAGTCTCCGTCTCCGGAGACATCCCAAACCCGCCTGGATGCGTTCCTGTGCCACCTGCTGTGGGTGACCCTGCTCTGGCCGGGGGGGTTGGAGGAGGTGATCTCCAGAGGTCCCTTCCCACCCAGGCCAGTCTGGGATTCTGTGACGCTTTAATCGGCGGAGAAAGCAGCACTCTGCTCGTGTGGTGTGAACCCAGGGTCTCGGGGGCAGAGATCTCGTAGCGACATGGGCTTTTAAAACACGGGGGGGGGGGGGGAGGGGGTGCAACCGAGCGAGTCCTTCCCCTGCACGTCGGGGAGCCGGAGACGGCGCAACCCTGCACGTCGGGGAGCCGAAGGGGGCTGTCGTGTTACCTTTCAGGTGGCTGCAGTGAGCCCGGCCCGGGGAGCCGACGAGGGCGTCCCTGAACACGTGCGGCGTCTCCCGCGCGTCGGTCCCCTTTCCCCCGCTCTGTGCCGGGGTCCGTGGCGGAGCCGGGCGCGGGTTCTTCACCCTTCTCCCTGCTCGGCGTGAGCCCGAGGCGGCTCCTGAGACCTCATTTCGTAGCCCACGCCGGGGAGGGAGCAAGCGCCGTTTAATCCGCACCCGGCTCCGGGTGCTGGGAGCGCAGAGGGATCTTTCGGCGGACGGTGGCACCTTGGTGGCTTTGCCCCTCGCTGCGCAGCGCAGAGGGGCTCGCGATGAGCCGTTGATTAGCAGCTCATGGGTGCTGGGGGCCAAGGGGGGGGCTCTCCTGCTCCTCGCCCGTGAGATGCTTTTAGGTGAGCCAGGACCAACTTTTGCCCGCCCTCGAAGAGCGAGGCCGGCGCTGGGGGTTTTCCCCTCTCTCGGAGTTTGAATCCCGCGGGGCAGTTAAGCAGAACATCCCACCCGAGCGCTGCTGCTGCCGCCGCTCCCGATTCCTCCGCTGCGGGAATTGCGGCTTCCCGAGCTCAGGTGGGAGAGGAGAGCGGCGGGTGCTGCCAGCCAAGGGCAGGAGCTGCGTGTCCTGCGCTCTGCGTGTCCTGCGTGTCCTGCACTCCATGTGTCATGCGTGTCCTGTGCTCTGCGTGTCCTGCGTGTCCTGCACTCTGCGTGTCCTTCGTGTCCTGCACTCTGCGTGTCCTGTGCTCTGCGTGTCCTGCGTGTCCTGCACTCTGCGTGTCCTTCGTGTCCTGCACTCTGCGTGTCCTGTGCTCTGCGTGTCCTGCGTGTCCTGCACTCTGCATGTCCTTCGTGTCCTGCACTCTGCATGTCCTGTGCTCTGCATGTCCTGCGCTCTGCGTGTCCTGCATGTCCTGCACTCCACGTCATGCGTGTCCTGCACTCTGCATGTCCTGCGTGTCCTTCATGTCCTGCACTCTTCATGTCCTTCATGTCCTGCACTCCACGTGTCATGCGTGTCCTGCGCTCTGCGTGTCCTGCATGTCCTGCACTCCACATCATGCGTGTCCTGCACTCTGCATGTCCTGCACTCCACATGTCATGCGTGTTCTGCACTCTGCATGTCCTGCATGTCCTGTGCCCTGTGTGTCCTGCGCTCTGCGTCCTGCGTGTCCTGTGCTCTGAGTGTCATGCATGTCCTGCACTCTGCATGTCCTGCATGTCCTGCACCCTGCGTGTCCTGCACTCTGCGTGTCCTGCGCCCTGTGTGTCCTGCGCTCCGCGTGTCCTGCGTGTCCTGTGCCCTGTGTGTCCCGTGCTCCGTGTGTCCTGCGTGTCCTGTGCTCCGCGTGTCCTGCGTGTCCTGCGCCCTGCGTGTCCTGCGCTTTGCGTGTCCTGCGTGTCCTGCGCTCTGCAGCGGTGAGTGCCAGAGCTCCTCGCTCCATGGAAACCAGGGATTAATGCCTTTTGGCATTAACCCTTCCTGCGCCAGCAGCAGCGCTCCTGCCTTCTCCCAGGAGAGAGGGAACGATCCAGTTTTTTAAATGGATCCTTCTCTCTTTTGGGAATAAGCGCTATGAGGACAAGCTGCTAAACCCGGAGTTAATCCATGCTGATGGGCACTTTTCCACTCCAGATCCCTTTGGGATTTCTTCCCCTGCGCACTGGGCGCTCCCCGACTCCTGGCGCTTGCTCCAAGAAAAACAAGTTTCTTTGGAGGCTGGGGTCCCTCTGGACGGTGCCCAGGGCTCGGTGAAAGGCTGCGGTGCGGAGGGGTGAGCCCCCTTCTCCCCTGCATGGGAGAGGGCAGGCGGCAGCTTGGGGACATCGGCCTTGGGGACATCGGCCTTGGGGACATCAGCGGGGCCTGATTCTGCCGAGGGGGGCAGCAAAGCCCAGCCCATCCCCGCGGTGCCTGACGTCCCCCCGGGGTTTAAGACTGGGTGCTCCAGACCAGGAGGGAGCCCGGATCTCCCTCGGAGAGGCGTCGGGTCCCGAGGCAGATTCCCGTGGGGGTGGGATGCTGTCGCTGCCGGCAGGAGCCCTGCCAGCGCCCTGCCCTGTCCGTCCCTGTCGTCCGTGACCCCCCCGACCCGCTGCTGGAATTTAGGGCTCAAAATTAAAGCTTTGGGATCGCATACAGCAAAACTAGATCGCTGCGCTTGTGTAAACGCTCCCTCGTTACCGGATCACAGGAAAGACTTCGGCTTCAGGGCTCAGAGTCCCTCATGAAAGCTTTACCCCCCCCCTCCGCGCCCTCTTCTTTCCCCCATCCCCCCTGGGTTTTTTTTTTGGTTTTTTTTTTTTTTTTTGCCAAACTACAAAATAACCCTGGTGGCGTGAGCGCGAAGGGAACAAGCCAAGGAGTACGAAGGTTAGAAAATAAATCTGACATCCTGCCCGAAAGGTCAGCTTTCCCTGCAGATGCGGGTTGCACCCATTTGCACGCCGGAGCGCGGCCCCGGGGGCGCTCCCCCGGGGGTCGATAGATGCGGAGATAGCGGCCGTTTTGATCGAGGTAATTTTCCTCGGATGGATTTCGGCACCCCATGAATCAAAACCTGTCAGCGAGAAGCTAAAGATGGAGCGAAGTTTATTGTACGCGTGTTTGCGGCTGACACCGGCGTGCTAGGGGGTCAAGTGAGCGGGATCATTAGGAGCGTGTTGATTTAGGAGGACGGTTCCGTGCTTTCCCTGCAGGGCAGGGGTTGGGGTAAGGGAGGGAGGGGTGGTGGTGGTGGGGGCTTTTTACCGAAAAAATAAATAAAACCCTCCGGCTCGGCGTCCTTCCGTTAAAGACACAGCGCTTTTCTTCTTGCGGGGGGCGTTGGGGCCGTCCGCTCTTGGCTCGTGGGCTTCCAACCCACGCGGGCAAGCGGCCGTGGTTTTTAAGAGCCCGTTTAACGTCGCTAACGCCCGGGTTGGATTTTTCTTTGTGTGGCGCGCCGCTCCAGCGAGCAACTTTTCCTTCCTTTCCCTGTCCCCGGGATGATAATCCCTCCCGGCGTCCTTTGTTCCCAACCCTCCGGTTTCCCTGCTTTTCTGCGACTTGTCCTTTTTCCTGAAAGCTGGAAGAATCCTGACCTGGGGTGGGATTCTGAGCTGCAGTAATCCCGACCTGGGGTGGGAGAGGGTTCCCGGCTGCTCCGGGAGAGCCCAGGACGGATCCGTACCCGCTGTCCCCCATCCTCCGGCATGAAACAGGGCTGGGGAGGGCAGGGACTGATTGAACTGTCACTGGTCGCTCCGGTGGGGAGCGGGGACCGGCGGAAGGGAGCCGGTGAGGTCCTAACGACGGAGCCGTTTTCAAAGCAGCCCCGTGGGGAGGATTTCTGGGGAGGAGGGTTGAGCTGCGGGCTCGGGGTGGGGGGGCTGCCAGGGTGTTCGCAGCAGTCCCTGCGGCGAGGGGCTGTAAATACGTGGCCGGGGGCGGGGGGGGGGGGGGGATCAAACGTGTTTGTGCCAAGGGCTTCCCACGGAGCCGGATTGCCACAGCACGGGTCCGTGTCAGCAGGAATAGCGCCGGGCAGGTCCCCGCCGCCTCCTTTACGTAAGGGGTTGTCACGGCCGGGTCACCCCGCTGCTCGCTCGGGGGGGTCCCCGCTGCCCCTCGCCTCAAATCTGGCCGCCCGCAGCGCGGTTTGTCACCTCGAGCTTCAACGGAACGGCGTCCGGCTCCATTTCCTCCGCTTGGCCGGCTAATGCCAGCTGAGAGAGCTGGGGGGGGTCAGCCTGGAGAAGAGAAGGCTCCGGGGAGACCTTCCAGCCCCTTCCAGGCCCTAAAGGGGCTCCAGGAAAGCTGGGGAGGGACTCTGGAGCAGGGAGGGGAGCCATGGGATGAGGGGGAAGGGTTTTACACTGGAAGAGGGGAGATTTAGATGGGATATCAGGAGGAAATTCTTGGCTGTGAGGGGGGTGAGCCCCTGGCCCAGGTTGCCCAGAGAAGCTGTGGCTGCCCCATCCCTGGAGGGGTTCAAGGCCAGGTTGGACGGGGCTTGGAGCGACCTGGGCTGGTGGGAGGTGTTCCTGCCCAGGGCAGGGGGTGGAACGGGATGATCTTTAAGGTCCCTTCCAACCCAAACCATTCTGTGATCCAGGTGGAGCACTGGGATTCCAAGTGTATTTTCTTGGAAGCGGTGCCCTCGTTCTCCTCCTGCCCTGGTGCCCTTCGCCCTGAGCCCCCGGCCGTGGCGGTGCTTCCTCGGCGCGGGGGGAAGCTCTCGGGCGAGCGAGAGCCGGGTCGTGAGCCGCGGTCCCCGGGGTGACGGGGTGAAGCGGTGGGTGATGGGGGGTGAGGGCTCTGAGACGTACTTAGCGGGAGGGGAGGGAGACGCGGTGAGAGCCTCGCGAAGCCATCGGGCAGCCTTCGCTGGAGAAATGGCCCTGGAAGAGGCACGGAACAGCCCAGGGTAGGAATAAATCCGCAGAAAATGGGTGCGTCGAGGCTTTTAGGGGCGCTGCTGGGTTTGGCTATTGCCGGCCGTCAGGACACCGGCGTGGGTGGTGGCAGGGGGGGTAAAAAGCTTCCAGGTTTTTGGAGAACCTTGAGGAGCGGGGATCGGAAGGCTCTGGGAAGCGTCAGTAGAAATTAGCCGGCTCAGGCTGGAAGCGGGGCGGCGGGGTGAGCGCTGAGCTTCCGAGAGACGCGGCGGGGTGTCCGTCCCTTGGGACGACTCTCGGGTTCCTACTGAAGAAATTGGGAGCCCAGAGGCCACGGTGAGGGTGGGTGGTGGGAGCGGGGCCGTGGCTCTATTGCCCCCGGGGGCTGGGAGGTGGACGCTGCCCATCAGTGTCTTCAGTGGTGGCTGCCGCGGGAGCGGAGCCGCCCTTGCTGTCTGCCCTGCTCCACGGAGCCCTTCTCCAGCCCTTCTCCAGCCTTTTTCCATCCCTTCTCCGGCCCTTCTCCAGCCTTTCTCCAGCTCTTCTCCATCCCATCTCCAGCCTTTCTCCATCCCTTCTCCAGCCCTTCTCCAGCCCTTCTCCAGCCCTTCTCTGGCCTTTCTCCAGCCTTTCTCCATCCCTTCTCCGGCCCTTCTCCAGTCCTTCTCCATCCCTTCTCTGGCCCTTCTCCATCCCTTCTCCATCCCTTCTCCGGCCCTTCTCCATCCCTTCTCCAGTCCTTCTCCATCCCTTCTCTGGCCCTTCTCCGTCCCTTCTCCATCCCTTCTCCGGCCCTTCTCCGGCCTTTCTCCAGCCCTTCTCCAGCCCTTCTCCGGCCCTTCTCCAGCCCTTCTCCATCCCTTCTCCAGCCTTTCTCCATCCCTTCTCCAGCCCTTCTCCAGCCCTTCTCCGGCCCTTCTCCAGCCCTTCTCCGGCCCTTCTCCATCCTTTCTCCATCCCTTCTCCATCCTTTCTCCAGCCCTTCTCCAGCCCTTCTCCATCCCTTCTCCGGCCCTTCTCCAGCTTTTCTCCAGCCCTTCTCCATCCTTTCTCCATTCCTTCTCCATTCTTTCTCCATCCCTTCTCCAGTCCTTCTCCATCCTTTCTCCATCCCTTCTCCATCCTTTCTCCAGCCCTTCTCCATCCCTTCTCCATTCTTTCTCCATCCCTTCTCCATCCCTTCTCCAGTCCTTCTCCATCCCTTCTCCGGCCCTTCTCCATCCCCCATCCCCTGCAGACGCTTTGCCGACGCTGAGGAGCAGCTGGCTCTGCTCTCGGCCTCGCGCTGCCTTGCTCCCGACTTTTCACGGGTGCTCCGGTAGCCAGCCGCGGGGGCTTGGGGGCGGGAGGAACGCGATTTCCCGTTAAAGGAGCACCCTGGGGTATTGCCAACGACAGAAACCTTCCTCCTCCTTTGTGCCAGAGCGAAGAAGACGAGAAACTGAAGAAGAGGAAGGAGCGGTTTGGCATCGTGACGAGTTCAGCCGGGGCTGGAGCTACAGAGGACACAGAGGTAAGAGCTTTTCCCGCGCGGATGGGGAGCGGCCGAGGATGCTGACGGCACCGGTGACGGTCCCAGCACACCCAGGACCTCGCTGGGGGCCGGGTCCCCCGCGCCGGCGTGGGGCTGACCCCTTGCCGCGGCTTTTCCCTTGGCTTCCCCTGGAAGTAGGCTGCCGGGGAGCCTGCCGAGCCGCGGGAGCGTGCCAGCACCTGGTGGCATCCAGCTCCTCCTCCCACAGGATGGGCGCGGATGCTTCCAGAAGAGGTGGGGGGGGGACGGGACACACGCATCTGCTCCGCTCCCCTTTCTCCCAGCCTGGAGAGAGGCCCCTCGCTTGGAGCCGACTCTCTCCGCTCCTTGTACTCCCCGATTCCTTGTGGCCTGGATGCTCCTGGACCCTCTGCATCCCCTTGGATGCTGTCGTACGTCTTCCTCACTAAATCCCCGGAGACTCGAGGATATAATGAGGGTGGAGACGCTGACCCTGTTTCCAGCTTTCTTCCTCCGGGCTTTGTTCCGTCCTCTCTGCTTTTGGCCCATCTTTTAAATTTATAAGCTCCTCGGGGCAATTTTGTGCCCTCTTTTGTGGACTTTTACGCTTTCTCCTGCTACAAATTGTTCTGAGGCACCGTGCGGGCTGGGCTCCGGCGCCGCGGCTCCTACGTTTCGTTTGGAGCCGGGGCAGGGAGGGGTGTTGTGCGCACCTAACGGGTGCCACACGTCAATGTGGAGTCGGGGACCCCTCGCTTGGGGACAAAGGGACCCCTCCGGGCTGGGGGCTCCTGCCGTGACAATGACGTGACAAAGGTTGGGGCAGGGCGAGCGTTGGGTCTCGGAAGCCGTTTACCCGGATGGCTCCTGGCCTCGCCAGAGGAGAAACGGGATTTTGTTTGGTTCCCAAGAGCGATCGCAACGATTCAGGTGGGGGTTTAGGGGGGCTTTTCTTTTTTTTTTTTCTTTTTTTTTTTTTTATTTGCGCGTGCGCGCGCGTTTTTGGTTTTGGGTTTTACTGCGGAACCCCTTCCCCCCGCCTTGGAAGCGGCGTTCCCAACCTCGGGAGAATAAAACCCCCTTGGCCCGTTGTCGTCGTCGTCGTCGTCCAGGGGGGCGGCCGGGCCGGGGATTCCATGCTTTTCCCCTTCCTTCGGTCACTTGGAGATTGTGCCTGGAACAAAAAGGTCTTTTGACTGGTCTTGTGTGCACTCAAATGCACCTTTTCCCCGGAGATTCTTGATTAGGGCTTCGGTTGCCCCCGGGCTATTTATCCTGCTCAAAATTAAGATTTATACGCCCCTCGTGTATCGGCTTAAAGGCGTATCTGAGAGACGCGATAGTATATTTAATGCGTTTTAGTGTGTCCCTCTCACCTTTTCCATGAATAGGAGAGTGTTAACCCTTTGCCCTTTTTCCATTTCCCACCTCCCCGCTGCCAGGAAAGGCTTTCCAGGCTTCTGAAGTGGGCATTGTTCCCGGCTCGGCCCCTTTGTAGCCCCTCGCCGGCAAGACGAAAGCCACCGCGGCCCCGCGCACGCGCCCGTTAGCGCAGGCACCCTCCTTTCTTTTTGTTTTTTTTGGGGGTTTTTTTGGGTTTTTTTGCCCTCCTTGATTTCGGGGGCTGCTTTTTTTTTTTTTGGGTTCAGGAAAGGGGCCGGAGCCGCCCAATTCCGACGTCGCTCCCGATACCAAACCTTTCATAAATTCTCCCGTCTCCCGGGTTGCGCGTGAGGTTTTAAAGAACTTGAGTTTGTTCGTTTCTTTTTTTGGTTTGGTTTGGGGGTTTTTTTGGGTTGTTTTTTCCGAGGGGGGGGAGTTGGTTTTGATTGTTTTCTTGTCCTTCCTCTTTGCAGGCGAAGAAGCGGAAAAGAGCAGAACGCTTCGGGATCGTCTGATGCCGGTCCCTTTCCGCGCCGGCCCCTTCGCAGTGTGCCTCTGGAGTGCGTGCATCCTCCCCCCCCCCCCGCCCCCCCCAACCTTCTCCCCCCCCCACCTCTTCCCCCCCCCCATTTTTCTCTCACCGCCCCACTGTTTCTCTAGGTTTTAGCGATGAGTAGACAGGGAACATGCCCCCCCCACACCCCCCCCCGCCCCCCGTAGTCGTACGATTGTGCTACTTATGGGTTTGGGTTTTTTGGTTTGGGTTTTGTTGGGGGTTTTTGGGTGTTTTTTTTCAAGTTTACAAAGTTTAACAATGAAGAAGAGTTGAGCGAAAGACGCTGTTCTCGCTGCGTCTCCGGCAGCGTTCCCGCCTTCCCGGCCTTTCCCAGCTCACCGCGGCAGCTCTCCCCGGAGGTACCGTCCCGAGGGAGAGTCTCCCGGTGCCCTCCCGGTGCGTGGCCGGGGGCGGGGGGGGGGAACCAAACTCCTCCCGGTAAATAGACGGGGGTAAATAGACAGGGGTAAATAGACGGGCAGCCGGAGCGAGGGTCGGAGCCCGGGGTCTGCCGTGCCGGGAGGAAGGGGGAAGCGGCGAGGAAGGAGCTGGGTTGGCGCTGCCCTCGGCGGTTGCTTTCCTAGTTCAGGGATTCCCAGGACGCTGCCGAAGCGGGGACCAGTTTGCAGCCTGCTGTTTGCCATCCAACGCCGGCCCCAGCGCTCAGACTGCCCTGGTCCCCCCCCCTTCCTCCTCCTCCTCCTCCTCCTCCTCCTCCTCCTCCTCCTCCTCCTCCTCCTCCTCCTCCTTCTCGTCCTCCTCTTCCTCCTCCCCGTGCCAACGGGCCCCGGGTTCGGCCGGCTCCTGGTCTCTTCCCAGCAGCTGGGAGGAGAACATGAGATCCGGAGAGCGCGCTGCGTTCCGCCGGTCCTGCTCCGCCTCTCCGGCATCTCGCCCCGGCCGGGATCCGACAGGTTGAACCGTCAGGGAAGGATTTTTCTCAATTATATTGTCTCGTGTTTTCGAGAAAAAAAAAAAAGAAAAAAAAAAAAAAAATGGAAGTGGCGCGTGTGAGAGCCGACACGCGGGGCGGTTTCCCCCCTGCCCGCCTTCCCCGGCGGAGGCTGATGGGAATTGGCAGAGCGGGAATCGCCGAGCAACCCCGGCTCGAGACCGCCGTCCTAAAACGAGGAGGAAAACGTAGGAAACGGAGCCTGTTCTCACCGCTCCGTTTATCCCGCCTTGCTAAGCCCTCCGCGGCTCGCGGCGGCTCGGGCGCCGGCTCCGGGTTCCTCCGAGGTCAGCGATAACGTTTCCTTCCCTAAACGCCAAACCGTCGGAACGGTTTTGCCCGGGTCTGGTCTCAGGCTGGGTTTTATCTTGTCCTCCCTTTGCCGCCCGGTAGCTGCCGGGCTGGTTTAACGCCCGGATTCGCCGAAGAAGCCTCGGTCTCCTCCGAGCTGCCCGGCGGCGCGGGAGAGCCCCGGTGGTTCCCCCGCGCCCCGTCTTTTTGGGTGCGGAAGGTCTTCGGTAGCCGCGCGGGAAACGTTCCGCTGCGTTATCCGTAGCCCTTTTGGGGAAAATTCCGGGACAAAATTGGGCCGAGTCGGGCGAAAGGCAGCGCTGCTCCGGCTTGCGGAGCGCTCCTTGCTGCTTTTGGTGTCTCCGGCGGCGCCTGAGGAGAGCCGCGGGGAGGGATTCGCCGGGGAATTGCGAGGGTGGAAGAGGTGGTGGAAGCGGAGAAGCGCAGGACGCCGGAGCCGGCCGGGCAGAGGAGCCGCCTGGTGCCCGGTTCCTCCTCTGCCCCTGGAGGATTAATTCCACCCAAGCGTTGGTCCCTCTCCTCTCCCGCCCCGTGCCGCGCTGTCCCTCCGGCCGGGCAGCCCTCGCTCCCTCCGCCCGGCTGTCTGTCCGTCCGTCCGTCCGTCTGCCCGCGCGGGGCGTCGCGGCTGAAATCCTTCCCTCCCCTCAAATCCTGACGTCCCGGGATCCGTATTTCTGACCATAACCTCGTACCGGAGCGATGTGTTGCCTCCCCCCCGCGCCCGGTTCCGTTAAAACGCCGGAGAGCAGCGGACGCGGGTACAAACCCCGGAGGCTCCCGCCAGATTCGTAAGAAGCAATAGAAAGAAATATATTTTTTAACGTGGAAATCTTGGAACCGCTTCCTCCGTCCCGTGAAGGTTTTGCAGCCCGACTGCGTCCCCCCGGCCCTGGGTGACTCCGAGCGATACCTTGGCCGTTGATTTCCCTTCCCAACGGGCAGCTAAAAGCCGCGGGGTCCGGGTCGCGCTGCGCGTCCGGAAGCTCCCTCGCTCCTTCCCCATTTCCTGTAACAGCGTTCTTCGGATTTTTTTTTTTTTTTTAATTTGATTTTTTGGGGTTTTTTTTTTTTTGTACGTCGAATTTTCTAAGACGCGTATTTTCTATTCGGCTCATGGTCATTCACTTGCAAGAGTTTTGTCGGGTGCCGGGACGGGGGCAAATGTTGCGTTTCGGTCTCGGGTTTCGTAATAAAACCGCTTCTCCGGAGCGATGCCGGACTCTCTGTTTGACGCGCGGGCCGGAGCGCCCCATCCGGCAGGGACCCGCGGCCGACGGCGACGTGGCCACCGCCGCTCCTGGGACACCCTGCCCGGCCCGGCCGGCGCTTCGGGACCGTCCGAACCTTCATTCCGTGGGGCTTTGCCGAAGTCCTGCCTCTCCGGCGTGACCTCGCTGCCCCTTGGGACGCGACGTTCCGTCTCGCGCTGTCCTCGGGGAACTGCCCCGGGCTCCGGGACCCCGGCCGTCACCCGCCTTGGGATGGTGACAGGGTGGTCACCCCTTCTCCCGGCCCGCCCGTTCGGCGCTGTGGGACCTGAGGGGACGCACGGACCCCTCTTCTCGGCTTCGCCACGGCTCTTGGCTTCGGGTCCCGGGATGAGCCGGGGAGTGGGATGCGGCCGGTCCCGGGGGGCTGCAGGTCGGCGGCGGCAGCTCCACCTGGGCTGCGCTGTCTCCTGTCACTTCCAGTGGCCTTGGTGGCACCCGGGACCTCGCTCCGACGGTGCCGTGCCGCAGCTCTGAGGACTCAACGATTTCGCCACCGGAGCGGTGGGGGGGTCCCGGCCCCGTTTCTGCCCGTCCCGGACGCGGTGTCCCCCGCTCACACTGCTGTCCCCAGCCCGTGACGGTGGTCCCCAGCCCGCGCCGGTGTCCCCAGCCCACACCGGTGTCCCCAGCCCTACGGTTTCCCCAGCCCCACAGTGTCCCCAGCCCGCACCAGTGTCCCCACCCCATGCTGGTGTCCCCAGCCCCTGCCGGTGTCCCCAGCCTGTGCCAGTGTCCCCAGCCCACACCAGTGTCCCCAGCCTGTGCCGGTGTCCCCAGCCCTTGCAGGTGTCCCCAGCCCACACTGGTGTCCCCAGCCCCTGATGGTTTCCCCAACCCACACCGGTGTCCCTGGCCCATGCCAGTGTCCCCAGCCCACACCAGTGTCCCCAGCTCATGATGGTGTCCCAGCCCTACAGTGTCCCCATCCTGCAGCAGTGTCCCCATCCCACACATGTCCCCAGCCTGTGTTGGTGTCCCCAGCCCTACAGTGTCCCCAGCCCACACCAGTGTCCCCAGCCCACACCAGTGTCCCCAGCCTGCACCGGTGTCCCCAGCCCTACAGTGTCCCCCAGCCCACACCAGTGTCCCCAGCCCACAGTGGTGTCCCCAGCCTGCACCAGTGTCCCCAGCCCCTGATGGTGTCCCCAGCCTGTGCTGATGTCCCCAGCCCTTGCAGGTGTCCCCAGCCCACACCGGTGTCCCTGGCCCACGCCAGTGTCCCCAGCCCACACCAGTGTCCCCAGCCCACAGTGGTGTCCCCATCCCACAGCAGTGTCCCCAGCCCATGCCGGTGTCCCCAGCCCTGATGGTGTCCCCAGCCTACGCCAGTGTCCCCAGCCTGTGCTGGTGTCCCCATCCCACACCAGTGTCCCCAGCCCGTGCCAGTGTCCCCATCCCGCACCAGTGTCCCCAGCCCCTGATGGTGTCCCCAGCCTACGCCAGTGTCCCCAGCCTGTGCTGGTGTCCCCAGCCCTTGCAGGTGTCCCCCAGCCCACACCGGTGTCCCCAGCCCTACATTGTCCCCAGCCCTACAGTGTCCCCAGCCCACGCCAGTGTCCGCAGCCCACACCAGTGTCCCCAGCCCCTGATGGTGTCCCCAGCCCCTGATGGTGTCCCCAAGCCCGTGCCGGCAGCGCTGCCCTCACTCCCCAGGACGGTGCCGGGGGCTGTCGTGCAGATGACGTCGCATCTTTGTCCCCCCGTCCTGGGCGCGGGGGGGGGGGAGAATCCTTCCCCAATGGCCGTGCGTTTAAACCCCCCACCACCACCATCCCGCCCCCCCCCGCCCCCCCCAACCCCGTTTAGTTTTCCCCTGGGAGCCGGGTGCTGCTCGGTGACTAATTCGGGCTGAATAGGGGGTGAAAGGAAGCGGGGGGGCGCACAATGAGCGGGGCGAAGTGTGGGAAAGGGAAGGGAAGAAAAGGGGGGGGGTGGGGGGGGGGGGGGGGGGGGGGGCCGGGGCTCCGCAGCGCGAGAGCGGTGCCCAAATTCGCCGTGAAGTCACTCGTCGCAGCAGCCGCTCGGGCTGGAAATGGCAGTGGGACGAGGGGTCGGGGCCCGGGGGGACGGGGACGGGGTGCGTGTGGGGGGGGGGACACGCGGGATGAGAGGGAGAAAACGGGAAAGGGGGGGGGGTGGGGGTGTTTTTTTTTGCACGACGGAGCGAGGCGCCCGGTGGAGGGGACGCAGGGGGACGGGGACGCCAGTGCCAATGTGTCCCTTCTTCCCGCTGCGCCGGCCTCGGCTCCCTCCGGCCTCGGCTCCCTCCGGCCTCTTGCCCAGGATCCTCCTTGGTTTGGTTGGAAACGGCTTTTTCTTCAAATTCGCAAAAATCGGGAGATTTTTGGAGCCGGGGGTGGGGGGGGGTTGCCACTGCTGTCCCCCCCCTCCACCTGCGCTGGTGCCAGAGCCGTGAACCCATGGCCTTCCCGGGTCGGTGCTGGCTCCAGGCGGGATGCGGGATGCGGGTATGCGGGATGTGGGGCTCCGTGGGGGCTGGAGGGAGGGGGTCCCATCCCGGGAGGTGGCCGGTGGGCCGCTGCTGTGACGACTTTCTCCTCTCTCTCCAGACTCTCCGCTCTCCCGCGGCTTCTCCCCGAGGTGTTGACCTTCCTCGGCCGGTCGCTCCCACCCCCCAGGGCCTTTGTCCAGCCGGGATGCAGGAGCCGTGGCCGGTTGCTGCCTCCATCCCCAGGAATCCTCCTTCCATCCTTGGGAATCCTCCTTCCAGCCCCGGGAATTGTCCTTTCCATCCCCAGGAATCCTCCTTCCCATCCCTAGGAATCCTCCTTCCGTCCCCGGGAATCCTCTTTACTTCCCTGGGAATCCTCCTTCCATCCCCAGGAATCATCCTTCCATCCTTGGGAATCCTCTTTCCATCCCTAGGAATTCTCATTCCATTCCTGGGAATCCTCCTTCCATCCCCAGGAATCATCCTTCCAGCCCTGGGAATCCCTCCTTCCATCTCCGGGAATTGTCCCTTCCAGCCATGAATCCTCCTTCCATCCCTGGGAATCCTCCTTCCAGCCCTGAGAATTGTCCTGCCAGCCCCGGGAATTATCCTTGCAGCCCCAGGAATCGTCCTTCCATCCCTGGGAATCCTCCTTCCAGCCCAGGAATCATTCTTTCATCCCCGTGAAGCCTCTTTCCAGCCCTGGAATTGACTTCCAGCCCTGGGAATTGTCCTTCCAGCCCTGGGAATTGTCCTTCCAGCCCTGGAATCCTCCTTCCTGGATGGAATTGACTTCCATTTCCAGGTATCATCCTTCCATCCCCAGGAATTGTCCTTCCAGCCCTGGGAATTATCCTTCCTCCCCGTGAATCCTCCTTCCATCCCTGGGATCCTCCTTCCTGGATGGAATTGACTTCCATCCCCAGGAATCATCCTTCCATCTCCAGGAATTATCCTTCCATCCCCGTGAATCCTCCTTCCAGCCCTGGGAATCCTCCTTCCTGGATGGAATTGGACTTCCATCCCCAGGTATCATCCTTCCATCTCCAGGAATTATCCTTCCAGCCCTGGGAATTATCCTTCCATCCCCGTGAATCCTCCTTCCATGCCTGGGGAATCCTCCTTCCTGGATGGAATTGACTTCCATCCCCAGGAATCCTCCTTCCAGCCCTGGGAATCCTCCTTCCAGCCCTGGCACCGCTGGGGACGTGGGTGGCTCCGTAAAGGACGTGGGACGGGGAATTGGGACTCCCCAAATCCTACTTGCGAGCGACCTGCGTCCCGCCGCCCGGGATGGGTTGGGAATCCTGGCGACGGAGCTGGAGTCCCGTCCCTGCCGGTGGCACCGCCGGGCGGAATGGAGGTGGGGGGGGGGTGTGGTGTGCTGAGCCCCCCCCCTGTCCCCAGGGAGCCTTGTCCCCGCAGCTGCTGCTCGCGTGCCGGGGGGGCTGGATCGTGCCCAGCTCTCCCGGGTGGTGGCCCCGGTGCCGGCATCATCATCGTCATCATCATGTGTGTCCCGTCCCGTCCCGTTCCATTCCCCCCCCCCGGGGGGGCCCGTGGAGCTGCGCCAAAGCTCCCCGTGGGGGCTTTAATTACCACGAAGGTCGCATGCGGCCCGGCTCGTTAGAAGGTTCCGGGAGCCGGGGGGGGGCGGAGGGGGGGTGATGGCATGGCGCAGCTGTGGGTGGTCGTCCGGATGTCCCTGTCCTAATTTGTCGTGTGTGTGTGTCCGTGTCCCCCCCCCCCCCCGCCGCCACTCCACCGCTACCCCCCTCCCCAGCCCCCGGGGGGGTCTCTGAATTAGGTCACCCGATGGATGGCCGGGGGGGGGCAGCGATGTGGGGTGCAGCCCCCCGCGGCCTCGGGAAGGGGGCGGAGGGCTGGGGGGGGGGACGACGACGACATGACCAGAACAAAAGCGAGCGCTCGTTAAACTCTTGACATCGTCCTCCCCAGCAAACACAAACCCCCCCACACCGCCCCCCCCCCCACCCCCCCCCCCAAGCCCTGGCCACCACCCGGGGGGGTGGGGGCTGCGGAGAGCCCCGGTTGGAGGGCGGCGGGGGGGGCAGGAGAGCGGAGAAACGGCCGCCGTCCATCGCCAACGGAGCGAGATCCCGCGCCGGAGCCGAGTCCTCGTGGCCGGCCCTGGCTTGTGCCAGCAGGTCCCCTGCCCACCCCCCCCACACACACACACACCCCCCACCCCCCCCCCCCCCACCCCCCCGTGGGCAGTCACCCTCCGCTGCCCACCCTGTCCCCTCCCGCCGCCGGCCGCCATCCGCTGCCACATTCCCGCATACCTGCCGCCCCTAATGAGCCTCCATAAAGGCCGCCCCGCGCTCGGCTCCTCCGGCTCTTGGGGCCACTTGTAAATCCCAGCTTTACAACGGGGAGCTGCGCCGGGAGGAAGCGGGGGGACGGCGGGGGGGGGGGTCCCTCGGTGGGGGGGGGGACACACACGACACGGCTCTTGCCATCGCCCAGAGCCAGTGGGTCCATGGGGGGTGTCCCCGACTCTGTCCAGGATGTCTCCATCCCTGTCCTGTGTCCTCCATCCCTGTCCCATGTCCTCCATCCCTGTTCCCGTCCCCCATACCTGTCCTGGGTGTCTCCATCCCTGTCCCATGTGCTCCATCCTTGTCCTGGGTGTCTCCATCCCTGTTCCCTGTCCTCCATCCCTGTCCTGTGTCCTCCATCCCTGTCCTGGGTGTCTCCATCCTTGTCCCATGTGCTCCATCCTTGTCCCATGTCCCCATCCCTGTTCCCTGTCCTCCATCCCTGTCCCATGTCCTCCATCCCTGTCCTGGGTGTCTCCATCCTTCTTCCATGTCCTCCATCCCTGTCCCATGTCCTCCATCCCTGTTCTGGGCATCTCCTTCCCTGTCGCATGTGCTCCATCCTTGTCCCAGGTTTCTCCATCCCTGTTCCATGTCCTCCATCCCTGTCCCGGGTGTCTCCATCCCTGTTCCCTTTCCTCCATCCCTGTTCCCCATCCTCCATCCCTGTTTCCCTGTCCTCCATCCCTGTCCCATGTCTTCCATCCCTGTCCTGGGTGTCTCCATCCCTGTCCCATGTGCTCCATCCATGTCCTGCATGTCTCCATCCCTGTTCCGTGTCCTCCATCCCTGTTCCATATCCTCCATCCCTGTCCTGGCTGTCCCCATCCCTGTCCCATGTCCCCCATCCCTGTTCCCTGTCCTCCATCCCTGTCCCGTGTCCTCCGTCCCCTCCTTGGGGTTTGCTCAGCCTCGCCACAACTCTTGGGGGGTGGGAAATGGGAGCTCAGATGGGGAACCCCCCATCACCGGTGGGCACAGCCCCCCCCCCCCCCCCCGCATCTGCTGGGACGGGGACATCCCTCTCCAGGGGGCCTGGGGCCATTCTGGGGGGGCTGCGTGTTCTCCCAGGGGGGGTTCTCCAAGTCTTGGTTGGCACCGAGCGCGGGGACGAGCGTATCCGGAGGGGCCTGGGGTGGTCTGGTCCCATCTGAGCGATAAACCCGGGAATGTCCTGGGCCGCGCGCGGCTCCGGGCCGGGCTGGGGGCACGGGGGCGGATTTCATCCCCTCTCATCCGCTCGTCCGTGGTGCGCTGCCAGCGCCGGGAGCGTGGGAAAAATGAAAACATCGGGAACCATTTCCCGAGCCCTCGGAGCCGCGGCCAACGGATCCGGCCGGGAGCTCCCGAGGGAGGGGGATGGCGAGGTCGCGGCGCGCGGGGGGGGGGGGAGGGGGGGGGGGGCAGTTTGCTGCGGTGCAGGGAGTGGAGGGGAGTGCGGCGCCGGGCGCAGGGATGGAGGGGCCGGAGGGCCAGAGGGTCCGAGGGCCCGGGACCGCGACGTGGGGCGAAGACCCCGAGGAGCAGCGGGGGCTGTCGCACCCCCCGAGCCCCCCCCCGGCCTCCTCCAGCCCCGCTCCCCGACCCGGGGGGTGCTGCGTGGCCTATCCCAGGATCTGGTGCCGATCCCGGGATCCGGTGATGACCTGGCATCTGATGCTGACCCCAGGATCCAGTGCCAATCCTGGGATCCGGTGCTGACCCCGGGATCCAAGGCCAATCCTGGGATCCGGTGCTGACCCCAGAATCTGGCACCGATGGCTGGGATCTGATGCCGACCCTGGGATCCGGTGCTGACTCTGGGATCTGATGCCAACCCAACCCTGGGATCCGGTGCCGAACCCGGGATCTAGTGCCGATGCTAGGATCTGATGCCGACCCTGGGATCCAGTGCAGACACTGGGATCCAACACCGACCCTGGGATCCACGCCGACCCTGGGATCTGGTGCTGACCCCAGGATCTAGTGCCGACCCTGGGATCCGATGCCAACCCTGGGATCCAGTGCCGACCCCGGCATCTGATGCCGATGCTGGGATCCGGTGCAGACACCGGGATTGGGTGCCAACCTCGGGATCCGATGCCGACCCCTGGGATCCGACGCCAAGCCCAGGCTCCCGCGCAGACGCCGGGATCCGGTGCCAGGGCGGGGCGGGTTCCGGGCGATGGGCCGGGAGCGGAGGCGGAACGCCTTGGTCAGCAGTTTTCCCTTTTTTTTTTTCTTTTTTTCGGCGCGGGGGGGTGTCTTTTATTTTTTGGCCAGATAATTTTTTTTATTGTACAAAAAGTCTAAAAAAACCCCCCAAAAAACAAAAAAAAACCAAAAACACCCTCACCCCCCCCCGCTCCCCGCTCACCCCTTCCCTTCCTGGGGCTCGTCCGCTCCGTTGTCACCGAGGGGCCGCCATTTGTGTGTCCCCCCCCCAGTCCCGTCCCACCCCCCCCGTCCCCGCCATGGCTGCGGCGATGGCGTCGCCCAAAGGAGCTTCGTGACGAGCCCGCGGTGTAACGAGGTGGCCCCCGGGGCCGGTGGCGGCTCGGGGAGCGGGTCCAGGGCTGGGCCGGGCACCGTGGCCCCGGGAACGGCGTCTTCTCCTCCGGACCCACCGACCCCCGTCCCCCCGGGGGTCCCCTCCGTCCCCTGGGGGCTGCCGCCGCCTCGCCGGACCCGGCGGGACGGCGGGGCTGGATTCGTGCCGCGACGCCGCGGCGGCACCATGACGGGGCCGGCAGCACCTGGGCGTCTCCATCGGCGGCGAGGAAAAGCCATCCCGGCGCAGATGGAGCCGTCCTGGCGCCCACGGCCACCGCCACCACCACGGCCACCGCCACGGCCACCGCCACCCCCTCCCCGGCGCTCCTTCCACCTCCCGGAGTGCAAATGGCTCCCCAGCCCCGGCGGCCGCTCCCTCGCCCTCTCGATGCCCAAGTTTTTCGGGGAACGTTCGGCAGCCCCGAGGCCGCTCCCTCCGGCGGCGCCGCGTGGCTCCCTCAGGGTGACCACGGTGCCGGGGGGTGAGCTGGCAGCGGGACCCCCGCGACTGGGGGGACGGCGCCGGGGCGGGGAGACGTGGCACCGGCTGCGCTGGCTGGGGGTCCCAGTGGCCACCATGGGACTGGTGTCACCAGCTGCGGTGCCACTGTGGGACCGGTGTCACCAGATGCAGTGTCACCATGGGACCAGTGTTACCAGCCATGGTGCCACCGTGGGACCAGTGTCACCAGATGCGGTGTCACCATGGGACCGGTGTCACCAGCCACGGTGCCACCATGGGATAGGTGTCACTAGCCACAGTGCCATCGTGGGACCAGTGTCACCAGCCACGGTGCCACCATGGGACCAGTGTCACCAGATGCGGTGTCACCATGGGACCAGTGTCACCAGCCACAGTGTCACCGTGGGACCAGTGTCACCAGATGCAGTGTCACCGTGGGACCGGTGTCACCAGCCACAGTGCCTCTGTGGGACCAGTGTCACCAGCCATGGTGCCACCATGGGACCAGTGTCACCAGATGCGGTGTCACCATGAGACCAGTGTCACCAGCCACAGTGTCACCATGGAACTGGTGTCACCAGCCACGGTGCCACCGTGGGACCAGTGTCACCAGATGCGGTGTCACCATGGGATTGGTGTCACCAGCCACGGTGCCACCATGGGATTGGTGTCACTACCCACAGTGCCATCGTGGGACCAGTGTCACCAGCCACAGTGTCACCATGGGACCGGTGTCACCAGCCGTGGTGCCACCGTGGGACCAGTGTCACCAGCGTGCCCTGGGGCTGTGCGGGAGCCCCCCCCCCCCGCTGCAGGATGGAGCCGAAAGCTCCGAATACTTTTGACTATTTCTTTTTTTTTTTTTCCTTAAAATATATTTTTTTAATTATTTTTTTTTCCTTTTAATTTTTTTTTTTTTTTTTTTTTTTTGTCATGTTCCAGCGCTGTGTTGGGTCACGCGATTAAACCCCCCCGCCCCCCCCCCTCCACCCCCCCCCATCCCCCCTCGACCCATTTTGGTCGTGCGATTGGACCCCCCACCCCCCGTCCCCGTCCCCTGACTTTTCCCAGGGCCCGTCCTGAGCCCCCCCCCCCCCCCCCCCCCCCGGCAGATGCGTCCCTGCCCCCCCTCCCTCCTCCCCTTGCCCCCCCCCCCCCGAAAGACAGAACGAGGAAGAAAACAAGGAACAAACGAACAGAAAAATAACCTAAGACGTTTACGCACAGGACCAATACACCGGGTAAATAATAATAATAATAATAATATTAATAATAATAACAATAATAATAATAATAACAATAATATAATAATAATAATAATATACTGACGGGGCTGCTCCCCCCGCCCACCCTTGGCCAGTCAGCCCAGGGCACTGGTCCCAGTGCGGGGGTGTGGGACCAGTGCCCCCCCCTCAGCCCTGGCCCTGGGACCAAGTGCCCGGGGGGGGGAGGGAGGGGGGGGGCCCGTCTTTTCTTCTTCAATGCCATCCTGCCTGTGGGGGCTTTTGGGGTGCTGGGCTGCGGGGTTGGGATGTTCCGTGACCCCCCCCCAGTGTGTGGGGGGGGGGGCTGGACACACACACCCCCCCCCACCCCCGGCTGTGGGCTCCGGGCTGGACCCCGCTGCGGGGGGGGGACAATGGTGCCCGTGGGGAGATGATGATGCCCATGGCGGGGGGGGTCCCACCTGCCTCGGCCACCCCCTTTGTTTGAGGCTCTTAAAACCCGGGGAGGCGGGGGGGGGTTGAAAGCGCCCGTCCCGGGCACCTCCCGTCCTTCCTGGCCCCAAATCACTGCCGCTGCCCCCGCAGCCCCCACGTCCCCCACCCGGCGAAGGGCCCGGGCCCCGAGTGCGAAGCCGGTGGACACATCCCAGGTCGGGGGGCGAGCGAGACACCCCCCCACACACCCCCCTCCTCCCCACCGGACGGGGCTTTGGCAATGGTTGGGGTGAGGGGGGGGCAGCCAAATCCCGGCTGGATCCCAACCAGACCGTGTTCCCTGGCTCCAGAGCGGGAGCTGGTGGCCGGTGGCGGGGGGGGGCTCCGTGCCCTTTCCAGTCCCTTCTGGCCCTTTCCCGGTGCGTGGCTCCTCTCCCGGCGCTGGCCGTGCCTTGGCGACACCGGCCCCGGTGCTGGCGATGGCGGGACGGTGCTTCTCCGCGCTGGCGTGTCCCCGGCATGGTTTCGGTGGCGGGGGAGAACGGCGATGGCCGGGGCCGGACGAGGCCTCGCGATCCACGAGCGCCGGGTGGAAGCGAAACGGGGGCCGGCGACGTATTCCCATCAGCAGCTTCGCCGGGAAGCGGAGCCTTCGGCATCGCACGGGCACCACCGGGATGGGGGCACCGCGGGGGGACGCAGGCCTTGGTGTTCCCCCCCCCCGGCTCCGCGGCGAGACCCGGTGCTGCCGGAGGATGCGTCCCCAGGGAAGGCACTGAACGGCGGGGACAGGGGGGGGTCTCGGCCGCAAAGCCACCAACATGGGGCCGTTTGCCACCGTGTGACGTTTTGGGGCCGAGCGGAGCCCCCTGCCTGGCCCCGAGGGGTGAGGGGGCTGGGGGCCGCTCCCCGGGACGTCCCGCCGGCCCCCGGGGACCCGGGGACCCCGTCTGGAGCTGGAGCGCGGGGTCCAGCCGCTGCTGGGGTGACAGGGCTGCCATCGCCGGAGCCACCGGGCTGGTGGCATCGGTGGCGAGACCCCTGCGGTGCCGGGAGCCCGGTGCAAGGGGTCCTAAGTGCTTCGGCACCGCTGGGGTTTGGTAGCCCTGGGACTCGGTAGCCCCGGGACTCAGTAGCCCCAGGACTCAGTAGCCCCAGGGTTCGGTACTACTGGGATCTGGTACCCTCAGGACTCGGTACCCCCAGGACTCAGTAGCCCCGGACTTGTTAACACCAGGGTTTGGCACCCCTGGGACTTGGTACCCCCAGGGCTTGGTAGCCCCATGACTCAGTACCCCCAGGACTTGGTAGCCCCAGGGTTTGGTACCACTGGGGTCCAGTACCCCGCAAGACTTGGTAGCCCTGGGACTTGGTACCCCTGGGACTTGGTAGCCCCAGGGTTTGGTACCACTGGGGTCTTGTACCACTGGGGTCTGGTACCCCAGGGACCTGGTAGCCCTGGGACTCAGTAGCCCCGGGACTCAGTAGCCCCAGGGTTCAGTACCGCTGGGCCTCGGTAGCCCCGGGACTTGGTAGCCCCAGGGTTTGGTACCGCCAGGGGCCGGTACCACCCGGACTCAGTAGCCCCGGGCCAACCGCCGCATCCTCGCCCCGGGGCTGCCCCGTCCTTGTAAGCGCTTTGGGCTCCGCGGAGCCGGGGACAAGTGCTAAAGGTCCCGGCTGTCCCCGGCCCCCCCCTCCCCGCCCCGGCGCCCCCCCCCGCCGGCTCCTCGGCCGCCCGGCGCCGTCCCTAAGTGCTGCGGTGGGGGGGGGAAACGGGACGGGACGGGCCGCCCCGGCCGCCGCCACCGGCTCCATCCCGGCGGGGAGGGACGGGGCCGCGGCTCCCGGCGCCTCGGGATAAGTGCTGGGGCCGGGGCGGGGGGGGGGGGGGTCCCGGGCCGCCCCCTCGGGCCGGGGAAGGCGGGGGGGTGGGGGTGGGGGGGGGTCGGCGGCCGCTCGGCGCCAGGGTCGGCTCCGGTCGGGCCCCGGTTGCATCAGCGCGGGGTGGGGGGGAAGGGCCGGGGAGCCCGTTCTCACGCGAAAATAACCCAAACGCCGGCTGGGGGGGGGGGTGGGGGGGGGGAGGGAGGCGGGGGGGGAGCGGATCTGCCGCGTCAGCGGAATTTCTCCCCGTCCGGAGCCTCCGTCCAATTCTGGCGGTGCCGCCTCCGGATAACCCCGGGGCCACCGGCCACCGCCGCCGCAGGAGCCCCCCCCCCGAGCCGTCCCTGGAGAGCGCCGGGCACCGGGGCGAGCATCGCCGTCCTGCTGGTAACACCGGGGTGAGCATCACCATCCTGCTGGTAACACCGGGGCGAGCATCACCATCCCGCCGGTAACACCGGGGCGAGCATCGCCGTCCCATCGGTAACACCGGGTGACATCACTGTCCTGCTGTAACACCGGGGAGCATCACCATCCTGCTGGTAACACCGGGACGAGCATCGCCATCCCACCGGTAACAGCGGGTGAGCATCGCCGTCCCACTGTAACACCGGGGCGAGCATCACTGTCCTGCTGGTAACACCGGGGCGAGCATCACCATCCCACCGGTAACACTGGGGCGAGCATCACTGTCCTGCTGGTAACACTGGGGCGAGCATCACCATCCCACTGGTAACACCGGGGTGAGCATCACCATCCCACCGGTAACACCGGGCGAGCATCACCATCCCACCGGTAACACCGGGGTGAGCATCACCATCCCACTGGTAACACCGGGGCAAGCATCACTGTCCCACCGGCATCCCCGGGACGAGTATCACCATCCTGCTGGTAACCTGGGGGTGAGCATCAGCATCCCCAGGGTGAGCATCCCCGGGATGAGCATCGCCGTCCCACCAGCAACACCAGGACAAGCAGCGCCATCCCCGCCGGCGGTGCCAGTGCCGGATCCAAAGCGTGGGCAGCAGCTCCGTTCCCCTCAGGCCATCCATGCCCGGGGATGCCCCGGGACACCGGCGGTACCAGGGTTGGGGGGGGGCTCTGGGCTGAAGCAGCCCCCCCCAGGGCCGTCCCCGCCATCGGGTCATGGGTGCCGGGATGGTGCTGGCGGCGTGAAGGAAGGGACCGGGGCGAGCGGGGGCTTCCCGCAGCAAAGCGCCGGCCGGGAGGGTGGTTAATAAATAAATAAATTAAAGAAGGGAGACGGTTTCCTCCCGGGCCGGAGCTGCCACCGGCGCTCGCCTGGCCCCGGTGCGCCCGTCCCGGGGGTCCCGCTGCCGCATCCCGCCGTCCTCGCTGCAGGAGCGGGGCTGGCACCGCGGGGCTGCTGGGGGACGGGGGGCCACCCACCCCTTGGATGTCACCTCGGCCGTGGGTCGGGCAGGGACGTCCCCGTCCCCGCTCCAGGAGCGCGGGGAGACGCGAGGTCCCTCGGCCGCCTCCGTCGCTGTCGAGCTGGGGCGGGAGTGTCATGCCGTGCCCGTGCCGTGCCGTGCCGTGCCGTGCTGTGCCGGTGCCGTGCCATGGGTGCTGCGGGCGGGGGGGTGGCGGTGCTGGGGGTCCCCGGCCGTCCCCCTTCCCTTCTCCGTCCGGTTGCTTTATTGCACAATGCATGTCGAAGCGCGGGTTTGGTGCAGCGTTTCTCCGTGGGCCTCTTCTCTCTCTCTCTTCCCCCAACATCCGAAGGAATTTCGACGCTTTGTTCTTTCGTAATTTTTTTTTTAAAAAAAAAAAGCAACCGAAAAAAAAAAAAAACCACCAACCCCCCCCCAAAACTGGAAGAGGAGTTTGTTGGTGGAGGAGGAGGAGGAGGAGGATGGGGGGTGGGGGGGAGCGGGGGGCGGGGGGGCAGCACGCGGGGCGGAAGGGGGGGGGCAGCCCCAAGCCGGGCTTTTTTTTTTTTTTTTTTTTTGCTTTTTTTTTTTTTTAAGAGCACCCGCATCTGTCAACCACCATTCCCGGGATCTTGCCGTAGATGATCTGCTGTTTGTCGTTGAAGTAGAGCATGTTGATGGGGACATCTTGGTGGGGGTGCAGCAGGGCCACGCCGAGCCCCGGGGGGTTGGCCTGTTGCACCAGGTGGGTGTGGGGGTACTTCTGCATGAACATGTACTCGCCTGCCCCGAGCAGTAGTTGGCTTTGTATCTCTTGGGGCGATAATCCAGTCCCAGCCGAAGGCCTCGAAGTCGACGGTGAGGGGTACGGCAGCAACGCGACTCGGTCGAGTGCTCGTCGCAGTCCAGCCCCAGGTTGCGCCGCGAGCGCTTGTTGTTCTCCACACCCGCAGCTCCATGAAGGGGTGCTGGGTTTGGGGGGGAGTGGAGGGAGAAGGGGGGGACACACACACACAACACACGTCAACCTTGGGCTGACCCACCGTCCCGCTCCCCGCATCCCGCACGGTCCTGCAGAGCTGCCCCAGCCCATGGAGGTGTCACCAACCCATCGAGGTGGCGCTGCCACCAACCCAACAAGGTGCCACCAGCCCCATGGAGTGCCACCAGCCCCATGGAGGTGTCACCAACCCATCGAGGTGTCACCAGTCTCCTGGCGCTGCCACCAGCCCAACGACATGCCACCAGCCCCATGGAGGTGTCACCAACCCATCGAGGTGTCACCAGCCTCCTGGAGCTGCCACCAGCCCAACGACATGCCACCAGCCCCATGGAGGTGTCACCAACCCATCGAGGTGTCACCAGCCTCCTGGAGCTGCCACCAACCCAACAAGGTGCCACCAGCCCCATGGAGGTGTCACCAACCCATCGAGGTGTCACCAGTTCTCCTGGCACTGCCACCAGCCCAACGACATGCCACCAGCCCCATGGAGGTGTCACCAACCCAACAAGGTGTCACCAGCCTCCTGGCGCTGCCACCAGCCCAACGACATGCCACCAGCCCATGGAGGTGTCACCAACCCATCGAGGTGTCACCAGTCTCCTGGCGCTGCCACCAGCCCAACGACATGCCACCAGCCCATGGAGGTGTCACCAACCCATCGAGGTGTCGCCAGTCTCCTGGCGCTGCCACCAACCCAACAGGTGCCACCAGCCCCATGGAGGTGTCACCAACCCATTGAGGTGTCGCCAGTCTCCTGGCACTGCCACCAGCCCAACAACATGCACCCGCCCCATGGAGGTGCACCAACCCATTGAGGTGTCACCAGCCTCCTGGAGCTGCCACCAACCCAACAAGGTGCCACCAGCCCCATGGAGGTGTCACCAACCCATCGAGGTGTCACCAGTCTCCTGGCACTGCCACCAGCCCAACGAGGTGCCACCAGCCCCATGGAGGTGTCACCAACCCATTGAGGTGTCACCAGTCTCCTGGCGCTGCCACCAGCCCAACGACATGCCACCAGCCCCATGGAGGTGTCACCACCCATCGAGGTGTCACCAGCCCCATCAATGTTTCTCCAGCCCCATTGAGGTGTCACCAGTCCCACTTGAGGTGCTACCAACCCAACAAGGTGTCACCAGCCCTATCGAGGTGTCACCAACCCAACGAGGTGTCACCAGTCCCATCGAACTGACACCAGCCCCATCAGATGTCACCAACCCAAGAAGGTGTCACCAACCCATTGAGGTGTCACCAGCCCAACAAGGTGTCACCATTCCCAAACAAGGTGTCACCACCCCACTGAGCTGCCACCAGCCCCATCAATGTTTCTCCAGCCCCATCGAGGTGTCACCAGCCCCATGGAAGAGTCATCATCCCCATGGCACTGTGACCAGCCCCGTACAGCTGTAACTGGCCCCATGGAGCTGTCATTGGCCCCACGGGGCTCTCAGCAGCCACGTGGAGGTGTCACCAGTCTTGTGGGGGGGAGGTCATCATCCCCATGGGGCTGTCACTGTCCCCACAAAGCTGTGACCAGCCCCATGGAGCCATCGCCAGCTCTGCAGAGATGTGACCAGTCTGTGGAGCTGTGGCTGGTCCCATGGGGTGTCATTGTCCCCATGGGGCTGTCACTGTCCCCCATGGGGCTGTCATTGTCCCCCATGGGGCTGTGACTCTCCCCACAAAGCTGTGACCAGCCCCATGGAGCTGTCATCAGCCCCATGGAGCTGTCACTGTCCCAGAGAGCCGTGACCACCCCCACAAGCTGTCACCAGCCCCATGGCGCAGTGCCACCACCCGTCCCTGTCTCCGTTGCCCCTCCTTTCCCCCCCTTCCCTGGGGACAGCTGGGACCCTTGTGCCAATCAAAGCACCGGCACCACCACGATGCCCCACGAACTCCGCGCAGCGCCGACCCCCGGCGCCGTTGTGGGGGGACGGACCCCCCCCCTCCCAAGCCACGTGCCCACCCTGCTGCCGGGCCACCTACCAGCCCTTCGGCGCCGGGTCCCAGGGAGGTGACGGCCAAGTCGTTGCCGTTGGGGTCGAAGGCGTTGATCTCGATGCCCCAGTTGTTCTGCGGCTGCTTGAACCAGTTCTGCAGCACGTGCTTGAAGTCGATGCTCTGCCAGTGCCCCACGCGGGAGTTGAGGTCGATCTTGAGGGAGCGGATGCGGATGTGGCGGCTGCCCTCCTCCGTCACCGGCTTCAGGCGGAGGATCTGCAGGTAGACGGTGGAGGGGTGCTGCACCGGCGCAGGTAGACCCACAGCTGCGCCTTCACCACCTTGGTGAACATGATCTTGGGGCTGAAGTTGAAGAAGCAGCAATGGGGGTTGCCCTCGATCTGCACCACCGGGTCCGCTGCGGGAAGGAGGAAGGAGGCGTCAGGGGCGGCCGCTCCGGGACCCCCCTGCCCTGGGACCCCCTACCCTGGGAGCCCCTACCCTGGGACCCCTCTACCCGGACCCCTCTACCCCAGAAACCCCCCTACCTGGGACCCACCTACCCTGGGAACCCCCTACCCTGGGACCCCCCTACCTGGGACCCCTCTACCCTGGGACCCCTCTACCCCGGACCCCCCTACCCCGGGACCCACTTACCCCAGAACACCCCCTACCCTGGGACCCCCCTGCCTGGACCCCTCTATCCTGGGACCCCCCTACCCCAGAGCCCCCCTACCTGGGACCCACCTACCCCAGAACGCCCCTACCCCAGGACCCCCCTACCCTGGGACCCCCCTACCCCAGGACCCCTCTACCCTGGGACCCCTCTACCCCGGGACCCCCCTACCCCTGAACCCCCCTACCTGGGACCCACCTACCCCAGAACACCCCTACCCCAGAACCCCCCTACCCTGGGACCCCCCTACCCCAAAACCCCCCACCCAGGACCCACCTACCCCGGGACCCCCCTACCTGGGACACCCCTACCCTGGGACCCCTCTACCCCAGAACCCCCCTATCCCGGGAACCCCCAACCCGGGACCCCCCAACCCCAGGACCCCCCCCGACCCCGACCACCGCCCCAGCGGCTGGGTGGTGCGGGGGGGCCGGGCGCGCGCTCCTCGGTCGTTAGGAGTTGAAGGTCGGGTCAGAGGGCTGCCCCGGGGGTCATGTTGTCCCTCCATTGGCAATAAGGTCCCCGTGCCCCCTGACCCCGTGTCACCGGGGATTCATGATCCCCCGCGGGGGGCGCGGGGACCGAGCGGGGCTGGGGAGGGGGGGGGGGCGGTTCCGGCCCCACAGCACCTGCTTCGGGGCAGCCGGTTCCCAACGCGTCCCTGTGCCGCAGCCGGGAACGCGCCTGGTCCCGCAGGGATGCGGCGAAGCCCCGAGGAGGGTCCGTGGCACCGGGCCGGGTACCACCGGAGTCCCCGCCAGCGGCCCAGTGTCCCAGAGGACACCCATCGCCCCACCATCCCTCCCTTCTCCCACCCTCCATCGCCCCCCCCCTTCCCATCGCCCACCCTCCTGGGCTGGTTTTTGGGGTGGCCCCACACCTCTGCCAGCCGTGGGGATGCTTCACCCAGGACCCCCGGTGGGTCATGCCCCGGGGGATGCTCTCAGCGATGGCAAGTGGCCACCGCGGGGAACAGGGACACCCGCCCGGTGGGACCACAACCCCCGCATCCCCATCCTGAACATCCATCGGGGGGCGGGGGGGGGGTGTGTGTGTCCCCGACCACAACCCCCAGCATCCCCATCCCGAGCATCCATCGGGGCGCGGGGGGTCCCCGGCCGCCCTCCCCCAGCCCCGCGGCAGCCACCCTGGCCCCGCGCCGGCCCTCCCTGCTCGGCAAACATCTGTGTCAAATTGAGCTGGGAATTTCCAACACACACACACCCCCCCCCACCCCCCGGCCCCCCCCCGGCCCCCCCCTCCCTGTCCCCGGCAGCCCCCTCCCCCTTGCCACGCACCGGTCAGGTTTAATAGCACCCAGCTGCAGCGCGGGGCCATTTGCTGCGCCGAGGCCTCCCCGAACACATGGGGGTCACGACACCGGCCGCAGCCCCGCGGAATGCCATCCAGCCCCCCCGCCGCGCCGCACATAAACCAAAGTGACAGGGGCTTGGGGCGGGGGGGGGGAGAGAAGGGAGGACGGATAGACGCGGGTGCCGCTTGCCCAGACCCCTCCCAGCAATTCGCTGTGCACAAGCCCCCCCCCCTTAAAACCCACGCTCCCCCCCTGGGACTGCCCAGGGAGCGTTTGTCCCCCACCCCGAGCCACGCTGGCCGCCCCCCCCCCACCCTGGCTCCCAGCCCCGGCGCAGGTTGTGCCCCCAGCCCCTTCCATGGGGGCTTTGCACCCGTCGCCGGTGGGGTGTTGTCCCAGCCCGGGCCAGTGGCCACCTCGAGGGGTCCTGGTGGCCTGAGGGACGCCGTACCCCTTTGCTCCGGTGACAGGGGGGGCAGCGCCGGCCGGGTTGTTTTTGTAGGGTCTCCCGGTGGGAGATGCCAAAGCAGCGGCGGAGCCGGCGCAGGGCCCGAAAGCTGCCACCGAAGCCCTCACCGTGACACCGGCCTCACCGGTCCCCTCCCCAGGATGTGGGGGACAACGGGTGCCTGCGGCCCCGGGGGCGAGCGGGGGGGGGTCCGGGGTGGCAGGAGGTGCTGGTGGTGGTGGGGGGCGGGGGGGGTTGGTCCGGGGGGGGGGGGTGCTGTGCCACGCTGGCTGCTCCTGGCACGGGCTGCGGCGGTGCCAGGATGCTCGTCCCGTCGCTGTGGCAACGGGGATAAAGGTTACCGGGACATCGTCACAGCTGAGTATGTGCGGGGGGGGGGGGGGGGGGGGGGGCGGCCCCGGTGGTCCCCCCCCCCCTCGCCCCTCAGCTCTTTGTTCCCACCGGGGCCGCATTTGGGGGCTCCCACCTCTGCCCCGTTAACCCCTCGCCTGCCGCGGGGCGCAGGGTGTGGGGTGGGGATACGACACGGGACCGGGACCCCCCCCCCCAAACCTGGGGACCCCCTCGTCACCCACGTGCCAGCGGTGGCTCTGCCCGTGTCCCCGTGTCCCCCGCTCACGGCCCGCTGACCTGAGCGGCTCCCGGCGCCACCCCCCGCCCCCCCCCCCCCCCCCCCCCCCCCCCCCGGCCCCCGCCCCTCGCTCCGGCCCGTGCCCGCCCCGGCCCCCCATCGCCCCTCATTAAGCTCCCTCCACCCCACGGGTCGCGGGGGTCACGGGTAGCCCCTAAATGGGTTTAGGACCCAATTAACCTTCCCGGGGTCCTTCTGCAGTTAAAAAATAAAATAAAAAAAAAAAAGGGGGGGCGGGGTGGAGGTGGAGGGGTGCTGGGGGTGGGGGTTTGCGATTAAGGGGGGGTGGGGGGCGGCCGGGGGGAACCCGAGAGCTTTATGGCTCTGCTGCCTATAAAGCCCTTTCCCTCCTTCTGTTCAGGAACCATAAAACCCCACACAATTGCCACGGGGGGGCCAGGAGGGAGGGGGAAAAAAAAAAAATCATAATAATAACGGAGCGGTGGTGGACCCGGGGGGGGGGGGGGGGCAGGCCCCGGACCCTGCAGCGCATCCGGCCGTGGGACCCCCCCGGGACTGTGGGACTCCCAGAGGGGGGCCGGGGGGGACCTGGCCGGCCGGGAGGAGGGGCCGCCCTCTGGTATTTATTTTGGGGGCCCCCAAGCTGTTAAAGGGGCCGGGGGTTGGGGGGGGAGTGGTGGTGGTGGTGGGGGGGGGGCAGCGAGCGTTAACGCGGCGCGGGGAGGAAAACCCCAGCGTGTTGTCAATTTTATGGGTAATAAAATTTCAAAGCCGCCCGAGTCTATTAATGCCTGGGAAGGAAATTCGTTGGGGGGGCTGCGGGATGGGGGGGGAGAGTTGGGGGGGGGGGGTGGGCAGTGCCTCACACTCCCTCCCTTCCGCTCCCCCTTCGCACCCGGCCCCACTCCGGGGGTCTCGCAGCCCCCCGGCCTCATCCCGCTTGGGAGCAGGTGGAGCTGGAGCTGGGGAGGGGGGGGAAACTGAGGCAGGGAGGGGTGTGGTGGGGGAGCGCAGCCCCGGACCCCCACCCGCTCACCCACAAGGACGGACAGACGGAGGCCACATTACGGCGCAGCAAAGCCCCCGCGCCCCGTCCCCTCCCTGCTGGGGACCCCCCTGCAGCCCCCCACCATGCTGGCAGTCCCCTGCAGGGCCTTGCCGTCACCCTGTGTCACCCTGTGTCACCCTGTGTCACCCTGCCGCCACCCTGCCGTCCCCTGTTGTCAACCCTGCTGCCACCCCGCCGCCACCCTGTTGTCGCCTTGCTGCCACTCTGCCGTCACCCTGTTGTCACCCTGCTGTCACCCTGTTGTCACCCTGCCGTCATCCCGTGTCACCCTGCCGTCCCCCCTGCCATGTGCCACGGCAGGAGCGAGCGCTGGCACCCACTTGCCCGGGGGGGCCCTGGGGACCAGGAGATCACGGTGCCATCTGCCCCGTGTCCCCAGTCCGGTCCCAGTGCGGGGCTGGTGCCGAATCCCTGCGCCCAGTGCCAGGTCCCCAGGTCCCGGTGCCACGTCCCAGTACGCGGCGCTGGGTCCCAGCTCCCAGCCCCAGTGGCGGTGCTCAGACTGGTGCCAGTGCCGGGTCCCGGTACCTTGCCGCCAGCGCCCAGTCCCACAACCTACTGGTGCCAGCGCCACGTCCCAGTCCCAAGAGCTGAGTCCCAGTCCCCAGTTCCACGTCCCAGTCCCCAGTCCCGGGTCCCAGCACCCCGTGGCCATTCCCAGTCCCGGCTCCCAGTTCCCGGTGCCCCGTAGCCGCTGTCGGCCGGGCTGTCCCATCCCCGCGTCCCCGTCGTGTCCCGGTGAGGTGCATCCCCCCGGGACTCACACGGAGTTGCCCGGGGGGGGGGGGGGGGCCGAGCCGGGGGGGTTGCTGCGGACCGGGGAGCCCCCGGGGGGGTGCACCCCGAGGCGGGGGGGTGTGTGTGGTGGTGGTGGGGGGAGGCCGGGGAGCCGCGGGGGAGGAGGGGACACCCCGGAGGGATGCTGCCGGCCGTCGCCCGGGCTGGCTGAAGGGAACCGAGGGAGGCGGGGGGGGGAACGGACGGGGAGGTGGGGGGGGGAGACCGGGGTTGTTGTAGGGGGCGTGGGGGGGGGGAACCCGGGGAAGTTTGCGGCGGCGGAACAAAGGCGGCACTGACTTTCCTGGGCCATGCTGATGACGGTCTCGGTGGTGGCGTGATACTCGTCCTCCTCCAGGTACTCGTCGTGCTGCAGCGAGTCCCCTGGAAGTCGTGGAGGTCGAGGGAGCTGCTGGAGGGGGGGGGCCTTGGGCAGGAGCTGCTTCACCACCTCCCGGGTGATGTTGGGCGCTTCCTTCAGCCGCAGCTTGCTCAGGATCTGCGACTTGATGCTCTCCAGCCGCAGCTCCTTGCTGTGCCGCCGCCAGAGACACACGGGGCAAGCGGGCTCGGAAGCCGGGGGAGAGGTTGCCCTTCCAGCCCCCCCCACCCCCGCCACCGCCGCCACCGCCGCCGCCAAGCAGAGCAACACCGGGGCCATCCCGGGGCGAAAAGAAGAAGAAGAAAAAAAAAAAAAAAAAGAAAAGAAAAAAAAAAAAAAACCCCAAACAAACAACCAAAAAAAAAAAAAGAAAAGAAAAAAAACACAACCCCCCAAAAAATAAAAATAATAAACCCAAAACACACCCCTCCCCTAAATAAACCAAACCCCCCCCCCCCCAAAAAAAAAAAAAAAAAAAAAACCAACCACCTCGTCCCCCCCGCCCCGCTTCCACCGCAACGCGCAAGGGGCGCGGAACGGGGGGGGGGAGAAGGCGGTGTAACGGGGGGGGGGGGGGGGGGGGGGGGGGCGGGGGAAGCAGGGGGAGGGGCGGTGAGGGACCCCCCCCCCGGGAGGAGGGGGAAGGAAGGAAGGAAGGAAGGGGGGGAGTTTCGAGAGGAGGGAGAGAAGAGGAGAGAGAGGGAAGAAGAAAAAAAAAAAAAAAAAAAAAAAAAAAAAAAGGGGGAAGGGGGAAAAGGGGAGGGGGGGGGAAAAAAAAAAAAAAAAGGAAAGAAAAAAGCGGCGGTAGCGGCGGCCCCGGAGGTTTTTATACCCCAAGAGAAGTGTGTCGTCAGCGGCCTTGATTGGCTGCGGCCGCACAAAAGAGGGTTCTGGCAGGGGCTTGTCACCAGCCGCCGCCGGCCCCCCGAGCACCGGGAACGGCCCCCCCCCCTCCACCCGGTGGGTCCGACCCCCCCTCAACCTCCCCCGGGCTCCGGTGGTGGCGGGGAGGCGGCGCGGCGGGACCCAACTCCCGGCAAGTGCGGCGGGGCCGGGCGTTCGCCCGGCCCGCCGCACTTGCCGGGAGTTGGGTCCCGCCGCGCCGGTAAACCGGGGATGCGCCTCTCGTTCCACCCCCCCCACACACACACCCCTTTACCATCCTCCCACACCCCCGTTCCGTCCCCCCCCCCCCCGCCTTTAACGGGACTGCGCCCCCCGACTCTTTCCCCGGTCCACGCCGGATTTCATCCCCCCGCCCGGCCCCGCGCCGCGGTCGCCATCCCCTGCCGGTCCCTTTACCGTCGCCTCCCGGTTCGCCATCCCTGTCCTCAACGGCTCCGTGACCCCCACCCCCGTCCATCCTACCCGCCCCCCCCCCCCCCCGACTCCGCGCACGGTGCCCATCAGAACCATGGAGAGGGCAAGAGGGATGAGCGCCCCCCCCCCCCCCCCCCCACTTCACACACACACACCCCCACCGGTGGCACCGGCCCCGGTGTGGCGGGGAGGGGGGGTGGGGGTGTCCCCAGCCCGGTGTGGGGGAGAGCCAGTCCCGGTTGTGGCGGGGGGGGGGGACACACTCATACACACACACACACACGGGGGTGTGTTGTGGGGGGGGTGTGTGCCGTTACCGATGGGGAGGGTGGCGTGAGCGCATCCCGCCAGGGGGCGTCACGGCGCGGTTGCGGAGCGGTGGAGGGAGGGGGGGGGGGGGGGCGGTGTGGAAGTTGGGGGGGGGGGCGGGGGGGGACATGTACTCCGGGGCCGGTAAAACCGGGGCGAGGAGGAGCAGCGCCGGGGCGAGGGCGCCACCTCGCGGCGCGGGGCGACACCGCCAGCCCCGGGGATGGCGCGGGGGGGGGACACACACACGCGCACACACACGGGGGGGGGTGTGTGTGTGTGTGTGGAGGGTCCCGGGGTAAATGGGGGGGGGGGGGGGAGACGGGGGGACGGCGAGCATTCCCGACTCCCGGTGAGGCGGTTTCCCCGCGGCGGCGGCGGCGGCGGCGGCATCGATTTCCTCCCCTCCCCCGGCCCCTCCCGGTGCCGCCCCGGAGCGGAAGAAGGCGGCGATCGGAGCCCCGACACCGGGGGGTGTCGTTCGTCCCCGTCCCCGCCCCGCACGCCTGGGTCCCACCCGCCCCCCCCCCACACACACACACACCGGGGGTCCCTCGGACGCCTGGACGCACCCCCCCACCCACCCCCCACCCCCGCGCACCGGGCTCCCCCGCACGGTGCGGGCCCGAGGGGGTTAAAGCGGCGGCGTGACGCGGCCCCGCCGGCCCCGCCCCACGGGCCGCCCCGCAGGAGCTGTCAGCGGCCCCGGCCCCGGTAACGGCAACCTGGGGGGGGGGCGGGAGGGGGGCCCGCGGGTCCTCTAGGGGCGCCGCAGGGGGTGGGGGGGCTCTCCGCGGCGGGGGGGGGGGACACGACGACGACGACCCACCGGGGGTGGGGGTCCCTCGGCGTGGCGCGGCCCCCGGGAAGGGCGGCGGGGCGGGGAGGGGGCGGCCCCGTGGCGCCGCAGCGCTCCGGGGGTGCAGCGGGGATCGGACACCCCCCCCCCGCCCCGTGTCGTCCCCCCCCCCCCCCCCAGCCCTTCCTGCTCCCCCCGCCCACGCGGGACAGACACACACCCCCCCCCGACGCGGGGACCCCACAGTGTGGCCGCCTCCTTGGCCAGGACCCACGTCCACGTCCCCATATCCCTGGGTCCACGTCCCCGTGTCCCCACGTGTCCACGTCCACATCCCCACGTCCACATCCCCACGTCCACATCCCGACGTCGCCACATCCCTATGTCCACGTCCCCATGTCCCTGTGTCCACGTCCCCACATCCCCAGGTCCATGTCCCCATGTCCCTACATCCCCATCCCCATGTCCCCACATCCCCATGTCCACGTACCCATGTCCACACCCCCATGTCCCCATGATCCCACGTCCCCACATCCCTACGTCCCTACATCCCCAGGTCCATGTCCCCATGTCCCCACATCCACGTCCCCACATCCATGTCCCGACGTCCCCACGACCACGTTCCCACATCCCCACATCCCTATGTCCACATCCCCATGGCCCCACGTCCCCATGTCCACACCCGCATGTCCCCGTGTCCCCACATCCCTACGTCCCTACATCCCCAGGTCCATGTCCCCGTGTCCCCACATCCCCACATCCACATTCCCATGTCTCCACATCGATGTCCCCACATCCACTTCCCCCATCCCCACGTCCCCACATCCACATCCCCTTGTGTCCATGTCCCTACGTCCACGTTCCCCCATGTCCCCACGCCCCTACATCCCCAGGTCCATGTCCCCACGTCCCCACATCCATGTCCCCGTGTCCCCACGTCCACGTCCCCACATCCCCATGTCCTCATGTCCCCATGTCCCTACACCCCTACATCCCCCAGTCCATATCCCTGTGTTCCCACATCCATGTCCCCATGTCCCCACATCCCCATGTCCCCACGTCCCCACATCCATGTCCCTATGTCCCCACATCCACGTCCCCATGTCCCCACACCCCCACATCCCCATGTCCCCACGTCCCAGCATCCATGTCCCCATGTCCCCACATCCCCATGTCCCCACATCCCCACGTCCCCATGTCCCCACGTCCCAGCATCCATGTCCCCATGTCCCCACATCCCCATGTCCCCACATCTCCATGTCCCCACATCCCCACATCCCCATGTCCCCACGTCCCAGCATCCATGTCCCCATGTCCCCACATCCCCATGTCCCCACATCCCCACATCCCCACATCCACGTCCCTATGTCCCCACATCCACATCCCCATGTCCCCACACCCCCACATCCCCATGTCCCCACATCCCAGCATCCATGTCCCCATGTCCCCACATCCCCATGTCCCCATGTCCCCACGTCCCAGCATCCATGTCCCCACGTCCCCATGTCCCCACATCCCCATGTCCCCATGTCCCCATGTCCCCACATCCCCACATCCCTACGTCCCCATGTCCCCACATCCCCATGTCCCCACGTCCCAGCATCCATGTCCCCATGTCCCCATGTCCCCACGTCCCCACGTCCCCATATCCCCATGTCCCCACGTCCCAGCATCCATGTCCCCACGTCCCCATGTCCCCACATCCCCATGTCCCCATGTCCCCATGTCCCCATGTCCCCACGTCCCCATGTCCCCACATCCCCATGTCCCCATGTCCCCACATCCCCACATCCCTATGTCCCCATGTCCCCACGTCCCAGCATCCATGTCCCCATGTCCCCATGTCCCCACATCCCCACGTCCCCATATCCCCATGTCCCCACATCCCCGCATCCATGTCCCCACGTCCCCATGTCCCCACATCCCCACATCCCCACGTCCACGTCCCCACCCCTGGGCTGTGGCCTCCGCCAGCCGGCCGGGATAATTTTAGCCGTGTCCCCACCCTGGGGCCAGAGCCGGGCAGGGTGCGGCACGGGCACTGCCCGCACCCGGCGATTAGGGACGGGGCGCGACGGGCTGGGACGACCCCCCCACCCCTGAGCGCCATGTCCCCCCCCCAGCCCCGGCCATGGCGGGGCTGCTGCAGGCCTTGGTGGGGGCCTCGGAGAAGGCGGCGCACATCGCCCGGCTGTGCCGGCGCGAGGAGCCCCTCTTCCAGCTGCTGGTGGCCGAGAAGACGGGGGCCGACAGGAACAGGAGGTTCCTGCAGGACTTCAAGACGCTGGCCGACGTCCTCATCCAGGAGGTCATCAAGCACGACCTGGGGAAGGAGGTAGAGGACGGGCTGGGGGGGTGGGATCCCCAGGGTGTCCCCGCGTCCCCCCGAAGGCTGAGCCACCCTGTGTGTCCCCGTTCCCCCCCCCAGTTCCCCGAGCTGCAGGGCCACATCCACGGCGAGGAGTCCAACGAGTTCAAGAACGGGCAGGGTGAGTCCCGGGGAACGGGGCCCGGGGCAGCCCCGGAGCCGGGATCATCCCCCACCTCCCCAACCCCGGGGGGGGGGGGGCCATGGCTGAGGCTGGGGGTGCCAGCAGGAGAGACGGTGACGGTGCGGGTCTGCGCCACGCCGGGGGACACCGCCGCCCTGCTGCTCTCCGTGCTGGAGCCCGAGCGGGCGGCCGCCGAGCTGCTGGCGGCCGCCGTGCACCGGGACGTGACGCTGGAGGACGCCGAGCTGGCCGGCGTGGCCCTCAGCGTCCCCCCCCAGGACCTGGCCATCTGGATAGACCCCATCGGTGAGGGGCAAGGGGGGGCGGCGCTGGGAGAGGGGGAGTTGGGGACACCCCCCCCCTACACGCACACACCCCCCCCGCTGGCGGCTGAGCCCCGGCGAATTCGGCTGCCCCCACAGGACTCCACCAACGAGTACATCGGGGGGCGCGAGGACGTGGCCCCCGTCGATGGCATCGCCCCGGCGGGGCTGTGCTCGGCGCTGGTGCTCATCGGAGCCTACGACCGGCGCACGGGCTGCCCCGTGCTGGGGGTCATCAACGAGCCCTTCTTCCGACGGGACCCCCCTGACCCACAGGTACTGGCACCCGGGAGCGCGGGGGCACGGCTGGATCGTGGCCCCCCGAGGGTGGGGGAGCACGGCTGGATCGTGGCACCCCGGGGGTGGGGGAGCACGGCTGGATCGTGGCCCCTAGAAGCTGGGGAGACCTTGGGGATGGGGGAACGGTGTCCCCAAGGTGGCCTTTGGGGGACCACCCAAGGACCCCAAGGTGATGGGGTCCTCGGGTCCGTGCTCAGGGTTCCCCGTCCCCGCAGGTGGCAGGGACGGTACCACTGGGGCGTCGCGTACGGGGAGACGCGGCTGTCCTCGCTGAGCCCCCCGCCGCCGTGCCCCGCGCCCCGCCTGGTGCTGAGCCGGGCGGAGGGGGCCGCGGTGCGGGCGGCCCTGGGCCCCCTCTGCGGTCACCGCCTGCGCTTCGCCGCCGGCGCCGGCTACAAGATGCTCTGCGTCATCCTGGGGCTGGCGGACGCCTACGTCCTCTCCCAGGGCAGCACCTTCGCCTGGGACGCCTGTGCCCCCCACGCCATCCTGCGGGCCCTGGGCGGGGGCGCGGTGGCCTTGGCGGGGGCTCTGCGGGCGCGGCGGGAGGGTGACACCGGGGAACCCCCCGAGCTGGTCTACAACCGCCCGGTGGAGGGGGCGACGGGGGCCGAGCGCTGGGCGAACCAGGGCGGCCTGGTGGCCTACGCCCACCCCCAGCACCTGGAGGCCGTGCTGGCCGCGCTGGCCACCGTGCCAGGGCTCTGAGCCCACGGTGGCCGGGACCCCGGGCTGCAGGGTAAGGGGTGCCTGGGACCCCAGGGTGCAGGGTAGGGGGTGGCTGGGGACAGGGTGGCCAGGACCCCAGGGTGCAGGTTATAGGGTGTTGGGGACCCCAGGGTGTAGGGTGTGGGGTGGCCGGGACCCCTGGGTGCTGGGAAAGGGGTGTCGGGGACCCCAGGGTGCAGGACACAGGGTGTCAGGGACCAAGGGGCACAGGGTGGCAGGGACCCCAGGGTGCAGGACACAGCGTGGCAGGGACCGAGGGGCTCAGGGTGTCAGGGACCCTGGGGTGCAGGGTGTGGGGTGTCGGGGACCCCGGGGTGCAGGACACAGGGTGTCGGGGACCCCAGGGCACAGGGTGTGGGGTGTTGGGGACCCCGGGGTGCAGGACACAGGGTGTCGGGGACCCCAGGGCACAGGGTGTGGGGTGTCAGGGACCCCGGGGTGCAGGGTGTGGGGTGTTGGGGACCCCGGGGTGCAGGACACAAGGTGTTGGGGACCCCAGGGTGCAGGACACAGCGTGTCAGGGACCCTGGGGTGCAGGGTGTGGGGTGTCGGGGACCCCGGGGTGCAGCACGGGGTGACAGGGACCCAGTGGCGCCGGGTGTCTGGCACCGGAGTGTCCGGGACGCCCAGACCCCGGGGTGCGGGACGGGGTAGGGAGCTCTGGAGGCGGGGGGGGGGGGGTGTGTGTCTGTGTGTCCGTCCCCCCCCCCCCGGCTCCGGCGCGACCCCCCGTGTCCCCCCTCCCGCGGCTCCGGCCCCATTAAAGCTCCGTCCCTTGCCCCGCGTGTCCGTGCTGCCGGCGGGGGGGGGGGGGGCGGGGGGGAACCGGGGGGGGGGGCGGGTCCCGGGGCGGTGCCGGGGTTTCCTGTTGACTCGCCCCGGTCCCGTCACATGATCGCGGGGCGAACGGAGCGGGCGGCGGAGCAACGGCGCCGGTGAGCGCCCGGGGCGGGGGAGCGGCGGCGGCGCTGCCGCCGGGAGCACCGGGAGAACCGGGAGAACCGGCACCGGGCAGCCAGCGGCACCGGCAGCACCGGCACCGGGCGGGCAGCGGGACCGGGAGGAGCGGGTGGGGAGCGCACCGGGAGGGGTCCCGGGACGCCGGGGCTCGGGCACCGGGAGCGGAACGGGGGATCAGGAGAGTGGGAGTCGGGCAGGGGGAGCGGCACCGGGGGGAGGTGGAGGGGGGGGGACGGGGGACGCGGCACCGGGAGCGGGGTGTTGGGGCTCGGGCCCGGGCCCGGGGCCGGTACCGGGGCTGAGGCGGCGGCTCCCGCAGGACGGGCCATGGCGATGGAGGGCGGGATGAAATGCGTGAAGTTCCTGGTTTTCGTCTTCAACTTCATCTTCTGGGTGAGTGCGGGGTCGGGGGGCACCGGGGGGGACCGGGGGGGACCGGAGCTGGGGGTGGGTGGGGGGTGGGGGGGCCTGGGGCCGGCAGAACCGGGCAGACGGGCCCTTCCCTGCCGTGCCCCCCCCCCGGCCCCATGGCAGGCAGCAGCCCCCCCAGTATTGTCCCCCCACTGACGTCAGCCTTCCCCCACTATGTGGCCCCTTTGACACCCCCTGGACCCCCCCAAATCCTGAGTTGGGGGTCATGGGGGCGCTGGGGGGGGGGGGTCCCTGCTGCGCTGTAGGGGGGGGTTGTAGCGGGTGCTGGGGGGGTGGTGGTGGGGGGCACAATACCTACCCCGGGAGAAGCTTGGCAGCGGGCAGTTGTGGCCACGCGCCGCCGTCAGTAGGTTCCAGGGGTAACGGGGCTGGGCAGGGTGAGGCTGGCACACCCTGGCCCAGGGAAGCTGAGCCCTGGCATCGGGGGGGGCACCCCACGGGTGGCCCTGTGTCGTCGTCCCCCCACCCCCCACCGTGCCCCCGAAGCCCCATGGCTCCCGGCTGCTCCGACCGGGGTCCCCCCATGGGGCAGGCCGTGGGTTTGGGGAAGTTGGGGTGAGGAAAGAGGCACGAGGAGCCGAACGGCTGTAGCGGGGTGCGGGGGGGGGGGGGGGGGGAAGACGGACACGGAGGGGGGGTGAGTGTGTTCCCGGCCGTCCCCCCCACGCAGGGAGTGACTCGTCCCGGTCCCCACCCTGATCCCGCCGGGCTGAGTCACCCCTGGAGGGCCGGGGGGGAGGGGGGGGGCGGCTCCGGCCGCCCGCCAGCACGAGGAGGGGGGGACACATGATGGGGACACCGGCGCCAGCCCCCCCGGCCCCCGCCGCCCCGAGTGTTTGTGCAGCGGGCGGCCCCCCCCTTGGCTCTGTTTGCCCACGCCCTGCGAGCAAACAGGGCCCGGGGGGGGGGGGCCGCCCGGGGGGAGTCCCCACCACCACTGGGACGCTGAGGCCGAGGAGGGGCGGGGGGGGGGGGGTCCCACCCGTGGGGGGGTGCCGGGGGTGGTGGTGGGGGGTTGGATGGACGGACCCGCTCCTGCCCCAGCACCAGGAAGGGCCGCGGAGTGTCCTGGCTCCCACATCGGGGGGGCTGCCGGTGCCCACCGGGACGGCACGTGCCTGGAGTGCCCCCCCCCTGCCCCAGCACCCCTTGATCCACCCGAGGAACCCCCAAGTCGGGGGGCTGGCGCTGTGTCGTGTGTCGTCCCCCCCCGCCCTGCTCCAAGGCCTCTCCCCGTGGCCGGAAGGTTGGACTTCCCGGACTTCCCGATCTTCCCGGCGTTCCCGTGGCCGCCAGCCTGGCCCCCGCCTCACCGCAGCGGGGCCGGGGAGCGTCCCGCCATGGGGACATCGCCGGCGGGGCTGGGCTGTGCTGGGGTGGGGTGGGGGGCAAAAAAGATTCCCCCCCCCCTCCAACATCAGCCCCAGGAAGGGGGTTCCCAATTTGGGGCCAAACCCCGGCGCTGCTGGATCCCCTCCCGGAAAGGGGATGATGCTCCGCTGCGGGTGACTCCCCCACCCTAGAGATGGGTCCTGGCACCCCCCCGCCTCATTCCTCTCTGTCCCCCCCCCCCGTCCGTCCCCCCCCAAGGTGTGCGGCGTGGCCCTCATCGCCATCGGCATCTACGCCCAGCTGGCCCTGGATAAGACGCTGGCGGTCAGCAGTGCCTCCGCCTCCAGCACCCCCGTCGCCATCCTGGTGCTGGGCGTCATCATCTTCTTCATCTCCTTCTTCGGCTGCTGCGGCGCCTGGAAGGAGAGTTACTGCATGGTCACCACGGTGAGCACCCTCAGCCATCCCCCCCCCGCGACCCCACACACACCCAAACCCCCCCCAACCTGACCCCCACCCTGTGTGTGTGTCCCCCCACCACCACCACCCCGTGCCCCGTCTCCAGTTCGCCGTCCTGCTCAGCATCATCTTCCTGGTGGAAATCGCCGCCGCCATCGCTGGATACGTCTTCAAGGACAAGGTGGGGGACGCGCGTGAGGACGGGGCGTGGGCCCCCTGGGTGCTGTGGACACCCCCCTCCCCGCCATTCTCTGACACCCCCCCCCCGGTACCCCCCCCCCGGTACCCCCCCCCCAGGTCCGCTCGGTGCTGGAGGAAGGGCTGTGGGACGCCATGCGCAAGTACGGGGAGGACGAGCCCCTGACGCAGGCGGTGGACGAGCTCCAGAGGGATGTGAGTAACGGGGTGACCCCGTGGTGGTGGTTTGGGGGGGGGTGGGTGGGGCTTGGCCCCCCCTGACCCCCTGGGGTTCCCGTCCGTTCCCCCCCCCCCGGGCAGTTCGCTTGCTGCGGAGCCAACAACTACACGGACTGGGCCACCATCGAGGGGTTCAAGGTCAACAACACGGTGCCGCGGTCCTGCTGCCGCAACGCCACCGTCGCCTCCTGTAACGTCCGCCCCAGCCCCGCCACCGTCTACGAGAAGGTGAGACACACACACCCCCCCCCCACCCCCCCCCTCCCCACCGCCAGGCTCAGCCCTGGGGGTCCGGCCGCCCCCTGAGCTCCCCCTTCCGCTGCTCCCCCAGGGCTGCCTCCAGAGCATCGAAGCCTGGATGAAGAAGAACATCCTCATCGTGGCTGCCGTCGCGCTGGGCATCGCCTTCTTCGAGGTAGGACGTGGGGCTGAGTGTGTGTCATGTGCCCCCCCCTCAATGTGGGGCTGAGCCCCCCTCCCCTGCCGTGTGCGGGGCAGGATGGGGACCACCCCCCTCCCCTCTCCCTTTCCAGATCCTGGGCATCATCTTCGCCTGCTGCCTGATGAAGGGCATCCGCAGCGGCTACGAGGTCATGTAGCCCCCCCGCCATGGGTGCCGTGGCCCCCCCGGCTCTTGCTGACCTCCCCCTGGGGGGCTGGGGGGGCTGCTCCAGCTCGATCGCCCCCTGCAAACCGGCCCCCCTCTCCGGGGCAGGGCCCCAAGTGCCAACCACCCCCCCGTTGGACCCCTCCCTGTGTGCTGGGGGGGCCCGGGGGGGCTGGGGGAGCGTCCCTGGGTTTGGAAATAAAAAGAAAAGCTTCTGTAGAGCCCCGTGTTCCCCTGCCCCCACCAGGCTGGGGGGGGACGGGGTGGGATTGGGGGGGTGTGTGGGGGTCACTTATTGAGTGTTGTGGGGCTGGGGTGGGGTTTGGGGGTGTGTGGGGGGGTCCCCTGTGCGTGCTGCGGGGCTGGGGTGGGATTGGGGGGATCTGGGGAGGGTCCCTTCTGGGATTGGGAGGGGTCCCCTGTGGGGCTGAGTGGGACTGGGGGGTCTGGGGGGTGTCCCCTGTGGGTGCTGCGGGGCTGGAGTGGGATTGGGGGTGTGTGTGGGGGGGGGTCGGGGGGGCATCCTCTGTGGGTGCTAGGGGGTCTGAGGGGTCCCCTGTGGGGCTGGGGTGGGATTGGGGGGGGTTTGTGCGCGTGCTAGAGGGTCTGTGGGGGTCCCCTGTGGGGCTGGGTGGGATTGGGGGGGTGTGTGGGATCTTCTGTGGGTGCTAGGGGGTCTGGGGGGGGCTCCCCTATGGGGCTGGGGGGTCTGTGGGGCTGCCCTGTGGGGCTGGGCTGGGACTGGGGGGTCTGGGGGGGTGTCTCCTGTGGGTGCTGCGGGACTGGGTGCTGCCCCATCCTGTGAATCCACTGGGATCTCCCAGCCAGGAAGGAACTGGTCTTACTGGGGGCAATGGGGGGGGGGGGCAACATGTGTGGCCTTGGTGGGAGCAGCCCTGTCTCACCCCAGTGCTGGGGGGCAGCCGGGGGCCGGGGCGGGGGGGGGGGCTGTGCCAGGGCTGGTGGGAGGGCAGTGGTGGCACCGTCCCCCCCCAGAAGCGTGTCCCCCCCGTCTCCCCCTATGATTGCAGCAGGGCTGGTGTCACCCACGTGCCACACCAGTGCCACCAGCAGTCCCCAAACCCCGGCGGGGGGGGGGGGGACGCCGCTGAGCACCGCAGGGGGAGGGGGGGGGGGGTCGGTTTGCACGGCACCCGGGACGGGCGGTTTATTTGCCAGCGCTGGGGACAGGGGAGCGGGGTTTGGGGCCGGGGGGGGGGGGGGGGGGGGGGGGGGGGGGGAAGTGGCGGCCGCGGCGGGCTAGCGGACGCGATGGGCCGGCTTGGGCAGGATGGTGGCCAGGGCGAAGTCGACGACGCAGGCGGGCAGGTAGGAGGCGGGCAACCAGAGGAGTTTGGCGTCCCAGCCCGCGCTGTAGCGGGTGCGGGGGTGTCGGGCCCCCAGCGCGTGCTCGATGCAACGCGTCACCTTGCTGAGGTCGGCGTCGCAGATGGAGTTCATGATGAGCCGTTGCACCTTGAGGTCTGGGGGGGGGGGAGGATGGGAGGGAGGGGGTCAGACAGCCCCGCCAGGGGGAAACTGAGGCAGCCCCCCCCCCCCCCCCCAAAGCCTTCCCCCTCCCACCACCACTGACACTTGTGGAAGAAATCCTCGCCGTAGCTGAGCCGCGTCTCGGGCGGCAGCCGGTCCCAGAGCTGGCGCAGGGTGGCCTCGATGCTCTCCAGGTTGGTCACCGCCGTCTTGAAGAAGCCGGGCTCCACGATGCTCACCTTCACCCCAAAGTGATACATGTCGCGCCTGCGGAATCACGGAATCATCCCGGAATGGCCGGGGTGGGAAGAAGGGACCTCTGGAGATCATCTCCTCCACCACCACCCCCCCCCACACCCCCGGCCCCGGCCAGAGCAGGGTCACCCAGAGCAGGTTGGACACAACGCGTCCAGGTGGGTTTGGGATGTCTCCGGAGACGGAGACTCCCCCACCTCTCTGGGCAGCCTGTGCCAGGGCTCTGCCACCCTCAACGTCAAGAAGTTCCTCCTCGTGTTGAGGTGGAACTTCCCATGGTCAAGTTTGTGCCCGTTACCCCTTGTCCTGTCCCCGGGCGCCACCGAAAAAAGACTGTCCCCATCCTCCTCCCTTTCAGTATTTATAAGCGTTGAGAAGGTCCCCCCCCTCAGCCGTCTTTTTTCCAGACTGAAAAGACCCAAATCCCTCAGCCGAGGGATGCGTGGGGTGGGGGCACCATGGGGCGGGCAGGGGGGGAGTGGAGTGGGGTGGGGTGTCCGGCACCCACCGCAGGCTGTCGGAGAAGGCCTCCACGCAATACTTGGAGATGCAGTAGCCGCCGCCGTTGGCCGAGAGGCGGCCCAGGACGCTGGAGGTGTTCACCACCCGGCCCCGCGCCCGCTTCAGCAGCGGCAGGAGCTGCAGCGTCACCTCGATGACCCCGAAGGCGTTGACGGCCATCACCTGGCGATAGTCCTCCATCCCCATCCACTCCGTGGGGCCGATGGGGTTGGCCACCCCCGCGTTGTTCACCAGCCCGAAGAGACCTGGGGGGGGGGGGTCGGGGATGGTGGCCGCCACGGTCCCCTCCACTGTGTCCCTGCCCCGTGGCGCCTCCCCTGGGACCCCCAGCCTGGCCCTGGTGGGACCCTCCCCTCCATCCTGCCCTATATCCTATTGCAGGGACCCCCCCCACCCCACCCTACAACCCCTCTCCATTGCCCCCCACCTGCCCCATGGCACCCCCCCCCCCGCCAGGACCCATCTTGCCCCACAGCCCCTCGTCCTCCACCTTGGGATGCCCTGGTGGGCCCCCCCTGTTCTGTCCTGTAACCCCTCCCCAGGGACCCCTAATCCTGCCCCACAGCACCGCCCCGGGGGCCCCCTGGCCTGCCCTGTACCCTCACTATGGACCTCCCCATCTTGCCCTAGAGCGTCCCTTGGTGGGGCCCAGCCTCTTGCCCTATAGAGTCTCCATCCTGCTCCTTACCAGCCCCTGCTGGGGTCCCATCCTGCCCCCCAGCACCTCCCCCAGGACCCCACGTCCCTCCCCCGAGCATCTCCCCTGGGTCCCATCCCGCATCATAGCACCTCCCCGGGACCCCATCCCACCCCCCAGCGCCTCCCCTGGGACCCCACGTCCCACCCACCCCCCCCCCCCCAGCACCTCCCGTGGGACCCCATGTCCCCCCTCAGCACCTCCCTGGGATCTCATCCCACCCCTGGGACCCCATGTCCCCCCCCCCCACCACTGCCCCAGGACCCCATGTCCCTCTCGGCACCTCCCCTGGGACCCATCCTGCCCTATAGCACCTCTCTTGGGTCCCCATGACCCCCCCCCCCAGCACCTCCCTGGGACCCCATATCCCCCCCCAGCACCTCCCCGGGACACATCCTGCCCTATAGCACCTCCCTGGGACCCCATGTCCCCCCCCAGCACCTCCCCTGGGACCCCACGTCCCCACTCAGCACCTCCCCTGGGACCCCATCTCACCCCCCCTGGGTCCCCATCTCACTCCCCCCAGCACCTCCCCTGAGACCCCATCCCAACCCCCCAGCACCTCCCTGAGACCCCACATTTCCCCCCAGCACCTCCCCTGAGACCCCATCCCAACCCCCCCAGCACCTCCCTGGGTCCCCTCCCGCCCTATAGCACCTCCCTGGATCCCCACCCCAGCCCCCCAGCACCTCCCTGGGTCCCCTCCCGCCCTATAGCACCTCCCTGGGACCCCTCCTGCCCCCTCCCGCCCCCCCCCCCCACCTCACCTTTCTCGCCCACCTCTGCCTGCACCCACTCGACGGCGCGGCGGATGCTGTCGGAGCGGGTGACATCCAGCAGGGTGGTGCGGAGGTGACCGGAGCAGCCCCGCTGGAGGCTATCGGCCCCTTTCTGGGTCAGGCAGGCGGCCAGCACCCGGTAGCCCCTGCGGGCCAGCCGCCGGGCCAGCAGGTTGCCGAAGCCGCTGTCGCAGCCGGTGATGAAGACGTGCTTGTCCTTGACGGAAGGCAGCATCCGACGGTCCCGCACCAGCCAGCCCAGTGCCCAGGCCAGTGCCACCAGCACCAGGTACAGCCACATGGTGGGGCCGGGGGGGTGAGGGGGGGGCCTGTGGGGCCGGGGGGCAGTGGGAGAGGAACCCCGGCATCCTGGGCCGTGTCACCACCCCCCCCCCCCCACTTCCCACCACGTCAACCCCCGCGCCCCAAGTTGAACCCAGGCGCCTCGGGTAAAGCCGTGCACCACCCCCCCACCCCTCCACATCCCCTGCCCCACACCATGGGGGGGGCAGCCATCCCCCCCTTCCATCCCCGGGTGGGAAAAGGGGGGGGGGGGCGCTGAGGATTGACCCCAGTTTGGAGCGGGTCCCACATGGGTCTCGCTCCGTGCCCGGGGGGCACCCAGGGACCCCAGAGGGTGATCCCTGTCCTCTCAGGGTGGGGGTCAGCACCCCACGTCACCCTCCCAGGGTGGGGACGAGCACCCCACCGTCCCCCCCACCCCCGGACGGGTCTGGGACCGACCTGGCTGCGGCCGGGCCCGGTGTCCCCGCGGCATGCCGGGGATTAGCCGGGCGCCGTGCGTCACCGCCTGGCTGGGACCCAGCGCCCCACGTGTGGCACCCAGCGGGGGGGGGTGTGTGTATGTCCCAGCTGTTCCCCCCTGGCTTAACCCCGTCCCCCCTCCTGCCCGCCCCCCCCCTGCGGCTGCTCCCTGCTCCTGACCCACACGGGGAGGTGACAGCCACCGCTGGGACACCCCCCCCCCCCCAACCCGCCTGCCCCCACGTCCCACCCTGTCCTGTCGGGGGGAGGTGTGTGTGTGTGTGTGTGTGTCCCCTTCCAGGAGCCCCGTTTGGGGGGGGTCTTTGGTGGTATCAGCATCACCCCATCGCTCCCAGTAGCAGGTGCTGGCCACGGGTTACAACCCCCCTGCTCCCTCCTGTGGGGCTGGGACGGGGGGGGTCCGGGCTGACCCCCCAGCATGGTGGCAGCCCCCCCCCCCCCTCCCCCCCACCCTCGGGGGCTGTGGGGGGACACCCCACATCTGCCCTGGGTCCCCGGAGCCGGGTGAGGGCAGGGGACGGCCAGCAGCCCCCTGCCCACCCCGGACGGCAGGCTGAGACCCGACAGACTCATCTCAGCGCAGCCGTGGGGCAGACCCGCGGTGGGGGCACCCTGGGCCCAGCTTGGGGTGCAGGGGGGAGCCCACCCAGCGAGCCCCCACCTACCTTTGGGGGGCAGAGGGCTCCGGGCGCTGCTGCGGCTGCGGTGGCAGAGGCCGTCTGAATCCGGGGGGGGGCCGTGGCCGCTCCTCCCCTTGCACCGGGGCAGCGCCCGCAGCCAAAGTTCACAGCGGGCTGAGCCCCCCCCTGCCCCCCCCGCCGCCTGCAGCTCCGGGGGGGGGGGGGAGGGCAGGATTTGGGTGCATGGGGGTGCTGTGACACCCCTCACCTTGTTGGGGGGGGACCCTCACCATGGAGGAGCCCCTGACTGGGGCCAAGAGAGAGGGTGACCCCCCCCACCCAGGGGACGCAGAAACGCCCCCAGGGTCCCCTTCTCAGCCCTGGGAGAGGGGAGCTGGGGGGCCGAGCTGCCCCCCCCAGGGGATTAGAGCCAGAAGGGGCTCTTTGTCCGGCTGAAAAAGGGGCCTCAGAGCCTGCGTTAAGCGGTAAAGAGGATGAGGGGGCTTAGGGGGGGCAGCGAGGGCTGTGCCTGGCCCGGCTTCCACACCTCCGCCATACAACCACGCTTTATTCTGCCCGCGCCCCGATACCGAGGGGTCCCCGCGGCGGGCGGCGGTGGCATCGTGCCCGGGGCCTTCGATATCTGCCCGGAGCAGCCACGGTGACGGGGGTGGGGGGGGGGGGGGGCCGGGGTGGGGTGTGTGTGTGGGGGGGGCGCAGCTCAGGAGCAGGAGGGCTGGAGCTGCCCCTTGTAGACGTACTCCAGGGCGGTGGCGATGGTCCGCATGTCCAGCTCGATGCTGCGCGCCCAGTTCTCCACGTCGCCGATCTCCTGCCAGGATCGGGGGGGGGGTGTCAGGGGGCTGCCGGTGGGATTTTGGGTGGGGGTCCCATCCTCCGGCGGGTTCCACCCTCCAGCAGCCGCAGCCCCTGTGGGGGCTCGGGGCTGGCTGAGCCCCCATGGGTGCTGCCAGACTGCTCCGGCGTCAAGCCGTGGGGTTGGGGGATGCAGCCCACCCACCCATCGCCTCCAGCGGGGGCTAAACTGTGCTGGGGGGGTTCCCAGTGGGGCTGGGGGACACAGCCCACCCCACCCACTGGCACTGGGTGGACTGGACTGGGCTAGTGGTGGGCTCCCAGTGGGGCTGGGGGATGCGTCCCACCCACCCACTGTCTCCACAGGGGGCTGGACCGTGCTGGGGGGGGGTTCCCAGTGGGGCTGGGGGATGCGTCCCACCCACCCACCGGCTCCACAGGGGGCTGGACTGTGCTGGGGGGGTTTCCCAGTAGGGCTGCGGGACACAGCCCACCCACCCACCACTTCCAGGGGGGGCTGGACCATGCTGGGGGGTTTCCCAGTGGGGCTGGGGGATGAAGCCCACCCACCCACTGGCACTAGGAGGGCCGGACTGGGCTGGTGGTGGGCTCCTGGTAGGCTCCCAGTGGGGCTGGGGGGGTGCAGCCCACCCACCTACCCACCCACTGGCACTGGGGGGGCTGGCCCGTGCCGGTGGGGGCCTCCCGGCACATGTTGGTGGCAGGACCCCAGCCCCGGCGACACCAGGGGTTTCCATGCGGCTGCTTTTCCACGTGTCCCGGAGGGAAATCCACTCCCCCCAGGGGTGTGGGGGAGCGTGTGTGTGTGTGACCCCCCCCCCCCCGGCCCGTGCTTGGGGTGGGGGGACGGGATGGGAGGGGACCCCCCCCAAACACACACACCCCCCCACCTTGAGGGCCTGGTTGAAGTTCTCCACCATGGTGATCCACTGCCCCGTCTGCTTGGCGAACTGGGCCGCCTGCACCTGCAGCGTCTTCACCTCGTGGTCCAGCTTCCGCTGGTTGACGTACGCCTGAGCCACCCTGGGGGGGGGGGGGGGACACGGACACACACATGGGGGGGGTGGGGTCCCACCCCAACAACCCCAGGGTGGGGGTGTCCCTAGAGAGGGGGTGGGTGCAGGGAGGGGGGGAAACCAAAGGACTTGGGGGCCATTAAAGGGGCTGGGGGGGGGGGGGGGACGGGACTGGAGGTCTCCAGGGAGGGGGGTTGGGGTGCGGGGGGGGGGGGGGGGTGCGGGGGGGAAGGGGCCAGGAAGTTGAGGGGGTCCCTGGGCAGGGGGCTGGGGGGGGGGGGGGGGGGGTGAGGGGTCTCTGGCTCTGTGTGTGTGTGTGGGAAGGAGGTTGGGGGGGGGGACCCTGATGGGGGCGTTAGGGGTGCAGGGGTCTCTGGGTGGGGGTTGGGGTGTCCCTGGGCAGGGTTTTTTGGGGGGGGGGGGGGGAGAAGGGCCCCCAGGGCTGGGGAGGGTCCCTGGCCAGGGGATTTTGAGGGAAGGGGCCCCAGGGTTGCGGGAGGGGGGGTCCCTGGTTGGGGTTTCCAGGGGTAAAAGGGGCTGGGGATCCTGGGGGTCCCCAGGGTGGGGGGGCGCCAGGGGGGTTTTTGGGGGCCCTGGATAGCAGATTTGAGGAGGAAGGGGCTGGGGGGGTCCCTGGCCGGGGGGGGGGGGGGGTTGGGGATCGCAGGGACCCCTGGATGGAGTTGGGGAGTCCCTAAAGAGGGGCTCGGGGGTTGGGGGGTGGTCCCGGGGGGGGTCTGGGGGTCCCCAGGTGGGAGGTTCAGGGGGCTTTGGGGGTCCCCGGATAGGGGATTTGAGGAGGAAGGGGCCTGTGGGGGGCCCTGGTCGGGGGGATCAGGGGGTCCCGGGGGGGAGGGAGGGGTTTGGGGGTCCCCAGCCGGGGGTCAGGGGGTGCTGGGGGGGGGGGGGTTGGGGGGTCCCCAGCCGGGGGGTCCTGGGTGAGGGGGGGGGGGGTTGAGGATCCCCAGCCAAGGGTCAGGGGTCCCGGGGCGGGGGGTTTGGGGGTCCCCAGCTGGGGGTCGGAGGGTCCGGGGTGAGGGGGGGGGTGTTGGGGGTCCCCAGCGGGGGGTCGGGGGGTCTCGGGTGAGGGGGGGTTTGGGGATCCCCAGCCGGGGGTCAGGGGTCCCGGGGGGGGGGGTCCCGGCCTCACCCCACGTTGAGGTGATCGACCAGGGCCTCGGTCAGGCGGGTGGCGGCCGCGATGGCCTCCCTGCGCCGCCGCTCTGCGGGGACGCGGCCGTGAGGGGCGGCGGGACCCCAACCCGTGACGCCACCCGGGAGCGGCGTGACGTCAGCGTGCGGGGCGGTGACATCACGCACCACCCTGCCGCCCCCCCCACCCCCCCCGCCCCTCACCACCACGGTGTTCCCACCCTCCCCCTTTGACGGACAGCCCCAAAGACCAATGGGGGGCGCGGCCCGGCGGTGAGCGGCAACTCCCGCCACCAATGGGGGGGGGGGTCGCGGGTCCGGTCGCCATGGGGACGGGGGCGGGCTCACCCTGCAGTTCCCGCCGCTCGCTCTGCCGCGCCTGGTGCTCCTTCAGCAGCCGGGACAACATGGCGGCACCGGCACCGGCACCGGCGCCGCACCCCTCCCCACCGGCACCACCACAGCCGCGGCCCGCCCCCCGCCACCTGACCGCCGCGTCACCGCCACCTCACCGCCACGGCCCGCCCCCTCGTCCCGCCTCCCGGGGCCCGCGGAGCCTATAGCGGCCGTAGGGGTTGGGGGGGGGGCCGTGCTGGGGGCTCGTAGGGGCTTACATGGCGGGTACAGGGGACGGGTGAGGGCTGTAGGTGCCTGAGGGGGCCACAAGGGCCTGGCTGGCGGCCTGAGGGGGTTCTGGGGGCCTGTGGGGGGGCCTGCATGGGGGACACAGGGGCCCGAGGGGTCTGTACGGACCAGGGTGAGGGCTGTAGGTGCCTGAGGGGGATACAGGGGCCTGTGTAGGGGGCTGGGGGGGCTCTAGGGGCCGCAGGGGCCTGTGGGGGTGGCTACACGGGGGGTATAGGGGCCTGGGGGAGCTCTAGGGGCTGCAGAGGCCTGTGCAGGGGCCTGGAGGGACTCTAGGGCTCATAGGGGCTGCAGGGGCCTGGGGGGAGGCCTACATGCGGGGTACAGGGGTCCGAGGGGTCTATATGGACCAGGGTGAAGGCATTAGGTGACTGAGGGGGCTGCATTGGCCTGTGTAAGGGCTGGGGGGGGGGACATAGGGGCTGCATTGGCCTGTGTAGAGGCTTGTAGGGGTCTGGTTGGAGGGTACAGGGACCCGAGGGGGCTACAGGGGCCCGGGTGAGGGCTATAGGTGCCCAGCTGGCAGCCACAAGGGGCTCCAGGGGCCTACGTAGGAGCTTGTAGGGGCCTACATGGGGGATACAGCAACCCGAGGGGTCTGTAGGGGCCCAGGTGAGGGCTGTAGGAGCCTGAGCGGGCTACAGGGGCCTGGCTGAGGGGGCTGTAGGGGCCCACGGGCCTGGGTGATGGCCTGTGAGGGTGACAGGACTGTGTCAGCCCTATAGGGAGCTGTTTGAGGGAGTGGGGAGCTGAGGGGGCTATAGGAGCCTGCCTGCGGGTCCAGGGGGAACAGGTGAGCTGTCTCTCCTTCCCGTGACCTGTGATGAGCGGGATGGTGCTCTGCTCCCTGCTGGCGAGGGGGTGGTCGGGGGTGCCTGAAGGAGCCGAGCATGACTCTATTAAAGCCACTCCTTGAGAATTCCCGAGCTCTCGCCTGCTTCCCGGCTGCGGTGGGATCCGAGACTGGGGCTAAATCTGAAATGATGCGGAACCGTCCTTGTCAGAGCGTCCCAATGTCAGGTGGGGCCGCCCGGGCTGTCCGTGTGCCAGCCCGTAATGGATGAGGCTAGCGGAGGGCGGGGGGGGGAAAGCCGGCCGGGGCCCTGGGCTACAGCTGCTGCCAGCAAAGCCCACTATGAAAATTAAATTGGGCTGCAGAGTGCCGGAAGGGTGAGCTGGCAGAAATGCCGGGATGCGGCTGATCTCACCGGGCTGAATCAGCCCCAGACCTGGGATGAGGCTGGTCCCTTGGCCGGGCGCCGGCTGGCCACCGCCGAACAGTCAGGAGGAGGAGGAGGATGATGATGAAGATCTCGTCATCCTCTCGGGTTGGACAGGGGAAGGGAATGTGAGGAAGGCGAAGAGGAAGGGTGAGGAGGGTGCTGTAGTTGTGGGGGCTTTGATGGGTGCAGGCAGCACCGAGCCGCCGTCTCAGCTGTTCCTTCTGGAGCTCCCTGCGGGCTCTCAGCCCCTTGGGATGTGCGTCTCAGCCGCATTCTCCCCACGGATTCAGCTCCTTGTCCCTTCCCTTGCCTCCTTGCTCCGAGCTGGTGACCCGGCGTAACTCTGGCTGCAGCTACAGGAACTCGAGCATCATGTGTGGCCAAAGATAAACCCGTGAATGGGTAAAAATAACCCCGTTTGCTCCCCGCAGGCCTGGCCATGCTGCCCCACTCCGGTTACACGAACAAGCTCTTGCTTGCGGCAGCTTTGGGAAGGGCAGAGGAATTTATTTCGCCGTTTCCATCGTTAGCTGACGAGTGTGCCGGGCTAACGGGGGTGCTGGGGCCGCTCCGCTCCTCCCTGCACCCGGGCTTGGCGTGTGTCGGGGTCGGCCGCTCCCGGTGAAGGGTTTGGGTGTGTATTCGGGGGGGGGTTCGGTGTTTGCAGGGGTGACCGCCAGCAGCTCTCCCACCCGCGGGAGCCCTGGGACCGGGCGCGGCTCCCAGAACCGCACCAGTTCCTGCCCTTCCTTCCGCAGGAATGAAGGTTGCTGCCGAGCTGGGGACCTCGGCCGGTGATGCCGATCCTCACGCGGGCACCGTTGGGACTTCACACCACTCCCAGGTGCCGGCGACGGCTCTCGGCACGTGCCGGGGATGTGCCTTGGCCTCCTTTGGCGCTGCCTGGAATGGCTGCAAAATCTCTCGGCTCTGCCCCGAGGGGCATGACCGGCCTGGGAGCCACTCCCGTGTGTGGATCCCCCACCTTCCTCATCCTCCCTCCTCTCCTGCCCATGGAGGATGCTCCGGGGAGGGAGCCTGGGCTCAGCTCAGCCCTTCACAGAGTTAACGGCGCTGGCGAGGGTGTTTGGCCGGGCCGGGGGGGGCCTTGGGGAGTGTTTCCCTCCCTCCCTCCCTCCCTCCCTGTGGAAGGGAGCGGTGGGTCCCATCCTCGCCCTGCCCGAGCTCCGCTCCCCGTTCTCCCCCTCTCCTGACCCCATGGAAGGCTCAGCGAGGCTCCTGGAGCGGATCCTGCCCTGGCTGCGGGAGCGGGACGAAGGCGTCCCCGTGTTGTCCCCGTTGTCCTCGAGCGGGTTGGGGACTTCAGCCCTGCAGCCCACCCGTGCCAGCGGGGTGAGGCCGCAGCTGCTGGGAGAAGCCGGGGCATGGAGCGAAGGGAATCCTCCCAACAAGGAGTTTTCTTCGCCTGACGCGCGAGTTGCTGCCTGACCCCCCCGCCCCGAGCTGTGAAAACCCTCGTGTTTCGTGCTTGGGCTGCCGGGAGCCGGGCTGAGGCGGGGGGAGCTCCGGGGGGCAAACCCTGCCTCATTTGGAAGTTGGCACTTGCACCAAAATTAAAAATTCTCTGGAGATGGCGCAGAGGGGACGATGACAGACGCTGCCGTGATGCCGGGAGCACCCAGGCTCCCTGCCTGCTCCCTGCCCACCCGTACGGGGGCAGCGATGGCAGCTCCTGCTTGTGCCGAGCTCCCTTTTGGGTCTGTTTGAAGGAAAACCAAGTGGATTTGGAGATTCTGCTGGGAGCCGGGAGGCTGGAGAGTGGGGTGTCCCCGGGATGGGTTGTTCTGAAGCCCGGAGGAGAGACGGGTGGCCGAGGCGGTTGGGGACGTGAGCTGGGGTCCCATCTCCCCCCTCCCCCCCCCCCCCCAGCTCATGGGCACCCGGGAGCCTCCAGCTGATTTTTTGGGGGTCCCCTCTGTGCCGAGGGACGGCACCGGGAGATCGAATCGTGTTTTTTATCATCTCGCTTCCTGGCCATAACCCTCTTCCTTCCCGTTTCTGCTCCGCCTGATGCTCGTGTGATGCTCGGGGTAGCTCCCTCGGGGTGCAGGGGGGGGGGGTTGCGGTGGGGAGGGGGGGGGCGTCTGAACAGCCCCCCAGGGACCGGGTCTGTTCCCATCCTCCGCTCCCAGGCAGGGATCGGCCCTTTCCCACGTCGTCCAGGACATCGGGAAGGGATTTTTTTGGGCTGCGAAAGAAGGAAAGAGCGGGTGAGCGTGGGGAGGGCTGGACGGCGGCCAGGCTGGGGGGGGAACATGGACCCTCTTGGGTTTCCCTCGTTTCCCCCCCCCCCCAACACACACACAAAGGGCAGCGAGGAGGAGGAGGTCGGGGTGAAGGAGTGTTGCTGTGCCCGGCGCGGCGCTGGAGCCCGTTTGCACGGCCAGCGCGGCCCTGCCAGCTCCCAAATATCTCCGCAGGCCTTTGGAGAGCGGGAGCGGTTAAAAATAGCCATTGTGCTGGAAAATATGACAGCCCCCCCCCGCCCCCCCCTCCTTTCCCCACCTCCCCAAGCTGCCATTTGGGGCGCGGGGCCACAACCGCTCCCATGGGACCTGGCACTGCTGTGTCCCCCCTCCCCTGGGAGCCTGCGAAGGCACCGTGGGGGTCCCGTCCTGCCGCTTGTTTTGGGGTGCAGGGGGGGTTACGCCTCTCCCAGGCGGGGGTGGTTGGGGGGCCTGGCGGGAGTCTGGGGACAGGGCTCGGCTGTTCCCATGGGAGCAGCCAGAGCAGGGTGCAGGTCCCCTTCCCACCACCATGTCCCCAGGGCTGTCCCCGTCAGCACAGCCTCGGTGCTGGGACGGCAAACTACCCCCCACGGCAGGTCTGCCCGGTGGGTGTCACTGCGGGTGACGGTGTGTCGGGTTGTCACTGCGGGTATCAGGGTATTGGGGTGTCAGGGTGTCGCTGCAGGTGACGGGGTGTCGGGGTGTCACTGTGGGTATCAGGGTATTGGGGTGTCACTGCGGGTGACAGGGTGTCACTGCGGGTATCAGGGTATTGGGGTATCGGGATGTCGCTGCGGGTGACGGGGTGTCGGGGTGTCACTGCTGGTATTGGGGTGTCAGGGTGTCGCTGGAGGTGACGGGGTGTCGGGTTGTCACTGCGGGTATCAGGGTATTGGGGTATCGGGATGTCGCTGCGGGTGACGGTGTGTCGGGGTGTCACTGCAGGTATCAGGGTATTGGGGTGTCGCTGCAGGTGATGGGGTGTTGGGGTGTCACTGCGGGTATCAGGGTATTGGGGTATCAGGGTGTCGCTGCAGGTGACAGGGTGTCGGGGTGTCACTGCTGGTATCAGGGTATTGGGGTGTCAGGGTGTCGCTGGAGGTGATGGTGTGTCGGGGTGTCACTGCTGGTATCAGGGTATTGGGGTATCGGGATGCCGTTGCAGGTGACGGGGTGTCGGGTTGTCACTGCAAGTATCAGGGTATTGGGGTGTCGCTGCAGGTGACGGGGTGTCAGGGTGTCACTGCGGGTATCAGGGTATCAGGGTATCAGGGTGTCGCTGGAGGTGACGGGGTGTCGGGTTGTCACTGCGGGTATCAGGGTATTGGGGTATCAGGGTGTCGCTGCAGGTGACGGGGTGTCGGGGTGTCACTGCTGGTATCAGGGTATTGGGGTGTCAGGGTGTCGCTGGAGGTGACGGGGTGTCGGGGTGTCACTGTGAGTATCAGGGTATTGGGGTATCGGGATGTAGCTGCGGGTATTGGGGTGTTGGGGTGTCACTGCGGGTGACAGGGTGTCGGGGTGTCACTGCGTGTATCAGGGTATTGGGGTATCCGGATGTCGCTGCAGGTGTCGGGGTATCAGGGTGTCACTGTGGGTGACGGGGTATCGCTGCAGGTGACAAGGTGTCAGGTGTGATGCAGTGCGATACGGGGCGCAGTGCACTGTGATACGGGGTGCGATACACCGCGATATGGGGCGATGGGTGCAATACCCTGCGATACAGGGTGCAGCACCTGCGATACGGGGCGGTGGGTGCGATGCGCTGCGATACCCTGCGATACAGGGTGCGATACCCTGCGATACGGGGTGCGATACCCTGCGATACGGGGTGCGATACACTGCGATACGGGGCGATGGGTGCGATGCACGGTGGTACAGGGTGCGATACACTGCGATACGGGGTGCGATACACTGCGATACGGGGCGATGGGTGCGATGCACGGTGGTACAGGGTGCGGTACACTGCGATACGGGGTGATGCACTGCAATACAGGGTGCAGAACACTGTGATCTGGGGCGAGGGGTGCAAGGCACCGTGATACGGGGGTGTGATGCGCTGCGATACGGGGGCGATGGGCGCGATACGCGGCGATACCGGGTGCAGCCCCCACCATGCGGGGGTGCGCTGCCCCGCGCAGCCACCGGCGGGGTGCGGGACGCTCCGTGTCGGAGCGCGATGCCCAGCCCCAGCCCGAGCCACCCGGGCTGTGACACACGGTGTGACACCCCCCACCCCCCCCCCACCCCCCCCTGCGGCGGGCGGGGCGGGGGGGTGGGGGGGGGGCGGCCCGTGCTCCTCCTCGCCGTGGCCGGTGGCGGGGCCGGTGGCGGGGGGAGCGGCGGGCGCGGCGGCATGGCGGGGGCTCGGCTCTGCTTGCCCTGGCTCTGCCTGCGGCTGGTGGCCACCGCCGCCTTCAACCTGGACGCCACCAGCACCCTGCTGAAGGACGGCGACAAGGGCAGCCTCTTCGGCTTCGCCGTGGCTCTGCACCGGCAGCTCAGCCCCGAGCCGGCCGGCTGGTGAGTGCGGGAGGGGGACGGGGGGGCTCCGGACCCCCGGGAGCGGGGCCAGGAGGGACGCGGGGGTCGCGGACCCTCCGCCGGGCGGCCGGGCTGTCCCCGCGGATCGTGCCCCGGGTGGGGTCCTCCCATGGCTCTGCATCCCCCCCCCCCCCCCCCCAGCTCCGTGTCCCCACCTCGGCTCCGTGTCCCCCCCCCGGCTCCGTGTCCCCTCCTCAGGTTTGCGTACCCCGCGCTGAGTTGGGGACTGGCAGCTCGGGGGTCCCCCCCGCCTCTCGGGGCTCCCCCCGCCCGTTCCCGGGGATGCTGGAGGGGCCCGATCCTGCCCCCTCCCGCCTTCGAGGTGCTGAGACTCCAATGGGGCTGGAGAGCTGAGGGGACGCGGACGGGCAGGGGGACCCCCCCTGTGCTGCCCGGAGTTAGTCAGCAGGAGCCGGTTGGGGGTGGGGGGGACATTGGGGGGTGATCAATGCCACAGGCACAAGCCTTGGGGTGCTCAGGCGGATGGACCCCCCCCCGTCTGTGCCCGCCACCTCCCCCGCGCCCGCCGGCCGCTGAGCTGGCAAACGCCCACCCAGTGCATGCCAGGGCAGCCACCCGCTGCGGCCGCGGTCCCCGTGTCCCCTCTGTCCCCCGTGTCCCCAGCCCCTGTGTCCCCGATGGACCCCAGCCCCTGTGGCCCCCGGACAGCGGGGGGGTCTCAGCGCCAGGGACCCTTGGAGCGGGCAGGTCCCAAGGGACGCTGTCACCCGCACCTCCCCACCCGCTCGCAAGGCCCTGGCCACTCTCCCTGTCCCCATCCCTGTCCCCCCCGGGGCTTGCCGCTGCCTGTCCCCGTGCCCCCGCCAGGCCGGTGGCGCCGGCCGAAGCCGCGGCAGCCGCCTCTCCACATTCTTGGCGTGGGGAGGGATATTCCGCTCCCCTCTCCCAGTTCCCCGGGCAGGTGTTTGCGGAGCCGCTGGCACCGCGCTGGGCTCTGCCACACCAGTGTCCCCCCACTGCTGTCCCCCTCTGGTCCCCGGCGGGGCTCAGGAACGGGTCCCCCGGCGCTGGCACCCCCGGGCAGTGCCCGGTGCCTCCGTCTGGCTCCCTCCTTTTTTGGGCATGTTGCTGCAGGGTTATTTTGAGTGAATTCCAGTTTATTTTTACCGGCTTGGCCTCTCCGCCACCCCCCGGGGCTCCCTCATGTCCTGGGGCCACCGTCCCCCCGGGGGAAAGGGGCCGGGGGTGGCCGCAGATGCCTCATGGCCACCAGGGAGCCACCAGTGGCACAGGACTCGCCTGACAGCGGAACCGAGCCCTGTCCCCCCAGGGAGGTGGGGGTCTGGGTGCCCCCAACCCTGCTGCACCCAGGGGGGGATGGGGCAGGGACAGGGGGTGTCACCCCCTGCGCCCCGTCCCCTGCCCACACGTGCACCGAGCTGTGGCTGAGGCCTGGGAATGGCTGCGCCGGGGCCACAGCTGCTCAGGCGGGGGTGTGGGGGGGGGGGGCTGGCACCGTGCTGGGCTGGCACCAGCGGCGTGACATCGGTGCGGGGGTGTGGGGACAGCTGTGTGGGGGCGGGGGGGACGGACACGGGTGCTGGGCCGGGGCGGGGGGGGGGGGGGATGGACGCAGGGTGTGTAAACCCAGCGTTGCATGTATGTGCCCGGCTGGGGCTGGCGGGGGGGGAGCGTGTGCTGGGTGGTGATCCCCCCCCCCAACCCCCCCACCCTGACGGGGGGGGCGGGGGGCTCCCCACCACCGTGACAGGCTGCTGGTGGGGGCACCCCAGGCGCCGGCGCTTCCCGGGCAAGGCGCCAACCGGACCGGGGGGCTCTTCGCCTGCCCGCTGACCCCCGAGCTGTCCGACTGCTGGCGGGTGCCCATCGACGAGGGAGGTGAGCTGCGCTCCGGGGCAGTGGGGGGGGGGGAATGCTCGGTCTGTGGGGAGTCGCCCGTGTTGTCCCGTCCCGTCCCCCCCCCCGGGATCCCCACCCCCCAGGAGGGGTCCCGGCGGGGCTGACGCTGCCCGTGCCCCCCAGTGGACCTGCAGCGGGAGAGCAAGGAGAACCAGTGGCTGGGGGTGAGCGTCAAGAGCCAAGGTGCCGGCGGGAAGATCGTGGTGAGCACCGGGGTGGGGTGGGGGGGGGGGGAGACACCAGTGAGGACTCTGGGGGGGGTGTGGGGGTTCCCCGGCATCCTCCTGACCTCCCCTCTGTGTCCCGTTCTCCCCCCAACCCCCCCAGACCTGCGCCCACCGGTATGAGGCGCGGCACCGGGTGCGGCAGCCGCTGGAGACGCGGGACGTGATCGGGCGCTGCTTCGTGCTGAGCCAGGACCTGCGGGTGCGGGACGAGCTGGACGGCGGCGAGTGGAAGTTCTGCCAGGGGCGGCCGCAGGGCCACGACCGCTTCGGCTCCTGCCAGCAGGGCCTGGCCGCCGCCTTCAGCCCCGACCACCACTACGTCCTCTTCGGGGCCCCCGGCACCTACAACTGGAAGGGTGAGGTGTGGGGGCTGCGGGGGTTCCCGTGGCCGGCTGGGTGGGGGGTGGGTGTTGCTGGCGGGGAAGGGGCGCGAGGGTGTGCGCCTGCGTGCGCAACGGGTGTGCGAGCAGCGGGTGGGGGGGTGTGCCGTGTGTGAGCGTGTTACAGGTGTGAGCATGTGTGTGTGTTACAGGTGTGAGCGTGTGTGTGTTACAGGTGTGAGCACACGTGTGTGAGCGTGCTGTGGGTGTGAGCTATAGGTGTGTTACAGGTGTGAGCACATGTGTGTGAGCGTGTTACAGGTGTGAGCGTGTGTGTGTTACAGGTGTGAGCACGTGTGTGAGCGTGTTACAGGTGTGAGCATGTGTGTGTTACAGGTGTGAGCACACGTGTGTGAGCGTGTTACAGGTGTGAGCTATAGGTGTGTGTTACAGGTGTGAGCACACATGTGTGAGCGTGCTGTGGGTGTGAGCTATAGGTGTGTGTTACAGGTGTGAGCACACGTGTGTGAGCGTGCTGAGGGTGTGAGCATGTGTGTGTGTTACAGGTGTGAGCATGTGTGTGTGTTACAGGTGTGAGCACACATGTGTGAGCATGCTGTGGGTGTTGTCACACGTGTGTGAGCGTGCTGAGGGTGTGAGCACATGTGTGTGTGCATGCGGATGTCTGTGTACTCTGTGAGCATATTACAGGTGTGAGCACACGTGTGTGAGCGTGCTGAGTGTATGATCACATGTGTGAACATGCTGCGGGTGTGAGCACGTGTGTGTGCATTCTGTGGGTGTTGGCACACATGTATGTGCATGCTGAAGGTGTGAGCACACGTGCGTGAGCACGCGGAGGTCTGTGCACTCTGAGTGTGTTACAGGTCTGAGCACACGTATGTGAGCACGCGGATGTCTGTGCACTCTGAGTGTGTTACAGGTGTGAGCACACGTATGTGAGCACGCAGATGTCTGTGTACTCTGTGTGAGCATGTTACAGATGTGAGCACACGTGTGTGAGTGTGTTACAGGTGTGAGCACACGTATGTGAGCACACGGATGTCTGTGCACTCTGTGAGCGTGTTACAGGTGTGAGCACACGTGTGTGAGTGTGTTACAGGTGTGAGCACACGTATGTGAGCACACGGATGTCTGTGCACTCTGAGTGTGTTACAGGTGTGAGCACACATGTATGAGTGTGTTACAGGTGTGAGCACACATATGTGTGCACGCAGATGTCTGTGCACTCTGTGTGAGCGTGTTACAGGTGTGAGCACACATGTGTGAGTGTGTTACAGGTGTGAGCACATGTGTATGAGTGTGTTACAGGTGTGAGCACACGTGTGCACGCAGAAGTCTGTGCACTCTGTGTGAGTGTGTTGCAGGTGTGAGCACATGTGTATGAGTGTTACAGGTGTGAGCACACGTGTGTGAGCGTGCTGAGGGTCTGATCACACGTGTGTGAGCACACGTGTGTGAACGTGTTACAGGTGTGAGCACACAAGTGTGAGCGTGCTGAGGATCTGATCACACGTGTGTGAGCACGCCAATGTCCGTGTACTCCGTGTGAGCGTGTTACACGTGAGCGCACGTGCCCATGCGCTCCAGGTGTGCGCCCGCAGGCGCGTGCGCGCACACGGACGCTGCGGGGGGGGGGGGGGGGGGGCGAGCACGTGGCCCGTGTGCTCTGCGCGCCCGTACACGCGTGGCTGGATGCGCGCCCCGCTCCCGCCTGCGCCCCCCGGTGCGTGCCTGTGCCGGGTCCCCCTGCCCTGGCCGCTGCGCCCACGGGGCGGCCCCGGCGCCCCCTTTGTCCCCAGGAGGGGTCCCCGGAGGGGTGGTGGTGGGGAGGTTGGGGGGGGGGTTCCCCAGCGCGTCCCCTCACCCCTCCTCGCCTCGCAGGGAACCTGCGCGTGGAGCTGCTCAACCAGAGCTCCCTCGACCTGCTGCGCGTCGACGACGGGCCCTACGAAGCCGGGGGCGAGAAGGACCAGGACCCCTCGCTCATCCCCCTGCCCGCCAACAGCTACTTGGGTAGGGGGGGGCCGCGGAGTCGGCGATTGGGGGGGGGGAGCCCCGCCGCCCTGACGCCCCTCTCTCTCTCTCTCTTTCTTTCTCTCCCGCCCCGCCGCGGTGCAGGGCTGCTTTTTGTGACAAACATTGATAGCTCAGACCCCGACCAGCTGGTCTACAAAACCCCCCAGCCCGGCGAGAAGGTGCCCGGGGCGGCCGGCGACGTGGCCCACAATAGCTACTTGGGTTCGTAAGCGCCCATTGTGTCCCCCCCCCCCGCCTCTCCGTGTGCCACCCTCCCCGCAGACCTGTCCTGTGGTGTGTTTGTCCCCCCCCCCCCACCCCGTATCTGTGGAGGGGAGAAGGAAGGAGAACTCCCGCAGCCTCCGCTGGGCCCCCCCCCACCCAGCACACGTGTGCACGGACACGCGTGCACCCAGCACACCTCCCTCTGCCCCCCCCCCCCCCCCCTCCATACACCCATCGCCCCCCTCCCGGTGCACGCACGCAGCGAGCACCCTTCCCTTCGCAGCACCCCCCCCGGTATGTGCATGTCCCCCCCCACCTCGTCGTGCAACACCCCCCACCGTGCACGCGTGTGGCTGCACACACAACCCCCCCCGCGTGCTGCCACCCCCCGCCCGCTTTGGGACCATTTGGGGCTGGGCACAAGCCTGTGGCTGTCACCCCACCGGGGTGGGGGTCCCACCCCCCCCCCACACCCCCCATCCCGGGGTCCCTGTGGCCAGCGCTGCCCTGTCGCCATCCCTGTCCTATGTCCTGGGGTATGGTGGGGGCACCGCCAGGCTGGGGGTGGGGGGTGGGGGGGTACAGAGCCTGGCGTGGCCCCCAGCACCCCGCTGTCCCCGTGCTCTTCCCACCGGAGATGTTTCTGCATGGGGGGGGCGGTGCACGATTCACGCTGCGGTGGCGGGGGGGGGGGGGGGGGGCGGGCAGCAGCCGCATCCTGCTGGAGCCTGGCTGGAGGCTGTGGGGGGCTTGGGGGGCTGTGGGGGGGGCTGGTCACTGCAGCCGCTGCATGTGGGGAGGGAGCTCTGCCGCTCTCTCCAGCTGGGGGGGTCTGGCCCCCGTCCGGCTCTGCTCTGGGTCTTGCTGCTCTGGCCCCCAAAATCTTCCCTTCTCTCCCCAAAATCTCTCCTTCTGGAGGGAGGGGCTGGTCCTCGCTCCCCCCCCCCCGGCAGCCTCTGCTCCCCCTTGGCTTCCCCTGGCCTGGAGCTGGGGAGGGGACCCTGCAGTCCTACCCCTTCGCCCCCCCCTTTCCTCGAGCTTCTGTGCCCCAGGGAGCACAAAGCAGGGAAACTGAGGCACAAAGAGAGCCCCCCCCGCCAAAGCCCGAGGGTCCCTGACCCCCGGCAGCCCAGGGCTGAGCAGAGAGAGAGAGACGGACAGACGGACGTGGTGGATGTTGGGGGGCCGGGGGGAGCTGGGTGGGCACCAATACCAGCGCCCCCCCCATTACTTCCCCCCCCGCGCCCCCCCCCTCCCTCCCTCTACCCCCCCGCAGGCTTCTCGGTGGACTCTGGCGCGGGGCTGACGCGGCGGCAGGAGCTGAGCTTCGTCACCGGAGCCCCCCGCGCCAACCACACCGGGGCCGTGGTCATCCTGCGCCGGGACGGTGCCAACCGCCTGGTGCCCGAGGCCGTGCTGCCCGGCCAGCAGCTCACCTCTGCCTTCGGCTACGCCGTCGCCGTGCTCGACCTCAACAGTGACGGGTGAGTTTGAGTTGGGGGGGGGGGTGTGTCCCCCCCAAAAACCGTGGTCTCAGTGCCAGGGCATCAGCCCGGTGCACCGGGAGGGCTCGCCGCTGTTGGGGGGGTGGGGGGGGTGGGTGTCATGGAGCCACCGTCCCCGCAGATGGATGGACCTGGTGGTGGGGGCCCCCCACTTTTTTGAGCGTAAGGAGGAGATCGGGGGGGCCGCCTACGTCTACATCAACCCGGCGGGGCGCTGGGACTCCGCCACCCCCCTCCGCCTCAACGGCACCCGCGGCTCCATGTTCGGCATCGCCCTCAGCGCCGCCGGGGACCTCAACCACGACGGCTTCGAGGGTGAGGGGTTCGGGGGGGGCCGGGGGGGGGGTGGTGGTCTGGGGCAGGCAGATGGTGGCAGCTGGGGGGCTGCACTCCATCGAGGGTGCTGGGAGGGGTCTCGGGCCACTCACCCCACCCCCCCCCCCAGCTACCTGCCCTTGCTCCCCCCAGACCTGGCTGTGGGAGCCCCCTTCGATGGCGCCGGCAAAGTCTACATTTACCACGGCAGCAACCTGGGCATCGTGGCAAAGCCGGCGCAGGTGAGGGGGGTGCGTGGTGGGGGGGGTGTACTGCCCATCGCCCCCCCCCACCTCCGGTTCAGGGTGTCACGGGTGGCCTGTCCCCAGGTCCTGGACGGGGAGGGCGTGGGGGTGACGGCTTTCGGGTACTCCCTCTCGGGGGGGCTGGATGTGGATGGGAACCTCTACCCCGACCTGCTCGTCGGCTCCCTCTCCGACACCGTCGTGCTGTACAGGTGAGTGTCGTTCCCCCCCCCCCTCAACATCTCCCCACCCCCAGGCATCCCCCACCCCCAACATCTCCCACCCTGAGCATCCCCCCCCTCCCCGGGCATCCCCCCACCCCTGGGCATCCCCCCGCCATGAGCATCCCCCACCCCTGAGCATCCGACCACCCCTAGGCATTCCCCCCCCCCCCAGCCCCACGAGCATCCCCCTCCCCATGAGCATCCCCCACCCCTGAGTATCCCCCCACCCCCAGCATCCCCTATCCCTGAGTATCCCCCCACCCTGACCACCCCCCCCAAGCATCCCTCACCCTGGGCATTCCTGCCCTGAGCATCCCCCCCACCCTCAGCATCCCCCCACTGGAGCATCCCCCACCCCTGAGCTTCCCCCCCGCCCACCCTGAGCATCCCCCCACCCCGGGCACCCCCCCACCCCGAGCATCCCCCTACCCTGGGCTCCCCTCAAACCCTCCCGGAGCACCCCCTGACCCAGGGGGGTCCCCAATCCCTGGGCACGGCCAGGGCTCCCGTGCGGGGGGCGAGTGCTGGGTCTGTGCAAGGCTCGGGGTGGCCTCGGGGTGGGGGGCCCAGCCTGGCACCCCCCGTTTCTCCCCCGGCAGGGCCCGGCCGGTCGTCCACGTCTCCAGGAACGTCTCCCTGCTCCCCCCCAACATCGACCTGGAGCAGAGCAACTGCCAGCACCAGGAGGGCGTCTGGTGGGTGTCACCCCCCTGTCCCCCCCTGGCTTCCCCTCCCCGGGCACACAGCCGGGGCACGGCCGGGGGTGGGTGCCACCCGTTTCACCCCAGATTCCCCCCCCGTGCCCCCCCCAGCGTGGATGTCCGAGCCTGTTTCAGCTACACGGCCAGTCCCGCCAGCTACAGCCCCCGCCTCGGTGAGCGTGGTGGGGACGGGCAGCGGGGTGAGGGGGGAGCAGGACCCCCCTCCCTGGGGTGGGAGGGGAGGGACCCCTGGCATCGCGCCCGTCCCTCTTGTCCCCAGTGCTGGAGTACGTGTTGGATGCCGACACGGATCGCCGGCGGCGGGGCCAGGCCCCCCGCGTCTCCTTCCTCGGCCGCCGGCCCTCGGACCCCGAGCACCAGTTCTCCGACACGGTGGAGCTGCCCCGGCAGCACGCCCGCGCCTGCATCAAAGCCACCTTCCAGCTCCAGGTGGGTGCCCATCCCCATCCTCCTCCTCATCCCCATCCCCGTTCCCATCTGTTTCCATCCCTGTCCTGATCTTCATCCTCATTCCCATCCCTCTCCCCATCCCCATTTCCTCCCTATTCCCATCCCTGTTTTCATCCTCATCCTCACCCCCATCCCTGTCCCTATCCCCGTCCTCATCCCGATCCCTGTCCCCATCCCTGTTTTCATCCCCATCTTCATCCCTGTCCCTGTCCTCATGTCTATCCCCATCCCCATTTTCTTGCCATCCTCATCCCCACCCCCGTCCTTATTCCCTTCCCATCCCATCCCATCCCATCCCATCCCTGTCCCCACCCTGTCCCCACCCCTGTCCCTGTCCCCATCCCTATCCCCATCCCCATTTTCTCCTCATCCTCATCCCCTTCCCTGTCCCCATTGCCGTCCCCATCTTTATCCCCACCCTCATTTTCTCCCTATCCCATCCCATCCCATCCCCATTTTCTCCCCATCCCATCCCTGTCCCCATCCTCATCCTCATCCCTGTCCCCACCCCCATCCTTGTCCCTGTCCCAATCCCTATCCCCATCCCCGTTTTCTCCCCATCCTCATCCCCGTCCCCACCTTTATCCCCACTCTCATTTTCTCCCCATCCCATCCCTGTCCCCATCCTCATTCCCGGCCCCCCCGTCTCCCCCCCTCACCCTCTCCCACCCTGCCCGCAGGACAGCATCCGTGACAAGCTGCGTCCCATCGCCGTCACCCTCGCCTACGGCATCCAGGGAGCCGGGGGGGGCCGGCGGGGCCGGGGGACCACCCTGCCACCGCTGCTGCCCGTGCTCAGCCCCCAGCAGCCCAGCAGCCACCGCACCGAGGTGGGCACCCAGCCGCCTTCCCTCCCCGGGGGTCCGGGGTGCGCTGTCCCGCGTGGAGTGTCCCCGACCCCCCATGTCTGTGTGTCCCCCCCCCACTTCCAGGTGCATTTCCTGAAGCAGGGCTGCGGGGACGACAAGATCTGCCAGAGCAACCTGCAGCTCCACTTCCAGTTCTGCGCCCGCCTGGGGGACGCCGATTTCCTACCCCTGCCCAGGTGAGGGGGACGGGGACGGGTCCCCACCCCACGGGGTGTTGGGGACACCCCGGGCGTGAGGGGGAGCCTGACGGTGACTCTGTCCCCAGGGGCGAGGATGGCACCGCCATCTTCGCCATGAGCGACCAGAAGGACGTGGCCCTGGAGATCCACGTCACCAACCTGCCTTCGGACCCGGCGGAGCCGCAGCGGGACGGGGACGATGCCCACGAAGCCATGCTCACCGCCACCTTCCCCCCGGAGCTGCCCTACTCCGCCCTGCGCCTCTACGACAGCCGGGCACCCTCGGTGCGGGGGCTCGGGGGGGGCGAGGGGTGGTCCGGAGGGTGCTGGGGCCAGAGGGAAGGGGTGGTCCCGGGGGTGCAGGGGGATGGAGAAGGTCCTGGGGATGCTGGAGGGACAGGGCTGGTGCTGGGGGTGTGAGATGGGGATGATCCTGGGGGAGCAGAGGGATGGGGATGATCCTGGGGGAGCAGAGGGATGGGGTGGTCCTGGGGGTGCAGAAGGATGGGGATGATCCTGGGGGAGCAGAGGGATGGGGATGATCCTGGGGGAGCAGAGGGATGGGGTGGTCCTGGGGGTGCAGAGGGATGGGGTGGTCCTGGGGGTGCAGAAGGATGGGAATGATCCTGGAGGAGCAGAGGGATGGGAATGATCCTGGGGATGCAGAAGGATGGGGTGGTCCTGGGGGAGCAGAGGGATGGGGATGATCCTGGGGGTGCAGAGGGATGGGGATGATCCTGGGGGAGCAGAGGGATGGGGATGATCCTGGGGGTGCAGAGGGATGGGGATGATCCTGGGGGTGCAGAGGGATGGGGATGATCCTGGGGGAGCAGAGGGATGGGGATGGTTCTGGGGGTGCAGGGGGATGGAGAAGGTCCTGGGGATGCTGGAGGGACAGGGCTGGTGCTGGGGGAGCAGAGGGATGGGAATGATCCTGGGGGAACAGAGGGATGGGGATGATTCTCGGGGTGCAGAGGGATGGGAATGATCCTGGGGGAGCAGAAGGATGGGGATGATCCTGGGGGTGCAGAGGGATGGGAATGATCCTGGGGGAGCAGAGGGATGGGGATGATTCTCGGGGTGCAGAGGGATGGGGTGGTCCTGGGGGAGCAGAGGGAATGAGAAGGTCCTGGGGACACTGGAGGGACAGGGCTGGTCCTGGGGCTACAGAGGGATGGGGGTGGTCTGGGGGGTGCTGGGGGCAGAGGGATGGGGATGGTTCTGGGGGTGCAGGGGGATGGAGAAGGTCCTGGGGATGCTGGAGGGACAGGGCTGGTCCTGGGGGTGCTGAGGGCAAAGGGATGGGGGTGGTCCTCAGGATGCAGAGGGATGGGGATTGTCCTGGGGGAGCAGAGGGATGGGGATGATCTTCAGGATGCAGAGGGACGGGGTGGTCCCGGGGGTGCAGAGGGATGGAGATGGTTCTGGGGGACACTGGAGGGGCAGGACTGGTCCTGGGGGTGCTGGGAGTGTGGGATGGGGTCAGAGCTGGGGATGCAGAGGGCTGGGAATGCTCCTGGGGGTGCTGAGGGCAGAGGGACGGGGATGATCCTGGGGACACACTGGAGGGACAGGGCTGGTCCTGGGGCTACAGAGGGATGGGGGTGGTCTGGGGGGTGCTGGGGGCAGAGGGATGGGGATGGTTCTGGGGGTGCAGGGGGCGCAGTGGGGGTCAGTCCTGGGGCGCAGTGGGCTGGGGGGGATGCCAGCAGCGGGGGCTCATCCCTCTGCCCCCCAGGACAAGCCGGTGGTGTGCCTCGCCAACCAGAACGGCTCGCAGGTGGAGTGCGAGCTGGGCAACCCCATGAAACGTGGAGCCCAGGTGGGCACAGCTCCCCGCTCCCCCCCCCCCCCCCCGCCCCCCCAGACCCCCGTCTCCCCCCCCCCAGCCCCAGCCCTCACCCCTCTGCCCCCAGGTGCGGTTCTTCCTCATCCTCAGCACCCTGGGCATCACCATCCGGACCACGGACCTGGCGGTGGAGCTGGCCCTGTCCACGTGAGCCTTGGGGGGGGGGGGGGGGGAGTTCGGGGGCCCTCGCAGCGGAGCCCCCCCCCCCCCAGCTCCGCTCTGGGTGGGAAGGATTGGGGGTGACGCCCCCCACCCCCACCCTGAACCCCCCCACCTCTCCCCAGGATCAGTGAGCAGCCGGGGCTGGAGCCGGTGGTGGCCCGTGCCCGCGTGGTCATCGAGCTGCCCCTCTCCGTGACAGGGTGAGCGATGGTGGGGAGAGGGGGGGTGTCTGGGACCCCCCCCCCCATCCGCCCCAGGGCTGCCCTGACCCCCCTCCGGTTGTCCCCGCAGCGTGGCCGTGCCGCCCCGGCTCTTCTTCGGCGGGGTGGTGCGGGGGGAGAGCGCCGTGAGGCGGGAGAGCCAGGTGGGCAGCGCCGTGCGCTTCGAGGTGACGGTGAGTCGGGGACGGGGGGGGGGACACAGGGATGCTGCGTGGGGGGGTCTCAGCCCCGCTGCTCTCCTTCCCACCCCACGCTCCCGGGTGGTGGTGGGTGGCTGTGGGGCGGGGGGGGCTGTGCAGGGGTTGGGGGTGCTGGCACGTCGAGGTGGCAGTGAGTTGGGGACAGGGTGGGGGACACAGGGATGCTGCGTGGGGGGGTCTCAGCCCCACTGCTCCCCATCCCACCCCACGCTCCCGGGTGGCCGGAGGCGGCTGTGGGGCGGGGGGGGCTGCGCAGGGGTTGGGGGGGCTGGCACTTGGAGGTGACGGTGAATTGGGGACAGGGTGGGGGACACAGGGATGCTGCGTGGGGGGATCTCAGCCCCGCTGCTCTCCTTCCCACCCCATGCTCCCGGGTGGTGGGGGGTGGCTGTGGGGCAGGGGGGGCTGCGCAGGGGTTGGGGGGGTCTGGCACTTGGAGGTGACGGTGAGTTGGGGACGAGGGGGGGACACAGGGATGCTGCGTGGGGGGGTCTCAGCCCCCCTGCTCTCCTTCCCACCCCACGCTCCCGGGTGGTGGTGGGTGGCTGTGGGGCGGGGGGGGCTGCGCAGGGGTTGGGGGGGCTGGCACGTCGAGGTGACGGTGAGTTGGGGACGAGGGGGGGACACAGGGATGCTGCGTGGGGGGGTCTCAGCCCCCCTGCTCCCTGTCCCACCCCACGCTCCCAGGTGGTGGGGGGTGGCTGTGGGGCGGGGGGGGCTGTGCAGGGGTTGGGGGTGCTGGCACGTCGAGGTGGCAGTGAGTTGGGGACAGGGTGGGGGACACAGGGATGCTGCGTGGGGGGGTCTCAGCCCCACTGCTCCCCATCCCACCCCACGCTCCCGGGTGGCCGGAGGCGGCTGTGGGGCGGGGGGGGCTGCGCAGGGGTTGGGGGGGGCTGGCACTTGGAGGTGACGATGAGTTGGGGACAGGGTGGGGGACACAGGGATGCTGCGTGGGGGGGTCTCAGCCCCACTGCTCTCCTTCCCACCCTGCGCTTCCGGGTGGTGGGGGGGTGGCTGTGGGGCGGGGGGGGGCTGTGCAGGGGTTGGGGGGGCTGGCACTTGGAGGTGACGGTGAGTTGGGGACAGGGTGGGGGACACAGGGATGCTGCGTGGGGGGGTCTCAGCCCCGCTGCTCCCCTTCCCTCCCCATGCTCCCAGGTGGCGGGGGGCAGCTGTGGGACAGGAGGGCTGTGCAGGAGTGGAGGGGGGGACCCCATGTCATGTGTGTCCTGTGTGTGTCCCCCCCCCCCCGCCCCCCCCCGGCAGGTCTCCAACCGGGGGCAGTCGCTGAAGACGCTGGGCTCGGCCTTCCTCACCCTCCTCTGGCCCCACGAGATCAGCAACGGGAAATGGCTGCTGTACCCCCTGCACCTGGAGCTGGCGGCCCCCCCCCGGGCAGCCCACGGCCTGCAGCCCCCCCGCCAACCCGCTGCGCCTGGCCCTGGTACCGCCGCGGGAGGGGACGCGGGGGTGCCCCGGGGCTCGGGGTTGGGGGGTGGGTTTGTGGGGGGGGGGGTGTCGGTGCCACCCCCGTCCATGCCCATCCTTCCCCCTACCCCGCAGGAGCCGCCGGGGGAGGCTGACCCCGCCGAGGCGCCCACCCCGGGGTCCTGGTGGGTGCCGGCACCCGCGGAGAGGAGGAGGAACGTCACGCTGGTGAGTGGGGCTGGGGTGCAGCGGCTGTTGGGGTGCCCCCACTTCTGGGGTGCACCTACTCTTGGGGTGCCCCCGCTCCTGAGATGCCTCTGCTCCTGGGGAGCACCCGCTCCTGGGGGGCCCTTGCTGCTGGGGAGCACCCGCTCTTGGGGAGCATCCACTTCTGGGGTACCCCCCGCTCCTGGGGTGCCCCTGCTGCTGGAGACCACCCACTCCTGGGGAGCCCCTGCTGATGGGGAGCACCCGCTCCTGAGGAACACCCACTCTTGGGGCGCTTCTGCTCCTGGGGTGCATCCACTCCTAGGGTGCCCCTGCTGACGGGGAGCATCCGCTTTTGGGGTGCCCCCGCTCCTGAGATGCCTCTGCTCCTGGGGAACACCCACTCCTGGGGTGCCCCTGCTGATGAGGAGCACCCACTTTTGGGGAGCACCCACTCTTGGCATGCCCCTGCTCCTGGGGTGCCCCTGGTCCTGGGGTGCCCCTGCTGCTGGGGTGCACCCACTGCTGAGGAACACCCACTCTTGGGGTGCTCCTGCTCCTGGGGGGCACCCGTTCCTGGGGAGCACCCACTCCTGGGGTGCCCCTGCTCCTGGGGTGCCCCTGCTCCTGGCGTGCCCCTGCTGAGGGGGAGCACCCACTCCTGGGGAGCCCCTGCTCCTGGGGTCCCCCTACTCCAAGGGTGCACCCACTACTGGGAAGCACCCACTCCTGGGGTGCCCCCCGCTCCTGGGGTGCCCCCAGCCTTGGGGTGCGCGGCCGTGCTGACCCCCCCCCCGTCCCGCAGGACTGTGCCCAGGGCACCGCGCGCTGCCTGGCCTTCCGCTGCCCGCTGCACAGCTTCGAGCGCGCCGCCGTGCTGAGGGCCCGCGGGCGCCTCTGGAACAGCACCTTCCTGGAGGTAGGAGGGGACGGGACCCCCGGGATGGGGACAGGGACAGGGACAGGGACAGGGATGGGACCCCCATGACGGGGACAGGGATGAGACCCCCGGGCTGGGGAGGGGGACGGGACCCCCAGGATGGGGACGGGGATGGGGACAGGGACGGGACCTCTGGGATGGGGACGGGGATGGGACACCTGGGATGGGGACAGGGACAAAGATGGGACCCCCAGGACAGGACAGGGACAGGGACAGGGATGGGACCCCCCATGACGGGGACAGGAACGAGACCCCCGGGCTGGGGAGGGGGATGGAACCACAGGACACGGACAGGGACGGGACCCCCAGGATGGGGACGTGGACGGGACCCCCAGGACGGGGATGGGGACAGGGACAAGACCTCTGGGATGGGGATGGGACATCTGGGATGGGGACAGGGACAAAGATGGGACCCCCAGGACAGGACAGGGACAGGGATGGGATCCCGAGGCTGGGGAGAGGGACGGGACCCCAGGGCAGGGATAGAGATGGGACTCCCAGGATGGGGATGGGGACGGGACACCCGGGATGGGGACAGGGATGGGTCCCCCAGGATGGGGACAGGGTCAGGGATGGGACCCCCGGGCTGGGGAGGGGGACAGGACCCCCAGGACAGGGCAGGACCCCTGGGATGGGGACAGGGAGGGGACCCCCAGTCTGGGGACAGGGACAGGGATGGGTCCCCTGGGATGGGGACAGGGATGGGACCCCCAGGATGGGGATGGGGACAGGGACAGGGACAGGACCCCTGGGATGGGGATGGGACCCCCGGGACGGGGAGGGGGACAGGACCCCTGGGACAGGGATGGGGATGGGACACCTGGGATGGGGACGGGAACAGGGATGGGACCCCCAGAACGGGGACAGAGACACTGTGCCACAGGACCCCTAGTCTGGGGAGGGGAACAGGACCCCGGAGACAGGGACAGGACGCCTGGGATGGGGACAGGGAGGGGACCCCCAGGCTGTGGGGAGGGGGCTCAGCCCACCCCGTGCCCCCGCCGCAGGAATACCTGGCCGTCACCTCGGTGGAGCTGATCGTGCGCGCCAGCGTCTCGGTGACCTCCTCCGTCAAGAACCTGGTGCTGAAGGACGCCTCCACGCAGGTCCGTTCCCCCCTCCTGTCCCCCCCCCCCCCCCCCCCCCCGGCCCCCCACCCCTCCGCCCCCTGACCCCCCTCCCCTCCCCAGATCCCCGTCTCCATCTACCTGGACCCCGGGGAGGCGGTGGCCGGCGGCGTGCCGTGGTGGGTCATCCTGCTGGCCGTGCTGGCCGGCGTCCTCGTCCTGGCCCTGCTCGTCTTCATCCTCTGGAAGGTGAGGGACGGGGACGGGGTGTCCGCGGCAGGAGGGGTGTCCCCATCCCCCTGGCACAGGGTCCCCCAGACATGCCGTGCTGTGCCACCCCGGCCATGCCATGCCACATCATGCCACGCCAGCTATGCCATGCCATGTCACCCCCGCTGTGCAGTGCCATGGTGTGCCATGCTGTGCCACCCCAGCTGTGCCATGCCATGCCATGCCATGGTGTGCCACCCCAGCTGTGCCATGCCGTGACATGCCATGGTGTGCCACCCCAGCTGTGCCATGCCGTGACATGCCACGTCATGCCATGCTGTGCCACCCCGGCCATGCCATAACGTGCCACCCCAGCCATGCCGTGCCGTACTGTGCCATGTTGTGTCATGCTGTGTCATCCCAGCTATGCCGTGCCATGCCATGCCACCCCAGCTGCGCAGTGCAATGTTGTGCCATGCTGTGCCACCCCAGCCGTGCCATGCCATGCTGTGCCACCCCAGCCATGCCATAACGTGCCACCCCAGCCATGCCGTGCCGCGCTGTGCCATGTTGTATCGCGCTGTGCCACCCCAGCCATGTCACGCCATGGTGTGCCACCCCAGCTTTGCCATGCCACGTTGTGCCATGCTGTGCCACCCCAGCCATGCCATGCCATGCCGTAATGTGCCACCCCAGCTGTGCCATGCCATGCAGTGCCACCCCAACTATGCCACACTGTGCCACACCAGCTGCACCGTGCCACGCTAGCTGTGCCATGCCATGTCATGTCATGCCATCCCCACTGTGCCATGCCGTGCCACCCCAGCTGCACAGTGCCGTGTTGTGCCACCCGAGCTGTGCCATGCTGTGACATGCCACGTCGTGCCATGCTGTGCCACCCCAGCCATGCCATAATGTGCCACCCTCGCCATGCCGTGCCGTACTGTGCCCTGTTGTGTCATGCTGTGTCACCCCAGCTATGCCGTGCTATGCCACCCTGTGCCACTCCATCTGTGCCATGCCACATTGTGCCATGCTGTGCCATCCCGGCTGTGCCGTGCTGTACCGTGCCATGCCAGCCCAGCTGTGCCATGCCGTGTCGTGCCATGCTTGACACCCCAGCCATAGCATGCCATGCCACACTGTGCCACCCCAGCCGTGCCACACCATGCCACACCAGCTGTGCCATGCCCCACTGTGCCACACCGTGCCACGCCAGCTGTGCCATGCCATGTCGTGCCATCCCCACTGTGCCATGCCGTGCCACCTCAGCTGCGCAGTGCCACGTTGTGCCGTGGGGTGCCACCCCAGCCATGCCATGCCGTGCCACCCTGAGCCACCCCAGTTGTGCCATGCCACATTGTGCCACTCCAGCCATACTGTGCCATCCCGGCTGTGCCATGCCATGCCACGCCACTCTGGCTCTTCCGTGCCATGCCATGTCAAGCCACGCCACGCTGGCTCTTCTGTGCCATGCCATCCCAGACGTGCTGTGCCACACCGTGCCACCCCACCTCTCCCATGCTGTGCCGTGCCGTGCCACCCAGCCTGGCCTTGCCTGGCCTCACCCTCTCGCTTCCTTCCCAGTGCGGCTTCTTCAAGCGGAGCAGCCGAAAGTCCCGCTACGCCGCTAACTATTACCGGGCGCGCCTGGGCCTGCAGCCCTCGGCGGCGGAGCAGCAGGCGCCGGAGGGCGAGCGGTAACGCAGGGCTCTCCCGCCCCGCGCCCGGCGGCGGCCACCGTGGGGTGCGCAGGGGGGGTGCCAGGGCTGGTGGCCGCCCCGCGAGGGCCGAGGGCCTGCCGAGGCGGGGGGACGAGGGTTGGCAGCATCAGGGTGGAAGGACGAGGGTCTGCAGTGCTGGTGCGAGGGTGTTGCGGTGCCCAAATTGGGACGTGGCGGGAGGGGGGGGGGGGGGTTGCAGTGCTCGTGTATGGGTGTGCGAGGGTTTGCAGTGCTGGTGTGCGCACGTGTGTTCTGGTTTGAGGAACCCCCAAAAATCTATTGTCGTTTAGACAATTACTGGTTTAGACAATCATCGGTCACCCGATGACCCCTCCCGACCCGGGAAGGGGAAGCAGGGAAAAACAAGGAAACGCGAGGGTTGAAATATAAACAGATTTAACAGGTTAAGACTAAATAATTAACATTAATAACACTAAAGGGCATTGTGCAAGGGTTTGCAGCGCTTGGGTATAGAATCACAGAATGGTTTGGGTCGGAAGGACCTTAAAGCCCACCCAGTGCCCCCCCCTGCCCTGGGCAGGGACACCTCCCACCAGCCCAGGTCGCTCCAAGCCCCGTCCAGCCTGGCCTTGAACCCCTCCAGGGATGGGGCAGCCACAGCTTCTCTGGGCAACCTGGGCCAGGGGCTCACCCCCCTCACAGCAAACAATTTCTTCCTGATATCCCATCTAAATCTCCCCTCTTCCAGTGTAAAACCCTTCCCCCTCATCCCATGGCTCCCCTCCCTGCTCCAGAGTCCCTCCCCAGCTTTCCTGGAGCCCCTTTAGGGACTGGAAGGGGCTCCAAGGTCTCCCCGGAGCCTTCTCTTCTCCAGGCTGAACCCCCCCAGCTCTCTCAGCCTGTCCCCACAGCAGAGGGGCTCCAGCCCTCCCAGCATCTCTGGGGCCTCCTCCGGCCCCGCTCCAACAGCTCCGTGTCCTCCTGCTGTTGGTGCCCCAGCGCTGGAGGCAGCCCTGCGGGGGGGTCTCACAGAGCGGAGCAGAGGGGCAGAACCCCCCCCTCGCCCTGCTGGCCACACTTCCATGGGCGTGCGAGGGTTTGCCGTGACGCTCGGGTGCCGAGGGCTGGGCACACGCCGGGGGCTCCCAGAGCCGTTCCTGGAGCCGGGGCGTCCCCGTGGGGCCCTGACTCCCCCAGTGTGTCCCCCCCTAGCTGGGCTTCTTCCGCCGGGCTCGCTACGCGCCGCCGGCCGTGCCGCAGTACCACGCCGTGAAGATCCCGCGGGAGGAGCGGCAGCAGTTCCGCGAGGAGAAGACGGGCACCATCCAGAGGAAGGAATGGGCCGCCAACATCCGCGAGGCCGGCGACGGCCACGTCACCCCCAGCTCGGCCTAGCCCCCCGCCGGGGATGGCGGCAGGAAAAAAGGGGACACTGGACACGGTGGACGCTCTTCTCCGGCGCTGGGGAAGGGCCCTCTGGCACCGCGTGTGGGGAGGAACACGCGTGTGCCGGCACACGCCTGCCTTCGCCTGGCGCACGCGGGGCTGCGGGCGCCGGCGGCCCCACAGGGAGGGCTGGGCCCCGCGGCCATGCGCGACCCAATAAAAGGATCAGCCCCTCCACAGAGGCCATGTCCCTTCCTTGCCGCCTGGGGGACGTCGGCCATGATGGGTGTGGTCGGCGGCGCCGCCATGATGGGTGTGGCAGTGGTGCCGCCATGATGGGTGTGGCAGGGGTGCCGCTATGATGGGTGTGGGCGTTCCGGCGGGCGGCGGGTATCCGCGCTGCCAGGGCCGGCGCCGGCACGAGCCCTGTCTACCGGGATAACGGGGCTCGTCCCCGTCCTCCCCCGTGGGCCGGGCCCGGCCGCCCCCGACCCACCGGCAACGGCGGCGTAGGAAGGGAATGGGCGCGGCCCTGCCCTCAGTCAAGATGGCGGCGCCCTGAGCCAAGATGGCGCCGCGCCGCGGAGGCTGCGCGGAGCCTTTAAAATGGCGGCGCCGTCCCGGGCTTCAGCGCGCTTGATGATGACGTCAAATCATCTTCCGGTGGGTGCTCGGAAGCGGCGCCGTCGTCCATGGAGGCGGCCGGGCGGACGCCGCGGCGGAGCGGCCGGAGCCTCCGCTCCCGGGGATGGTGAGGCCGCGGTGGCGGCACCGGAGCCGCTCTGGGGGAGAGCGGGGGCGGCCCTGGGTCCTCCCGGGCTGGGCGGGGGGAGCGGGGCGGGCCTGGGTCCTCCTGGGGCCGGGGGGGTTTGTCCGCGGGCCCCGGCAGGGCCCTGCGCCCCCTCCCCGCTGTGTCCCCCATCCCCTCCCCGGGCCCCTCATGTCCCCGTCTCCCCCGTCGCCTGTCCCCGTGTCCCTCGCTGTCACCCCCGTCCCCCGTGTCGTCCCCCCCCCCGTCTCCACGCTCCCTTCGTCCCCCGCCATGTCCTGCTTTTCCCGGCTGTTTCTACGTTCCTGCTGTGCCCCCCCCCCCCACCGCCCCCCAGGGTCGGAGTCCCTCCTGAACCCCCTGGAAATCTGCATCCCCACCTGCAATGGGGGGCCCGGCTGCCCCACGGGGTGCGTTCTCAGGGGGGTCAGCTGGGGACCCCCACTTGCTCTCCCCCGCAGACGTGCTGCTCTCTGGACTGATGGCGTCGGGCGCAACGAGCCGCTCCGAGGACGAGGAGTCTCTGGCGGGGCAGAAGCGGGGCTCGGCCCAGGCCTCGGGCGCCATCCCCAAGCGCCGCAGCTCCTCACGGTATGCCGGGGCGGGAGGGGGGCATGGGCCTGCCACCCTGCCTGTGCCCTGCCTGCGGGAGAGGGCAGCCTGCAGGCACCGGGGCTCAGAGCCGTCTCGTTTCTTCCAGGTTCATCAAGCGGAAGAAGTTTGACGATGAGCTGGTAGAGAGCAGCCTCGCCAAATCCTCCAGCCGGGCCAAGGGCGCTGGCGGGGTCGAGCCTGGGCGCTGCTCAGGCAGCGAGCCCTCCTCCAGCGAGAAGAAAAAGGTGAGGGGCTGGCGGGGGCATCTAGGGGCCGGCCGGGGGGGGTCTGGGGAGCCCAGCGAGACCCCAAACCTCTGTCTGTGCCCACCCAGGTCTCCAAGTCCGTGTCCACCCCCATCGCGCCCAGCCCGGTCCCGACCCCCGGCCTCGCTAAGCGGATGAAGAAGAGCAAACAGTCCCTGCAGGTGACGAAGGACCTGGGCCGCTGGAAACCCGCCGATGACCTCCTGCTCATCAACGCCGTGCTGCAGGTAACGACCCCGAGGGGCTGCCTGTCCCCTGGGGAGCCTCGCGGGGGGGCGTTTGGCACCGCTGTGGTTCGGGGTTGGTCCCCGGGGACTGTCGCCTCAGCCGGGGGCTTTTTCCAGACCAACGACTTGACCTCCGTGCACTTGGGTGTGAAGTTCAGCTGCCGCTTCAACCTGCGGGAGATCCAGGAGCGGTGGTATGCGCTCCTCTACGACCCCATCATCTCCAAGTGAGTGCGGGGCAGGCGCGGAGGGGCAGAGCCATCCCTGGGGGGGGGGCCACAGGGGCCCTCACACTGTGTGTGTCCCCAAGGCTGGCCTGCCAGGCCATGCGGCAGCTGCACCCCGAGGCCATCGCCGCCATCCAGAGCAAAGTGCTCTTCAGCAAAGCCGAGGAGCAGCTGCTGACCAAGGTGGGATCGGTAAGAGCTGGCCGGGAGCGGAACAAGGTGGGGGGGGGGGGGGGGGCTCCAGTTTGGTGTGTCAGGGGTCCTTGGTGACACGTGTCCCTCCTGTCCCCCCCGCAGACCAGCCAGCCCACGCTCGACACCTTCCAGGAACTGCTCCACAAGCACCCTGACGTCTTCTACCCCTCCCGTACGGCCAAGGCCCTGCAGCTCCACTGGCAGCTCATGAAGCAGTACTACCTGCTGGACGACCAGACCGGTGAGGCTCCGGAGGGTCCCTTGTGTCCCCTGTCCCTTGCAGCCCTCAGCCCCCTCACTCCTTCCCCTCCTGCTCCTTCCAGTGCAGCCGCTGCCCAAGGGGGACCAAGTGCTGAACTTTTCGGATGCTGAGGACATGCTTGACGACAGCAAGCTGAAGTGAGGGTTCTGGGGGGCTGGGGTGGGGACAGAGGCCGTGCTGGGGGGACGTGGGGTGCCACTGTCTCATCCTGCCTTTTCTCCTCCGCAGGGACGTGCGGGACGAGGTGCTGGAGCACGGTGAGTCCAGCCTGCTCCCATCTGGGCAGCCCGAAGGGGTGGGGAGAGACTCAGGGCCCCCCTAGGAGGTGGCAGGTGCCCCCCACTCTCCCCAGCTCCCTTCTCCCCTTCTCCCCTTCTCCCAGAGCTCACCGTGGCCGACCGGCGCCAGAAACGGGAGATCCGGCAGCTGGAGCAGGAGCTGCACAAGTGGCAGGTGCTGGTCGACAGCATCACAGGTGAGAGCTGGGGACCAGGGGGGGCCACCTGTCTGTCTGCCCCCCCAGCCCCCTCTCTGTCTCTCCAACCCCTCTCACCCCTCCTTCCTCCAGGCATGAGCTCCCCAGACTTCGACAGCCAGACGCTGGCCGTGCTGCGGGGCCGCATGGTGCGGTACCTCATGCGCTCCCGGGAGGTGAGTGCAGATATTGTGGGTCCCCCCCCACCCCAGCAGAGCTCCCCCCCACCTCCCTGCAGCCCCCCGATGTTTCTCTGCCCTCCCCAGATCACACTGGGCAGAGCCACGAAGGACAACCAGATCGACGTGGACCTGGCGCTGGAGGGACCGGCCTGGAAGATCTCCCGCAAGCAGGGTAAGGCTGGAGATTGGGGCTGGGGCAAGACTTGGGGGGGCTCTGGAAGACGGAGGGGGCTGCGTTTACCACTCCCCTCACCCTGTTTCACCCTTCCAGGTGTCATCAAGCTGAAGAATAACGGCGATTTCTTCATCGCTAACGAGGGCCGGCGCCCCATCTACATTGACGGGCGCCCCGTGCTCGGAGGCAACAAGTGGAAGCTGAACAACAACTCGGTGGTGGAGGTGGGTCCTGACGTGGGAGTGGGGGGGTCCTTGGGAGGGGGCCTGGGGGTCCCACCCTGCTCACTCTCTGCACCTCCCCCCCCCCCCCCAGATCGCCAGCCTCCGCTTCGTGTTCCTCATCAACCAGGACCTGATCGCCCTCATCAAGGCGGAGGCGGCCAAACTGGCCCAGCAGTGACCAGGGCTGGGGGCTGCTCTGCCCGGTCCCACCCACTGGCCCTGCACAGGGGTTGGGGGGGGTGGGGGTCCGTACAGCCCCCACTCTGGCGCTGGGGACCCCTAGTTCCCTTCAGCCACCTCCCCAAGGGTGCTGGGCCCCTTCTGCCCACAGCCCCGGGGCTGGAGATTGTCACCTTCCAATAAAGTGTTTTCCCCTGCCCCGCTGTGGGTGTCCTCAGGGGCTGGGGACACTCCGGGGGGGGGACACACACAGGACTCCCAGCTCCTGTGGTGTGTTCTTAAAATCGCTCCTTTATTGAAAAAGGTGGAGGGGGGGCTCTGCCCCATTTCTGGGGGGGCAGGGCTGTCTGTGGGCTGTTGCCCCAAGCACCCCCTTAGACGCCCATCCCCTCCTCTTGAGGCTGGGGGCTCCCTGGCCCTGGGAACCCCCCCCCATCAGCGCCAGCTCCAGGCTGGGCACGTCCCAGGGCGAGGGGCTCCAGCTCTGGCACAGGAGCCATTGCCCCGCCCCAGCCTTCCCTGGTCCCAGATTGGGGCTGAGGTGGAAGTTGAAGAGGGGCTTGTTGGTGGCGCAGCCCTCCCCCCGCAGAGCCATCGACCACCCTGTGGGACAGCAGGGGTGGGGGGGGGCTTGGTGCAGCTGCTGGTGAAGTCGGGGTCGAGGGCCAGGCCCTGGGACAGCACCCCCAGCCCCAGGCATTGCAGGGCGCAGTACGCCAGCCCCTTACGTGTCCCCCTGGCCCCCCCACACCCCCCAGATCGCAGCTGATAAGTTCCCCCTTCCCTGAGGGTGGAGGCAAAGGCACAGGGGGTGTCAGGCCAGCCATCGCTGTCACACCGTGGCCGGTCTCAGCCTGCTCCTCCTGAGGAGATAGATATATATATATATATATATCGATATATATACACATATCTCTAATCTCCTTCTCTCCATCCTGGCTATGGGTCTGAGGCCCCTCCAGGCTCCCTCTATCCCCACCATGGCCTGGGCCCCCTCAAGTCCCCCTCGCCATCCCGGCTGTGAGACTAGGGAGCCCCCCCCAGCTCCCCTCCATCCCTGCCATGGGTCTGGTGCACCCCAGTTCCCATGCATCCCCACCCCAGACTGGGCACCCCAAGTTCCTCCCGCCCTCCCTGCTATGGGGCTGGGGACCCCCCCCCAGGCTCCCTCCATCCCCATAACAGACTGAGCACCCCAAAATCCCCCTCTCCGTCCTGGCTGTGAGACTGGGGAGCCCCCCCACCCAAGTCCCCTCTGTCCCTACCATGGCTCTGGCGCACCACAGTTCACCCCAGTGAAAAAAGGTGGGTTTGAGGATGATGTCTCCAGGACAGCCTGGTACCTCGAGGCTCGTGGGGTGAGGCAGGCGGTTGCCAGAGGGCGTGAGAACAAGCCCCAGTTTTCCCTCCTGGAGCCTTCGCTGGGGGAGCGATGCTGGAGGTTTCCCGGCCTTCCCTGGCCACGCCCCCGGGCATCTCTGGCCACACCTCCTGCTCGTCCCGACCACGCCTCCCGGTCATCCGTGGCCACGCCCCCTGGCTTCGTGGCCACGCCCCCTCCCTGGTCACGCCTCCACAGCCCCGCCCCTAGGCCCCAATTCTTGGCAAAGACCCCCCCCGTTCTCATACACACCCCCACACACCCCACCCCCCACACACCCCCACCAAATTTGAATAATATGGAAAAGGAAGAAAAAAAAAAAAAACAAACAAAACAAAACAATTTGGGGAAAATAGGGCCCTCTTCGGGCCCGCCCGCCCCGACCTGCGGTACCGGCTTCTGCTCGCCGGGCGACAGCAGGGAGCGGTGTGACAGCCGCTGTGCTGCGCATGCGCGGCCCCCGCCTGCAGTAACGGAGCGTGGCCGCGAGGCGGCAGCAGTCTTCACCACGGCAACCGCTCCCGGGCGGGTGGGCCAACCCAGCGCGGGCATCGCATTCCCGATTGGTCGTATCACCTCGCCGGGGTGGGGCTCGATGGGGATTGACGGCAGCCAGGGACCAATGGAGCGCGGCTGCCCGAGGAAGGGGGGGTTGGGCGGTTGGGGCGACGGCCAATGGGCGCGCGGCGTGGGCGGGGCGGGGCGCTCCGGAAGCGGAGGGGACCGGGGTAAAATGGCGGCCAGCTCGAAATCGGAGCGGGGCGGCCCAGGCGGAAAGCGGGACCCGGCGGGCGGGCCCTTGGGCCGGGGCGGGGGAGTGCTGAGGGCTCCCGAAGTGTGATGGGGGGGGGGTCGGGGAGGCTGAGAGGGCTCTTGAAGGAGGGTGGGAGGAACGGGGTCCCCGAAGGGTGATGAATGGGACTGAGGGGGGGGGATACACAGAGAACGGGGGTGTTGAGGGGGCCTTGAGAGGGGCTGGGGGGGCTCGCAGGGGGGTGGGGGGTCCTGGGAAGGCTTTTAAGGGGGACGGGGAGAACGGGGTGTATGGGCTGGGTGATGATGTCATTTGCCCCCCTTCCCCCCCATCCTGCTGCAGAGGAGCAGGTGAGGGGGGGGATGTGGGAGTTACTTGGGGTCCCCCCCAAAAGAGGTGGGTCACAGCCCCAAAATGTCTGAAAATTCTTGGGATGCATTAAAAAAAAAAAAATATTAAAACCTGTCACTCTGGGTGTGAGGTGTTGAAATAAAGAAAATATTGGAAAATAATATTCATTTATTTATGTAAAATGAGTTCAAAATGAAAACCTCTATCTCTCAGCATTCCATGATTCTGTGATTCTCTGTTATATAAAAGATCTTCGAATATAAAAATGCTTAAAATTTAGTTATAAAAAGATGTTAGCGTCAAAATAGCTGTGTAAGCGGTCTGTCTAAATGGATATTGTATGTCATGTTAATGTATAAGTCTAAGCAGATCTAAGTCTAAACAGATTTTTGATAGAAGTGTAAAGAGATAATATAAATTCCCTGGAAAAAAAAAAAATAGACCTGTAAATGTCTGTGCTTTATATTGATTTGTGCAGACAGAAAGGAAAAAAAATGAATAAAATTTCATGCGCAAAAGCCAAAAATCACCCTTTTTTATGTTGTGGATGAGGTGCCACCCCCACCTCCCTCCTTGGTCCCCGGTCACTGGCCCTGGTGCTCCGCGCCGAGTGATGCGGTGTCCCTGGGGCTCGTTTTGGGGGGAAAAATCCCCTGTTGGGCAGGTTTTTGGGTGTGGAGGCGCCGGCTGGCGCTGCCTGGGCCGCGAGTGCGGGCGGGGCCGGGAGCCCCCCCTCCCCGGGAAGTGGTTCCGGTTCCCGGCTGGACCAAAGCGGGCTGAGAGCGGTCACCGCTCATCACACTAATGAGCGCTGAGAGCGGGGTAATTGAGGGGGTGCTGCCGCCCGGCGCCCCGCGTGCGCCCTGGCCCCGCCCCCGCCCGCTTTAGCCCCGCCCTCCCGGCCCCGCCCCCCGGCGGCGCTGCCCGCAGCTCCTGCGCACGCGCGGTTCGCGGCCATGGGTCGGCGCCGGGCCCCAGAGAGCGGCGGCCGGAGGGTGAACCGGGACCGCCGGGGCTCCGGGAGCTCCCTACCACCCGGAGCGGGTGCTGTGCCGGCGGCCAGCCCCGAGAGCGGCCATCGGCGCTCCCGTACCGGCTCTTACCGCGCTCCCGTCAGTCTTCCCGGTGTCCATCTCCACGGCCCCGCGGTGCTCCAGGACCCCGGAAGTGCCCCCTCAGTCCTCCGAAGCGCGCCTTTATGGTACTTCAGTCCTCCAGGACCCCGGAAGTGCCCCCTCAGTCCTCCGTTCCCGCACTCTTCCACAACCACAGAAAACGGCTACCAGCTAACCCCCAAAACGCCTGCAGATTACAAAAATAAAGCCACCACCGCGGAAATCTCTTCCCCGCAACCACCAGCTGACAGCACTTAAAGACAGATGGTGAGAGAAACACCAGAGGCGACTCAGAACTCACGAACGGAACCAGCCAGGGGCGGTGCTTCCCCTGCCGGGAACGGAAGGCAGGAGACAAAAAGCCCCGCCCCTTTTCCCCGGGGGATTGTGGGAAGGGCGGTGGGCGGGGCCCCATGAGAGCGGTGGGCGTGGTCAGGGGGACGGTGGGACAGCGGCTGGTGGGCGTGGCCAGAAGGCGGGAGCCGCGAGTGGTGGGCGTGGCCCGATGGCGGTGGGCGGGGACAGAGGGTATATAAGCCCCGGCCTCTCTCCAGGCGCTCATTCCACTGACTGGTTCCTCTGGTGGAGGGGCTGCGCTGGGCCCTCAGTCAGCTGCAGCTTTGGGGCTGAGCGTGTTTTGGCATTTAGAAAGGCAGAGGTAAAAAGTTTGAGCAAAAACCTTCAGAACCAGTTGATATTCCGCAGCCTGAATCGTAGAAAGTCAACTTGATGGGGTTTTTTTGTTTGGTTTTTTTTTCAAGTCAATAATTTTGTAACGAGCGTTCAGGGGTGCCCAGATGGTTTAATAGCCTGCTTTTCTTTATTCCAGGAGTGCTGCATTTTCCTAGAATTCCTGACTTTATTAAAGATGGAGCTGTGGTTTTCTTCACCGGTTTTGCTGTACGCTGTGTAAGTTGCTGATGTAATTTCTCTTAATTGGCTGGATGATGAGGCTGGATGGAGGATGGACACCTATAGACCCCCCCATGTCCCTCAGCACTGCGTCTGCCCAGTTTTTAGATACCTCCAGGGATGGCAACTCCACCACTGCCCTGGGCAGCCTGGGCAATGCTTGACGACCCTTTCAGTGAAGAAATTTTTCCTAATATCCATCCTAAACCTCCCCTGGTGCAACTTGACGACATTTCCTCTTGTCCAATCATTGGTTACTTGGGTGAAGAGACCAACCCCCCCCTCACTACACCCTCATTTCAGACCCCCCGGCACTCTACACCCCTCCCGAGGTCCCTCCGTCCCATCACATCCCTAATTTGTCCCTCACGGTCATCCCACAGGTATCCTGTCTCCACCCTTCTCCAGACCCCCAAAGTGTCCCCCCCATGCCCCCGAGGACCTTAAGTCCTCCCTTCCCTGTACCAGGCTCACCTGGGGCAGAGCAATTCAGTGCCCGCGGCTGATCCATGCTGCTGCCAAGCCCTTTGGAAAAGCACTGCCGACTGCAAAGTCGAAAAAGTTTTCCCGAATGCTTTTAGCATCGACTGAATCGGTGACTCCAGCTGCTAAAGTTAATAATAAAACCAAGCCATATACTGTATGCAGCTATTACTGAATTAATAAATCGTTTTATCTCTGTTCCATGATTGCCAAAGGGCTGGAGGATAACTAACAGCAAGCTCCTTCACTGCGGAGGAGCCCCTACGCGCAAGCCGACGTATTTTAGGTGTCCACAAAGTGGAAAGACTGAAAACTGCTGTTGCAGAGAGAGCACCGAGCAAGCAGCTGCCTAGCTCATCCAGCCGCTTACAGTGGGGGGGGTGGGGTAAATTAAGTCTTAAACAAATGCCTTTTAACTGAAATGTTAATTAAACTCCTAATGGAACACCTACGGCGAATCCAGAGTTTAGATTAATTTCGTTCAGCTCACTAATGTCAACATACCATTACGGACCTGTAACCTGAAGCTGCTGAACACCAAATTAGGGCAGGCTGTGACATTTTGCCAGTGGTTACACACGACGTTGAACTGCCCAGTTTATGCAGGGTACGTAACAGCCTGACAGCTCCTCCTCTGCCAGAGCTGGGACGCTCTTTGGGACGCGCTCCTGCGTCTCCCGTCCTTGCCTGTGACCGGACTTTAAAATCAGCTTTAGAGAAAACTCTACCGGATCGGTCCGAGGAGCTGAATATACTCCAGGAGGAAGAGGGCAAGCGCATGAATTTCAAGGGTTGAATTTCAAGGTCTCTAACACGCAGAAGAACTAGTTTTGCCCAGTGCTGCTCCTCTGCCCCACGCTGGAGATGACGGAGCCCAGCATCCTCTTCCTCCGCGCCTGCCTGGCGCTGCTGGCCATGCCCATCTACCTGCTGTCCTTCCTGGGCATATGGGAGCCTTTCTGCAAGAAGATATTTTTCCCTTTCTTCTTAGAGAAGCTTTCTGCAGTTCACGAAAGGAAAGTGAAAAAGCAGAAGCAGGAGCTATTTCATAACCTACCCAACTTCAAGAGCCCCTCAGGAGAGCTGAAGCTGCTGGAGATCGGGACCGGCTGCGGTCCCAACTTCCAGTTCTACCCGCCGGGCTGCAGAGTCACCTGCACCGACATAAACCCCAACTTCCAGCAAGGCCTCTCCAGAAGCATGAACAAGAACCAGCACGTCCAGTACGAGCGGTTCCTGGTCGCCGCAGGAGAAGACCTGCACCAGGTGCCCAGCGCCTCTGTGGACGCCGTGGTCTGCACCCTGGTCCTCTGCTCCGTGCAGGACGTCAACGGCACCCTGAGGGAGGTTCTGCGAGTGCTCCGACCAGTGAGTATCTGAATAAAAACTCTGTTGTTACCTTTATCATCTGTTCCAGAGGCACTGCAGCAAGAGATAAGGGGGGGGGCCGGGGGGGGAAAGGAAGAAAAAAGCGAGTTGTTTTTGAGCGTACAAAGCAGACCCGGTTTCTTTCCCCCCGACCACTCGGCACTGCCAAAGGGTGCAAAGCAGGAGCAACACACTGGTCAGTCCGTCCTGGTCTTAAAAGCAAACCCCTAAAAGTAACATAGTCTGGTAGCTAGAGCTGCCACTAATTTTCTAAGTAATTATGGTTTACCATTTAAAGCCGAACTGGTTCCTCCGGTGCTGTCTCTCCCCCCACACACCAGATTTTCTTTGATCCAGAGTGAAAATCTGCATTTAAAATAAACTGCTTTAGCCTGTTAGAAGTGGGGCAGATCTACCCGTATGACTGCAACAGTCTCATGAAATGCCTTCCCTGTAATATACTAATCAAGTTCAAGATTTAAAAAAAGCTGTTTTGTTGGGGTTTTTTTGCAATAGACTTTCAGCCTTTAAATCGGCACTTTCAAGACAATCCTTTGTGTTGCCAAAAACTGCTGAGCTTGAGCAGGATTTACCCATTTCTCTTAGTTTCCTTTGGAAAAAAAAAAAAAGACACGCTAGCAACTGTAATTGAAACAAAAAGACAACAAACTACTGCGATAATGAAAGAGGGATGGAGTAAGCGCACCCTTCACGCTTTTTGAACAGGCATTTTCAGTCTCGGCAAGTTTCCTGCTCACACTAATTCCAACTGACACCACAAAAGCGGGGAAGGGGTGGGAGAATGCCGATGAGCGAGGGAAGGGCACAGGCACTGGTCTGTACTGAGGAGGAGGCGGGAATGGGGGGAGAAGTTCAGCCGGGCCCCGGCGCCTGCTCTGTAAAACGACTTTGTTTTCCCCAGGGAGGCGTTTTTTATTTCTTAGAGCATGTGGCCGCCGACCGTTCCAGCTGGAGGTACTTTTGGCAGCAGGTCTGCTATCCGACTTGGAAACTCGTCTTTGCCGGGTGCTGCCTAACGAGGGAGATCTGGAAGAATCTCGAACAGGCCAATTTCTCGGAGCTGAGCCTGCGGCACACCAGCGTGGCGCTGCCCTGGACGCCCATCGAGCCCCACATCATTGGGTACGCCGTGAAGTAGCTCACAGCCCGCTCCCCCGCCCCCCAGAGTCCTTGGCATAATCAACGCGAACAACACGGCATAGGCTAATCCAGACCTACGAATCTAGTCAACGCGGTGAAGGACTTTAATTAACTTTCTGATTCAAGTGTCAAATGAGAAGAGAGGGTCAGTTTTCTAAAGCATCTCTGAAGCCCTCATGCTGCTGACGGTGCCTTGCCGGACCCAGCGCAGCCAAGCAGGATGGCGGGAGGCTGCAGGAGAATGGAAAACAGCCCCGCAGGCAGGAAAATAAACGCATTAACTCAAAGGAACGTCTGCCTGCGTCTGGTCAACTCTGGGAAGGGATCCCTGCGGGTGCTCTCCATGCTGGGGGGGGCAGCCATTGCAGGCCGGCGCTGGGCTCGACCCGCTCTCCCCCCCCCCCTCCACAGTCATGGTTTGGGCTGGGACGGAGGTGACAGTGGTGAGCAGCCGGAGCAGTGCCGTGGTTTGGGTTTGGATGGGGACAGTGTGACAGCGCAGCGGTGGCTCTGGCTCTTGCTGAGCTCTGGAGGCTGTTCCTGCTCCTCAACCCCGGCCAGCGATGGGTGGGGGGCAGCAGGGGCCGGGGGGGACACGGCCGGGTCAGCCGACCCCGGCTGTCCACGGGGATGTTCCAGAGCACACGGTGGCGTGCTCGGGGTGTAGAGCTGGGGAAGGAGGAGGGATGGTGGGAGTGATGGCGCTTGTCTTCCCAAGGCACTGTGCCATGGGATGGAGCCTGGCGTTCCTGGGGATGGCTGAACCCCCCCGCCTGCCATGGGGAGCCGGGAAGGGACCCCTTGGTTGGCTTTGCTTCGCTTTTGCTTTACTTATTAAACCATCTTTATCTCAACCCACCAGTTTTTCCTCACTTTTGACCTTCCCATTCCCTCCCCCATGCAAACTGGGGGTGGGGGGTGCGAGCGAGCGGCTGCGGGGGGCTCGGCTGCCGGCGGGGGGTGAAACCACGACCCCGCGTTGGCGTCCCAGCCCCGCAGAAGGCGCAGTCAGACACAAACCCTGAACTCCCAACCCTCAGCCTCCCTTCTCTGCTCTTCCCTCGCCACCTTTGCCCAGCCCGCAAGCGTTTATCCGCCGCCGCCGGGGTGTGAGGGGCGGGCCGGTGCCCTGCCTCCCCATCCCTCACACGCCCCTCACCGCCGCCATCCCGCCGCCAACACCGCCCTCCCGCCGCCCTTCGGCCGCCTCCCCGCCGCTAACACCGCCCCTCACCGCCGCGTTAAACCCCGGTGTTGAACGTGCCGCGCTCGGGGGGTGTATGGGGGGGGGGGGGGGGGGGGGGGGGGGGTTTCCCCGCCGGGCGCCGTCGCCTCAGCGACCGTTGGTGGCGCTGCCGCCATTTTGCGGCCCCTGAGGGAGGACACGGCGGGGCGGGCCCGTCGCCGCCCTCATGCTGCCGCTGCTCCTGGCCCTTGCCCTGCCCGTCCCGGCGGCCCGGACGGCTCTCGCCCAGGGTACCGGGACTAGGCCGGGGCGGGCGGAGGGTCTGAGGGGATGGCGGGGGGGAGCACGGCGGGGGGGGGGGACACGGGCTGTGGCGGCCCAAGGCGCCCCGCAAACACAGGGAAAACTTCGTCTGCAGCGAAACGGGATGAATTCACACAGCGGCTGGAGCCCGCTCAGCATCAATGCGCGCAATAAATCCATATGCAGGAAACGTGCCGGTAACCAGGTGAAACACACACATTTCATACAGCCTATGGAAACACCCAGAAGCCGGGCTCCAGCGGCAAACATCCGATACCCCACAGCAAGTAACGCTGTGGATTAAGGGGGGGAAAAAAAACACCACCACCACCCCCCCCCCCCCCCAAAATGCTTCCAGCGCCCCAAAAGCTCTGTTTTCCAGTGCGAGCAATGTTAACGGGCTGTTGTGTTTGGCAGGGTGCGGGGAGCGCCCGCTCTTGGACGTCATCCCGGGGTCCCGCATCGTGGGGGGACACGACGCCGAGGTGGGCGCCTGGCCCTGGGCTGTCAGCCTCCAGCTCCGCCGGCCCGGCACCCACTTTGCCCACGTCTGCGGGGGAGTTCTGGTGAACAAGAACTCGGTCCTCACCGCGGGCCACTGCGTGACAGGAAGGGAGTACGTATTCACGCTGAGGGCTCGTTATTAACGACGAGGAGGGTGCAGTAGGGCAGCAGAGCATCCCCTACCACAGGTGATGTGGCAGGTGAACCTCTGAACAAAGGCAATTCATAGAATGGTTTGGGTTGGAAAGGACCTTAAAGCCCACCCAGTGCCACCCCCTGCCCTGGGCAGGGACACCTCCCACCAGCCCAGGTCGCTCCAAGCCCCGTCCAACCTGGCCTTGAACCCCTCCAGGGATGGGGCAGCCACAGCTTCTCTGGGCAACCTGGGCCAGGGGCTCACCACCCTCACAGCAAACAATTTCCTCCCCATCTCTCACCTAAATCTCCCCTTTTTCAGTGTATAACCCTTCCCCCTCGTCCTATGGCTCCCCTCCCTGCTCCAGAGTCCCTCCCCAGCTTTCCTGGAGCCCCTTTAGGGACTGGAAGGGGCTCCAAGGTCTCCCCGGAGCCTTCTCTTCTCCAGGCTGAACCCCCCCAGCTCTCTCAGCCTGTCCCCACAGCAGAGGGGCTCCAGCCCTCCCAGCATCTCCGGGGCCTCCTCCGGCCCCGCTCCAACAGCTCCGTGTCTCTCCTGGGCTCCAGACCGAGCTCTCCCGGGGCAGCACCACTGTGCAGATGCAAATCCGCATCCCCTGTTGGCTGACAGGGCCCATCCCAGGGACCGGTCGCAGCTCTAAGGACCAAAGGCCGTCTGTCCCCTTTGTCACCTTCGCTGTACCGGTCCCATGAGGTGACAGCCACCAGCCCAGCGCGGGATGCAAAGTTACATCTTCCTAAGGCAGCATCAACAAGTCTGGGATATGCCCTATGGCTTGTCCCAGAACAACCGTTGTTATTTTCAACGAGGGCTTGTTTGCTTTTGATCTAGGTGACACTTTTTGTTAGGTTGGGAGCTTTTTTTCCCATGGAGCTCTAATTTTTCTGATTAATAACATTTTTCTAAACTAGTAAAGCTCACTGCAAAAAGAAAATGTTGCAATATTTAAATTAGAAACATTACTATTCAGTAGTTTTAACACTGCTTCCATTTTTCACTGTACTTATAGCACCTCTGCTGCCGTTCAGCTTTCTCATCGCTCTTGTCTTTTCATAGTCTTTAGCATCGTTACAAAATCCAGTTCATGCAGGTTCATATTGACTGTGTTGAAATAACCATGAACTAGAGGGAAACTGAACTGTAAAGATCTCTGAACTTTGGAATTTTATCATTTATCAGGACTTTGTTAGATCAGCTCCTTGTTTCCTTAAATGCGCTTTTCCAAACATTAATTTAGAGAGGCATTATATTGCAAATAATCAATTTATTTTTTATTTTACGCTCTGGAGAATTTTGGAGGTTAATCTGAATTTTACAGCCTGCCCTTTGCTCATCACAGTCCAAATTCAATTCCCACTTGGTGTCAGTGAAGATTTTTTCTCAACATACTTGAATAGAAATTGGGTCTGAATGATCCTGGCCGTATTTCTAAATTTAATATTAAGTTGATATTCTTTATTTGTAACTTCTAGTTAATGGATTTCCCAAATCTGGGTACAAGCACAGTCTTTATAAGCATTGTGGATACAAGCCTACCTCCTTTCTGCAAAATAAATCCGTGTTTTTGTCTTTTTCAAAAGATTATCTCCCAGGTGGCCTCTGCTGAGGTGGGGTGGGAAGCGAAATCTGAGTATCAGCTTAAATCATTAATCTGAATTTGCCTTAACAGCCGGAACCAGCATTAGACAGATGGAGCGTGCAAAACAGGACGGTAATTAGCCAAATTTGTTCCAGAAAGTATTCACTACAGGATTTTCAATGTGTGTCTCTAAAGGCGCATAAGCCAACAGTAAAACAATTGGTTAAATCAATGCCGTCAAGAAACGTTACTTACTTGAACATAATGGTAAAAAATACATGAATTCTGTTGTAGGGTCCCATATTCCTGGAGAGCGGTTTTGGGCGTGCATAACCTTCAGGAAAACGGCAGACACACAGTAAAAAGAAAGATTAGAAGCATCACTGTGCACCCAGAATACAAGAGAGAAACCTTTGAAAACGACATTGCGTTATTTGAACTGGGTTACGCAGTTCGCTACAGCAGCTACATCCAGCCCATCTGCTTACCCCCCCCAGACCTTCCCCCGGGCATGGAGAACGGGACGGAATGCTTCATCAGCGGCTGGGGACGCACGGCCGAGCAAGGTAAACCTTCCCTTGCGTTGCTGATCAAGTTGTAAGGTTATAGTCGCATCACGCAACAAATTGACCCACGGGTCCCCGTGTATTTTACAAGTGGCTGCACTCCCTCAAATTCTCCCTTTAATCACAACGAGCACAAGCTTTTTGTCAGCTGGTGCTGCGCGTCTTTCTGATGTGGAAATTTCGAGGGCAGCTGGGGATGGTACAAGCCTGTCTGATAAGTCACCGCTGACATTCGGAGCAAGGCTAGTGAGCGGTATTATTGCCATCGGTGTTTCTTCAGAATAAGAATTGCAAAAAACTACATCAAATCCAAGCGTGCAAGTCCTTAACCCACTTCAGTTTAAATCTGTTAGAAGGCGGCACCATCTCTGTTTTACGTACACGTCTATACATGTACAGAAACATGCTTAAGTTAAACAGGGGGAAAAAAGAGCACGGTAAGAATTGCTACACACAACAGCATAAATATTTTACCTTTCTATACGCTGTCTTCTGTTAAAGGTGATACTTCGGCTGTATTAAAAGAAGCTCAAGTGGAAATCATTCCTTACAGCATCTGTAACGGTTCGGAATCGTACGGAGGGCTGGTGAACAAGAACATGATTTGTGCCGGCTCTCGATTCGGAGGCATCGACGCCTGCCAGGTACGAACGGACACGGTGCCCCACCTGCCACCAGGGAAACCTCCCGGCCAGCGGCTCAGGGGCACCGTGATGACCAGTGGTTGTAGCATAATTCATTAAAATGGCACAAATGTTAAGTAGAAACCATGTCCTGCTGCAAAAGCATCGTAAGTAGAGAGGCGAGATGGTGATTCCAAAGAAAAAACACACCTCAAAACCACGAAGAATTCAGTGATGCTCGGAAGAAGACAAGAGTAAGGTAACAAAGCGAAAGGATAAAGAACTCAAACATATTTTATATAACACTTGCCACAAAGGTGTTAAGGAATCATGCATTACACAAACACACCTGTGGATACACACAGGTACCACCGTACACACACGGTGTGTGTGAAGCGCACGACCATCCCGCCTGTTTCTATGCTGTTGAAAGAGCAGCAGCGTTGGGAAGCGCTACGGTTCTGTGAGACGGCGAGATTTTTATTTAAATGTTGAGCCATCGGCATCTCTTTCTCAGAAAAGACAATTCTCAGGTCAAAAGCACTAGCATGCAAAAGCCGGGGCACCACTTGTGACAGGGAGACATTTCTAATTAAGAACCGTAAGGCGTCCATAAGCATGCCGTCTGACACACCTCCTGCTCTCCGCGGCAGTTCCCTTTCAGTGGGTGATGTGGCCAAGGCTCAGGGCTGTGCCCTCGTTACCGTGGTCTCGGCACTTACACCTTGTGCGGACACTGTATGCTCACGTTAACTGAGGAGTGAGAAAGTTTAGGGAGACGAGCCTTGGAATTAAAAGGTGCAGAGAGAGAAACAACAGAACTTTAATTAAAGACACTGAAACTAAGGTAGGCACGGGCCTCGAGCCCCGGTACTGTCACCCAGCATCACCCCATTGTATCTTAGTTTGTCTGCGTTCTACTAGCCATGTATTACTGTCATCATTACTGTCCGGTTAACTGAGCCGATTAAAAAGAGTTAAGAAAAAAAGCGGATGCATTACTGATTGACTTCCTGATGGACAGGAATATGCTACTAGTTCTTTATATTGCTTATTTCTAGGGAGACAGCGGTGGACCTTTAGCGTGTTATCACCCTGGCACCAACAAATACTACCTCATCGGGATTTCCAGCTTCGGACTGGGCTGCGGCCGACCAGCATATCCTGGGATCTACGTCCGCTTATCACAATACAGAACGTGGCTAACGTCCAAACTGCTGAGCAGCACGGCTGAGAACCCCGGGAGCGCTCCACTCACCATCTTTCTGACTCTGATATGGATGGTACTTGCGTTGACTTTCTAGAGGGACAAACTATCGTGTCGTCCTCCCAGAGGTCTGCTCTGCCTGTTAAACTTTGGAAAGAACCAACTCCTGTTTCAGAATAAATCCAAGAGCCAAAGGACATACACTTTTTTTTTTTTTTTTAAGAAGTCATGTTTGCAATTGTAGTATCTTTTTTGTTTCCTGCCTTTGATACCCGTACTAACAGCAGAGGAAACGATTACAGCCTTGACCCCAATAATGCAATCTAATATAGAAACGTTACCAACTGAAAATACTTTTTACCTCCCCCATTTCTGTGCTTTCCCAGCCACCAGAACCTTCGCTACTACTGAGTGACACCACCACGATTCTGTAGATGGCGGAGACGCTCCCTCTGCCGGGTGAATTAGCAGAGCACAACACGGTTTTGGTTAACTGCGGCTCAGCTTACTGAAAACTAAAAAGGGGAAAAAAAACCTGTGGAAAGACAAAAGGTATTCTCCAGTAACTATTTTTAGTGACGACTAAGTTGTATGCACAAATAACTTAGTACTCTGCCTGCTGAAAGCACACATCAGGTGAAAGATCTCTGGGTGCTATTTCATAGACTAAATATTCATTCTTGGCCACTGTGAAAGACCCGATACCACACAAAATATGCACGTTTGGTCAGAAGGACTGCAGTACTACATTAATGAGAAATAAATAAGGAACATCAGAATGGTATTTTGGCGACTTTATTTAACCAAGGTCAAAATTTGCAACCATCTAATTGTTTCAACAAATATTTACAATTCATATAAAGCAGGTACTTTTGTTTGGAAATAACCAGCAGAACAGTATTAGGTACTATGTCTCTTACTCTCAGGATATAGATTTTTATTCTCTTATAATCTAGATTTTGAAGTAAATCCAAAATAAGTACTTCATGATAAGTGATAAAGAGCAAACTCATGTTACTGTTTAATATTTCCATGATGAAAAACGAGCTGCTCTTTCCAAAACATGATTTTAAGAAGATAAAAATTTACTATCATTATGTCTGGCAGCACTACATTTGTTTCACTTGCTGAATACAGAAAGAAGTGGCCACCATTTTTTTACAGTCTTAACACTTGATAGCTTTTTTTATTATTATTATTCCGTATTACAAAAGAAGGTAAAGGAACAACAGCACACAGTGAGGATCAAAATACCGTACAGAGGAGTTACCAAATGAGTTTCAGAACTGTAGGTCAAACCCTCCTAAACGCGTGCCACAGAGCGCACACCCCCCGACGGGAGACAGAGCGAAAGGGCCGGTTCCCAGAGGCACTCAGCGCGTGCCGAGGTGTTGGCTCTTCCTGAAATTCCACCGATGGGAACAGGAGGCACCGAACACGAACCTGGAGCAGTTCTCCAACATAACGGCTTTCTCAACCTTGCTTATTATTTTTGATGTGCAAAAAAAGCACTCTTTTTTTGACAGGATCGCAAACACAAATGTATACTCCAGTTTGGCCTAAGGGAAACGTATCGTGGATCGTGTCCGTAACCATCATATCATTAGAAACTTTAGAAAAAAAAAAAAAATTATAGCCTACTACCAACATGATTGTGGAATGCAGTCTTTCTCATACCGTTTGCAAAGAGCTCTGCTTGCTAAGAAGACCATTAATTCAAAAATGAGTAACATAAGAAATACTGGCTGACCATATGATAAGCGTTACACGTCTAGGGAGTGAGTACATCTTTGAATTTCATTCCGATCCGAGCTAGCACAACACAGACACGTAGCTCTAACACCTTTTGAATAGCGTAGTCCATAGTGCAATTCCCGCTGACATAACTGGAAGCAGGATTCAATCCTAACTATGGAAAATAGTGTATTTATTATTCATGCAAGAAGCACTGCATACACGTTTTTCTATTTCACAGAATCACAGAACCACAGAACGGTGGCGGGCGGAGGGGACCCGCGGGGGTCGCCCTGTCCAAGCCCCCGCACGGGGCTGCCCAGGACACGTCAGGCGGCTTGTGAGGGGCTCCAAGGATGGAGACCCCACACCCAAGAGAGTCCTGAGCGTGTCAAACATTGAATTTTCACCTGAAACAAATTAAAATCACACAAACTAGAATCGCTGATAGCAGTCAGATCTCATGTGCAGCTAATATCAACTGCGGGGAATGAAAAGCCCTGATCTCTTTTTTTTTCTTTTTTTTTTTTTTTCCCCCAATACTCTTTAGGATCCATTTTTTTTTGCAAGTTGCCTACAGACATACAAAATTAATTCAAATATCTCCTACACCAAAGAGGATCTCATTTGACTTTGTACTATCCATAAAAATATATGCTTGAAAATCTGGTTCACAAAATATTTCATTTGTTTACTAAAATGAAATATATAAACTGTCAAAATACGTATATAAACTCAATTTCAGAATTTGTAAAGATCACAATTTAGCTACAAAATATACCAACCATCTACCTGTTTTCAATAGAATATTTTCTTACAAAGATACCATTACTTTGCAAAATATCGCCTACCTTACAAAATTAGTCTGGAAATTTTGCACTACTTTCAGCGTATAAACCATATATTAGAACCTCATTAACCCTTTGGTATATATCTTCAATTTTTTTCTTTTATCGTTCTTCTTCTATTTGGTTTAAATGTTCCAAAGCACAGTAGAATCTCCAGACGGAATAAGCAATGCGTGTTTAATTGTATATGTAATCAGCACACAATTTATTTTTCAGTTATAGATGTTTATCATGCCCAGCAACTAAGAACAAACTATTGCGAAATCATTCGTCAGAAACTGTTGCTCGCCAGCGCTCGCCCTCCCGCGCCGCGCTTTGACACGATCCCGTGTGTTGAGTTCTCTTGAGAAAAGTCAACACCGAGTTTCCTGTGCCTCAGACGCTCTCAGCGTCTCCGCCTTCTGCAGACCCTTTCCAAATGCGATAAACACAGCAAACATTGAAAAAAAAACCAAAAAAAACAAACCCAAAACAAAAAAAAAAAACCCAACCCAACTTTTAAAACTGTCAGCTGAGAAAGAGTAAACATAATTTATACCTCTAGCAAAGTATTAGCTTTTTTTTTTTATCATCTGCACCTGTAAATGACAACTTACAGGTTAAAATAAAAATATTTACATACAAATAACTGAAAGAAAAAAGTAAGGATTGAAAAAGAGTAAGAAATCAAAACATATACTGGTTATAAATGTTACTAATAATGTCAACTATGGCAAGGATTCCGTTTCATCCACATTTTAACTGTAACCAAGTATCGCCTCCATTACAAGAGGCGCTAGCAGAAATTTGCAAAGACATTCTGATCGCCTGCCTCGTCAAACGTGACTGTCCTTTCCTGTGGATGCAATCTTGACTTTATAAAGTTTCCAGTTGTGCCAGCAGGAATTTTGGTGAGGTTTTCTTGTTTCCTTTTTGTACTTTGTCACCAACATGTTGTAAATAAAATCTATATAGTCTTTAAGTTGTGAAATCTAGGTAGAAAAGTTTCATTTTTGACCTTTCATCTAGTTTAAAAAAATTCAGTATAAAAAAAAAATTTCTCCTCTGAAATTTGAACAGTCCACAAAAGTTTTACCTTCTTTTCTTACACGCTTTTATGACAGTAAAGATCTTTCAAAGTTTTTAGCTCTTCAATTAGAGTTTTGTTCTGATTTTCCAGGACTGCAACTCGATTTTCCAGACATTTAACATACTCTTTCTTCTTTCTACGGCATTCTCGAGCAGCTTCTCTGGAAGAGACAAGCAGAAGCGATTGTTGATTTGAGATTTGTCTGTTGTAGGAACGTTACGATCCCGACCAAGACGAAGAGAAAAACAAACGGAAAAGCCCACAGGGACAGGTGGGGAGCACGGAATTTGGCGGTATCTGGTATCGTACATGGTAGTAAATCTGCAGGGAAAAAACCGATTTCTTTTCTCCAAAGTGCGTGAGACAGAATGTGTAGCGTGTTTTGCTCAGAATCTCCGGTGTTTTTAGTCGCTGGAGGCAGCACACCACACTGACGGCACAACCAGTACAGTGAGCTCGCAACACTCCCAGTTTGTGCTCTGAAGCTAATATTTCAGCACGTTAACAAACCAAAGCAGCCCACGTGCACTTACGTACCTGTTCTTCATCAGCCTTATTTCTCGTTTCAGCTGCGGATCATCTGTCTTACTTGTCTGCGATGTCAGAGTGACGGGAGACGTCATCACCACGGTCTGGGGAAGGGAGGTGGTCGTTGGCGTGGTGCGGATCTGGTACGTCTGCATGTCCCCCGATGCAGCTGGGGCGATAACAGCGTAAGACACAAAAAGGTGGTACCGTTAGAAAGTTGCGCCCGCGCCAGCGAGGGGTGTTTCTAACCATTTCCAGAAGGTACTCACTCTGCACCACCACCTGGTTGCTGGGTACCAGTATCTGTTGCCCATCTGACGTCTGCGCGTACTGCAGTATTGTTGTCCCAGGCTGAGTGCCACCCGCGTTCGTCATCGTTAGTGCCTGCAGACCCTGCACGCCATCAGTACCCGGGCTGGCCAGCTGTAAGCCGTTTGCAGCAATGGCGACTTAAAGAAAAAAGGAACACGCACACGTTTGGAGCTGCACATGGTGACAGAGAGGTAAAGGTAAGTCTGTGGGCTGCGCATCTGTTTCCGCGGCTGAAAAATACCACCAGTTTTGAAAGGCTTTTTTCTTCTGTCACGTCCAACTGTCAGAGAGATCGTGTAGATTTAGGTGAGATGTGAGGAAGGAATTCTTGGCTGTGAGGGGGGTGAGCCCCTGGCCCAGGTTGCCCAGAGAAGCTGTGGCTGCCCCATCCCTGGAGGGGTTCAAGGCCAGGTTGGACGGGGCTCGGAGCAACCTGGGCAGGGGGGACACACTGGATCTTTAAGGTCCCTTCCCACCCAAACCAGTCTATGATTCTGTGATACAACTCTGACCAGGTCTTGCACCAGAGGTGTTGGCAGTGGGGCAGCTGCAGGGCGGCCCCTGTGAGCCGAGGGCTGAGACTGCCCCAGCTCCACCAGCTCCAGGCTGGGCACCGCTGGTGGCTCCTCTGAGGAAACACTTAAGAAAGAGCAAAAATCCAGAGAGGCCAAGGACTGAGGCGGGGAGTGAGAAACAGCCCAGCACAGAGACGGATGGGGAGGAGCTGCTCCAGGCGCTGGAGCAGGTTGGTTTTGGTTCAAAGCACAGCCAACGCCAGCTGAGGTGATAACAGAAAAGTCCTTTTTTTTTTTTTGTTGCTACCTCCCTGATATCAAGAACACCCTTTGTGTGGCCCTATGATATATATAATGGTATCTTCACTGATCTTACGTTTTGGACTAAATCTAACACTAGAAGACAGCTATATATTTCGTAACAACATCCTTTCAATGTCTTGTCTTAATATGCAAAATTAAGATAATGAAGCATTGAGTTTATCTGAAGTCTTTAGATACCAGCCTATTTCCACATAGTAACAGTATTAACTTCTAAATAAATAACCAAACCTTTTGAGTTTCATCTTAGTCAAATATAGAACAAAAATAAAGTCTGTATTTTGAAGCAAGTTGAATAAAAATGTGTCCCGTTGCGCACATATTTTTGTATAACGTACTGTACTGTCCAGTGCTCGTCTGGTAGATAGGTGTGGGAACGGACATAGATGTAACAGTGGAGACACCAGGACTCTCCTCATCTCCTTTTCTATCGCGTGTATCTTCAGAAGAAAGATCTTTCAAAATTTTTCTACAAAAAAAAAAAAAAAAAGAAATAGTTTCTTTATCAGCTCTGATAGTAGGCAAAAATTACAAATTACTGCAGTTACAAACTACTATCCCTAGTTTGAATTACAGAAATAAACACTAAAATTTTAATACAAAACAGTTTCTGGAATTAAAAAAAATCGTATGAGGTGACTGCCTCAAACTCCTTCTGCAGCCTAGTTTATTTAAATATTTGAATAATTTTATGAGCTAAGAGAAATTCAAGTCAGCTACTGATTCATAAAGTACGCGTATGTGCGGAACAGCACGAATTCCAGATTTTCAATCATTATCCTCTAAAAGCCTTCGACGTTTGGACTGGTAAAGCCCGCAATGAAAACCTGCACCGCTTACAGGAGATTTCAGTAATCTCCAGAAAAACGGTGTGTCGAAAGCTAGCGCTGCAGCTGCATCATTTCATTTCAGTAAAAGCTGCATCAGAGTTTCCACCAGAAACATTTCCCGGGGAAATATAACTGGCCTATTAAGAGATTTTTCTGATTTACAGCCTGATCCTCTAATTCACGCATGAACAGGCTTTAAAACCAGTTTGCTCTGTCTGGTGTCAGAATAAACTAAAAAAAAAGTAGTAGATTACTATAGAATAGTTTAAAAATTAGGTCTTTTGCTCTTTCAGTACAGAGTAAGACTTTACATTTCTTTTCTGCATTTAATTTGGCATAATTCTCAAACAACCCATGTAACAATGCGTAACAATGCCCTACGACAACGGGCACGTTTCTAGTTAAAGGAGGAACCAACGGAAGCACAAATTTTATGCATCTTACCCCAGGCCAAAAGATGAATTAGGGGCAGTTCTATGAGGAGAAAAGCAGAACTGACAACTCCTGATCCCAAACCCGCCCGGATAAACAGCTCCGCAGCTCTTACAGCTCGCATTTTCCTACCCTGGCTACTTTAACTAAAGATTCAGAATTGCTCTTTTCCAGCACCGTTTTTGACTGCGTGCAAACTAATAAAATCCCTCCTACGTTATTTGTTCTAGTACATAATTCAAGATGAGATAAAGCCGCCAGAAAGCCCTAAGAAGAGTGGATAAAACGTTCACAAAATGAAAGGCAGTGGCAGAGGCGGGAGCAGTAATCACAGACAGGAGCATCCGGTAGGTTCATAAATTGTCTTTTAAAATTTTCAGGACATTATTGTAAAAAATATTAGATTTTGGGTTAAGTTTCTAGCAAATTTCTTATTTGAAAAGCTAGGATGTGGCATTTGACTAACTTCTCATTTCAGTAAAATGACATAACTGAGTACAATTACAGCTGATAAAGGATTTTCCCTCTGGCACATCGTGTTGAAGCCGATCTCCAGTTAAGTCCCAGTTGCCTTGTAGCAGATGATCACAATGTTTACCGAGTGAACACATCCAACGCGTGTTTCAAGAGAAGGAAAGCAACTTAGAGGGTGACTGAATATACGAAGCTACTGAAAGAAGTTGCTATTTTGGTTTCAAATAAAAATACAACAGATATAACATACAGTACTTACCGGTAAGATGGACGACGAGCTAAGATGCCTCGGGCTTTCTGTGAGGAGCCTATGCTGTCTGATGAATCCTGAGAATCTTCACTCTCAGACAAAGAAGACACCTAAAAAACACATTCCGTGTGGTTATCTGTTACGCTTCAGCAGCAACACCCAGAAGAGACGACACATTTTAATTGTATATAAGCTAAAGCTGCATGAAAACCACACAAATGCAAAAAAGAAAAGCTCAAGAGATTCTCCCAAACGACTTATCACATTAAAAACTGACAAACGGCCACCATCTAGCTGTTCTACCTGGATTAAACCGTAGGATTAATCCATCCAGAAATTTCAAAACGGCCATGTGAAGAAATAAAAATGGTTTATTATTTTCACAAAACTCATAAATGCCTCATTAGCTGATGTGGTCTGAAAAGGTGAGCAACTCCCACACAGAACTGTCTAAGGAGGTGGTGGGAAGGAAACAGGAACACCGTGTATGTACAGAGACAAACATATAAAATACTTGAAATCTTTTACGCAGCCAGAAGAGCAGTGTATTTTGTGGGTCAGAATGTAATAATACTTAAGGCAGCAGCGTATCAGGGAGTAAATATGCAAAGTATTATCTATAATTTTCTCTTTATTCCACTGTGTCCTCATCCAGTTGGCAAATTTTATTTTTGTCGCTGATGCTCCTTATTAAATACAAGCTAACAACATTTATCTGTGTGCTGGCAACAAAACGATAGGAAGAATGAGGGCAGCTCTGGGAAAAGCATTTCTCACTTAAAAGAAAAGAGACAAAAAGAGCAACCTAGTATCAACATTAAAAAAAAAAAGCTGCTCATGTATTACTTTCTTCCCCTCTTTGAGCAACAAGGCCACAATGTTCATAAATTACAGAAAAAAAGGAAAGAACAGAGTCAGTGGGGACCCTGCAATTAGAACACGATGACAGGAAGGGGATTAGCGGAGACTCAAGTAAAGACAACCTGCTAAACCAGGTGCTTAACCCTTTACAGCGAAGAGAAATGTGGTTTTTTTCCCATGATCTGATGTTACAGGAACAACGATAGCTGAAAACGCATCATGGCTTTACTTTTTGTGGTTCATCAATTTAACGTTGTATGAACAGATAAGCAGAGTACAAAGGATGAGTGACAAATTCACGCGTTTTTATCACAGTTCTTCCCGTCACCCAGCTGCCCTGCGCCCTTATTCCCAACGTAACCCCCGGGCAGCGACAGGCTCCAGGAACTCCCCAAGGCACCTCGGAAGCGGCCGGTACAAAAAAGTCACGTGGCAAATGAGCAGAACACTCAGGCCCCACGGAAATGGAGTTACAGCATGCAGGAGGTGAGCGACCAGCAGTCCATCCGCCACCATTCAGCTCTGCCTTTTCCAAAACACACGTTATTCTCCATCGGGTTATTCTATACTCTCCTTATTTGGGTATTAAAACACCCTGCTTGCACGTCGGTTAAGAGCACCAACTAAAAGATTTGTGGTTTGTTCTGTTTTTTCACAAAGGGAGCCAATGTCAAATAGTTTAATTTCAACACCAAAGGCAACTCGAGCACTACAAATAATTTCAAGCCTAAATCATCGTTAAGAACGACGTATCCCCAAAACACTGGTGCTGGATGGCTCGCCATCTCCGCAGGGCCAGACAGGCTGCGCTGCGACAGAGCTGGCCGAGTCAGACAAGCCTTTACAAGTCTTTTCACCCCAGTAAACCAGGATATTTGGTTGTTTAGCACAATCCGTAGTTACCTGCACCGTCTGCACCTGAGGCGAGTGGATGACGGAAGAGGATTGAGCTGTCTGGATGACGCCCTGGACCTGGACTTGCTCTCCAGGAAGCTGGACAACCGTCAGGGGGGCAGGACCACGTAGAGACATCTACAACAGAGCAAAGGATCGTTAACACCAGCGTGTGCTCCCCAGAAAGTGTAGATACACGTAGGAAAACTAGTGGAGAACGTGCATTAGCAGAAGCTTCTTTTAAGTCTAACGAAGTCACAGAGATATCCTTTAAAGATACACATTTTTGAAAGATGCATCTGCACATGAAAAAGGCTGAAACAGTTACTTATTTGCCTTAAGTCAGGGGGAAATCAAATATGCAGCGTTGTGCGCAAAAGATTAAAATGCTGCAACTGAAATCCATGCAGTTCTACCCGACCCGCAGTGAAGCAGAATTCCTCAGAATCACAACACGGAGACGAAGCGAGCACGGACGCTTTCATGGAACTCCATCCATACACACCGGTAACGCCCCACATTCGTGGCAGTTTATTTTTTGACGTTTTTATTCCATTTTCAGAGTGGATTTGACTTAGATAAGCAGAAATGAAAGTGCCTAATAAGTAGCCTTAATTCTCACTAAAGTTAACAGGAGTTTAGGGCACTAAAATCTAAATCCAGATGAAACGATCAACAAGACCGAGGGCTTTGGGCAGATGAGACTAACAATGCAGAAGGTAGCACGAATAATGGACATATTTGGTGTCCTTGGATTTTTTAAGCAACCGGTATGAGGCTATGGTTCAAAGATTTCACAGAGAAGAAATCACAAGAGTTCAGTATAGCAAAAGCCAAGCAATCTGCTTCGAAAGCTGAAGGCACGAGGGCTGTAGCCCGAGGAGAGTCAAAGGGAACCGCAGGAGCGAAGGTACGCGAGCTCGGGACGAGCAAAAAGAACAAAGAGCAGATTTTTCCAAACAAAAATTAGGGTATCTGGTCTTTAATGTTTTAAACCTATCAATTTCAATAAATGGCGCAGATGAAATCTAGGTTTACCTGGCAAAAGGTTAATAACTGCTGCTATCCCTACATAAAACGCTTCTTAAATTCTAGCAGATTTGTATTTTTGATGTTGAACTTGCACAAGCCCTTGCCCTTAAAAACTGATTAAGGTTATACACATAGATGCGTAAGTAAATAACCAGTTTCCTCACCAAATTTCTTCACTACTTTTATTAATCTGCAATACATGAAAAGATGAAGGGACCATTAAAACTCATACAGCTAACTTTTATTTAATACTACTTTTGTATCGTACATCGTAATATTGCTGCATTGACAACCTTACACGGAAACACATCAGAAAAGCGGCCTGTAAACAAACAGCGGGACACTTGCCGATACTCTCTCCTATCTAAATTTTGCATCAAAATCTCATCGCCTCCGTGGGGTCCACAGCGGCTGGGCTGTGGAACGGGGCTGCTCCCAGGACGGCTCCGCGGCCGCAGGAGCCGAGCTCGCCCGGAGACGCTCCTTCTGAGGCAGAAAGTTGAATTCACGGTAAAGCTTTGAAAGTGATGTTCCCTTGGAGTAAATACGTCAGATTTCCAACTTTGTATGATTTATTACATTAAATGCAGTCGCGTTGGGCTAAAACCCAAGTGTTTCCATGGTGCTGAGCACCCGGGATTGCCATTACTACAAAAGGAGCTGCAAAGGCTTTTTCTGAAAAAAGAAATGAAGATTAGGCCCTCGATTCATTACTAAGCGGCTCCTGTATGTCAGGTCGATGACAGTTTCGAAGGACGTACGATCTAACAAAAATGCCGGGCTGCATTTTGGCATTGTGCAAGCAGGAAAATTAATTTTGGTCTTTTGAATAGAAGCCATTTGATTCATTTTACGTCGTCTACCAACACCCGAGTGCTTTTTTCTCAACCCTCTTTCGTTTTTTCTTCTCTGTGTGTTTCTAAAACTCAAGAATTAATATAGTTCGTAGCACACAAAAACTGGCTCTTAACTACCTCCAATGTTTGCTGAGATTTGGCCCAGGCTTTACCTGTTGAGCAATATGAGAGAGCTGAGCTGCCTGTAGTGTTGTACCTTGTACGGCCGAGGTTTGCGAGGGCGTCACTGAACTGGTACTGCTGCTCTTGTGCACCTCTTCCATAATCAACTACAAGAAAAGTAACGAGTTAAATGCCGTTAATGATAAATCTGAACAGCGGATAGCTGCCCAGCTTCCACTGACAACGTTATAGAATCTCCGTGCATAACGCTTTTAGCCTTATTTGGACGTTTTTAATTAGTTCTTTGCCCTTCGATGTCTACTATGGAATAGCACAGCATTTTTTGTCGCTCCCCCGCGACACCCCGAGCACTGTTACACCTTCTGATGGGGACACGAGGGGACAGAGACGGAGCAGCAGGAGCCCCGTTTCGGGACATTTCACCCCAATAGTAAGCGCTGGCTCAGACCCACCCGGTGCTGAAGTTCACTGTCAAATGTATTTACTGAATTTCCTGTTTTTTAGTGAAAATAAACAAAGTCAAGTCACGAGATCCAGGAAGAAAACCAAGATAAAGCATTTATACTAAAGAATATCTCGCTCTAAGTAAAATAGTTTTCCAAAAATACTTTACCCAAGCTACCAGCCAGACCTATTTTAACACATCTGAAGGTGTATAAACACAAAACTGGGCTTCAAAGTACGGAGCCTGAAATTTTAAACCCTGCAAAAGTCACTCCGTCTCCATGTAATACAGCCAGTAACACTTCCCTCATTTCTAAGATTTTATATTTAACTGTTCAACGCGCCTTGCCAGCACCCCCCCTCCAATATCGGGGATCCAGTGATGTAGAAATGGATGCTTTTAGGTGGGGTGAGTGGGTGGACCAGCCGAGAGCATTAAGAGATGATCGGTGAGCGTTAAACATTTTGTCACAGAAGGTTTGAAACTGTTGAAAGGACAGTTGCTATGAGACTGGAAATTACATTTCTTTCTGTGGAAATGTGAGTCATTGATTTTTCCCTACTGAGATAAACCACAGCTCTCGCAGCCTGACGTATACTTCGAGGGTAAAAAGTCAATGTACACCGAGACCAGAGTCTTGTTCTTGCAATCCTTACTCATCCGAGGAGTCCCGCTGCAGGACTCCTCAAAAAAGTGACTAAAACAGGACTTTGGGGAGAAAAAAAACTGATGAGACATCAATGGTTTGGTGAAACATGAAACTGTGTCCTTTACAGCACAGAACAAATGCTCTCCAACACACGGTGCAGCTTCCCAGCGTGCTTGCTGCTGTAAATATAAAACGATTTGTTCCTTTTTTCTAAAGGAAAAATCTACATTTTGTACCCCTACATACTGTCACAAGTAAATGGGGCACTGTCAAACTGAAATCCGGTCAACAGCAAAAATTAAAATAAATTTCCAGTGCCACAAAAATACCCAATTCATTTCTGAAGTGCTAAACCACATTCTGTCTCCCCTTCTCTCTTTTACTGTTCTTCTCTGCCTTATTTTCCCATCAAAGGCTCACAACAGCACCAAAATAGACTGCAAGAAACAACGAAACTGATAAGATGTAAAACCACCCAAAACAAACAAACCGGGGAGAAAGCACAAAGGTTTTTTGCTGATCTTTCTCACAGGTGTGAAGTCCTACTTACAGGAATAAAAGATAAAGTCTTTCCCACTATAAATACCATTTTTCAAGTTCACCTCTGTAACTAAGTATTCAGCCAACTTTTACGAACCTTGGTAAAATAATATTAATAAAAAAAGATTTAACAAGGTGAAAACTACTGCTGCGTCTTATATTCTCTGCCGGCTAAAGGAGGTGCAGCTACTCGGCCTCGCGCGACCATCACACAAGAAGACTCACATGCCCCCCCGTCTTGTTAAAACAACTTATTTAGCTGGAAAAACACAATTTTTCCATTGGAATGGCTTTTTGTGAACACCCGAAAACAGCGATTGCCATCTACCAGCTTCTAGAGAGACGGTTCCAATGAAAAACCTCAACCTGCAAGTTCTCAAGCTCTGACGAGAAGTACCAAAGACGGAGAACACGTCAGGGCTGCAGCTTTTTACACCAGTTAAAGCTACTGCCAACATCGAACACACCGAATTCGATGGACGCTGCCAACACTGAATACACCGCTCGAGCTGAAACCAGCCGCCCAGTTTTGGGGCGAAGGAAGAGTTCGACATGTCACTGGGTACTGACAGGAGGGAATTCATAAAAGCAACACCCGACGTTTTATCAGCCAGAAAATAATTATTGTTCCAATCGGTATGAAAACCACGGGTTTATAATCAGATAGGTAAGGGTGACGCTTTTCAGACTAAAACCAATGCCTCCACGCAGCTACATCTTGAAAAGTAATTTAATTTAAACGAAAGGATTCTGCAACTACGAAGTTTGTTTTGAAGGACTTTCTAAACTCCTGAGACTCGGCTCTCTCTCTAGCCAAAGAAACTCATCTCACTTTAAAGGTGAGTTTGAGACTCAACAAATCTTCCTTTTAAACAGAAACAGGAACGCCGCACTTCACTGTGGGCAAGGTGAGTTTATCACCCCACAGTTCATATATACCCTGCTAACACCACGTTCCTTAGTTTGAGCCACCACTCAAGAACGACTAAAAAACCCCGAAATGGCTGAGGAGTAGCAATTAGAAAAGAACAAATAAACGAGAAAACCCCGTTCCCACAACCTTTCACTAACCCTGATAGAAAATGTCCTCAACTGCTGCAGAGCTGCCCCCCTGGCAGACGCACTGCGCCTCCGCAGCAGCGACCTTCCGTCTTCCCAAGGTTTTACTCTCAATCGCCCTTTACTTCAGTGTCCCATGAACGGCGTCGCCGCTCTCCTCTCCCGACCATCTTGGGTTTGCCTCTTTACAGTGCGGGTTATCTGAGACACCGACTGTCTCCTGTTAAATGCTCATAAAATGGCCAAAAATCGTGGATTCCCAGCCTCGGGTGAAGCTTCAAAGTATCATCAGGAGGCAAAGAGTGAGATAACGGAATATAAAAGCTGTACGTTAAGGCAAAGAGAAGTGAGCGCGAGAGCACCAAAGGAAGAAATGAAGTTCTGTTTTGCCCTTTTAAATCCAGCAAAGGCCTGAATGATACCTCAATAGTCAAATATTGTAAGAGGCTATAATTTTTTTTAAATAGGACTTTACAAAGTCAGAAATCAAAGAATGCTGGACACAGCCCAAATATTAAGTGACAAGAGTCAAATACTGACATATACAAATTACAGAAAGTGATTTAAAACATTTGTGAAATCATAGTCAAGTAATCTGGTGAAATTTCGGATTCTTTAACATCTCAAGCTGCCTTCATCAGCTCCGGCAGTTAAAATACTATTTACTTAATTTTGCAATTAAGACACTTGGGGAAAGTTTTTCTCCTCCAGAAGGCTGACAGGACTCCAGTTTTTTCCAGGAATCAGGGAAAGGCAGAGGCACAGGACAGCACATCCCAGCAGGTCAGGCCAGAGAGCAAGCGAGGAGGAGACGCGAGTCCCGGTGCCAGCTCTGGCTCCTGGACTGCGGGCTCCCCGGGACCCCCACAACCCCCGCCCAGCCTCCCCCAGCGCAGCGAAGCTCCGGGAGCATCCCCTGACAGCAACAAAACCAGCAGACTAAACCCGTACATAACAGACGGCCATGAGGGATGGCGGTATCTGCGAGAGGAGCTCAGTGAGACCGTCTGCAGTCCGCCTCCAGCCACCCCGATGGTGGTCGCTACCTCGAGTGCTGGAAGACGGGGCTCGCAACAGCGGTCAAAATTAATGGGGAAACCGTAATCAACCACCGCCATGGCTGGGCAATCGCTATTTTCCGCCCCCCCACCCCCGCCGTCCATCGAGGGTCTCCCCGGTTCGGGCCCAGCGAAGGGGGATGAAGCCGTGGCCCGAGAGCTCCACACCGGGCCCGGGTGGCCCCTCTCCCTCCCTCCCCGGGTCCAGGCGGCTCCTCCGCGGCCCCAAGACTGGGGGAAACCGTCGCCTGGGGGGAGCGGGGCGCGGGCCCGGCGGCAGCCTCAGCCCCGGCCGCTCGGAGGGAGCGCGGCGCCTGGGGCCCGGCGGGGCGGGAACTCCCAGGGGCCGAAGGGAGCGGCGCGGGCCTATGGCGGGGCTCGGCCCTTCCCCGCCGCCCGGCGGAGCGCGGGCCGCAGGCCGGGAGGACGGCGGGGAGCGGCGCGGCCTGGCCGGGCCTGGCCCGGGGGCGGCGGGGCCCGGCGGGGGCGGGGGGGAAGGGGCGGGCGGGCCGAGGGGGAGGGGGCGGCCTCCCCCGCCCGCTCTTACCTCAGAGGCCCGCCGGGCCCCGCCGGTGGCCGCGCCTGGGGGGAGCCGCCGCCGCCGCGCCCGTCTCCGCCTCAGGAAACCGGCGCCGGCGGCATCGTAAACACGGCGGGCCCGCGCGGGAGGCTCGGGGTGGGCGGGCTGCGACCATAGAGTCCCGGCGGAGGCCTCGCCTAGAAATCCCCACCATAGAGTTCCCGCGCAGAGCGCCCGCTCTGGCACCGCCCCCCCGCCCGGCGGTTTCCAGCCGCGGGGACCATCGAGAGGCGGCGATAGAGCGCCGCTGCCGGGCCCAGGGCGGGAGGGCGCCCCCCGCGGCCCGCCCGGCGCGGAGGCCGCGGCCCGGTCAAACGCAGCGTTTCGCCCCCGTCCGTCCGCAGTCGCGGGGGGCCCGCTCGGCCCCAGCCCCGCCCCGCCGTTCAGCTTCACAAGAGCCGCTTCAGCATCTTCAGAACTTCGGGCATCGCCCGGTGGCGGGTTCCGACTAAACAAAGGTCACGCACGGGGGGTTCGGGGCGGGCGATTCTCCGCTGGATTGAGTTAGTGCAGGTGGAGCCGGAGCCCAGCCAGGGGCTCCCCCCCGCCCAGGGGCTCCCCAGCGCCCTGTGGGGCCACGGGACGGAGATTGGGCATTTCCAGCCGTCACTGGTACCAATGGAGCTTTTCCCACCCTTTTCAGCATCTCTTGATCCCTGTCCTAACCCAAACTGGAAAAGATCACGACCACAAATAAAGCTTCAGCATAATATTCTCTCTTTTTTCCCTTGGTGCATCATTTCGCTTGCAGTTTTTAACATTTGCTTTCTTTTATGCCCACCAAACGCCCCCCTCGTCCCGGCCAGGCCCGCGGCTCCCCGCGGCCAAACTGCCCAGGTCAGAGATTTACAGTAAATCCCGTGGCGGTTCCTGCCCCGACACCGGCCTCAGCCGCTGCCCAAACGCTGCCTGGGCTCCACGTCTCTCTTCTGGAGAATCACACAGAGCTTTACTGGCCTAATTAGCATTAATTAACTCTACCACCTAAAGTTCCAATCCCAGAGAAGGGGCCCAGGCTGGAGCTGCGACAACCAGAACAAGAATCTTCAGCCACTGGGGAAATTTGATCACTCAAGTCTAAATGTATTTATGGAGAGATTTATTGGCTATTTCAATTTACTGGATTCATAAAACAAAAGTTAGTGTCTTTTTGGCCTTTGGGGTTTTTTGTTTTGTTGTTTTGCGTTTTTTTTTTTTTGTTTGTGGTCTGGTTTTGTTTTTTTAAAAAGGTTTTCCCAATATTAAGCAAATAATTTTAAACTACTGGTAAGATTTACTGAAAATGAAATGTTTTCAAAAGAAACCACGGTAAAATTGCTGCTCCTCATTTGTAGGAAATAATGTGTCTAAGTATAATCTTACCCAGAAACGCACCGCCATTAACAGGCACACGCACAGACAGCAGCTGGTGTGAGATTCTAATAAGAATTACGTCCTCACTGGTACTAAAGGACATCTTAACATTTATGAATATTTAAAATAAACCTTCATAAAACCTCCGCGGAGATGATTATCCAGTGTTAAACCTCAAGAGCCACCGCGGTTTCCGTGTCGTCAGCTCACGCTGAGCCTCACAAAGTCACTTCGGTCCCCCAGGGGACAAACCCCCAAAGGTTTGAGAGTCAGTAAATCTCTCATTGAATTCCAGTTCAAAATAAAATAAATAAAATAAAAGTATCCTCCGGAGAAACAGGAGATGAAGAACTAAGCACGCAATCAGGCATCAATATTTATTAACACAAGACAAAGGAAACACAATCAATGCGTTAATGGAACACTGTCCAGCCAGATGTTAAATTTAAAAATGTATAGCTAATCTAACTTTAAATAAATAAAAACTTTATACATAATTACATAATGCTGTAGTCTGAATTCGACAATGGTAAATAGGTTGACAGAAATTAAAGAAAAACTGCACTTAGGGCTAAAATTTATCTCGTTTTTACAACCTTATTTTTAGGACCATTATATGACGCATCTTAATTACATTTATTTAAATCAGAAATGCAGTGCACATTTTAACGGAACAGGACTCGGATTTACCTGTACCCACATATTTTGCTTCGGGAATATTCATAAACAGCCAGACATACAAAATATTTTAGTTCAGAGTGTTAGGAATTCCTAGTTTTTAAGTTTCACTGCAGCTGTTCGCTTGGAATCTGATGGACAACAATGGGAAATAGTTTGCCTTTTGCAAGCGGGCAAGCTGCAAAGCAAAGCGGCCCCGCGAGGCGGCTTCGGGGGCTCAGCACCGGACCCGGCAGCTACGGAAAAGCATCGGAGAGTGAACCTGAGTGTGCAACATGAGCGGCCGCCAGGCTTCTGTCTCGGCTCGTTCTCGGACATACGACACCAAGCGACAATCGCAAAGGGGAACGGTCCCGTCCCCGATGGCCCTGCGCAACCCGACTATCACCTGCCGGTCTGGAGGAACAAACACCCAGCCCCGGAGGGGCCAGCACGGAAAACCAGTTGGTTACCTCAAAGGGACGCGTGAGGCTTAGATCGTATTATTAGATTATATCCTCATCTACAGATGAGGCAGCAGAAGGAGTGAAAGGCCCGTGGGCCTCGCGGCAGGTCGTTAGCGGAGCCGCAGTCAGAAACGGGGCTTTCGGAGTCGCAGCTCTGCGCCTCTTCCCCTCCAGGCCGTGGCTTTTCGCTGTGCCGAACAGGGACCAAAGCACCCAACGCCGGCAGAACCAGGCAGCTGCTCCGCGGCACTGACTGGCCATGAATGGAATGTTATCGCATTCTATGGGCAGGACTGTAAACTTATAGCTCTCCAACAGGGAGAAATGTAACGTGCCAGAATAAAGATTAAGAGCTACACAGTCAACTTGCAAGATAAAACTCCAAGCCCTAAGAAGCTATCAATACCTATCCAAATAAAAAACAAAGAAAAAAAATCAAAATAATCCAGTATGGCATTCAAAAATGCCATTTCAGAACGTCAGTCTACCACATACTGGGAATCTTTTTTTATTCCTGAACACGCCTTTTTTTGTTCCTGAAAAATTGCGAGTAAAAATAAAAGTCAATCCTAGAATTGGACTTAAAATGCACTTCATTGGACAAATAAAGTATTTGTTGAAACAATTTATCTAAAGCTTTGATTTGAGTAAGAAAAAGGTCAAGACCATCAGAATTTTTTTCTGAAATGGGCAACACTGAAGTGACGCTGTGCTGCAAGTCACTTTGCGGTGCAAGAAAACAGAAAAAAATGAAGTGATGCATAACACGTAATAACAAGACTTTGCCGGCTGACAAGGGAGAACAACTTTTGTGCCCTTTACACCCTAAATAAGTCACAGGACCAAGTCCGTTAGTCACAGTTACCCCCACCACTTGCCTCACTGTGGCCAATTTGTTAAAACTAAATATATTAAAGACGTGACGCGCAGGTATTTGGGCTGCACACCGTGAGAGCCCAGAGCCCACCCCTACCGCGAACGCAGCACCCGCCGCGCGATACCACGAGCACCGCGGTGGTGCCGGACCGCTGTGGCAGACACAGAAATTCCGCAAGGGTGTGTGTGCACCTGGGAACTGAAGCGTTTGCAAAGAGCTCTTCCCTCTAGACTTGCCATCACAGCTTCCAGTTTCTAAATCTATTCCCCCAGCAAATATTTTTCAAAAATAACATTCAGAATTTCTTATCTAAATTTTAACACTCCTGCCTTCAGTGAAGAACTAACAGAACGCATCAGGGGTTTTTCAAGAACAAAACTGGGGTTTGCTTACAGATACACTCTGATAACTGCCACAGGATCTTCTGAGTTCATCATTTTATAAACGCTTTAAAAACTGCCCAAAAACTTTGAATGAGGTAATCTGGAACATTTTAATAACAAGTTATTTACACTGTATACCACATTTGACTCAAAAAAACCCTGTTGCAGTATCTGGTATGAGCTCTCCTTGCTTCCAAAATTGTATTTTCTCAACACCCAGAGGAATTTAATCGTTCTTAAAAGATTATTAAGTATTAGACAAAAGAAAGGTAATTCTGAGTCAAAGCTTAAGCACCATCCCACCCTCGGCCCACTGTGCAATTGCTTCCGAACAGTGAGAGCTTCAACCCGCTACTCTAAGGCTTCTCTTTCTTTACATTCACTAATGTGAAAGCCGACACAGTATTTTGAAGGCCGGGATATTAATTTTCACAAAATTATTTAACAACGTGTTTAGCAGAATTGCTCTATCTCGGTTTTGTGCCTCCTCCTGTAAAAGAAAAACTGCATTCAAGTTAAACCCCAGAATTACCTAATTCTTCCTAGTGAATGCTTTGAGGAAAAGCAGGTTGTTGCCTCCTCCCAGTTTAGGTTAAAGCCTATTTACAGTATTTCTTGCTCTACCAAGAGGGAACTGAATGGAATAACGACCGAATTGCACAAACAGCGACTTCAACCGTGTGTCAATCTAAAGGATTTTTTCCCCCTTTAAAGGTGTCGCCGAGGGCGGGGGCAGAGGCTGCCCCTCAGGGGCATCGCACCAGTTCAGCATTTTGCACTCGCACGGCGATTTCTACCAAATCCCACGTTCCCCTTTAAGTTCAGCCTCCTTTAGAAAAGGATGTGCCTTAAAATCACAGGTTTCCACATGCTCTGACACACGTCTGGCCAGCAATAAAAGACTACATACTGAAATAAGAAAACTTGTGAAAGATGTGTGTATCTCACATTAGTCGTCTAACCAAATGTAATTATGCTAAGGACCACAAAAGTTACTTGTCCTTAAAAATTTCTACCTTCAGCTGTCATCATTATCCAAGTTAATTTTCTATCTAAGTGAATTATGTATAATAATATTTACATATTTAAAATATAGGCAAAATTCTTTTTTAAATTCAAGAAATATCTATATGAATAAGTAACTCTTAGATTCCGTAAGTTATTGATTTGGTCATGGCACAATTTTAAATAAGTTGTGTGATCCCACGGAATGAATAGCTACAGTACAGATGCAAAGTACATTATATAGTAGGGAACTGCGGAACTCTGACGACCCTTTTCTTAATAGTTTATTATCTTAACTAAATAAACCCTCCCCTTATAGAATCCTAAAACAGTATTAGATAAAAATACAAATATGTACAACAGATGAAAAAAGTAACACTACTGTAAAGGCCTTAGGAATTTTGTAGCTCACACACTTGTCAACTTTGCATTTTCTATAAAGCTAATATTTCAGTAAACTGTTACAAGTGTTTTCCATTGTCTACCACATTTCCTTTTGTCCGCTGGCAGTTAACGGGATCTTAACACCACAGGATGAGATGAAGGGAATATGGCAGCAACCTCAAACTTCAGATCAAGTATTAGTAATATTCACCAGCTTCATTTCTACAGCCACCCTTTGTCACTTAGTGGTCCCGCAAAGTTTCTGAACATCACTTCCCCCGTACACGTTACATGTTATAGGCCACGTATATGGGGTCTAACTGATCGGCTAGAAAGCTGTCGCGGAGATGCATTCGTTGTTTCTCTCCTCTGGAATTGATAGGAATAACTCCAGGATCCACCACCACCACCACGCCCACGATCAGGTAATGTTCTTCCAGGACCACGTTTGTAACTAGAGGAACCAAATCCAGGGCTTCCTGTTCGCAGCCACACAGCTCCACAACCACCACGAGCAAGTTGGTCCACGTGAATACAGCACTAAAAGTTAAAAAGGAAAAAAAAAAAAACAACCAAAAACAGAAACCCACAGTTATTTTCACAAACACAAAGATCCAGACTTTACAGTTCTTTATCCTCAGATGGAGTCTGCCACCTGCTTTGGGCTGCATTTCCAAGCACGCTAACTCCGAGAGGACCGAGTCCCAGCGTGTCAAAGATCAGTTCAACACATCTCGATACTACCCAGTGTGACACACGCACTAAATGCTGCCTTCACTGACTCAAACATAAATGGTTCTTCACACCACAGAGCAGGAAATCATCATTTCTATTTTGAATTAAGCCTCGTGAGAAAACATTGAGTCAGTCAGCCCAGTATTATTCCGATCTACAGATGGGAAATGAGGTGCATGACTTGCTGACGGTAACACCCAAAAAGTATCTGAATTTGCCTCACATTTTTTTCTGTAAATCCTGCATCTTTGCAGAAACATGGCTACATTTCAGCTAGGTTAGGACAAATTCATTTTTCGCAGCTGTTTTACCATTCAGCAATGCTTCTGTGCGTTCGAGATACAGAAGTCTCAATGTCAATCGGATGGTACCGCAG